>JANAVB010042020.1:28100982-28263482 GCA_029216955.1 Iris pallida | reverse complement strand
GACGCGGAAGGCGCTCCAGCACATCCGACATTAGACTCCGCATTTCCGACATATCGGAGGTGAGAGTCGCAAGCTGCGTCCTCATATCGTCCGACGGGGGCGCGGGAGGAGGCGGGGGCGGTGGATATCTCGGAGTCGCGCCCTGCAACGACGCCGCCATGGAACCTACGCCGTAGACGCGCCCTTTATTAAAGCCGCCGACAGACTCTACGAACACGTCGTCGTAGCGAGCGGCCATAGAAGAGGGCGTCTGGGTGGGCGTCGTTTCGCCGACAACCTCGGCAGGGGGCTCAATCTGACTAAGGGCCTCACGATATGCAGCCTATCCAATGAATGTGTTTATACTATAAGTTTTCCTAAGTTATAATCTAAATCCTATGTTTCCCTAAGTTATAATTTGAATCCTACGTTCACCTAATTAAGTTAACAATAATTATATTACTAATATAAATCTCATAAACGTAATTACTTACATCAGTCGCCTGGGCCCTCGCGTCGACGAAGCTCCCGTCTGCCCGCCTCTTGTGTGTATGCAGGAATACATCGTAGGCGGTGACCGACTCCGGCTCTCTCCCCTCCTTTACCGCCTGTCGTGCCTGCATACGAAATATACGTCGAATTTAATTAACTACGTATATTAATAGTACCGAATTTAATAGTGAAATGAATTTGCGGTATCTCACCAAATCTGCACGTGTCGCTGCGTGGGGCTTTGAACCTCCCGTATGCAGAGCAGCGACCTGTCTGCTCGCCTTCGCTTTCTCTGATTTCTCCCTGTACTGAGCAGTATTCATCTTATCCAACATCTGCTCGTAGTACTCCTCCCGGAGCCACTTCTTCCTCGAATGTGCCGTACGAACGTCGTACACCGCATCCCGTATCTTCTTCCCGGCGGCGGCTTTGTAGGCCTTGCGAATCAACTCCTCGCAATGGGGGGGCCACCAGAACGTCGTCTGACATACAAATTAAATTATCACGTAATTAAAAAATTAGTAGATTAAAGAATAATTAATAATTAACCAAAAGATATATATATACCTTCATCTCCTCGAGCCAGACGTACTGCATGTTCTGAGGCACCTCAGAAAAATTGAGGTAGGGGCCATGGTAGTTTTCCCGGATAATTTGCCCGAGTATCCGGGCAGCATCAAACGGGAAAAACCTACAAAGAAGCAAAGACTGGATTATTAACTTGAATAAATGAAACAAATTTAATAAATTAACTTAAATTTACTTACGTATCACCCGCGGGCCACAGCTCTCGTCGGTTCTCGCCTATCGGCCTCTCTGGAGGCGTCGGAGGATCCGCGGGTCCGCGGATGTACTCACCGGTAGCAGGATGAAGCTGAATCCGAGGGTACTCCGGAGCCCACCCTGCAGTAACTGATGGTGTACCCGCTGGTGCATCCGGGGGCGGAACGGATCCGCTAGCGGATGGAGTCTCAGGCCTCGATGAAGATGAATGTAGCGCAGAGGTAGATCGACGGCGGGAAGAGTCTGTGGCCGGGCTCTCCAGGTCGGGATCGGAGGACTCTATATCCGGGGAATGTGGAAGGCGACCACGACCGCTACCACCACGACCGCTACCACCACG
The DNA here is from genome assembly GCA_029216955.1 of Iris pallida. NCBI lineage: Eukaryota > Viridiplantae > Streptophyta > Magnoliopsida > Asparagales > Iridaceae > Iris > Iris pallida. The sequence goes on along the minus strand of JANAVB010042020.1, from coordinate 28,261,888 downwards.
TCCACCACGGCCAGTGCCGCTACCACCACGCCCACCACGGCCAGTACCGCCACCACCAGCACCACCACGGCCAGTACCGCCACCACCAGCACGAGTGGTAGTGACCATGACCTGTAAATAGAACACATAAATATAATTAATAATATAGAAGTATAAATGAATATAAAACTGAACTAAAATATATATACCAGCAGCAGGGTGGCGAGTGCCGTCAAGACAATGAGAACTAAGAGTGCCATCTGTAAAAAGAAAATCATACAATAAGTAGATGATCGAACGACAAAAACATAAACTGAAATAAGAATGTGTCCGTCTAAACTGAATTCACTAAGTTAGTTGTAAGTGCTTCTAATATATACCGATATTTAATCTAATCATCGTTATCGTCCTCGTCCTCATCGTCATCGTCATCATTCTCATCCTCATTCTCATCGTCGACTTCATCTATATCATCATCCTCATCGTCGACTTCATCTGTATCCTCATCCTCATCCTCATCCTCATCCTCTTCTTCTTCTTCTTCTTCTTCTTCTTCTTCTTCTTCTACTTCTTCTTCAGGCTCAATACTTGGACAAGACGCCTCTTTCTCCCCTGGTTGACAGCTAAGTCTTGTATATCAACCTCTTCTTCCCCTCTATTTTCCTCAGCATGAGGTATATCGACATCTTCCACGTCCATGGTATCCGACTGTTGTCCCATGTATTGGGGCTTCTCGATCTGGTCCTCTTGGTATGCTGGGTCTCCAACGTTGAATGTATTTCTAGATTTAATCTTGCATACTGCCCACCAGTCAAATCGATCTCTACGACGCCTTGGGTAGCTTGTATAGTAGACTTGAACAGCCTGACTTGCTATCGCAAACGTGTCGGACCCTCTATACCTCCTGCGATGATTTATATCGACGAATCCAAATTGTTTATCGATTCTCCAACCGATATTTGGTCTCGTATCGAACCACTCACATTTGAACATCATAATATGCATATCATATGGGGCACTATATTATAAATCTACAATCTCCCGAAGCACTCCATAATAGTCAAAGTCCGGCTCGTCGTCATAGATGGTGCCTCTTATGCAAACACCAGAATTCTTGGTATCGAAGCCGTCATTGAGAAATTCGGCATTTATAGCATGCTGAGTTGACTTAAACTTGAAGCCATTAACGACATAGCCTGACAAAGTCTTTGCATGCTTCTTCGGTCCCAATGCCAAATAACGAATGCTCTCATTTATGAGTGTTGTTTCAGGCAATAAAACCTGTAAACATGTATTGATAATTTAAATATTTTAGCTGCATATATTTTAATGGTAGCCGCATAACATATTATCTCAATTACTTACGTATTTACGAAACCAGGACGGAAACGTACAATCAACCTCTCTTTGAAGTCCCTCATCTGTAATATATGGTGTCCTCATTTTGACTTTACCTCTAAATACACTGTTAGAGAGAATAAAAATAAGTGTAGTCACTTAATTCACCAAATTAGAGATTATAACGAGGCGTAGTCACTTACTTCTCCAAATCTCTCACTTCTTGTATGTCACAATTTAACAAGACATATCGGTGAGCGGTATCATACTCATCGTCGGTCAACCACCGTTTCTTACTAGCCCCAATAGGCTTGCCCCTTAAATTGAATATACCTCCATCCTCAACGTCTTCTTCATTCCTTTGAGGTCTATTTCGATTTGTCTCGACATGAGTATCGAAATAAATGGAGCAGAAATTTAACACCTCCTCGATAAGATATGATTCGCATATCGAAGCCTCTATATGAGCCTTGTTGCCAACTTTCTTCTTTAGATGGTGTAGGTACCTAAAGAGACAAATTATCTTGAGAATTAACAATGAATTGTAAAATGCACTTAAATTTCACTTAAATTATATCGATTTTTATTTACCTTTCAAAGGGGTACATCCATCGATAATGAACAGATGCACCGACACGGGCTTCGTATGCTAGATGAATCGGTAGATGCTCCATGCTGTCGAAAAAGCCCGGTGGAAATATTTTCTCTAACTTGCAGATTGTTAAGACAATCTTCTCCTCAAGTTGTACCATATGTTGCACCGTCAGCTTAGTTGAACAGATATCCCTGAAGAATGTAGACAGCTCGGCCAACGGAACCCATACAGCAGAAGGCAACAACTCTCTCAAAGCAATGGGCAGTAATCTTTCCATAAACACGTGGCAGTCGTGACTCTTCATTCCCGTTAGCTTGCGTTCATTGAGATCAACGCATCTAGACAAATTCGAAACATAGCCGTCGGGAAATCTTAAATTAGATATCCACTTGCAGATTATTAATCTATCTTCCTTGCTCAATGTGTATGGCGCTATAGGCTTACTTAATTGTCCACCAGCACCCCTTTGTATCAAGTTCAGATGAGGATGCTTGCATATCTCGGCTATGTCTTGTCTTGCTTTTGGATTGTCCTTCGTCTTTCCTTTAATATCCATTACGGTATTGAAGACATTATCGAACACGTTCTTTTCGATATGCATGACATCAAGATTATGCCTTATAAGATTATCTTTCCAATAAGGCAAGTCCCAGAAGATACTCCGTTTGGTCCAGTTATGGCTTTGTCCGAACCCCTCGACACGATGGTTCGATGGATCTTCCATTGCGGTGGGCAATTCCTTTACAGCTTCCCAAATATCGTATCTCGAAAATCTGGCAGGAGGTTGAGAAAATTCTTGTTTTCCATATCTGAACGCGTCCTTATTCTTTCTCCAAGGATGGGTCGCGGGCAGAAATTGACGGTGACAGTCAAAGAAAGAAGTTTTTCCTCCATGCCTAAGGCGGAACGCCTTACTATTTTCCATGCATATCGGACAAGACATGTTGCCGTGCGTACTCCATCCCGACAGCATACCGTATGCTGGAAAATCATTGATTGTCCACATGAGTGAAGCTCTCATCTGAAAGTTCTGTTTCCTGGAAATATCATAGGTCGTGATGCCGATCTCCTACAGCTGTTTCAGCTCATCCACCAACGGCTGTAAATATATATCGATGTTATTCGTCGGATTTTTAGGACCGGGTATGATAGCTGTCAGAAACATATAAGGAGTCTTCATACACATCCATGGTGGCAGATTGTAAGGGGTAAGAATGACCGGCCAGCATGAGTACTGAGATCCCGACTGTCCGAAAGGGGCGAAGCCATCAGCACATAGCGCCAGGCGTACATTTCTAGGCTCTGCAGCAAAATCTGGATGACACAAATCAAAATGTTTCCACGCCTCTCCATCCGAAGGATGTGACAATTCTCCTTCATCCTTTATGCGTTCTTCGCTGTGCCACGTCATGTGTTCTGCTGTATTTAGAGACATATACATCCTCTGCAAGCGCTTCGTGATCGACAAGTAATGCATATACTTGTAAGGACGTCGTTTTCTAGTCGACTTTCCTTTTCCCTGTACTGGCTTGTAACGATCCGTATTACAGAAGCTGCAACTTTCTGATACGCAATTCTCTTTGTAGTACAACATGCATCCGTTGCGACAACAATCTATCTTCTCGTACCCCAGTCCCAGTTGTCGGACCATCATCTTTGACTTGTAGAAGTTTTTTGGTAGCTCTTTTGATTCCTTCGGTAACACCTCCTTGATTACTTCTGTGATCCGATTATAGCAAGCTTGTGGCAAGTTAAAATCAGACTTTATGTTCAACAACCGCATCGTCACTGACAGTGCGGAATGAGTCTCACAACCAGGATATAGAGAAGTATCTGCGTCCTGAAACATGTCATAGAACTCCTTCGCCTCGGGATTACGATCCTCCGGATCAAAATTAGGCCCTGCCGCATCATACACCATATCTCGTGCAAGGTTCTGCAGATCTCCATAATCAACAGAGCATCCGTGGTCTTCGATGACATCCGTTGCAGCATTATCATCAAAAGCATAAGTAGCAGCTTCCGCAGCCTGTCTTTCCGAATATAGTTCACCTTGCGATGACCACAGGCCGTAATTACGTACGAAACCCTTACGGGTCAAATGATATCTCACAGTCACCACTTCTTCGTAACGTCTATTGTGACATTTAACACATGGACACTTAATTTTGTTACCGTCCATGTACTGAGCTTTGCTCATTGCATAATTAAGAAATACTTCCACGCCTGCCTGAAAATCGTCACTCACACCAATTCTACTCTCGTGTTGCCGTTTGTACATCCATGTACGATCAACAAAATAACGACTCATCCTCAATTTGGATGTGAAAATCTGTATCGTAAGACAAACTAAACATAAGAATAGCCCGATACCGATACTCATAAATTTGGATTAGGGTTAGGATGTTAGATATAAGTGAACTAGGTGATGTAGAGTACAATATAGGGAACTGTGAATGGACTGAAAGTTGCACATGAGAAGGTTCAATGAAGGGCCCATAAATGGGTTCACATGATAAGTTAGTAAGAATCCACATCACTATACATACTCCCCCGTCTCAGGAGTGTGTCTGGCTCCTATTTAGAACAGCACAGGTCACAACATGTCCAGAATAGCAAAACAGAGCTCTACAATGTATATCGGTATCGGACTATTCCTACGAGTATTGGTATCGGCGATATCAATACTCGTGTGAATAGGAGATTGCAATATAAGTCTAAGCTATCTAGCTAACATGTATACTTGCATTTACATTGTATCATAACTTGTATCTAGTTACCTTGCTAATCATGTATATACTCTTAACATATATGTGAAGACACTATACTAACATGTATTTAAATAAAGGTTCAAAGTATCGGTATCGGAATCGGTAGTATCGGCGGTATCGGTAGTATCGACGATATCGGTAGTATCGGTAGTATCGGCGCGCGATATCGGTAGTATCGGCGGTATCGGTAGTATCGGCGATATCGGTAGTATTGGTATCGGCGATATCGGTAGTATCGGCGGTATCGGATCGAACTATCGGATGTTTAGTGCAGGGTACGTGACATTGTGAAAGCAATACAAAGTAGCAGTAAAAGGTAATGTGATGCTCAAGCAGCAATGCACAAACTAAATATGTACAGGACATCTTGATGATGGCAATTTCATGACAAGTGCAGTATAAAATTTGTGTTCCTAGCAATATGGGTGGTGCACAGATGCTAGGATATGCATCTAGGGTGTTTAGAGTGTTAAACAAACATGGTATAACCAAAACGACAGACTTCACACCACAGAACAGTGAACACAAAGAATAAATCATAACCCGAGCCTCCCCCTTGGCCAAATAACCCATCAAACCCTCTCCAATTCATATGGCACAGCCCACACATATATAACAGTATATTAGCAACATTATAGACTAATTACAATTGAAAATGGAGTGAGAACCCTGCCCCCATTCCCGACCCCCCCCCCCCCCCCCGACCCCCCTGCCCCCATTCAACACCCCCCCCCCCCGACCCCCCTGCCCTCTCCACCCCCCACCCCCCGACCCCCCTGCCCCCATTCAACACCCCCCCCGACCCCCCTGCCCTCTCCACCCCCCCACCCCCCGACCCCCCTGCCCCCATTCCCCACCCCCCCGACCCCCCGACCCTCATTCCCCACCCCCCCCACCCCCTGCCCCCATTCCTCACACCCCCCCGACCCCCTGACCCCATTCACCACCCCCCCCCGCCCTCTCCACCCCCCGCGAAGCCGACCCCCCCCCCACTCCCCCCCCCTCCGGCCCCAAAACACAAAATTAGAGAAAATTAGAGAGAGAGAGAGAGAGAGACCTGGTAGAGAGAGAGAGAGAGAGCCGCGAGAGAGAGAGAGAGAGCCGCGTGCGAGAGAGGGAGAGCCGCGAGAGAGAGAGAGAGTTTTGGGGGGAATGAAAAATTCCTCCCCGTCGGTTCAATTTAAGTTAGGGCACAGAATGTAGCGACGGAATAGCGACGGAATAAATTAGTCGCTAAACGGTTGCCAATTAAAAGGTATTTTCCGACGGCTATATCCGTCGCTAGGTAGTCGCCAAAGTTCCCGCCAATGTTATAAAGATTTTGCCGCCAACATTTGCGACGAATAAGCGACGAAAAATAATCCGTCGCTAATGTTCGTCGACTTAGCGACGGAAACCCGACAAATTTTCACATTTAAAATTGAAAAAAATTATGTTGTGTTGTCTGTCGCTAATCCGTCGCTAAGATGTCGGAAATTGGTCGCTATTAGCGACGGAATCCGTCCGTTGCTAAAAGTCCGTCGGTAAAGTGGGGTATTTTAGTAGTGAATTTCTAATATCCTTCCATGACCAAGTATGACCCAACTAGACTTGTCTTGACCTAGTATGACTTTGTTAGGTCTAATATGACTTAGATTGACCCCATACAATCTAGTTTGACCTTGTTTGACCTAGATTGACTTAGTTTGACGTGTCTTGACCTATTTTGACTCAGTATGACTTAATTTTACTTCTAAACTATTATATTGATACAGTATTCCATCTATAGGTCCTCGAGGCACTGTTCTTGGACTCAGTCGACTTATCCATCACAGTACAGGCGAGTACATTCTCTGATAATATTTCTGTTTTATGATATCGTCTTTGTTTCTAGTATTTAGTGTAGATATCCTTGTTCTCTTGACACATTGTTCACACGGATTGATATTTGTCTGGATCCCGTCATATGATGTTATTCCTCTTATATATGGTATACACTGGGCAAGTCTTCATTGTTATTGTTCATTGTATAGATACGATTCCTGCGTAGGCTCGCGACCTCCTCAGAGAATACCTATCATGACGTGTCATGACTGGATCCACCATATTAGTCAGGGATGGGGGTGTTAGCGTAGATATGTGATCAATACCCCACAGATATTATTGTATTATTATTGTATAGTGTTAATCATACACTCACGTATGATTAGCCACGCCAAACATTGTATCAAGTTCTAAGCCGATCACATGTTGAAACTAATACTAAACTCACATAGATATAGCTCCAGATTCTTGTACATGATTTATACTATTTTTCTGTTCTTACATTCAGTTACAGTCTTGACATGCCTTACTATGATTCATGTACACATTATTTTACCTTGTATATTCTCTCTATTTACTGCTATATTTTTAATATCGTCTAACTAGAACTGTTATTTGAGATTTGTGCTCGTTCCATCCTGACTGGATATGTTGACAAAATTTTACAGATTGTGGCGAAGATGATTGTCCTACCTACTACGGTCTGGTTGACGTAGTGGGCGTAGACTTGGAGACCTTGGTTCAGCAGGGCTTAGCTCCGCCCGACGAGCCTTTAGCTTAGCTTAGTTAGAATAGACATTTTGGAATGGACCTTGTCTCCAGCTTGCTACTTGTGTTATTATATTATATTTTAGGATTATATTAGAGACTGGGATTTAGACTTGTATATTATTTGTGATGGACTTGACAGGTTATATTTTATAGTCTTGTTGTCTTTATCTTTCAGTCTTTACTTATTATCTTAGAGTTGTGATTGTGTATTCATATATATTCATTGCTTGTCCTCCGTTCGTAGTTGACCATATTCTCGACAGGTTTTGATATATATATATAAACTGTTTAGAGTAGAAAACCTACAGCGTTCCACGCCATTTTTACGGTGAGGGCTGGGCGTTGTCACGTGCACGTGCCCTTATAGCGGGTACGGGTTATGACAAGTACAGTACACAAAAAAATTAATTTAATCTGCAATACAACTACTACGGCTTGCTAACTGTAAGTTCCAAGTTACCCTGGAAATATGCAATAAGGGATTCCATAGTTCTTACGATGTGCAAGCAAGGCTAGTCTACCCAATAATCAGTTGTGCCAGTCATGAATTAGACGAGTCCCAGTGGGACGCCCGTCATCAATATACAGTAAATAAATATAAGTAGATACCGCTCCCTGCACGTGTGACAGATTTGCAGTATCTGTGGAAATCAGCCGACATGTTGGGGGACTAATTGTCCTAAGGATGGCTACCATGTAAGAACTCGGGAATCCATTCTCTCCATCCAATCATTATTTTATTTAACTTAGTAGTCCCTATGTTAATTGAAATCCTATGTCACGGATCATGGTCATTCAGAATGAGTACTTTCGTACAAAGTACGATATGCACAACTCTACAACGATGTCCGTACAGGTTGTAGGTCTTACATAGCGTAATACAACAATCAAACCTAGCCACGAAATAATCATGCCTTGACTGTAAAGTACACATGTCACTTTTGTAGAAAATCAGTTGAATCCTGCACGTGTCCATATGCCAATGTTCGGGATCGGCTAGTCGATTACAATGGTTCATAGTTAATATGAACGTGTCTGATTCAGTTTCAGTAAGACGACTAACCAGTCTCTTTAGTTCTAACTAGGAATGCATGATCAATCATTTAGTCAAGGTAACAATCAGTGTCAATTCGTGCCAAGGCATAAAAGTCAAACTAGTATTTAGTATGGTCGAGTCTATAACTCTCAGGGTTAAGTTCCAGTCAATACTGGGTATCCATAAACCAATCGGGACACAGGGCACATTCCACACCCCAATATGTATTAAAATATTAGCATATCATGATTATATCGAGTTCATGCCAAAAAAAGGCGTAAGGATAAAATAGGGGATGCCATGTACGCCAAAGGAGTACGCTCAATGAATTACGCCAAGCCAAAAGAGTATGTCCAATGAAATACGCGTAAGGAAAATTTACGCGTGAGGGAAGTTTACGCATGAAGGAATAAAGCTTGCGCGTAAAGGAGCACGCTAAATAAAGGAATAAAGTTGCGTGTAAAAACTCGTCTTACGCCAAGCCAGAGGAGTACGCGTAAAAATAACGTTACGCATAAAAACTCGTACGCGTAAAGTGTCAAGGTTTACGCATGAATCTTGTACGCGTAAAAAGTCAGAGTTTACGCGTGAAGGAAATAATGTTACGCATAAACTTGTACGCGTAAGAAATAATCGTTACGCGTGAACTTGTACGCGTAAAAATTAGCATTTCGCGTAAAGGAATACGCGTAAGGAAATACGCCAAGCTAGAGTAGACTTGCGTAATCCAGATTCACGCTGACACGAATGATCGTTGGCGTAGAGCTCGATATTGTGCGGACACGTAAAAACATGGACGTATAGAACTTCCAGAACTTCAAATTCATGAACCCTTCCATCTAAGCCAAAAATGGGAGTTCCACGGATCGAAAGAGGTTATACACAAATCTCAACAGCCTGTGACGATCAAAACTTGAGAATATAAAAGTTTGATAGATCAAAACTCCAAAAATTCAAAAAGTGGCAAATTCTAGATCTACAAAAATAACCTTCTAATGCAAAAATGTCAAGTTCTAAACTATCCTAGAATCATGAGAGGAAGATAAATGAACCATAAAAATATGGGTTCTCATGTGGAGCGAGATGTACTTGCCTAAGCTCTTAGTAGGTGGAGAGAGTTATGAGGAAGAAGAAGAACAATAAGAATAAGAAGTAATGAAGAGAGAGAAAGGGGTTGGGGCTATAAATGGAATGATGGTAGGTAGTGGGTTGGCCGGGTTTATGATGAACCACCAAAATCCAAATATAAACCAACCCAAGCCGAACCCAAGAGCAAAGCAAAAGCAGAAAATAAAATACAAAAAAATAATTAGCGTGAAATTAAAGAATTAACTACAAGTAAATGCAGGATAAATATTAAATAAATACATTCAAGCCGTACACGTATTAAAATACGCATTCTGGGAACGGAGAGTGATATCTCTACCCTCCTTAGAAAAATTTTATTATCGGAATTTCAAATCCAAGTAGGATAGAAACATCAAAGCTAGACTAATTCAAGTACAAGCAATTTTAGCGAGCAAACAGTCATTTTTCAATACCACCTAGCAAGTAATATATCTATTTTTATCAATCGACGACATCAAGCAATTTCTACTCATAGGGTGATAAGCATGAAGAATCAAGATAAGCAAGGTACACGGAAAGAGATATACCTTGTGAGTCAAATAGGTGCGGATACCGTGATCGGATATCATCATCACGTTCCTACGTTGACTCTCCTAAGGAGTGATGACTGATGGAACTGGGGATTCCCAGGACCCTTCCTTTGGTGTGCGTATTGATCGATAGAAAGTTAAAAAGATCTAATACGTGTTCTAACCCTTCATAGACGAAAACTAGGATTCACGAATCATACCTGCGGCGAAAAGAAGACAAGTAATTCCGGACAATCTCGAGCGAACGAGCCCAAGATCTTCTGCACGTATTCCTTCCTCGAGTTGGATGTCGTGTGGGCGACGATCTCTCAACCTTTTCTTCTCCTTGGAAGCCCTCTCTTTCTCTCCTTACGTGAATCACGAATTTAGAGAAAATTTTAGATTTCTGATCAGTAATCTGGCGGCCAGAGAATAGAGGATATATATAGGCTACGGCAGGGATCATGAGGAGAAATTAGGGTTAGGCCTCCTAACGGATCTGGATATCTCGTGTTCAGCCCGAACACACAATCCAGGCCCATTAACAATAGCTTGGTCCACTAATGAGCTATTATTGCACTACCTTCCTAATCCCAAATTATGTTTGCGGGCTCCTTTTATTATATGCTCGTTTGGCTCCCCATATTAAGATATCGTATGTTCGTCGATCAAATTAAGTTACTGACAACTATATTGATTCGACATCTTTTATCCTTAAGTAGTACCGCTCAACTTTATTTGTCATGTCGGATATAATCCACCTGCAGGGTTTACATGACAATCCTTATGAGCTTCTTAAGAGGACATCATCAATCCGATGTATCGGGACATGGATTCCATTTATAATCAACAGCCCATCATACATACAATGTTATTACCCAATTCATAGAGGTTGTTGATCCATAATGAATCTCACTCTTTTATGTGTCACGACCAGCACCCGATGTAAGGACATGAGTGCGTGACAACGTCCCAGCCTACGCCGCAGAAACGGCATAGAACGCTGTCTAGGTCTACTATCTAACAACAATTATAATATCAAAACCTATCGAGAACGGTCAACTCCGAATGGAGGACAAACAATGACCATATAATATACTCAATCACAAACTCTAAGAAATATAGATGATACCGAAAGATAAAGACAACAAGATATAAAATATCATCCTGAAAATCTAACACAGAATAATACAAGTCCAGAGTCACAGAGTCAACAATCTCTAATACAACTACTAAAATAATAACAAGCCAAAATATAATCTGGAGACAAAGTCCAGTACTAACTAAACCAGCTAAACTACTCTAAAGCCCCATCGGCTGGAGCTAACCCTTGCTGAACTAAGGTCTCCAAGTCTAGGCCAACTACGTGATGAGGACCGTAGTAGGTAGGACAATCCTCATCGCCATAATCTGTAAAATTTTGTCAACATATCCAGTCAGGATGGAACGAGCACAAATCTCAAATAACAGTTCTAGTTAGACGATATTGAAAATGTAGCAGTAAATAGAGAGAATATACGAGGTAAAATAATGTGTACATGAATCATGGTAAGGCATGTCAAGACTGTAACTGAATGTAAGAACAAGAAAATAGTATATATCATGTACAAAAATCTGGAACTATACCTATGTGAGTTTAGTATTAGTTTCAACATGTGATCAACTTAGAACTTGATACAATGTTTGGCCTGGCTAATCATACGTGAGTGTATGATTAACACTATACAATGATGATACAATATAATACTGTGGGATATTGATCATTTATCTATGCTAACACCCCCATCCCTGACTAATATAGTGGATCCAGTCATGACACGTCATGACACGTGATTCTCTGAGAAGGTAGCTAGCCTTCGCAGGAATCCTGTCTATACAATGCACAAGGAACTAGGAAGACTTGCACAAGGCATACCATATATAAGAGGAATAACATCTTATGACGGGATCCAGACAAATACCAATCCGTGTGAACAATGTGTCAAGAGAACAAGGATATCTACACTAAATACTAGAAACAAAGACGATATCATAAAACAGAAATATTATCAGAGAATGTACTCACTTGTGATGTAACGGATCAGTCGACTGAGTCCAAGAACAGTGTCTCGAGGACCTATAGATGGAATACTGTATCAATATAATGGTTTAGAAGTGAAATTAAGTCATACTGAGTCAAACTAGGTTAAGACACGTCAAACTAAGTAAATCTAGGTCAAACAAGGTCAAACTAGATTGTACAGGGTCAATAAAAGTCATATTAGGACTAACAAAGTCATACTTGGTCAATGCAAGTCAAACAGAATTAAACTAGGTCGATTTAAGTCAAAGGTTGACTTACAGTTGACTTTTGGTCAACTAGTCAATTCTGGTCAACCCTAGGTCAACACTTGGTCACTTTAGGTCAAACTTGACTAACGTTGACTAACAGTTGACTTTGGGTCAACTAGTCAAGTTTGGTCAAGTTCTAGTAAATTTTAGGCTACGGTTGACTTTCGGTTGACTTTTAGTCAAAACGGTCAACCATGGTCAAACGGGGTCAACCCTAAGTCATTTACCCTATTCATAATCATTACCAACCAAGCTATCCTAATTCTAACCATATCTTAATCAAGTTATCTACATATCTATATATATATATAACATCCTACTTATACCCTCATTGAACCTCTCTAACATGTTATCTAACCTCTAATTCTAACATATCCAAACTCATATATATATACCTATATGTAAACACTAACTTAACTCTCTAACCACCTAATCCACATGACTCACTAACTCACCACTAACCCTCTACTTGCTAACATTAAGGCAAATCAACTTTGCCTTGGGAGTATCTCTCCCGGTATCCTAGGATAGCAAGATACTAACCTATCTAGTCATTACCAACCACAATCTTTCACTATCTTGGACATCAAAACCATCTTATGGCATATCTTAATTCTCAACATTTACCTTAAGGTAATCTTGGTATCTTGAGATACCAAGATACTAACTTAACCTCTATCCTAAACTACATCTACTTTCTTCAATTTCCACTCTACATCTAACTCCCATCTAACTAGAATACTACTTCTAAACTAACTCTCAAATACCAACTCATACATCTACAAACTTACTCTCTAATGTGAATACCTTAACATACCCTTTATTACCCTTCCAAGGTAATCCCATTAACGTAGCTTCTAACTCCCACTCTACACTTTTCTACCTTCATTCTAAGTATTCTCCCACTCTCCAATATGGTATTTCAACCTTCTTCTAGTATCTCGATACCGTATCATGATATCTTGACACTTAAAAGTCAAAAAGGGTAAATTCTCATTACCTACTAACATATGGCTTAGCTTATTTTCTACCACTCTAACCACTAGTTTTCTAACCAACCTACACCACTCCAACACTCACAAATTAGGGGGTTGTATAGTAGAAAATATGGTGGATATAGGGGGTATATAGGAGGGTCAATTAGGGGTGTAATAGGGGGTCAAATGGGGCCCAAAGTAGGGGGTTTGCTGCTGTTTTACTGCTGCTATTGTTGCTGAAATTGCTGCTGTTGCTGCTGAATTTGGGGGAGGCAGCATCTCCCCCCTTCCATCCATTCATCCATTCACTCATCCATCATCCATTCACTCATTCATTCATCTCTCTACCTACCTATCTATCTATCTATCTATCTATCTATCTATCTATCTATCTATCTATCTATCTATCTATCTATCTATCCATCCATGAATACCCACACACACACATACATGCATACTACCAACACCACCACTACCACCACACACACACACTACCAACACCACCACTACCACTACACACACACATACATATGCATACTACCAACACCACCACTACCACCACACACACACTACCAACACCATTACTACTACCACACACTCCCCATAAAAATATACACACATACACATATATATATACTCCTAAACGACCCAAAACCTTATCTGAATACCCTAATCTTTGAAATTCTACCCTCTAGGACCTAGACACGTGCCCCACACAAGCAATCTAACTCGCGCACGCGAGCGAAAACGAGAAACGAGGCCCGTATGGCCAAATGGCCATTCTGGCGACTCCGGGGTGTCCGATTCGCGATACCGCGTGATACGGACACCAAACCTATCCGGATTCGACCCAAATTCTACCCACGAGTTCTAAATAATTATTAGAACCTATTATAACTACTAACTTGTCGATTCTAGTGTCGGTGCAAAAAGTCACCCGTGTGTTGGAACCCAAAAACTCCGAAAAAGCCTATTTTTATGATTTCTCGCAAAACGACCCCACGTATCCAAATATGGACACGTACCTAGCCTTATCTCATCCCAACTAACCTAATTAGGTCTAATTAGGCTAGGGGTATCACCCAAACATGTCAATTTAGGATTTTTCCCAAAATTGGCACTAAACCTAGCCCGAAAGTTCCGAATTTAGTCCAATGGGTTCCAAACCTCTTCTAATGGGTTGTCCTATGCCCTGAACATCCTCTAATATATTAATAACACTAATTATGAGTAATTACAAGAGTTAGAGTTAGGGTTTACCTCTTGGGAGTTGGAATCCCAAGAAAAGCCCTAAAATTGATTCTTTTTGGGTCAAGAGCCAATTCTATGCTTCCAACCCCTCCATGCTAGGTTCTACCTAGATAAAAATCACAAATAAAAGATAAACAAGGGTTAGCACCAAGATTAGAGAGGGATCTAGAGTATGGAAGAGATTTGACTTACTTTGGGCTTGAAATCAAAGGATTTTGGCTTGGTTTGAAAAAAAAAACTCTCAAAGGAGAAGAAGAAGAAGAACAAGATGTGAAGAAAATGAAGTGGAGAGGGGGTCTCTTGATGCTGTCCAGATTTAAGGGGGTTTGGGGGCATTTGGCAAATGTCCAAAATGCCCTCCAAGGCTCCTTTGAGTCGATTTTGTCTTATGTGGAAGTTTGGGGCTAAAAGGGTCAAGTTTAAATACTCAAATGGACCAATTAAGTCATGTGGAATTAGTCTAAAGGCACTATACTAATTAGTGGGATTTATGGGCCATGTCTAGCTAAACTCTGGGTCCCAACTAGAGTCTAAGCTACCCGGGTCACTAACACAAGTCAAAATGAGCCAAAACTCAAACCCGATCAACTAAACCCGAAAATAAAATATAAAAATATAAAAATTTCCAAATATTAAAATATAAAAAATGACCAAAATTATAATACATCAATTTAAATATTATTAAAATAATATAAAATTTACCAATTAATCAAAATCCTAAATAATTCAAAAGTCACAAACTGACCAAAATATCCTTAGACTAAAAAGTGGTAATTACCTAATCTAGTCACATGGATTAGGCCTCCATGGTCATGGTTAGTCTCTAGGCTAAGCAGCTCTAAGGTTACACCAGTCGGAGAACAAAATCACAAAACACTAATTTAATTAAATGAAAATAATCAAAATTACCAATAAATCAATAAAATAATTTAAACCTATTATTAAATAATCAATTGTACAAAAGTTTAAAATTACCTTCATTTTAGAAAAGTGGTGGTTACAAATCTACCCTCCTTAGAAAAATTTCGTCCTCGAAATTAAGATGGCCATACTCCTTCTAGGTTAAATCCCCAACAATCAAGGTCAAGAAAACTATATCTAAAACATACAAATTATGGTCCTATTGGTCGTGATATCACGGTCGTGATCAGGGTCACTATACTATCTATCACAGCACAAAACATCTTGACAGGTACTAATGGAATCACACAACAAGATGGAAAGAAGAACATGAAAGAAAGACCTGTTAATCCGTCACCCGTAGCGTCGGTCTACTCAACTGTCAGCGCAAAAGCCCTACCCCCTGGGGTATATCCCTCGGATGGTGCGGGGCACGATGCTGCGCTACAGGTGGCCTAGCTCCCTCTACCTAATCCATAATACTGAAGTAATATCCATACTGATATTCCACTCCATTATACTAGGGCACCATCTATATGGTATCTATTCTGCAATCTGATAATCATACCCGTCTATCCAGAACCATGTTACCAGAATTCTCGTCACACAAGTAAGTATGGCTGCGATAATCCATAGAGTCTGCAACTAATGTACATACCTCTAGAATCATGGTATTTAAAATTTTTGCATTGCCGCTAGCTTGGCTGCGAAAACTTTAAATTCCCACACCCGAAAAATACATCCAAAATTAGACTCTATCTCATCGCCAAATCAACTAATATGGCTGTATAAGACTCTAGATTCCATGACTGAGACAACCTAGCCCATAATGTTATCTTGGTAGAAAATTAAGTCAATAATGAATACCAAGAATTAAATTCAACGATGAACAAGGAAGTAGACAGAAACTGTCAGAATTGAATTTCGAGATAGTTTATAATGAGATTCTCAAGGGTCATCCCAGGAATCTTCTCAAGTAGTCCTAACTGTGATTGAGTAACTCTCTATACTGCCTAATCATATATCCTAACAGTAGGCTCGTAGCAGCACTCTAAGTCGAGCACCACTACGAAATCGTACTAGTTGCGACTATGACCTGCGTAGGCCACCACTAAAAACGTGTCACGATCCGCACCCGATGTAAGGGCATGAGTGCGTGACAACGTCCCAGCCTACGCCACAGAAATGACGTAGAACGCTGTCTAGGTCTACTATCTAACAATAATTATAATATCAAAACCTGTCGAGAACGGTCAACTCCGAATGGAGGACAAGCAATGACAATATAATATACTCAATCACAAACTCTAAGAAATATAGATGATACCGAAAGATAAAGACAACAAGATATGAAATATCAACCTGAAAATCTAACACAGAATAATACAAGTCCAGAGTCACAGAGTCAACAATCTCTAATACAACTACTAAAATAATAACAAGCCAAAATATAATTTGGAGACAAAGTCCAGTACTAACTAAACCAGCGAAACTACTCTAAAGCCCCATCGGCTGGAGCTAACCCTTGCTGAACTAGGGTCTCTAAGTCTAGGCCAACTACGTCATGAGGACCGTAGTAGGTAGGACAATTCTCCTCGCCATAATCTGTAAAATTTTGTCAATATATCCAGTCAGGATGGAACGAGCACAAATCTCAAATAACAGTTCTAGTTAGACGATATTAAAAATGTAGCAGTAAATAGAGAGAATATACGAGGTAAAATAATGTGTACATGAATCATGGTAAGGCATGTCAAGACTATAACTGAATGTAAGAACAAGAAAACAGTATATATCATGTAAAAAAATCTGGAACTATACCTATGTGAGTTTAGTATTAGTTTCAACATGTGATCGGCTTAGAACTTGATACAATGTTTGGCCTGGCTAACCATACGTGAGTGTATGATTAACACTATACAATGATGATACAATATAATACTGTAGGATATTGATCACATATTTACGCTAACACCCCCATCCCTGACTAATATAGTGGATCCAGTCATGACACGTCATGACACGTGATTCTCTGAGAAGGTAGCTAGCCTTCGTAGGAATCATGTCTATACAATGCATAAGGAACTAGGAAGACTTGCACAAGGCATACCATATATAAGAGGAATAACATCTTATGACGGGATCCAGACAAATACCAATCCGTGTGAACAATGTGTCAAAAGAACAAGGATATCTACACTAAATACTAGAAACAAAGACGATATCATAAAATAGAAATATTATCAGAGAATGTACTCGCTTGTGATGTAACAGATAAGTCGACTGAGTCCAAGAACAGTGCCTCGAGGACCTATAGATGGAATACTGTATCAATATAATGGTTTGGAAGTGAAATTAAGTCATACTGAGTCAAACTAGGTTAAGACACGTCAAACTAAGTCAATCTAGGTCAAACAAGGTCAAACTAGATTGTACAGGGTCAATCAAAGTCATATTAGGCCTAACAAAGTCATACTTGGTCAATGCAAGTCAAACAGAATTAAACTAGGTCGATTTAAGTCAAAGGTTGACTTACAGTTGACTTTTGGTCAACTAGTCAATTCTGGTCAACCCTAGGTCAACACTTGGTCACTTTAGGTCAAACTTGACTAACGTTGACTAACAGTTGACTTTGGGTCAATTGATCAAGTTTGGTCAAGTTCTAGTAAATTTTAGGCTACGGTTGACTTTCGGTTGACTTTTAGTCAAAACGGTCAACCATGGTCAAACGGGGTCAACCCTAAGTCATTTACCCTATTCATAATCATTACCAACCAAGCTATCCTAATTCTAACCATATCTTAATCAAGTTAGCTACATATCTTAGTTATAGGGTATTACCTTAACCTATCTCATTACCTTTCCAAGGTAAACTTATTTCCTTAGCCTCTAACCGATACCCTTGCCTACTCTAGGCAACTCTAATACCTTGCTTAGGTATTCTCACACCCTACCCTAGTATCTTGATACCATACAGTGGTATCTTGATACATTACCTTGCCAATAAGGTAATTATCCAATTATCTTGAAGGTAAAGGGTAAATCTTAAGATACCGTATTGGTATCCTAAGATACCACTCTAACCTCTAACTCTAATATCTAATTTTAATATCTAATTTCTAACATCTATCTAACATATCCCACATCCTAACATTGCATTCTAACTCATCTTAACTCACTATCCTAACTTATTACATATCTATCTAACATCTAACATTCAACCATCATCTAATATCTAACTAACATATATATATATATATATATATATATATATATATATATATATATATATATATATATATATATATATATATATATACTTATCTAACATCCTACTTATACCTTCATTGAACCTCTCTAACATGTTATCTAACCTCTCATTCTAACATATCTAAACTCATATATATATACCTATATATAAACACTAACTTAACTCTCTAACCATCTAATCCACATGACTCACTAACTCACCACTAACCCTCTACTTGCTAGCATTAAGGCAAATCGACTTTGCCTTGGGAGTATCTCTCTCGGTATCCTAGGATAGCAAGATACTAACCTATCTAGTCATTACCAACCACAATCTTTCACTATCTTGGACATCAAAAATATCTTATGGCATATCTTAATTATCAACATTTACCTTAAGATAATCTTGGTATCTTGAGATACCAAGATACTAACTTAACCTCTATCCTAAACCACATCTACTTTCCTCAATTTTCACTCTACATCTAACTCCCATCTAACTAGAATACTACTTCTAAACTAACTCTCAAATACCAACTCATACATCTATAAACTTACTCTCTAATGTGAATACCTTAACATACCCTTTATTACCCTTCCAAGGTAATCACATTACCGTAGCTTCTAACTCCCACTCTAGACTTTTCTACCTTCATTCTAAGTATTCTCCCACTCTCCAATATGGCATTTTAACCTTCTTCTAGTATCTCGATACCGTATCATGATATCTTGACACTTAAAAGTCAAAAAGGGTAAATTCTCATTACCTACTAACATGTGGCTTAGCTTATTTTCTACCACTCTAACCACTAGTTTTCTAACCAACCTACACCACTCCAACACTCACAAATTAGGGGGTTGTATAGTAGAAAATATGGTGGATATAGGGGGGTATATAGGAGGGTCAATTAGGGGTGTATTGGGGGGGTCAAATGGGGCTCAAAGTAGGGGGTTTGCTGCTGTTTTGCTGCTGCTATTGTTGCTGAAATTGCTGCTATTGCTGCTGAATTTGGGGGAGGCAGCAGCTCCCTGTAATGCCCCGCTCCGCATCGGTGCATTACGATGAGTCGTTGACTCGAAGAGTTGCATTGACCCGATGAGGTATCGATATGAATCGATGCAAGTGTTGCATTGGCCAAAGGTAAGCTTTGAGTCGGTTGGAATCTATGAATCGAATCGATGCAAAGAATAAGTCCCGTCGAGTAAGTGCTGATTTTAGTTGATCTTGTGTGCAGGCTATGCTTTACGCTGGACGATAAGAGGTCGGTATTTTACCTTATGCAATGAAGTGTCCGCGAAACAAAATCGTGGCCTTGCAACGGATTGTGGCATGGGCACGATAGGCCAAATCAACCGAGTAGAGCAAAAGAATGGCTAAGTCTGGGAGTTAGCTATACGATCGAGTTATGGAAGCGAGACGCTTCAATCGGTAAAACGGCAAGGCGTATCGGCTTAAGGTGGGCGGGTTCTTGACTCTCTCTCCCTATTCCTTCACGTCTAATAGAATATGTTATGGTATGCGTAATATGTTATCGAGTTAGCGAGCGTGGCTCGGCGTGTAAGTGCCTAAGTATGTGTCGAACACTAAGATAGAACATTGAACAATCGAACAATTGAAGCGACGTGCATCGAGTGCACGAGTCGCAGTAGGGCAATAATGGTAGAACATTGAAGATGATAATGAGATGTGCACCATGTGCACGGCTTCGAGAATATTGAACTCTAGACGTAGAACATTGATTATGGTGCTGAGCGTGCCTTTGTGCACTTAAGCTACGAAAGGACTAAGTAAATACGGAGGTAGGCTATGCGAATAACATTATGAACGGGACGCGTGATTATGAGTACGAGACGACTAAGCCATTGCGCGTCGTGCATCAATATGGATGTGTTGGGGCATAACGCCGACGGAGCTCCCCATGCGAATGGTGGATTATGATTACGGCACGGGAAACTGTTTATGGCACGGGAAACCGTTTATGTGCGACACTATGTTTATGGAATACGAGATCGGTTGGTATGCTATGGATTGTATGATATGGAACGTATTGCATGGTCAATGGACTCGGATTGCCCGTGCACGGGTGTGGCTTCCCTCGAACGGTTACGCCGAGGCACCGGGACCGTTCGGCCTAGGAGGGAATTATGTGTGGTATTTATGGTGCACAATACTCGGACGGATTGCGACCGTCCAGTGCTGTGATAAGCTATAATATCCGTAAGTTTGGGATCCTTCGGATACTGGGCTAGCAACCCGTATCGAAGCGATTGTAGGCTTACACATATGAGATGCCAAGTCCATTACGGTGCGACACACGGTAACCTTCATATAGATAGGGCCGGTGGGCTGAGATGAGAGCTGGGTGCAGGCGCAGGGCCTGCTACCCATTATGCATATGTTTACGTTTATGATTGGTCGGTTGTACGAAACGATTCTGTTTGCTTATGCTAAGTTCTAACCACTGCAGGCTAAGGTAAACGGGACGAGATGAGCACGAACACTATGTTTATGTTTCAGATTATGTCTAACTGTATCTGCTGCAGGAACACGGTGTGGAACACATTTAAGTTATGTGCTATGTTTAAGCGTTGCCATGAAATTGATCCTAAGGCTAAATAGAAAGATCACAAACTAAGATGCATGTTCACTAAATGAATTAAGTGTTTGGTTTGGGTGCAAGCGGGTCTCGGTCAGTACGAAGCGAGGACGAAAGCACTAAACCCCCACTAGTTTATGTGCAGGTTCAGGTTATGATCGGCTCGGGGCAGAGCTTGGCTTGGACGTGCCGAGGCATAGAGTCCTTGGCGTTCAAGAGGAGCTTCCGCATATGCGTTCGGACTTGCGACATGAAGATGTTCGGCCGAGGACTACTTGGTGGCTATAAAGAGGCATGATGTATGGAACAATGTAATCCTTTGTGAGCTAGAGAGATCATGAGCGTTGTAGCCAATTGGCATTTTATGTTGGGCTATTCAGAGCCTTTGTAACCTTCAGTTCAATATTAATAAAAGAGATTCTTATGTTTCACTTGTTTTCTTCCGCTGCTTATGTTATCGATTTGAGATAGTTCTATGTGAACCTGTTATCTTGCCTTGTACGAGCGCAACTCCAGGCTCGTGCGGCATCACGCCCCAGCGATGACGATGATTCGGGTAAAATCTAGCGAGGACGAGCGATTTCCCGGGTCGGGGCGTGACAAGTTGGTATCAGAGCTGTTCCATCCTTTGGACCGTGCGTGAATCTCTTTGACCCTCAGTTGCTTCGCTATCGAATTCAGTTGACTCTAAGTTGTTTCCGCAACCGCATGGCTCATGGATCTGCTCGACGCTACATTGGATGTTCCATACAATAAGTCTATATTAAGTTGCATACGTCTGCCACAAGTATGTCGTGACTATTACGTGATCTCCGGGTGCCATCGGAGAGTGTTGGTTGCACGAGGTGCAACGGGTTATGGGATGTTGATTGCACGAAGTGCAACGAATATGGTGATGTTGGTTGCATGAAGTGCAATGATATATGTGTTGTCGGTCGCACGCAGTGCGAGGAGCTATGTGTTATCGGTCGCACGAAGTGCGAGGAGTTATGTGTTGTCGGTTGTACGTAGTGCGAGGAGCTATGTGTTATCGGTCGCACGAAGTGCGAGGAGTTATGTGTTGTCGGCCACACGAAGTGCGGGAAGTTATGTGTTGTTGGTTGCACAAAGTGCAACGGGTCGACACGTGAGGGGATGCGTATTATGTGGCTACGCGAATGGTTAAGCGTTGTTGGTTGCACGGAGTGCAGCAAGTCGTGGATCGTTCGTTGCATCAGTGCAATGAGTCGATATGGTATGATGCGTGTTGTATGGCTATACGGATGGATAGCGATATGTTGCGCGGGATGGAGTAAAGACCTTAAAAATTGAGACTAAGTTGTTGCACGAGCTGCAACGAGCGGGATTCAAAGATCGCGGATGCGATTGTACTAGTTGAGTTGGTCGCTAGGTCGAGATCGAGTAGGCGAACGTGTATGTTGGCCATATGTTGCGTTGAGCTTTGAATAAGCGAATGTTGCGGGTGTGATCGAAATGATCGCCATGGTACGGTTAGATCGAATGTACGTCAAACTTGAGCTAACGTTAAAGCTGGGATCGGAAGGATCGCCATACGGGACGGTTAAGTTGAGATAGAAGTCGGACCTATGCGAAGTGTGATGTCGAGTAATGACTCGATTTCGAGTGGTATATGCAATACCAACTATGCGAGCAAGTATAGCGAAGTATTGTGTCGATAACGATAGGCTCGATCCTGAGTGGTATATGGAGTACCACTTAGCGATAGCTATGTTAAGATGTTTGGTGACTTGCGATAGGTTACGTCGAGACGATTATGTTGTTACGATATGTTCGCCGCAACGAACGAAGTAGTATCGAGACTTGAGTGGGAATGACTTAAGAGAAGTCGATGCGAGTACGCCTTGATGAATTGAGTCAAAGGGTTATGTGCGAAGTCGTACTTATGGAGGATATGTCAGACGAGGATTCGTTAAGTGTAAGTCGAACGATAGGCTGAGCATAACGAAGGAATGTTACATTGAAAAAATGTCGACCCGGTCGAACTTATGTGGAGTTAGTACGGAGACTTCTTCGGAACACGTTGAGTAGGTACGAAGAAATCGTACGAACAAATTTGAGTTAGCACGAGGAATCGGTAGCACGACTTTGGAAGTGCGAGCTAGGGATACGAGAATGAATATGTGAATTGGAAATTGTGTTGCGATTATGGAAGTTAGCTATAACGGAATGAATCTTGGTGTGTGCAAGACTTGATTCGTATTCGAGTTTGGATAATGGCAATGATTGCAACGGGTTTGAGCTTATGAGAAAGGAGGATGTTCAAGTTATGCATATCGACGATGGTATTGAGGCGTATCAAAGACGATATGCAATAACTCGGGGATACTCTGATCGAATGAACGAAAATTATGTTGAGCATTGTTGTTGGATGAATAAGATGCAAGTTAAGTTGATGTCGATTTGGATGACGACGGTAGGAACGCTTCGGAGAATTTGAGAGTCGATGGATGTTGCTCGGATGAAATCGAAAGTGTCTGGATTGCTTCACGGATCACCACTATGTTGACATTCTTGTCTTGAGCGAGCGCAACACCAGCCTCGCACATGCGTCACGTCAAATTTGGACGATCATTCCGCGTGAGCACTGGTATGGTGATTCATCCAGTGGGCATGATCGAACTTGTGAGGCGTGGCAAATTTGATATGGACTTGTGGTTTGATGCGAAGGTGGAATTGAGGATTGTGCGATATTGTCAACGGTAGTGCCTAAGTGACTCGAGTAGTAGCGGCACATCAGTTGCGCATGGGATGGATAAATTACGGATTGGTAAGGTATGTCGGATTGGGTAAAGTCGTATAGGAAATATCGGGAATTGATTTGGCTCCGCGATAGGATATAGCATGGTTCGTTGTAACTGTCCCTCGTTGATGATCTTCAATTATCGAGCATAGTTTCAGGGCAGATGACCCTAGAAGACTTGACCGCCAAATCAAGTGAATGTTGAAGTCCCATAGGATGACCCTAAAGAAGTCGCGTAAGGAATTTATTGAGGATAAGGAATGATCGAGTATATATCGAGGAACGTGCTTAGCGTAGTGACGTGGTAAGGCGATTGCAAGAATTCTGCAATATGCGAGAGCGATGGATAGTAGAACGACCCTAAGAGTTGTGTCGTAGGTCGGCTTAAGTAACGATTAGGCTATGTGTATTGAGCGCGCGATCTATGTTACGAAACGAACTAGTCGGGAATGATTCGAAGATTGAGTAAAGGATTTGTACTTGGTCGAGAATCAGGGACGAGCGTATCGTAAGAGACCTTGGGTCGAAAAGATTGTTGCCTTTGAGCATCGTAGACTCAAGTTGACCTCTTGTGTCGGAAGAGCGCGAGCATGATGTCTGGATAAGTTGCCTAGCGGGGGTAGCCCAGACTCGATGCGCGGGTAGTTCGAGAACGTGGGTCGTGTTGGGATAGTTGCGTGCGAGACTTAGTACGGATTGTAGACAAAAGGAATTTGTGACATGTTGACATAGTCCATGTCGTTAAGACTAAATGTTATGAATGATGGGACAAAAGACTTGAGTTATGAGAGATAGGAAACGGTTGGGCGAATAGGCGTTGCGGGAGCTTGTTGCGGTCGAATGCGCAATGACTTGTGTAATGCGAGTGTTAGATGGCCGGCAAGAAACTTACGAGATCGAAGTTATGGTTGAATTAAGTTATGTGTAAGATGTTGGAAGATGATCGCATGTTATGGGATGATGCATACGAAGAGTATTTTGGGAATAGGCGCTAAGATATGACTAAGTCGAGTACGGACCGATGGATGCTTGAGGATTTAAGTTGAGTTTGTTAGTTGTCCCGATATCCTACAACTGAGCTTGGCTGAAATGCATATATTGGTGGGACGACTAAAATATGTATATGATCCAAACTAAGTTGTATGATTCAACGATGGTAACACGAGATCGTGAAGCGATCTATGCGAGGCACTTGGATTAAGTGTTGGTTTTGGTTCGAGGACGAACCTGATTTTGAGTGGTATATTATGTAATGCCCCGCTCCGCATCGGTGCATTACGATGAGTCGTTGACTCGAAGAGTTGCATTGACCCGATGAGGTATCGATATGAATCGATGCAAGTGTTGCATTGGCCAAAGGTAAGCTTTGAGTCGGTTGGAATCTATGAATCGAATCGATGCAAAGAATAAGTCCCGTCGAGTAAGTGCTGATTTTAGTTGATCTTGTGTGCAGGCTATGCTTTACGTTGGACGATAAGAGGTCGACATTTTGCCTTATGCAATGAAGTGTCCACGAAACAAAATCGTGGCCTTGCAACGGATTGTGGCATGGGCACGATAGGCCAAATCAACCGAGTAGAGCAAAGGAATGGCTAAGTCTGGGAGTTAGCTATGCGATCGAGTTATGGAAGTGAGACGCTTCAATCGGTGAAACGGCAAGGCGTATCGGCTTAAGGTGGGCGGGTTCTTGACTCTCTCTCCCTATTCCTTCACGTCTAATAGAATATGTTATGGTATGCGTAATATGTTATCGAGTTAGCGAGCGTGGCTCGGCGTATAAGTGCCTAAGTATGTGTCGAATACTAAGATAGAACATTGAACAATCGAACAATTGAAGCGACGTACATCGAGTGCACGAGTCGCAGTAGGGCAATAATGGTAGAACATTGAAGATGATAATGAGATGTGCACCATGTGCACGGCTCCGAGAATATTGAACTCTAGGCGTAGAATATTGATTATGGTGCTGAGCGTGCCTTTGTGCACTTAAGCTACGAAAGGACTAAGTAAATACGGAGGTAGGCTATGCGAATAACATTATGAACGGGACGCGTGATTATGAGTACGAGACGACTAAGCCGTTGGGCGTCGTGCATCAATATGGATGTGTTGGGGCATAACGCCGACGGAGCTCTCCATGCGAATGGTGGATTATGATTACGGCACGGGAAACCGTTTATGTGCGACACTATGTTTATGGAATACGAGATCGGTTGGTATGCTATGGATTGTATGATATGGAACGTATTGCATGGTCAATGTACTCGGATTGCCCGTACACGGGTGTGGCTTCCCTCGAACGGTTACGCCGGGGCGCCGGGACCGTTCGGCCTAGGAGGGAATTATGTGTGGTATTTATGGTGCACAATACTCGGACGGATTGCGACCGTCCAGTGCTGTGATAAGCTATGATATCCGTAAGTTTGGGATCCTTCGGATACTGGGCTAGCAACCCGTATCGAAGCGATTGTAGGCTTACACATATGAGATGCCAAGTCCATTACGGTGCGACACACCGTGACCTTCATATAGATAGGGCCGATGGGCTGAGATGAGAGCTGGGTGCAGGCGCAGGGCCTGCTACCCATTATGCATGTGTTTACGTTTATGATTGGTCGGTTGTACGAAACGATTATGTTTGCTTATGCTAAGTTCTAACCACTGCAGGCTAAGAGAAACGGGACGAGATGAGCACGAACACTATGTTTATGTTTCAGATTATGTCTAACTGTATCTGCTGCAGGAACACGGTGTGGGACACATTTAAGTTATGTGCTATGTTTAAGCGTTGCCATGAAATTGATCCTAAGGCTAAATAGAAAGATCACAAACTAAGATGCATGTTCACTAAATAAATTAAGTGTTTGGTTTGGGTGCAAGCGGGTCTTGATCAGTGCGAAGCGAGGACGAAAGCACTAAACCCCCACTAGTTTATGTGCAGGTTCAGGTTATGATCGGCTCGGGGCGGAGCTTGGCTTGGACGTGCCGAGGCATGGAGTCCTTGGCGTTCAAGAGGAGCTTCCGCATATGCGTTCGGACTTGCGACATGAAGATGTTCGGCCGAGGACTACTTGGTGGCTATAAAGAGGCATGATGTATGGAACAATGTAATCCTTTGTGAGCTAGAGAGATCATGAGCGTTGTAGCCAATTGGCATTTTATGTTGGGCTATTCAGAGCCTTTGTAACCTTCAGTTCAATATTAATAAAAGAGATTCTTATGTTTCACTTGTTTTCTTCTGCTGCTTATGTTATCGATTTGAGATAGTTCTATGTGAACCTGTTATCTTGCCTTGCACGAGCGCAACTCCAGGCTCGTGCGGCATCACGCCCCAGCGATGACGATGATTCGGGTAAAATCTAACGAGGACGAGCGATTTCCCGGGTCGGGGCGTGACACTCCCCCCTTCCATCCATTCATCCATTCACTCATCCATCATCCATTCACTCATTCATTCATCTCTCTACCTACCTATCTATCTATCTATCTATCTATCTATTTATCCATGAGCACCCACACACAAACACACACACACACATACATGCATACTACCAACACCACCACTACCACCACACACACACACTACCAACACCACCACTACCACCACACACACACATACATATGCATACTACCAACACCACCACTACCACCACACACACATATACTACCAACACCATTACTACTACCACACACTAACACACTCCCTATAAAAATATACACACATACACATATACATATACTCCTAAACGACCCAAAACCTTATCCGAATACCCAAATCTTTGAAATTCTACCCTCTAGGACCTAGACACGTGCCCCACACAAGCAATCTAACTCGCGCACGCGAGCGGAAACGAGAAACGAGGCCCAAATGGCCAAATGGCCATTCTGGCGACTACGGGGTGTCCGATTCGCGATACCGCATGATATGGACACCAAACCTATCCGGATTCAACCCAAATTCTACTCACGAGTTCTAAATAATTATTAGAACCTATTCTAAGTACTAACTTATCGATTCTAGTGTCGGTGCAAAAAGTCATCCGTGTGTTGGAACCCGAAAACCCCGAAAAAGCTTATTTTTATGATTTCTCGCAAAACGACCCCACGTATCCAAATATGGACACGTACCTAGCCTCATCTCACCGAAACTAACCTAAATAGGTCTAATTAGGCTAGGGGTATCACCCAAACATGTCAATTTAGGGTTTTCTTCAAAATTGGCACTAAACTTAGCCCGAAAGTTCCGAATTTAGTCCAATGGGTTCCAAACCTCTTCTAATAGGTTGTCCTATGCCCCGAGCATCCTTTAATATATAAATAACACTAATTATGAGTAATTACAAGAGTTAGAGTTAGGGTTTACCTCTTGGGAGTTGGAATCCCAAGAAAAGCCCTAAAATTGGTTCTTTTTGGATCAAGAGCCAATTCTATGCTTCCAACCCCTCCATGCTAGGTTCTACCTAGATAAAAATTATAAATAAAATATAAACAAGGGTTAGTACTAAGATTAGAGAGGGATCTAGAGTATGGAAGATATTTGACTTACTTTGGGCTTGAAATCAAAGAATTTTGGCTTGGTTTGGAAAAAAAAACTCTCAAAGGAGAAGAAGAAGAAGAACAAGATGTGAAGAAAATGAAGTGGAGAGGGGGTCTCTAGCTGCTATCTAGATTTAGGGAGGTTTGGGGGCATTTGGCAAATGTCCAAAATGCCCTCCAAGGCTCCTTTGAGTCGATTTTGTCTTATGTGGAAGTTTGGGGCTAAAAGGGTCAAGTTTAAATACTCAAATGGACCAATTAAGTCATGTAGAATTAGTCTAAATGCACTATACTAATTAATGAGATTTATGGGCCATGTCTAGCTAAACTCTGGGTCCCAACTAGAGTCTAAGCTACCCGGATCACTAACACAAGTCGAAATGAGCCAAAACTCAAACCCGATCAACTAAACCCAAAAATACAATATTAAAATATAAAAATTTCTAAATATTAAAATATGAAAAATGACCAAAATTATAATACATCAATTTAAATATTATTAAAATAATATAAAATTTACCAATTAATCAAAATCCTAAATAATTCAAAAGTCACAAACTGACCAAAATATCCTTAGACTAAAAAGTGGTAATTAGCTAATCTAGTCACATGGGTTAGGCCTCCATGGCCATGGTTAGTCTCTAGGCTAAGCAGCTCTAAGGTTACACCAGTCAGAGAACAAAATCACAAAACACTAATTTAATTAAATTAAAATAATTAAAATTACCAATAAATTAATAGAATGATTTAAACCTATTATTAAATAATCAATTGTACAAAAGTTCAAAATTACCCTCATTTTAGAAAAGTGGTGGTTACATTATGAGTCAAAGTAATGCACACTGCATATACATGTCCATTATTATATCCGAATTAAAAGCACAAGCATCCATAATAACAGATGTATTTGTTCTCTTATGTAGTCAGTACAAAGGGAACAACCTCAAGTGGTCATGTTCAATACACACAAAGTGTACTAGTGTAAACCTATAGTCAAGATAGACTAATACCAGATTATACAACAACCTTTCCAATAGATTGTCTAAGTCCATCTAGGTTGTGAACTATTTATATACTCCATAGGAAACTGATAATATGATCTTCTGTATGACACCACACACCATATTATCTACAATATAGAATATCAGACATTTGCATTAACACTTGCAACAAATATAATATGCAAATATTTGCCCATATGATTCTCATTCAAAATTTAAAGAAATAAGGTTACTACAAAAGTGATGCTTTTAGTATATAACCCTAACAATGACCCCAAGCAACACGGACAAGGCTAATTGTTTGGTTCTTGAGTATCTTCTCCCTTCGGTCCAAAATGGACACCGGCTGTTCCTCGTAAGACGGGTTGGTACCAACAACTAGCTCAGAATAATCGAGGATATGGCTTGGGTCCGATACATACCTATGCAACTGAGATACATGAAACACATCATGCACCTCTCGTAACGAAGGTGGAAGGGATAAACGATAAACAACATCGCATACCTTATCAAGGATAGCAAATAGGCCTACGTATCGCGGACACAACTTTCTGCGAACGCTAAATCTAATAACCCCACGAGTAGGTGAGATCCGCAAGAACATGTGGTCCCCAACAAAATATTCTAGCGGCCTACGATGTTGGTCTGTCCAATGACGATACCGATCTTGTGCAACTCGAAGTCTCTTCCTAATCCCCTTAACCACTTCAACCGTATGAACAATCATCTCCGGGCCTAACACCTTCCGCTCACCGATATCATCCCATGCCAGTGGCGCCCTATACTTCTTACCATATAGTGCTTTGAATGGCGTCATCTGGATACTGGTTTGATAACTGTTGTTGTACAAAAATTCGACTAAGTGTAGGTGATTCTCCCAAGATCCTCCAAAATCTAGGGTGCAAGCTCGTAACATATCTTCTAAAGTCTGAATTGTTCTTTCTGATTATCCGTCCATCTATGGGTGGTAAGTCGTACTAAATCTTAACTTGGTACCCAGACTATGATGTAGACTCTTCCAGAAATATGATGTAAACGAGTATCTCTATCTGATATAATACTGACAGGGACCCCATGCTGCCTGACTATCTGCTGCATATACAATTCTGCCAAATTTTTTGTAGATTGCCCTACTCTAAAAGGAAGAAAATGTGCCACCTTCGTAAGCCAGTCCACTATTACCCAAATAGCATCCTTACCACTTGGTGATCTCGGTAAACCGGTCACAAAGTCCATGGTGATATGTTCCCACTTCCATTCCGGGATAGAAAGCGGTTGTAATAATCCAGCTGGCCTCTGTTGTTCTGCCTTCACTTGCTGACATATCAAGCAATGAGAAACGAATCTAGCTATCTCTCTCTTTATTCTGTTCCACTAGAAGTGCTGCTTGATATCTTTATATATTTTAGTTCCTCCAGGGTGTATAGAATACTGAGAACTGTGGGCTTCTGCCATAACCTCCTGTCTGATATCTCTACTTGGCACACATAGACGTGATCCAAACCTAAGTGTACCATCTTCGTGAATTTTTATCTCCTTTCTGAGTCCTGACTCATATTCTGTCCTAAGCTTCTGAATCCTTAGATCCTGTGCCTAAGCTGCCTTGATCCTGTCTACCAAGTCGGATTGAACTCGTAGACTTGCCAAAATTCCTATATCACTAGGAAGTATAACCTCGATGCCCATCTCTTGAAGATCTTCTAAAATATGTTTTTGTGATGTCAGCTTAAATGTACCGCATCTCCTGCTGAGAGCGTCTGTTACCACATTAGCCTTGCCTGGATGATACTGAAGCTCTACGTCGTAATCCTTAATCAATTCTAACCATCTTCTTTGTCTCATGTTCAGTTCCTTCTGAGTAAAGATGTACTTCAGACTCTTATGGTCTGTGTACATGTCCACTCGATCACCGTACAAGCAATGCCTCCATAGCTTCAAAGCAAATACTACTGCTGCCAACTCCAAGTCATGAGTCGGATAATTCTTCTCGTGGTCTCGAAGTTGCCTGGATGCATACGCTATCACCTTTCCATGTTGCATTAGGACACACCCAAGTCCCTTTTCTGACGCGTCATAATATACAGTAAAATCTCCGGGTCCAACCGGTAATGTAAGAATAGGTGTCGTGATCAACTTCTGCTTCAAATTCTCAAATGATGCCTGACACTCTGTCGACCAAATGAATGGCACATCCTTTCGTGTCAAGCGGGTCATGGGTGCTGAGAGTCTTACAAAGTCTGATACGAACCTTCTGTAATATCCTGCCAATCCTAAAAAACTACGTACATCTGCTACGGTCTTAGGTATTGGCCAACTCTCTACTGCTTCTACCTTCTTGGGATCCACTGCTACTCCAGCCCCTGATATGATGTGCCCCAAGAATGAAATGTGATCCATCCAAAACTCACTCTTGCTGAGCTTGGCATACAACTGGTTCTCTCTCAGAACCTGTAACACTTTTTTGAGGTGATCTTCATGCTCTTCTTTACTAGCTGAGTATACAAGAATGTCGTCGAGGAACACATTGACAAATTGATCAAAGTACGACATAAAGATGCGGTTCATCAAATACATAAATATTACTGGAGCATTGGTCAAACCAAACGGCATTACTAAGAATTCGTAGTGCTCGTACTTCGACCTGGATGCTGTCTTGGGAATATCCTCTTTCCGAACTCTCACTTGATGATACCCTGACCGAAGATCTATCTTGGAGGAAACCCTTGCTCTACTAAATTGATCAAACAAATCGTCGATTCTTGGTAGTGGGTACTTGTTCTTTACTTTTGCCGCGTTGAGCTTTCTATAGTCAATGCACAATCTTGATAACCCATCTTTCTTTCCTACAAGTACCACTGGTACTGCCCATGGTGATTCGCTAACTCGAATGAACTTCTTTTTCTTCAGTTCCTCTACGTGCTGATATACCTTGGCCTGCTCTGAATATGCCATTATGTAAACTCGATCTAATATCGGTTTAGTTTCAGGTGCCAATTCTATACTGAACTCAATATTCCTAACCGGGGGTAGACCTGGAAGTTCTTCGAAAAATACATCTAGAAACTCTTCAACTATCTTCGGAACTTGAACTTCTTCCATTGTCGCTACTATTCCTTCTTTTTGTTGAGTTGCTACTGATCTGACTAAGGTAAATTGCTTCATGCCTGGAATATTAAAAGATACACTCCCTCTACGATAATCTATTGTCGCATGATTGTCTTTCAGCCAGTCCATGCCTAAGATAATGTCAAAATTTCCAACAGAAAATTTTTTAACCTGGCGGGTAAGGAACGCCCGCAAACTACAACTCTACACGCTAGAATAATCCTACTAACTCCTACGAGCCCATTACCGGTGAGTATATTCAACCTCCCTGCCAATGCCTCGAATTTATTCCTAGTCGTGTCGCAAATTGTACAGATATAAATGAGTGGGATGCTCCCGAATCAAACAATGCTACTGCGGGATATGAGGCGACGAGAATGTTACCTGCCACAACATCTCCTAATGCCAATGCCTCTTCAAAGGACAGATTGAATGCCTGCCCTCGGCCTCCTTGTTGGTTCCCATACTGTGGCCTAGCCTGGTATTGCTACTGGCCCCTGCCTTGGTGATGCTGGGGTGGTCTTTGTTGTTGCTGCTGCATCGACGGTCCCTACTGTCGAAACATCTGAGCCTGTGACATGAACGGACGTTGTGCCAACGGTCTCACTGCTGCCGCTGATTCTTGATACTAGACTGCCACTGGTGCTGGCAGCACAGGGAATTATTGTACTGATCCTCCTGACCTCGAACTCATGGAACAAGTGGAAACCCGATGATCTAAACTTTCACATACCAAACACTGTTCGTTCAATGCCTGACACATATCTCTAGTATGCCCTGCCTTCCCATAATAGGTGCAGCCCGCTGGAAATTGCTGGTTCTTTCTCTGCTGCTGCTGCTGCTGCTGTCTTGTTGGTGGTGCTGGCCCTCACATCGCCACATCATTAATACGAATGCCAGGAGATGGTATTGTTATTCGGGGCGCTACTCCCCCTCATCCTCCAGTCTAATTATGAGATCTCTTCTGACCTCCAGTCCTTGATCTGATCCTCTGGATGGTGATCTCATGCCTTCGGGTTTTCGTCAACACCTCATCGAAAGTCTGGTAGTTATGCCCCTCTGTCAATTGCAATAGTTCAAGATGAATCCCTTGCTGAAACCTCATAGCCCTCTGGCTCTCTGTTGCTACCATCTCTGGAGAAAACCTACTCAGTCTGCAGAACTCTGCTGCATAAGCATCCACTGTCTTGCCAGCCTGCTTGAGGTTGATAAACTTCTGTTGTAGCTCGAACTGTACCACAACTCCATAGTACTTCGTCTTGAACCTTGCAGTGAAATCGTCCCAAGCAATAGGACGTCTGATGTCCACTTCTTCTGATTTCCACCAATCACGTGCGAGGTCCTGAAGTAACAGCTTCACTAGATCCACACATTCTTCCGTCGGTACCTTAGCTGCTGTCAGAATAGCCTTAATATCCTTAAGCCATACATCTGCTGAAATGGCATCTTCCGTACGCTCGAAACGACGGGGGTTGTACTTGTAAAATCTGGTTGATGCTCCTGAATCTGTCCTCACTCCTATTTCTAAAGCCGTTTGTAATCCTTGGTTGAGTAATACATTCTGCTCTTATAGCTGAGTGTGCATGTGTTGCTGAGCCAACATCTGATGTTGCTGAGTAACCTTCATCCCTCTTATAATTTCCAAAAGGGATGGTGTGTCTACTGCCATAGGGGTAGACGGAACTATTAGTGGTGTTGGAACCTCCAGATACTGCGTTCCAGCTGTTGGTTCTACTATCACCTCTTCTTGGATGTTCTCTTGAGGCAGTACTGGCCTTTGTTGATGACCAGCATGGTCATGTTGTTCATGTTGCCCTTGTTGTTGATGTCCAACTCTGACAGATGCGGACGAGGTGCCCCTAAGAAAAGGGACAAGAGAACAATCAAACGACCGGACGGGAAAGATCAATGAAGTCAAAGGATACCAGAATGTCAAGCTAGGGTCGAGAGTAACGAATCATGAGATCAAGGGAAAATATGTGTGATTGAGACATCCTACAAATTAAAACACCCCACAAGCCTGAAATCATACCTGCATGGGCCACCACTAAAACCCTGTCATGCCCCAGAACTAGAATACCGGAGAGCGGGGGAGTGACTCAGCCAGCTACGTATTACGGGTAGATGAATACCTTATAATACGATCAATGCTGTCTAAAAGATGAGGGGGTGCATACTACATGAAAGTCTCACTAGGGTTACTCAACATCTATTGTCTCATTCATTCAATCAAGAAGCAGTAATAGAGAACATGTAAGATAAAGCAGTAAGGCATCCCAAACGCTCAGTCAAAATGTTCTTGATTTCTGATTGTACAAAATATAGCCAGATGATATAACAAGGTATACACAATTGTTATCAGATGCAGTCTGACTTAGTTACAATTATGTAAAATTAAATGCAAGACTATTTGACTAACATGTCGGTGCCAAGAGGCAAAATGTAAAGTAAGTAGCAAAACGAGCAGGGAAGCAAGAAATCCATTCGTGTCCTCCTGCGATCATCCCTCTAGTATTGACCATCTTGGAGGTAGAAGTAAGCTGAGTCCTCAGAAACTGGCTCTAAATCTGGCCATGCAAAACTAGAGAGGTTAGACCTCTAATAGCAAGCACCACAAGGAAGCACGACATGAGAACTAGAACCAGTGGTAAGAGTTAAGGATATGATAATTAAATCTTCGCTTGTTATTGGGGTTCACACAACATCACGACACTTCAAACCAACTTTCCAACCAAACAAGGACAGAAGTTGACCCGTCATATCCTGACATTCTGATCATCTCAGTTAGTTAATGAAGTAAGTACAGTGCACAAACAAATCAATCTAATCGACAATACAACTGCTACGGCTTGCTAACTGTAAGTTCCAAGTTACCCTGGAAATATGTAATAAGGGATTCCTTACGATGTACAAGCAAGGCTAGTCTACCCAATAATCAGTTGCGCCAGTCATGAATTAGACGAGTCCCAGCGGGACGTCCATCATCAGTATACAGTAAATAAATATAAGTAGATACCGCTCCCTGCACGTGTGACAGATTTGCAGTATCTGTGGGAACCAGCCGACATGTCGGGGTACTAATTGTCCTAAGGATGGCTGCCATGTAAGAACTCGGGAATCCATTCTCTCCATCCAATCATTATTTTATTTAACTTAGTAATCCCTATGTTAATTGAAATCCCATGCCGCAGATCATGGTCATTCAGAATGAGTACTTTCGTACAAAGTACGATATGCACAACTGTCCGTACGGTTAGGTTGTAGGTCTTACATAGCGTAATACAACAATCAAACCTAGCCACGGAATAATTATGCCTTGACTGTAAAGTACACATGTCGCTTTTGTAGAAAATCAGTTGAAGCCTGCACGTGTCCATATGCCAATGTTCGGAATCGGCTAGTCGATTGCAATGGTTCATAGTTAATATGAACGTGTCTGATTCAGTTTCAGTAAGACGACTAACCAGTCTCTTTAGTTCCAACTAGGAATGCATGATCAATCATATAGTCAAGGTAACAATCAATGTCAATTCGTGCCAAGGCATAAAAGTCAAACTAGTATTTAGTATGGTCGAGTCTATAACTCTCAGGGTTAGATTCCAGTCAATACTGGGTATCCATAAACCAATCGGAACACAGGGCACATTCCACACCCCAATATGTATTAAAATATTAGCATATCATGATTATATCGAGTTCATGCCAAAAAAAGGCGTAAGGATAAAATAGGGGACACCATGTACGCCAAAGGAGTACGCTCAATAAATTATGCCAAGCCAGAAGAGTACGCCCAATGAAATATGCGTAAAAAAAATTTACGCGTGAGGGAAGTTTACACATGCAGGAATAAAGCTTGCGCGTAAAGGAGCACGCTAAATAAAGGAATAAAGTTGCGCGTAAAAACTCATCTTACGCTAAGCCAGAGGAGTACGCGTAGAAATAACGTTACGCGTAAAAACTCGTACGCGTAAAGAGTCAAGGTTTACGCATGAATCTTGTACGCGTAAAAAGTCAGAGTTTACGCGTGAAGGAAATGATGTTACGCATAAACTTGTACGCGTAAGAAATAATCGTTACGCGTGAACTTGTACGCGTAAAAATTAGCATTTCGCGTAAAAGAATACACGTAAGGAAATACGCCAAGCCAGAGTAGACTTGCGTAATCCAGATTCACGCTGACACGAATGATCGTGGGCGTAGAGCTCGATATTACGCGGACACGTAAAAACGTGGGCGTAGAGAACTTCCAGAACTCTAAATTCCTGAACCCTTCCATCTAAGCCAAAAATGGGAGTTCCACGGATCGGAAGGGGTTATACACAAATCTCAACAGCCTGGGACGATCAAAACTTGAGAATATGGAAGTTTGATAGATCAAAACTCCAAAAATCCGAAAAATGACAAATTCTAGATCTACAAAATAACCTTCAAATGCAAAATTGTCAAGTTCTAAACTATCTTAGAATCATGAGAGGAAGATAAATGAACCATAAAAATATGGGTTCTCATGTGGAGCAAGATGTACTTGTCTAAGCTCTTGGTAGGTGGAGAGAGTTATGAGGAAGAAGAAGAGCAATGAGAATAAGAAGTAAAGAAAAGAGAGAAAGGGGTTGGTGCTTTAAATGGAATGATGGTAGGTAGGGGGTTGGTCGGGTTCATGATGAACCACCAAAATCCGAAAATAAACCAACCCAAGCCGAACCCAAGAGCAAAGCAAAAGCAGACAATAAAATACCGAAAAATAATTAGCGTGAAATTAAAGAATTAATTACAAGCAAATGCAAGATAAATATTAAATAAATACATTCAAGCCGTACACGTATTAAAATACGTATTCTGGGAACAGGGAGTGACAATAATTAATTAAATTTAAACCCAAAACTATATTTAAAATTAGTTTTTCGGATAACAAAATATTAATATTAAATAAATTTTGAAAAATAGAATAAATTTATATGTCTCGTATAAAATGAACATTTGCATAAAACCTCGTTTTCAAATTACTTTTTATATAAACTTCCATGATATAAAAGAAAGTTTTGGAAATTCCAGTATGATGCATTTTTATAATTTACGAAATCAAAATTATTTATTATTTGAAAATTATGCTCCTAAAATAAAAATATTTTTACAAAAATATGTACCTCGCACATATTCGCACTCGACGAGCCATCCGAAAATATGAACTCATACGCGACGTACAATACGACTATGTGACGCACAAATACCAAGTAAAAATTTTAAATACTCAATTTATAGAAAAAAATTTAAAAGTAGAAATTTAGGGAGTTTACATCTGTGATAGAAACTATCAAGTGCAGCATTACTATATTTAAGCTGTTAATATTAATACTTAGTGATTGATAAGTGACGAGTTATTAATATTCACAATCCAAATCTCAGTTTCAACTTTCAAGTATGCAACATTACTACAACAACAACAACAAAAAATTCTACTGCGAAGTGAATTTAAAGCTGCTTCTGCCAAGTGCCAAACAAATATTCAAATTTCTTACTGCCAATTACCAAAAAAATTCAAAGATCACTGAGAGAGGAAACCCACAAGTCTATACTCTATATTGATTCATACATATTTAAAGTTGCTGCATTTTGTCAACAATGCCAAGTGTCAACACTAGAAAACAATGGATGGCGTCACCCGCCTCCCTCTCCCCCGGATAAGTTGGACCCGACCAGCCCCTAAATTCCTAATTATAAATGTTAATAGTATGTTCGGTTTCGTTCGGTTTTAAACGATTTTTTGGAATGATCAAACTGCAGCCGAACCAAACCAATCCGTAATTTAAAAAGTTCAGTCGAACCAAACCAACCAGACCATTGGTTCGATTAAAAATTGAACAGTTCGATTTGGTCTGGTTCGATTTGACTTGAATGTGCACATCCCTATAAAGAACCACGTTAAAATCACCCAAATTCACCAATGGCTAATCAACCTCTAATACTATAGCATTCGCTTTCCTATTAATAAATCCTAAATAGAATTTATATAGTTTATATTTTGATGTTTATATATTGTTGCAATAGTTAATTGCCGAGAGAAATATTTACTAGGTTGAGCACAACCAATATCATCCAAGCCTCACGGATTTGTATCAGCCATTCATGACTTTTTTATATATTGCTAGCAACAATTCCTTCAAGGATTGCTTGCTCATTTTTCAATTTCAAATAGAGAATTCTCTCTTTCTTCCTCCTCCTAATTCTTCAAGAAAGATTTTCAACTACAATAAGTTGTCAGGCCAGGGGGTTATTTAGTATTGATTGGCTAACGAAGTTTACAGATTGGTAGGGGTAGAAGGAATACTTACCTACGGCTTCAATGTTAGGCTTAATCATGTTGCGTCAGGGACTAGGTCCTTTTTCTCATTTTCTATTCCTTAGTTTTTT
This sequence comes from Iris pallida, assembly GCA_029216955.1. NCBI lineage: Eukaryota > Viridiplantae > Streptophyta > Magnoliopsida > Asparagales > Iridaceae > Iris > Iris pallida. The sequence continues at coordinate 28,222,842 of JANAVB010042020.1, read as the reverse complement.
TTTTTTTTTTTTTGCTTTGAGCTATTATTAAGGAGTATATGCTCAGTAGCTAAATCACCAACGAGCATCATTGTATGTGCCTATATAATAAAATGAATAACCAGAAGCTTTATTTTCTCTTGCTGTGTGTGTGCTTCATAATCCAATTTTTGGGCGAACATTTGGTACCAGAGCTTCATGGCATCGTCGTCAAAGGGTAAAGCAAGACACCACGACGTTGAAACCGATGAAGGAGACCCAGTTCACTTCAAGTACCCCATGCAGACACGGATCAACTACGTCGATTGGGCTCTCTTAATGAGAATCAACATGCAGACGCAAGGCCTGTGGGATGCGATTGAAGGTGGCTACATGTGTCGCCCGTGTTGCTGCCAGGATCGTACCGCTCATCGACGGCTAGAAACCGACCGGTAAGCTCTTCAATTGACATCATCTTGAGATCCACTAGTCTCAATGGCGATGGCGACTTGTGCGTACTTGGGTGGAATGACTCAAAGAAAATTTTTAACTATCTTCTCGTCATCCATTTCGTCCACTACTAAAATATGATCTATTAGCGACGTAATTTAGCGACGGCGTAAAATTACGTCGCTAGATATGGAATATAGCGACTCCCATTGCAAAACGTCGCTGAATTGCGACGTTCAGCGACAGGAGTTAAATTACGTCGCTGAATAGCGACTTTCAGCGACTTATTATTATTAAAATATGTCGCAATATATTAAAATTTTGTGACGTTTAGCGACGGCCTCTCTTGACGTCGCTAACATTTTTACTTAGGACACATCGTTTCCTTTTTTCTCCCTCACTCGAAAATTCTAATTTTCACTCGAGCTCCCTCAGCGACCCCCCCCCCCCCCCCCCCGGCGACTCCTACCCCCCCCTCCCCCCCCCCCCCCCCCGTCGAGCTCCTCCTCCTCGAGCTCCTCCTTCCCCAATCCGAGCTCCTCCTCCTATTCCTTAGGTAAACCCTAACCTAACTCCTCTCCCTCCTCCTCCTCTACCACGCACACACCCACTGTTTGTGCAGTTCCGATACTTCGACCCGGGACAGTTGTTTGGACACTGACACGACTCTTGGACACATTTGTATGCACACAAACACATACGACCCCTATTGACATATTTTGGGTTTTATTTAGGTTGTGGGGTTTGGCAGTTGAAATGCAATCTCAGGTTTTTCTGAGATTAAATTTGGAATTTCTGAGATACAAGGTTGGATTTAGTTTGTTGACTGTGAGTTGAGTTGGGGGTTTGAGTTAAATTGAATGTTTAGAAGTTGTTGGTTGTATACTCAGTTTTCTGAGATATATGTATGTGGAATAGAAATGTGTTGGCTTGGTATATTTCGTTCATATATGTAGAGTAGTGATATATAGCTGAGATTATATATGCATGAGATTCATGTGGGGTAAGGTTATGATATATAGGGGCTTGCTATATTTGGATTTGAGATGATGTATATATCTCTATGTTGCAATCTCAATTTCTGAGTAGATATGTATATATATACTTTGATACATTTAGATGACTTTGGGTTGTTTGGAGTTTGTTTATTCTCTTAGAGGCCAAGGGTTTAGCCCCTTGGGTTTTGTTTAGATTTGTCACGTCCCAGAACCAGAATACTAGAGAGCGGGGGCAGACATAGCCAGCTACGTATATACAGATGGAATCTATCTCGCTATACGGTCACGACTGTCTAGATACATGAGGGTTTAACTACAATCCATCAGTCGCCTATGGTCATGAACAAGCATATTGTCTCAATCTCAAGCAAGTAGTAACCGTATACAAGATGTCAGAGCACCAAATATATAATAGCAAGGCGTCCCATACATTACATATTCGGATGATCATGAAGCTAGTCGTACAAAATGTCAGGACTAACAAGAGTTTCAGTCATACATGATCAACCCTAGGATCTGTCAATCATGTTACAGCCCGTAGGCAGACAGTAAATAAAGGTACAATACGAGTTAACACGTGCTCGCCGGCTAAACGCCTCAAAAGAATAACTTTACAATAAAGTGGGAGAACAAAAAGAAATCCACTCAATGCCAGGGTTATGCCTGGTGTTCACCATCTGGCTGGAAGGTAGGTAGATCCTCTGGTACTGTTTCGATATCTGGTGTCACGACCTGCACCCACTGTTTGGGTACGAGAACGTAACAATGCCCAGCCTACGCCGTAGTGTCGGCGGTAGAACGCTGTCCTAGGTCATAACATCTAACATTATAATGCCAAGCAGTTTATACTCCCCGAATGGGGGTGACATAGCAGATACAGTCTCAATCACATCTAGGGTAGAGCATGATAAGGATAGATAAAACATGAAATCTAAAAGAAATACATGAGATAGAAGTCTAAGTGTCTAAGATACAAAAACCCAGAAATACACCTCAAACTTATATACAGTAATCCACAAAGTAAAATACAACTCCAAACAATGAAACAACTATCTAAACATCCTCTAATGTGTCTCCTCTAGGCTAGCAGGCAACCTCCAAGCTATCTGTAAAATTTATCAACAGGTCCAGTCAGGACTGTAGCGAGTACAGTACATCTCAACAGATCATAGCAGGTTAGAAAATATAATCATACAGTAAAGTAAGATACAGGTACTGAAAGAAAACAGTATGTAAACAGAGAGAGAACTGTAATAGAAATATCTACTATACATAGAGAACTAGCAGTGACTATACAATATGAACATGTAAATGGCCTGGGATGATTCTGATAAGACACTAAGGAATGATTCTGATAAGATACTACTGGTGTATTATTCACATGTCCAATTCTACTCCCCCGTACCCCCAATCAATACACAAGGATCTAGCCAGGTTATGTTATATGATGCTATGTAACAGCCCCCGAAGGGTGGTAGACCCCGAAGGTGATAAGCCCCCGAAGGGTGGTAGACCCCGAAGGTGATAAGCCCCCGAAGGATGGTAGACCCCGAAGGTGATACATAGTAGTCCTATAAATGGGATAAGGATTCCAGGAAGACTCTACGATTATAAGAGTATATGTCGTAAGTGATCAAAGAACCAATGAAGCATAGTGATACGCCACGTAAGTGAAACGTACAGAACATGTAGTACCCGATGCTCCCTAAGGATAACATCTCAAGAAATGATCCATATAGTACCAATCCGTGTGACCATCGTGACAGTACAAGTAAAGTAATCTACTGCAGGAAATAATTCTAAGCAGGATATGAAATGATCAGAGAATGTACTCGCCTCGATAACCTGAACAGCTGATAAGTATAGGGGGGTCCCACTGAAGCCACAGAGTCCTATTTAAAGCAACATAGGTTACAAGGTGTTCAAGTTGTAATAAATGAATCTCTATAATCAATCTACATTACCCTAGGTTCTTTTAAGTCAAAACAACTCTAGGTCGACGTCGGTCAATAATCTAGTCAAACTAGGTCAAGTGTTGACTTACAGTTGACTTTGGGTCAACTGGTCAACTCTGGTCAAACAGGGTCAATTCTAGTCTAATATAAAGTGTACTTTGTTATTTGTACGTCGAAACTTACGACACGCAAATCGAGATAAAAAGATTATCGGCAAGGTTGATAATCTTATTATAGTGATCCACATGTCCAACTTGTCAATTTCAGCGATGTGAGATCACTGGAATTGACTGATCTCAGTTTTGTTATACTAATCCTGAAATACGAACATTATATGAATTAATTATTAATTAATTATAAAAAGGTTAGACTCAGAGAAATTATCAACAAACATTGTCGGACGATGAAATAAACATCGCCAACGTGTCCAGAATGGTCAAATTATCTAGGATAGCCTACCCAACGGTCCAATTTGGACACAAGGGCAAAAAGATAATTTCGGGTCAAAACGGTGTCCGTGTCGGAGCCGTTTTGCACCGAAAAACGTGCAAGAAAATAAGTCAATAAAAAATAACAAATTATATGTCCACAAAACCAGAATGACGATATGAACCCAACGGTATCTCCAGAATTGGATTCCGTTGACCCGATCTCAATTTGGTCCGTTGACCAGAACTTAGAATTCCGGTTTGCACGGAAATGCGTGCCGGAGCCAAAGTTCTCAAAACTTAGCAAACTACCTGTCAACGAGTCCAGAATGGCGATACGAACTCAACGGTATATCCGAAATTGGATTCCGATAAGCCGGCGTCAAAAAGTCCCGTTGACCCAGAATATGGGACCCACTTTGCACCGAAATGCGTGCCCGGTGTAACACCCAGTTTTCCAGATGAGGGTAATTTTGAAATTTTGTATTTAATTTATTTAATTATGGTATTTAAAATTTTAATATAATTTTTGGTGATTTTTAATTAATTTTGAACTATTTAAATTCATGACTTATGATTTTGGTGTTTAGCTAGTGTAGCCCTAGAGACTACTTGACGAGAAAACTAACCATGACCTTGGGAGCCTAACCATGTGAGTAGAGTTTCCATTTAGTACATTCTAGCCTAGAGGGTACTTTGGTCATTTAGGGATTTACTTGAATTTAATAGGATTTATTAGAATTTATTGAATATATGTGAATAATTGCTTGCTATGTGATGTGATTGGCCTGACCTAGAAGGACCTAACCTAATAGATTGGATTAACCTAGATTAGCCTTGGTTAAGTTGATGGTTAGGTTAGCATTGACTAAGGTGGGTTAGCTATGACTTATGACTTGATTAGTCATGACTAGGATTAGTCATAGTCTTGAGTTATCATAGCTAAAACCTAGAATCAATATGGACCATAGATCCTTAGTGGAGAGATGAGAGCCATAGATTTGGGCACTAAACCCTAGGATGACAGCCATGTAGTGGTTTTCCCCCTATATAAGCCTTCATGTTGAATTCTTGCCTCTTTTTTATCATTCTTGCAAGTCTTGAAGAGAAAGAGGTATAGCCATCTTCCCCAATCCATAACTTTCCCATTTTAACTCCTTTTTGGCTCAAACCACTTGCATTGGATTCTAATTGTCTTCCTCTTGCTGTTCATGGAGAGTTTTCTCAGGCTTGAGGCAATTTGGAGAGTTTGGCTAACAAGGAGAAACCCCCATTTTGGAGCTTTCCATTGGAATTTCAACATATAGGTAACTTCCTATTCGTTCCATAGAAATTCGTTTTCTTTAAATGATTAGGAAGCCCTAGGTTCCCTCTCTCTGTTGGTATAGGCATTGCTAGGGTTCGTGTCCAATACGTGTCCATATCGGACACGTATCAGACCATGGTCACAAGTGTTCGACCTAATGCCTCAATAGGATTTTCTTCACTGTTTTTAAATAGTGTTTGAATAGGAAATTAGGTTTTGGTCTTGCTTGTGTGAATCTTATGTTCTGAACACGTTTTCGTGTGGTGTCATGTCGTAGTTAGGACACGAACACGCTGTGCCCACGCGCGCGCGCGAGCGCGGTTGGCTCCCCTGCTACCACGCGTCTCGTGCGCCTTGTACACGACACTAGGACACGCCAAATTTGGCATAGACACGGGGGCAGTGTCTGCGCACACTCCACCGAGGTTTCACGACACCTCGTTTCGTGTCGGACACGAAAACGAGGCTGCACGGGGAACACTGTGTGCGTGTGTGTTCTGGAATGGTATTCGGATGTTTGAATCATTTGTAAATGTTTTAATTGGTGTTTTAATGTTTAGTTAGATTCTAAATATCATGTTTAATCTCTGATTTTATAGGGTTACATATTGTTTGGGTTAAATGATTGTGTTGGCTCGATTTTTGGTCGAGCAGTGCATTTCTGATACACTGTCTGATACCTGTTTTAAATTCCTGTCTTAAACTGAATTTTGATGATTGAATATTAATTGTTATTTTAAATCCCATGTCTGAATCTAGGTTATATGATTAGGTTCATGAGGGTGATTGATTGTAGGATTCAAATTGAGTTTTCTTTTGGATTCTAAGTGGATTTCAAATATGGGATTGAATGTTGACTGATACAAGACTGATTTTTAAAACCTGAATTAACATTCTTCCTAAAAATTCGATTCTAACTTGTATTCCCAGCTTCTAACTGAATTGATTCCTCCTTAAAACAAAATTCAAATGTGGTTGGCTAAAGGATTGATTCCTCCCTATTTTCACTGAATTTGTGATTATTCATTGAACTGTTTCCAGGATATTGTACGCTGATATTTTTTCCCTAAACTGAAACTGAATTAGTTTAGACATTATCATGGGTTGATACCATTTATAACCTGTCACATGTACTCACTGTTCCTAAATCCAGGATTTTTCCCACACTCTTACATAATGTGCACTGTCACTTTGATTTCCTTCTTTTGGTTTGGTATAACTGTTTTCATTGACAACCTGAGAATTGATAAGTTGCAATTATGCAATTGAGATGGGTTATGCATGAATCTGAGTTTATGATCATATCACACCTTACTGTCTTGTAAACACACAAATGGTTGACACAGATTGTAGCAGCCCACACTCTATTCCTGGAACACACATACCTGAACCTTGACACACACTCTAGTATGCAAATTTCTGTCAATTTCCTAAGATAATAGTATTTTTCTGAGTTTAATTGCTGGTTATCTGTTTTAACAGTGATTAAATGATTGAGGATAGGTTTACACACATATCATTACCTGTCACATTTTGCTAAACCCCCACATTCCTGTCATAGGTAGAATGTCTGAGACACATGTGTTTTCATGCCACTTAATAATTGATACATACACACAAGCACTCATGTTCACCACACTGTCCTAAACACTTAGACCCTGTCACTTAGCTTTGAACACTGATTTTGGTATTTAAATTGTCATGTTTAAGTCCATGTGCATTGCTGAGTTCACATAAAACCTGAGAAGCATTTCCTAGAACCTGAGATTTCGAAACACATGAAAATCTGATTTTGGTATTGCTATAAAACCTGAGAACCCTTGGACTGATTTTATTTCCTAAGTTGTATTTTCCAACTGATTTGTGTGTTCATTTGAACTGAGATTTCTGGGTGTTATGTAGGACTCAATCTGAGATGGATTGGGTTCTCCTATGGACTGATTTGAAGGGGATAGCTCACTCTTTAACTGAGTTTTCATTCAAGTCACTGATTTTTCCCTGAACTTTAAACCTGAGATTTATTCCCTTGAATTGTATTGAATGATTATGTTGTTGATGTGATTTCATTTGAACTGAGAATGAGGTCCCTGTTTTCCAATTGCCAAACTGATTTCCCTTCCTTTATGAGAACTGCATTGTAATGATTTCTATTTCCTGGGAATAACCCATTCTTATACCACTGATTTTTACATTGATATAGCCACTGTTTTACATTGTCTAACAATATTGCTTCCCATTCCAGTTTACACAGTTCTATTGCCTTGTTTTCCAGTGACACACTCATGCCATGTCTATATCACATACCAGTGTCACACACTCATGCCTCACTCTCACTCACATCCCACACACACATATGTTTCCCTATACATGCCTATGTATATGTATATATATAGAGTATAAATATAATATATGCATGTGTGTGTACTAGTATATATATGTATTATATAAGTACATGTGTGATATGAATATAGGTAGCCTATATGCTAGTGTATTCTATATTATAATATATATATCAATATTTATTGTATTTTAGATTTGAATATTGTCATGTGATTATGTAATATATATTATAGGCATAGTGTAGCCTAGGGCCTAGGCTCTTAGCCTATGGGTGCGACTGTGTGTCAGTGTAGAGTCTAGATTAGACTTGTGTATTCTTGTTAGACTTAGACTAGACTAGTTTGACCTAGTTTGACTTCTAGAGTAGACCAGAGTTGACCAAGAGTTGACTTGGGCCTAGATTGACCTAGAATCATGTAGAATGCATAGTAGGACTTTATTATATCATTTTAGACTTGTTGTGACTTGTGTTGCTCTAACTAGGAGCCAGATACCTCATCTCGGACAGTACATTTTCACAGCTATTCAGATACCAGGCGAGTACATTCTCTGATCATTTCATATCCTGCTTAGAATTATTTCCTGCAGTAGATTACTTTACTTATACTGTCACGTTGGTCACACGGATTGGTACTATATGGATCCCTTCTTGAGATATTATCCTTAGGGAGCATCGGGTACTACATGTTCTGTGTGTTTCACTTACATGACGTATCATATGCTTCATTGGTTCTTTGATCACTTACGACATATACTCTTATGATCGTAGAGTCTTCCTAGAATCCTTATCCCATTTATGGGACTACTATGTATCACCTTCGGGGTCCATTACCTTCGGGGTCTATTACCTTCGTGGTCTTATCACCTTCGGGGTCTACCACCCTTCGGGGGCTGTTACATAGCATCATATAACATAACTTGGCTGGATCCTTGTGTATTGATTGGGGGGTACGGGGGAGTATAAATAGCCACGTGAACAATTTCCAAAGTAGAATAGCCTTGTACGCCTCTTTAGTATAGCCATGTACAATCAAGCCGTTCACATGTCGACTTTGTGCTCTAAATCACTAGTCACTGGTAGCTCTTTATTTATAGTAGATATTTCTATTACAGCTCTCTCTCTGTTTACATACAGCATTTCTTTCAGTACCTGTATCTTACTTTACTGCATGATTATATTTTCTAACCTGCTATGAACTGTCGAGATGTACTGTGCTCGCTTCCGTCCTGACTGGACCTGTTGAAAATTTTACAGAGGATGATGAGGAACCCTGCACCCCTTACTTGGAGCTTGCCTAGATGACACTCGCGACCTGGACCCCTGGAGAGGTTCAGGAAGCTGCTGAGGATGGCACCCTTGCTTAGTATAGATAGCTTAGACTGTTTTCCATTTTATGTTTAGTTGTTGTTCTTGTTTCAGAGTTGTATATTTTTAGAGATGATTAGACTTGTATTTCTTTTCTGTTGTACCTCAGTTGAGGATTCTTTTATCTATTTTATCGTGCCATATTCTATCTCTAGATTGTGATTGAGTTGTACCTCTGTGTTGGCCTCCTTATGGAGAGTATTCATCATATGTTAGTTATAGTTCATGACCTAGAACAGCGTTCTACCGTCGACACTGCGGCGTAGGCTGGGCGTTGTTACGCTCTCGTACCCTCACAGTGGGTGCGGGTCGTGACACGTTTTTAGTGGTGGCCCATGCAGGTCGAGTTTGTGTAGTGGTATTCGAACTAGAGTACCACTACAGCCTGTAGTAGGATTAGGAGTTATTTTGAGGTACTCAATCACATTAGGAAAAACTCTAACTGAATTTCTGCTATCTAAATTTTTGATACTTCCTTGAATAACTGTCCTCCCTTGAACTATCATTTCTATCTCAGTAATGATTCCTTGTTTGATCTGTCTCCAGGATGGTGATTGAGACACGATCGCATCGCTCTAGCTCAGCAGACGCTGGTGAGAGGCCTACCACCCCTCACCCGATTGTGGATGCTGGGACCACAGCACCCCCTATTTTTGCTCATATAGGAGCTTCTGCAGCCTTTGGAAGTGCACCTCCACCTGTCCGAAGGTCTTTCCCCGTCATTCCAGATATGACTCAGCAGCAGTTACCTTCAGGGACAGTAGATACGGCTCAGATGTTTACCCTCTTCCAGCGATTCATGGAGTTTCAGCAACAGATTCAGCAGAGCCAGTCTGCTGATATCCGACAGAGCATACAAGATACTCACCAGTTGGTTAGGACGACAGTGGAGCTGGTAGCTGCTCAGCCACAGGAAGGCCAGATGCAGCCGCATCAGCCGAGGACTCCAGACATCCATTCTTTCAAGAAGATGGAACCCCGAGACTTCAAGGGTACAGAGGGCATCATATACGCTGACGATTGGATAGAGCACAATGAGGAGATATTCCGATTGGCACAGATACCAGCAGGATTACAGATCGAGCCAGCCGCCAGTCAGATGCAGGACTTGGCCCGTACCTGGTACCAGACGGACCCGAGGATTGGTACAGCCGGTCAGACTTGGGCAGCATTCAAGAAACTGTTCAAGGAGAAATTCTTTCCCGATACCGTACTCCGCGCTATGGAGGCGCAGTTCGAGAGTTTGGTTCAGGGGAACCAGACCATTGAGGAGTACGCTGGAGAGTTCAGCCGTTTGAACAGATTCATCGAGGACCTTACCGAGGTCGGGAAGGCGAGGAGGTTCCGCAGGGGTTTGATCAAGGAGATCAAGTCATATACTAAGAGCGGTCGCGACGCCACTATCGAGCAGATTGTGGTAGGAGCCATGACAGCGGAGGACGATCTTGGGCTGAAGGAGAAGAGGACGCGAGACACTCAGAGAGCTAGTGGCAGTGCAGGCCTGGCCAAGAGGCCCCACCTACAGACTCAGCAGCAGTATCCGCATCAGATGCCCCACTTGCAGATTCAGCAGCAGTATCCGCAGCATATGCTACCCCTACAGTTTCAGCAGCAGTATCCGCAGCAGATGCTACCTCTACAGTATCCGCAGCAGATGCTACCTCTACAGTTCCAGTAGCAGATGCTACTTCTACAGTTTCAGCAGCAGTACCAGCAGCCGAGGGTCTACTTTCAACAGCGTCAGTTTCAGGACTGTGTACCCTTTCAGCAGATGCAGCAGCCACAGAGGCAGCAGCAGGCCCCGGAACAGCAGTTAGTTATTATTTGCCCCTTCTGTAAGAGACCAGGGCATAGTTGGGGCGAGTGCCGGAAGAGGTTGGGCAGATATTTGCTTTACGGGGGATCCGATCATCGTCTGAGAAAGTGTCCCGAGTCATCAGGACAGGCAGTTCAGGGAGCAGGAGCTAGGGCCCCGGTAGGCCAGCAGAGGGGATTGCCCTTACCGACTCAGCAGCAGAGGTACATGCAGCATCACTAGCAGGCCAGGGGAGGCCAGCAAGGGCGAGCTTTCGCCAGGACAGTCGAAGATGCTCAGGCCGTTGGAGATCTAGTTACAGGTTCCGTTCTTTTGAATCAAATTCTGCAATTGCCTCTTATAACTGCCTTGAAATTTCGATTCCTTCTGTTCCTTGTTGATTTATAAATTTTGTCATGTTGTTCTTGTGTTATGTTTGATTTCTTCTGAGATAAATCATATGGGCTAGGTCACCCAGTTATGAAATCTGGAATCTTCGATAGTCGTGTTTAGATGGCATAGTGAGGACATATAGTCAGATTTAGGACGTATTTCTCGGGTGTGGGAATTTAAGGTTTTCGCTGCCAAGCATGCGGCAATGCAAAAATTTTAAATACCATAATTCTAGAGGTTTGTGCCTTAGTCGAGGACTCTGTGATTATCGTAGCCTTGCTCACTAGCACGACGAAGATTCTGAATATCATGATTTTGGACAGACGCATATGATTATCTGACGGTATGCTTGAGACTTTGTTTGTGGGGTGTTTAACCTAGAAGGCCTGCTACCATCTTAATTTCGAGGACGAAATTTTTATAAGGTGGGTAGGATTGTAACACCCAGTTTTTCAGATGAGGATAATTTTGAAATTTTGTATTTAATTTATTTAATTATGGTATTTAAAATTTTAATATAATTTTTGGTGATTTTTAATTAATTTTGAACTATTTAAATTCATGACTTATGATTTTGGTGTTTAGCTAGTGTAGCCCTAGAGACTACTTGACGAGAAAACTAACCATGACCTTGGGAGCCTAACCATGTGAGTAGAGTTTCCATTTAGTACATTCTAGCCTAGAGGGTACTTTGGTCATTTTGGGATTTACTTGAATTTAATAGGATTTATTATAATTTATTGAATATATGTGAATAATTGCTTGGTATGTGATGTGATTGGCCTGACCTAGAAGGACCTAACCTAATAGATTGGATTAACCTAGATTAGCCTTGGTTAAGTTGATGGTTTTGTTAGCATTGACTAAGGTGGGTTAGCTATGACTTATGACTTGATTAGTCATGACTAGGATTAGTCATAGTCTTGAGTTAGTATAGCTAAAACCTAGAATCAATATGGACCACAGATCCTTAGTGGAGAGATGAGAGCCATAGATTTGGGCACTAAACCCTAGGATGACAGCCATGTAGTGGTTTTCCCCCTATATAAGCCTTCATGTTGAACTCTTGCCTCTTTTTTTATCATTCTTGCAAGTCTTGAAGAGAAGAGGTATAGCCATCTTCCCCAATCCATAACTTTTCTATTTTAACTCCTTTTTGGCTCAAACCACTTGCATTGGATTCTAATTGTCTTTCTCTTGCTGTTCATGGAGAGTTTTCTCAGGCTTGAGGCAATTTGGAGAGTTTGGCTAACAAGGAGAAACCCCCATTTTGGAGCTTTCCATTAGAATTTCAACATATAGGTAACTTCCTATTCCTTCCATAGAAATTCGTTTTCTTTGCATGATTAGGAAGCCCTAGGTTCCCTCTCTCTGTTGGTATAGGCATTGCTAGAGTTCGTGTCCAATACGTGTCCATATCGGACACATATCAGACCATGGTCGCAAGTGTTCGACCTAATGCCTCAATAGGATTTTCTTCACTGTTTTTAAATAGTGTTTGAATAGGAAATTAGGTTTTGGTCTTGCTTGTGTGAATCTTGTGTTCTGAACACATTTTTGTGTGGTGTCGTGTCGTAGTTAGGACACGAACACGCTGTGCCCACGCGCGCACGCGAGCGCGGTTGGCTCTCCTGCTACCACGCGTCTCGTACGCCTTGTACACGACACTAGGACACGCCAAATTTGTCATAGACACGGGGGCAGTGTCTGCGCACACTCCCCCGAGGTTTCACGACACCTCGTTTCGTGTCGACACGAAAACGAGGCCGCACGGGGAACACTGTGTGCGTGTGTGTTCTGGAATGGTATTCGGATGTTTGAATCATTTGTAAATATTTTAATTGGTGTTTTAATGTTTAGTAGATTCTAAATATCATGTTTAATCTCTGATTTTATAGGGTTACATATTGTTTGGGTTAAATGATTGTGTTGGCTCGATTTTTGGTCGAGCAGTGCATTTCTGATACACTGTCTGATACCAGTTTTAAATTCCGATCTTAAACTGAATTTTGATGATTGAATATTAATTGTTATTTTAAATCCCATGTCTGAATCTAGGTTATATTATTAGGTTCATGAGGGTGATTGATTGTAGGATTCAAATTGAGTTTTCTTTTGGATTCTAATTAGATTTCAAATATGGGATTGAATGTTGACTGATACAAGACTGATTTTCAAAACCTGAATTAACATTCTTCCTAAAAATTCGATTCTAACTTGTATTCCCAGCTTCTAACTGAATTGATTCCTCCTTAAAACAAAATTCAAATGTGGTTGGCTAAAGGATTGTTTCCTCCCTATTTTTACTGAATGTGTGATTATTCATTGAACTGTTTCCAGGATATTGTACGCTGATATTTTTTTCCTAAACTGAAACTGAATTAGTTTAGACATTATCATGGGTTGATACCATTTATAACCTGTCACATGTACTCACTGTTCCTAAATCCAGGATTTTTCCCACACTCTTACATAATGTGCACTGTCACTTTGATTTCCTTCTTTTGGTTTGGCATAACTGCTTTCATTGACAACCTAAGAATTGATAAGTTGCAATTATGCAATTGAGATGGGTTATGCATGAATCTGAGTTTATGATCATATCACACCTTACTGTCTTGTAAACACACAAATGGTTGACACACATTGTAGCAGCCCACACTCTATTCCTGGAACACACATACCTGAACCTTGACACACACTCTAGTATGCAAATTCCTGTCAATTTCCTGAGATAATAGTATTTTTCTGAGTTTAATTGCTGGTTATCTGTTTTAACAGTGATTAAATGATTGAGGATAGGTTTACACACATATCATTACCTGTCACATTTTGCTAAACCCCCACATTCCTGTCATAGGTAGAATGTCTGAGACACATGTGTTTTCATGCCACTTAATAATTGATACATACACACAAGCACTCATGTTCACCATACTGTCCTAAACACTTAGACCCTGTCACTTAGCTTTGAACACTGATTTTGGTATTTAAATTGTCATGTTTAAGTCCATGTGCATTGCTGAGTTCACATAAAACCTGAGAAGCATTTTCTAGAACCTGAGATTTCGAAACACATGAAAATCTGATTTTGGTATTGCTATAAAACCTGAGAACCCTTGGACTGATTTTATTTCCTAAGTTGTATTTTCCAACTGATTTGTGTGTTCATTTGAACTGAGATTTCTGGGTGTTATGTAGGACTCAATCTGAGATGGATTGGGTTCTCCTATGGACTGATTTGAAGGGGATAGCTTACTCTTTAACTGAGTTTTCATTCAAGTCACTGATTTTTCCCTGAACTTTAAACCTGAGATTTATTCCCTTGAATTGTATTGAATGATTATGTTGTTGATGTGATTTCATTTGAACTGAGAATGAGGTCCCTGTTTTCCAATTGCTAAACTGATTTCCCTTCCTTTATGAGAACTGCATTGTAATGATTTCTATTTCCTGGGAATAACCCATTCTTATACCACTGATTTTTATATTGATATAGCCACTGTTTTACATTGTCTAACAATATTGCTTCCCATTCCAGTTTACACAGTTCTATTGCCTTGTTTTCCAGTGACACACTCATGCCATGTCTATATCACACACCAGTGTCACACACTCATGCCTCACTCTCACTCACATCCCACACACACATATGTTTCCCTATACATGCCTATGTATATGTATATATATAGAGTATAAATATAATATATGCATGTGTGTGTACTAGTATATATATGTATTATATAAGTACATGTGTGATATGAATATAGGTAGCCTATATGCTAGTGTATTCTATATTATAATATATATATCAATATTTGTTGTATTTTAGATTTGAATATTGTCATGTGATTATGTAATATATATTATAGGCATATTGTAGCCTAGGGCCTAGGCTCTTAGCCTATGGGTGCGACTGTGTGTCAGTGTAGAGTCTAGATTAGACTTGTGCAGTCTTGTTAGACTTAGACTAGACTAGTTTGACCTAGTTTGACTTCTAGAGTAGACCAGAGTTGACCAAGAGTTGACTTGGGCCTAGATTGACCTAGAATCATGTAGAATGCATAGTAGGACTTCATTATATCATTTTAGACTTGTTGTGACTTGTGTTGCTCTAACTAGGAGCCAGGTACCTCATCTCGGATAGTACATTTTCACAGCTATTCAGATACCAGGCGAGTACATTCTCTGATCATTTCATATCCTGCTTAGAATTATTTCCTGCAGTAGATTACTTTACTTGTACTGTCACGTTGGTCACACGGATTGCTACTATATGGAAGCCTTCTTGAGATGTTATCCTTAGGGAGCATCGGGTACTACATGTTCTGTGCGTTTCACTTACATGACGTATCATATTCTTCATTGGTTCTTTGATCACTTACGACATATACTCTTATGATCGTAGAGTCTTCCTAGAATCCTTATCCCATTTATGGGACTACTATGTATCACCTTCGGGGTCCATTACCTTCGGGGTCCATTACCTTCGGGGTCCATTACCTTCGAGGTCTATTACCTTCGGGGTCTTATCACCTTCGGGGTCTACCACCCTTCGGGGGCTGTTACATAGCATCATATAACATAACTTGGCTAGATCCTTGTGTATTGATTGGGGGGTACGGGGGAGTATAAATAGCCATATGAACAATTTCCAAAGTAGAATAGCCATGTACGCCTCTTTAGTATAGCCATGTACAATCAAGCCGTTCACATATCGACTTTGTGCTCTAAATCACTAGTCACTGGTAGCTCTTTATTTATAGTAGATATTTCTATTACAGCTCTCTCTCTCTGTTTACATACAGCATTTCTTTCAGTACCTGTATCTTACTTTACTGCATGATTATATTTTCTAACCTGCTATAAACTATTGAGATGTACTGTGCTCGCTCCCGTCCTGACTTGACCTGTTAAAAATTTTACAGAGGATGATGAGGAACCCTGTACCCCTTACTTGGAGCTTGCCTAGATGACACTCGCGACCTGGACCCCTGGGGAGGTTCAGGCAGCTGCTGAGGATGGCACCCTTGCTTAGTATAGATAGCTTAGACTGTTTCCATTTTATGTTTAGTTGTTGTTCTTGTTTCAGAGTTGTATATTTTTAGAGATGATTAGACTTGTATTTCTTTTCTGTTGTACCTCAGTTGAGGATTCTCTTATCTATTTTATCGTGCCATATTCTATCTCTAGATTGTGATTGAGTTGTACCTCTGTGTTGGCCTCCTTATGGAGAGTATTCATCATATGTTAGTTATAGTTTATGACCTAGAACAGCGTTCTACCGCCGACACTGCGGCGTAGGCTGGGCGTTGTTACGCTTACGTACCCTCACAGTGGGTGCGGGTCGTGACACCCGGGCCCATGTTCTCCAAATCTAACAAATTTTATATGAAAATATGCCATAACGATGCCACAAATCTAATGGTGGTGTCAGAAATGAAATCTGGAGTCCCGTGTTCAAAAATAAAATTTTACAAGTTGGAAATTACGAATTCGGACGACCAACTTTGGCGTCGAATTCAACCAATCAAACAAGCTCACAATGAAACGAAACTGGAGGGGTAGTAAGAGGGTTATACCAGCTTCGCACTGGAACTGGTAGTATGCCAAACGGAGCTGCGGTGGAGGAGATACAAGCTGACGAAGTTGGCCCCACGAAACTGTCCAAATTTAATACAATTTAAACGGTCAACTTGGTGGCCGGTTTTGATGTATCAAACGATAAAATTAACGGACAAAAATTGACAGGGATGAAGGTGGATATACCGAGATTACGACGGAGTAAAGAAATTGCCGATCCAACGGTCGGATTTCCATAAAAATATGCGCGAAGTCGCTGTGACGGAGCGCCAAAACGAACTCAATCCCGCGCGCGTCACGACGGGACGTCGTGCAAAACGCACGAATCGCCTCGACGGCGCATCCCGGAGGACGGTGGCCGTCAAGGAAGGTTCGTCGGAGAGAGGGGGTGCACGGCCAGGGCCACGGCGGCCCACGCGCCTGTGCGCTGCTGGCCGCTGGTGCTGTGCGGGGAGGCCGGCCTGGCCACGGCGAGGCCATGGGCGGCACGACGGAAGGAGAGGGTGGAGATGGTAGTGATGGCGTGGTGGTGAAGTGGCTCGGATTAATGGAGTGGCAGTGGTGAAGATGTTGATATGGAGGAGGAAGAGGCTAGGGTGGTCGGCTATGGTGGAGGAGGCCAGGGGGTTGTGGTCGACGGCCGACCAGGGGGGTGGTCCGGCCATGGAGAGGAGGTTGGGGAGTTGTTGTGCTCGGGGTGTTGAAGGTGAGGGTGTCGGGTTGGTGTTGAAGCTGCTGTTGGAGTTAGGTTGATGTTGGTGTTTTTGTTGTAGTAAAATTTTGAATGGGAGAGAGAGAAAGAATAGCAATAAATGAAGAGAGAGAGAGAGAGATAAATGTTGTGCCATGAGTTTTAGGGCCGGCCACAAGTGGCTGCTTTGAATGTAGGAAAATTGTATGGATGGGATTAAATGGGAAGAATCAATGGCTAGATTTTATTTAGAGAGAAATGTCCATTCTAATGGGGATTAAAAATCAATAGGAAAATTCTATTAAATATAGAAAAATAGGAAAAATGAGTACTTGATATTTTTGGGCAAGAATTATGAGGGTTTCATGATGGAGGGTAGCACAAAGCTGGACTGGACTCGGTGGAGCCGGATTGGGTCAAAATCGGACATTGTGCAAAAATCGAATTAAAATTATGAATCGATGATCATGGGCAAATAAGTAGCACATGGGGATTCCAATAAATGGGACACAAGTGGCGGACGTATAGTAGGCTCAAAACGGGCCTTGCCCATAGTTGGGGCTGACAGGTTTTGGTCGACAGGGGACCCACAAATCAAGTTGGAAAATAAATGTGATGCCGTGGGGTGAAATAAAATCGGGTCACGTGTCAGAAAAGTTGTGCGAAGCAAATGGAGCACAAGATGACGTGTCTTAGTGGGACACGAAGGTTATGGGTGGCGAGCATCTCGAGTAGATCATCAATGAGAAGTTGGTTTCAAGAAACTGACTGGTCTTGCGCTCCCAAATTAAAAGTCACGGTAACGTACTAAAAATGATCAAGGAAAAGAGTGGAAAAATTAATTAATGATCAAACGGTCTAATTCGACCAGAAGTTCAGCGAAGCAAAAGAGCACAAGGGAACAAGTTTAGGTGGGACACCATATACCATCATGAAGGTAATCCTGTCCACTCCAAAACTCGTGAAGAAGATTTCCAGAGTTGAACATCCCTGACACTCCAAATATCAAAGGCACGGAAAGCACACTTAAGGAAAAATAACAGAATAAATTATTTATCAAAACCAATCAATCAGAAAATAAAATAAATAAAAAAAAATCAACCCGGAATTCAGGGTGCTCACATCTGGCCATACAAAACCAGCTGGGTTAGACCCCAGAAAGAGCAAGTGCTACAAAGGAGGCTTCACTTAGGAACTAAAACCAGCATATCACAATAGAATATTAAAGATAATAAATAAAGAACTGATAATAATAGAGATAAAAAATAATAAACTGAGTACGAAAAAACCATTCAAGTAGCCAGGTCACAACCCTTAAACCAAACAAGGACCGAGGTTGTAACCCTTCACCTGAATAGAAACCCGTCTCAAATACCATTGGTAGGGTAACAAGACAATAAATGAAGAGATGACACATAACTGCTCTGGAAGCCAGGTTACAACACTTAAACCAAATAAGGACCGGGATTGTAATCCTTCGCCTGAACAGAACTGGACCCCTGATCTTTATTGTTAAGGCCAGTATAAATAATCAGGATAATATATGATAAGATAACTACAGAACTATTCAGATAGCCAAGTTACAACCCTTAAACCAAACAAGGACCGGGGTTGTAACCCTTCATCTGAACAGAACTTGGTATCCCATCATTTATCGATAAAAGAAATCATGTCATGATACAATCTTATACAGGATCATGACAAACTAGACTGGGCTGGACTCCATCCAATCAATCACGGCCAAGAAATAAGTACGGCTTGATACTTTAACTAACTAGGGTTATCACAGGCCTAGTTACTAGCAAGATGCAATAAGATTATTTCAATAGCCACAAGCCCTACAGACCATCCAGGTTATCCAAGTCGAATGTCCGTATATGAAGGATGCAACACGTGACAGTGTGCTAGAAATGTGCCCTACTCGTCGGTAGGCTACAAGTCCACTGAATGCGCCCAGATAACGAGATTTCTTGTAGCTGGGGAATCTCTTCATGACTGCTGAATTATTCTAGTTTATTAGCCTTAGTCAATTGCAGTAGGTATCCCTGACCGTGGTACTCAGGGATCCCTATCCTAGACATGATGCAAGACAGTACTGGTTTATTTGTACAAACACAATCGCCCACGGTGTCCAGGTCATTCCTACTTGTCATGTCATGCTAGCTGTCGTAACAGCTTGTCGAGATACATCATGTCAGTTTACTTGTTAAGAGTGCGCCACGACGGGCCACTATCGTGTTCTATTCTTACCTTATCATGAATGAGAGAAACTTGCATAAAACAACTAGTGACATATTCTTGAAGCCAAGAAAAAGATCTACAACTTTCATGTTTTGAGTTTTTCGAGATTCTAGCTACAAAACAACTTAAACAGGCAAAAACAGCAAAATAGAGCAATTCTGGCGCATGGGATTCATGTACAATCGACGCATGGGATTCCTGCACAAATCGGCACACGGAATTCCTGCACAAATCGTCGCATGGGATTCCTGCACAATTGGCACATGGGATTCCTGTGCAATCGGCGCATGGGATTCCTGCACAATCGGCGCATGGGATTCCTGCACAATCGGCGCATGGGATTCCTGTACAAATTGGCGCATGGGATTCCTGCGCAATCGGTGCATGGAATTTCTACCCAAATTGGCACATGGGATTCCTGCGCAATTGGCGCATGAGATTCCTGCACAAATCGGCGCATGGGATTCCTGCGCAATCGGCGCATGGGATTCTAAACTCACGTTGCGTCTTCAGTACATGCGCGTAAGGTACCTACACGCATGACACGCTCGGAGTCAAAGAACGCATTATCGGGACTTCACGGCCCATGGCCTCTCGGTGCATGACCTTCCGGGCGCATGGGGTTCCCGGCGCATGGGGTTCATCGTCTCCAAACAGCAAGTTCAGCCATGAAAGTTCCAAAAACTTGCCATGGCCATAACTTTCTCATCCGAAGCCGAAATCAAGCGAAACAAAAGCCAAAACTGCATGAAATTGAATTCTCTACAACATGGAACCACTAGTTTTTGGAAATACCAAGTTTTTAGAGATCAAAACCAAGAAAACTAAACAAGAATGAACTTAAAACTTAGATCTACAAGAATATAATCATCAAAACCGAAAACTTTCAGTTCTAAAGAGGCTTAGAATCTAGTAAGGAAGAGAATGGAACAATAAAACATGAGATCCACCATGAAGCAAGTTTGCACTTGCCTAAGCTCTCCCTCTCTCTCTCCTTCCTGGTGGTTGAAGAAGTAATGGTGGAGAAGTAGTAATGAAGAGAGAGAGTGTTAGGTGGAAATATATATGAGGATGATGGTGGTAGGTGGGAGGGTTCACCTTTGGTTCATGATGAACCAAAGAAAACCAAGCCAAGCCGAACCAACCCAAGAATAAACCAATCAATGAAATGCTAGAATGCAATACGGGTCAAATTACGTATACGTATACCAAGATACGCAATACGAACCACATGCATTACAACTCTACCCACCTTAAAAGAATTCCGTTCTCGAAATTTAATTAAGAGGCTAGAGGGGAAAGAACAAGCTATACTAATCACAAGCAAGCTATACTAGGCAATCAATCAATCATGCAAGCAAGGAATCGAAGGCATGAGGTATAAGGAGGACATTATACCTCACGAGTTAAACAGGTCGGGATATCGTAATCGGATATCATCCTCACGCTCCCACGTTGACTCACCCAAAGAGTGATGACCCCAAGCAACTCGGACTAACTTGATAGTCTTGTTCTTGACTATCTTCTCTCTTCGGTCCAATATAGACACGGGCCTCTCCTCATACGAATGGTTGGTACCAATAACCAATTCCGAATGATCTAGGATGTGGCTCGGGTCCGGGAGATACCGCCATAGTTGGGATACATGGAACACATCATGCACCTCACCTAGCGATGGTGAAAGAGCGAGACGATAGGATACATCACCTACTCGCTCCAGAATATCGAACGACCCTATATACCTAGGACTAAGCTTTCCCTGTAGGCCGAAACGAATGACGCTACGGTTAGGCGAAATCCTCAGGAATACATGGTCGCCGACTGAGAATTCAAGGGGTCGCCGATGGGAATCGGCCCAATAACGCTGGCGATCTTGGGCAACTCAAAGATGATCTCTGACTCTCCTGACCACGTCAACGGTCTGAGCAATCATTTCCGAACCTAGTATCTGTCTCTCTCCGATATCATCCCATGCTAGCGGGGATCGGCACTTCCTACCATACAGTACCTCGAACGATGCCAACTGCATACTAGACTGGAAACTGTTGTTGTACGAGAACTCCACCAGGTGCAGGTGATCTTCCCACAAACCACCGAAGTCGAGTGTACAAGATCTCAACATGTCTTCGAGAGTCTGGATCGTGCGTTCTGACTGGCCATCTGTCTACGGGTGATAAGCTGAGCTGAACTGGAGACGAGTCCCCAAACTCTCTTGCAGGCTACGCCAAAGTGCGATGTAAATCTGGAATCTCTGTCCGAGGTGATACTGACTGGTATATCGTACAATCTGATAATCTGTCGGAGATACATCTCCGCTAGCTGAGCCGTCGACTGACCAACTCTGAACAGGAGAAAGTGAGCCACTTTCGTGAGCCTTTCAATGACAACCCAAATAGCGTCTCTGCCAGCCGGGGATCTAGGCAATCCAGTCACAAAATCTATAGTTATATGCTCCCACTTCCATTCTGGAATTGGCAAGGGCTGAAGTAGTCCAGCTGGCCCCTGATGTTCAGCCTTAACTTGTTGGCAAACCAAACATCGAGAGACAAACCGGACTATCTTCCTCTTCATTCCATTCTACCAAAAGTGCTGACAAATATCACGGTACATCTTCGTACCGCCGGGATGAATGGAATACTGCGAACTGTGAGCCTGCGTCATGATCTCCTGTCTGATATCTCCACTGGGTACACAAAGACGCTTCCCATGTCGAAGTGTACTGTCTTCATGGATATATAACTCTGGTCTTCGTCCTGCCTCACACCCCGCTCTGAGTCGCTGAAGCTTGGAATCTACTGACTGTGCCATCCGGATCCTCTTGACTATAGTGGACTGAACTTGCATGCTGGCCATCAATGCCACACTGATAGGAAGGACAACTTCTATGCCCATCTTCTGAAGATCTGCTAACAGCTCTGGTTGTGCTGTTAGGAAATAAACTCTGGCTCTCCTGCTCAATGCATCTGCAATGACGTTGGCCTTTCCTGGGTGATATAGCAGGTTGACATCATAATCCACAAGTAGCTCTAGCCACCTTCTCTGATGCATGTTAATATCCTTCTGGGTGAAAACATACTTCAGGCATTTGTGGTCGGTGAAAATCTCCACCCTATCTCCGTACAAGTAGTGCCTCCACAACTTAAGTGCAAACACTACCGCTGCCAGCTCTAAATCATGGGTTGGGTAATTTCTCTCATGATCACGAAGTTGCCGTGACGCATAAGCAATTACCTTCCCATGCTGTATTAGAACACATCCTAAGCCTCTGCCTGAAGCATCACAATACACTGAGAATCCTCTGGTTCCATCTGGGAGCGTGAGAATGGGTGCCGTCATCAAGCCTCGCTTCAACTTCTCAAAAGAATCTTGACATTCTGCTGTCCAAACAAACTACACATCCTTGCGGGTCAACTGGGTTAATGGCGCTGAGATCCGAGCAAAGTCCGAAATAAATCGCCGGTAATAGCCGGCCAATCCAAGAAAACTGCGAACTTCTGCAACAGTGCTAGGCACTGGCCATGTTTCAATGGCCACGATCTTCTGGGGATCCACTTCAACTCCTCCTCGGGTGATGATATGACCCAAGTACGAAATACGATCGAGCCAGAACTCATATTTACTGAACTTAGCATACAACTGGTGCTCTCTGAGAATCTGAAGAACAACTTTGAGGTGCTGCTCATGCTCCGCTTCACTCTTGCTGTAGACCAGGATGTCATCTAGGAACACAATCACAAACTGATCCAAATAGGGCATAAAGATGTGATTCATGAGGTCCATAAATACAGTCGGCGCATTGGTTGCTCCAAATGGCATAACAAGGAACTCCCAATGCCCATATCGGGATCTGAAAGTGTCTTCGGGATGTCCTGCTCTCTAACTCTGATCTGATGGTATCATGACCGTAAGTCGATCTTCGAGAACACTGCTGCCCCCTTGAGTTGATAAACAAGTCATCTATCCTCGGGAGAGGATATCTGTTCTTGATTGTCACTGAGTTCAAGGTACGATAATCTACACATAATCTGGATGTACCATCCTTCTTTTTCACAAGAAGCATCGGGACTCCCCAAGGCGATCCACTAGCACGAATGAATCCCTTGGTTCTGAGTTCTTCAATCATCTTGTACAATATCTCTAATTCTGACGGCGCCATCCTGTAGACTCTCTCTGACACTGGGGCTGTTCCGGGAATCAAGTCGATGGTGAACTCGATCTCCCGTTCTGGCGGCATCCCTGGAAGCTCTTCTGGGAAAACGTCTGGAAACTCTTCGACTATCCGAGGTAACTGCACTGCTGCTACTGCCATCCACAATACTGGAGGAGAAGGTTCAACTTTGCCTCGGGAAAAGGTAAACTCTGGCTCGCCTGGAATGCTAAAAATAATCCTGCCAATGTGGCAGTCTATCCTAGCATACTGGTCCCTCAACAAATCCATCCCTAAGACTACATCATAATCGGCCATCGAAAACTCTATCAATCTAGCAGGGAATTCCCTACCACTAACTACGATCCGACACGAGAAAAACACTCTATCTACTCCCACAAGTCCGTTACCATTAAGTATATTGAGCCTCACTGATAATAACTCAGGATCCAATCCTATTCGTGTCGTGAATCGTGCAGACATAAATGAATGCGAGGCACCAGAATCAAATAATACTGAAGCTGGAAAGGTGTTGACGAGAATAGTACCTGCCACTACCTCACCTGGTGCTATCCCTTCTTCTTCCATGGTCAAAGCCAGCACTTGACCATGTCCTCTGGGTACGGGTCCCCTCTGCTGAAAATTTCTCTGTCTGCTCTGGATCAGGGTTTGGGCTTGGGTATACTGCTGCGGTCTCTGCTGCTGGAATGCCTGAGCCTGCGTCGGCAATGGCCTCGGGAATGGGTACTGCAGCTGTTGCTGCTGCTGGACTGGTGCTGGTCCTCTAACTAAAGGACTAGAGATGGCAGATGAACTCCCCTTGTTCGGGCAGTTCCCAATCCTGTGGTCCGGGGCACCACAAACCAAGCACAAACCCTGTACTCTGCGACACTCTGATACCACATGCCCTGGCTTCCCGCAGTGTGAACATCCCACTGCGGAAGACTGCTTCTGCTTCTGCTGCTGAGGGTGCGTCGAGGCGAAATGCTGAACCGACGTCACTGAGGCCGCCCGCCTCGAAACTCCAATGGTCAAAGCCCTGGCTGCCGGGGCTGGTGCTGATGACTGATTTATCTGGCTATGGGATCGCTTCCGACCTCCGGTCCTATCCACGATCCTCTGGGAGGTATATATCATACCTCCGGGCTGCCCTCAGTACTGCATCAAAAGTCTGATGCTCAAACTGCTCTACTGCCAATAGAATCTCCAGATGAAGTCCCTGCTGGAACCGCTGGGCTCTATCGAACTCGGTCGCCACCAAGGTAGGAGCAAACCGACTAAGTCTCGAAAACTCGGCCGCATATCCGTCGACCGTCCTGCCCATCTGCTTCAGATTGGTGAACCTCTTCTGTAGATCGTATCGAGCTACAGCATCGAAATACTTGGTCTGGAATCTCTCTCTGAATACTGCCCAGGCAATATGGGCCACTAATCCAATGGCCTGCACCGTCCACCAACTGCGGGAAAGATCCAATAACTGCAGGCGCACCACGGCCACCTTCTCGGCTTCTGGAGTCTTGGATGCTTCTAGAATCACCTCGGTGTCCTGAAGCCAAGCATCAGCAGCGATAGCATCTTCACTGCCGTCGAAGAAGGGAGGGTTCAAGCGCTTGAAGCTGTTGGCCGTGCTATTACCCTGATGACCTCCTCTGGTCAAAGCGTCTGCCACTGCCTGGTGCAAGGCATCTCCTCGACGATCCTGGGAGGCTAATAGTGACCTGATGAGACCCACCAAAGTGCCATCATCAGGCTCTGCTGGCTGGACGGGCTGAACTGGTGGCTCTCCTTCAGTAGACATGACTCTGGAGGCTACTCCTGAATGCTGGGCTTGATCTTCAGGTTGCTGCTGGTCCGTGGGAGGTGATCCGCCTTGCTGATCGGCAGGTCCAGGAACAATGCCGCTGAAGAAGATGACATAGGGAACAATAAGGAAGGACCAGAACAGATCAAGGATACAAGCATGTGATCAGGTCAAGATTACAGGAATTCAGAAGATACGAGCAGAGATCAAGGGCGAGTACTGATTAAGATATCTATTCAGCAAACCCTCACATATCTTGATTTACAAGACCTGTATGGGCCACCACTTAAACCATGTCACGCCCCAGAACCCGAATACTGGAGAGCGGGGGCAGACATAGCCAGCTACGTATATAGAGATAGAATCTATCTCGCTATACGGTTACGGCTGTCTAGATACATGAGGGTTTAACTATAATCCATCAGTCGTCTATGGTCATGAACAAGCCTATTGTCTCAATCTCAAGCAAGTAGTAACAGTACACAAGATGTCAGAGCACCAAATATATAATAGGAAGGCGTCCCATACATTACATATTCGGATGATCATGAAGCTAGTCGTACAAAATGTCAGGACTAGCAAGAGTTTTAGTCATACATGATCAACCCTAGGATCTGTCAATCATGTTACAGCCCGTAGGCAGACAGTAAATAAAGGTGCAATACGAGCTAATACGTGCTCGCCTGCTAAACGCCTCAAAAGAATAATTTTACAATAAAGTGGGAGAACAAAAAGAAACCCACTCATTGCCAGGGTTACGCCTGGTGTTCATCATTTGGCTGGAAGGTAGGCAGATCCTCTGGTGCTGCTCCGATATCTGGCCATACAAAACCAGCTGGGTTAGACCCCAGAAAGAACAAGTGCCACAAAGGAGGCTTCACTTAGGAACTAAAACCAGCATATCATAATAGAATATTAAAGATAATAAATAAAGAACTGATAATAATAGAGATAACAACAGTAAACTGAGTACGAGGAAACCATTCAAGTAGCCAGGTCACAACCCTTAAACCAAACAAGGATCGAGGTTCTAACCCTTCACCTGAATAGAAACCCGTCTCAAATACCATTGGTAAGGTAACAAGACAATAAATGAAGAGATGACACAGAACTGCTCTGGAAGCCAGGTTACAACCCTTAAACCAAACAAGGACCGGGGTTGTAACCCTTCGCCTGGACTGAACTGGACCCCTGATCTTTATTGTTAAGGCCAGTATAAATAATCAGGATGATATATGATAAGATAACCACGGAACTATTCAGATAGCCAAGTTACAACCCTTAAACCAAACAAGGACTAGGGTTGTAACCCTTCATCTGAACAGAACTTGGTATCCTATTATTTATCGATAAAAGAAATTATGTCATGATACAATCTTATACATGATCATGACAAACTAGACTGGGCTGGACTCCATCCAATCAATCACGGCCAAGAAATAAGTACGGCTTGATACTTTAACTAACTAGGGTTATCACAGTCCTAGTTACTAGCAAGATGCAATGAGATTATTCCAACAGCCACAAGCCCTGCAGACCATCCACGTTATCCAAGTCGAATGTCCGTTTATGAAGGATGCAACACGTGACAGTGTGCTGAAAATGTGCCCTACTCGTCGGTAGGCTACAAGTCCACTGAATGCGCCCAGATAACGAGATTGCATGTAGCTGGAAAATCTCTTCATGACTACTGAATTATTCTAGTTTATTAGCCTTAGTCAATTGCAGTAGGTATCCCTGACCGCGGTACTCAGGGATCCCTATCCTAGACATGATGCAAGACAGTACTGGTTTATTTGTACAAACACAATCGCCTGCGATGTCCAAGTCATTCCTACTTGTCATATCAGGCTATCGGTCGTAACAGCTTGTCGAGATACATCATGTCAGTTTACTTGTTAAGAGTGCACCACGGCGGGCCACTATCGTGTTCTATTCTTACCTTATCATGAATGAGAGAAACTTGCATAAAACAACTAGTAAAATATTCTTGAAGCCAAGGAAAAGATCTACAACTTTCATGTTTTGAGTTTTTTGAGATTCTAGCTACAAAACAACTTAAACAGGCAAAAACAGCAAAATAGAGCAATTCCGGCACATGGGATTCCTGCACAATCGGTGCATGGGATTCCTGCACAAATCGGCGCATGGGATTCCTACACAAATTGGCGCATGGGATTCCTGCGCAATTGGCGCATGGGATTCCTGCACAATCGGCGCATGGGATTCCTGCATAATCGGCGCATGGGATTCCTGCACAATCGGTGCATGGGATTTCTACACAATCGGCGCATGGGATTCATGCACAAATCGGCGCATGGGATTCCTACGTAATCGGCGCATGGGATTCCTACCCAAATCGATGCATGATATTCCTGCGCAATTGGCGCATGTGATTCCTGCACAAATCGGCGCATAGGATTCTTGCGCTATCGGCGCATGGGATTCTAAACTCACGTTGCGTCTTCAGTACATGCGCATAAGGTACCTACGCGCATGACACGTTCGGAGTCAAAGAATGCGTTGCCGGGACTTCACGGTGCATGGCCTCCCGGCGCATGGCCTTCCGGGCGCATGGGTTTCCCGGTGCATGGGGTTCATCGTCCCCAAACAGCAAGTTCAGCCATGAAAGTTCCAAAAACTTGTCATGGCCATAACTTCCTCATCCGAAGTCGAAATCAAGCGAAACAAAAACCAAAACTGCATGAAATTGAATTCTCTACAACATGGAACCACTAGTTTTTGGAAATGCCAAGTTTTTAGAGATCAAAACCAAGAAAACTAAACAAGAATGAACTTAAAACTTAGATCTACAAGAATATAACCATCAAAATCGAAAACTTTCAGTTTTAAAGAGGCTTAGAATCTAGTAAGGAAGAGAATGGAACAATAAAACATGAGATCCACCATGAAGCAAGTTTGCACTTGCCTAAGCTCTCCCTCTCTCTCTCTTTCTCCTGGTGGTTGAAGAAGTAATGGTGGAGAAGTAGTAATGGAGAGAGAGTGTTAGGTGGAAATATATATGAGGATGATGGTGGTAGGTGGGAGGGTTCACTTTTGGTTCATGATGAACCAAAGCAAACCAAGCCAAGCCGAACCAACCCAAGAATAAACCAATCAATAAAATGCTAGAATGCAATACGGGTCAAATTACGTATACGTATACCAAGATACGCAATACGAACCACAAGCATTACAAGATTCAATGTGTGTGTGGATTTGAGATGATGTATATATACTCAGCAAGCAACAGACCCTTCCCCTTCCCTCCCTTTGTCTGTTCTCTTAGAGGCCAAGGGTTTAGCCCCTTGGGTTTTGTTTAGATTCAATTTGTGTGTGGGTTAAATTGGAGAGTTTGAGAGTGAGT
Source organism: Iris pallida (assembly GCA_029216955.1). Classification (NCBI taxonomy): domain Eukaryota; kingdom Viridiplantae; phylum Streptophyta; class Magnoliopsida; order Asparagales; family Iridaceae; genus Iris; species Iris pallida. The sequence continues at coordinate 28,194,023 of JANAVB010042020.1, read as the reverse complement.
TCTAGTGTGTCAGGTATTACATAATTGCATAAGTCTTATTCGATTTTCAAATTTAGACCGAAGTCGAAACCCAAAAGTGAAACCGAATTAGAAATTTTAGTATTTTAAAAACCTAAACCGAACCAATTTTTTTAATAATTCGGTTCAGTTCATTTTTTGGTCCAAAACCGAATAATGCTCATGCCTAGTAATATGTATGTATATTATATAACTTTTCTATTTTACTTCTTGTAGAGGACCTATTTCTATCCACCACACCGGGCGACGAAGATCGAGGCCCAATTTTCTGCCATCGCAAACAAGCTCATCCGTGATGCGATCCACGACCAGAAGTCTCGTGATCAATCCGGAAAGCCGATCCATGGTTGGATCACGCCAGAGCAGTGGACTGCGATGAAGGCTAGTTTCGTCGAGGTCAGGTACCAGGAGCGGTCTGACAAGGCCAAGGTGGTGCGGTCGAGCGCCAGTAAGTGGTATAGTGGCTCCATTCCGATGACAGAGCATTTTCGTCATCTGGTACGTTTCCTATGACGGACAATAATTTATATATAGTTCGATAGAATGTTTAATACTAATAATAGATAATATATTTTAACAGGTAAAAAAGGGTGAGGATCCGAACATGGTGACCGTCTTCCTGGTCACCCATCGGAGGGCTGGGGACTTCATTGACGAGTGGACGACGCAGGCATATGTACGTTCTATTCTTTATATTAATTTACTATAATTTAGAAAACAGGAAACTAGATATCAATATAGACTTTAGCAAACACTTACACGTTAGAAAATATTGTTCTAGGCCGAGTTTGTTCGACTACAAGAGGAGGCGGCTGCTGCTGCTAGTACGCCAGCAGAGGGAGGGGCTGGTACTTCCTTCCAGCCGCCTACAGCTCCATCGCCGGACGACCTCTGGATGACCGTCGTTGGCGGTCTTCAGAGGGATACGTACTACGGTACGGGATCCTACGGCACGTATTTGGCTTCGGAGTCATCCCGGACCCCCTCTGTCAGTGTGCAGTCTCCGGCTTCGCATGCGTCGTCACGAGAGCTCAGGATATTCGTCGTCAGATCGATGAGCTGCGTCGCGAGTTGCAGCAGCAGATTTCTGATCACCTTACCGCAGAGCGACGATCCGACCCTCCGATGATCATCGGACAATTTGATGCGGTCGAGCGCAGTATACAGGAGCTGATAAGTCTGCAGCACGCTACAGCTGCCAGCTTGCACACGCTCATCGAGTCTATGCAGCGCACAGAGCGTAGACAGGTCGAGCTGGAGGGATCGCAGATGACCATGTCTGCCACACTCACTCAGGTATCGGCTTCGATTGAGGAGATTACTCAGAGGATGGTGAGTACCCTTGCTGCGCATGGTGAGCGACTGCGAGAGCTAGAACAGATACGTCCTCCCGGTCCATCGACGGTGCCGACTCCAGACATTGCACTGCCTCCTACTACCCCTACGGTGCAGCTCACCCAGGAGCAGTATGAGTACAATCTATCCCAGATGCGCGACAGGGGTCCTCAGTGATCCAGTAGATTTTTTATCATCTTTGTATGTATTGGTCCTATGGGCCCGTTGACCGTTCTGTACACTGATTTTCATTATTATTTGACTCTGTTGGACATGTATGTTTGTGATATTTAATTTGTTGGTATTTTCATTGAGTACATATATGATATTTAGTTGTAGACTGTTATGATGGGAGACTGTTATTCATCTACTAGTTGTAGACTGTTATGATGAAAGACTGTTAATTATGATGATATCTGTGACGGGGATGACAAATATACCTACGCTGGGTTATAAGCGATGATATGATATACAAAGGAGGTGCTGTCCAAATTTTAAAAAAATATAATGTGTATTTTTGTGATGATGTGTGTCTGTGTTTACAGTGTATATGAAATGTAGTGTTTGGAACCATCGATAGTTTCGATTACTATTGTATGTTTTATCTTGGACAGAAAGAGCAACTGTTCAGGGTGTACTTCTGAGAGCTTCATTATCACATCCTTCACTCTCTCGGGACGTTGTACAGGATTCCGAGAAGGTGAAGGACGTGAAGAGGAAGCTCTGAGAAGTGCACCTTGAACTGTTGCTCTTTCTATCTAAGATAAAACATAGAACAGTAAGCAAAACTGTCGATGGTTCGAACATTGCACTTCACACACACTGTAAACACAGACACACAGCATAACAAAAATAAACATTATATTTTTAATTTTTTTCAGTATTCTGCGACGGATAGCGACGTCTAGCGACGGATACAGAACGTCGCTATACGTCGCTAATTAGCGGCGTTACGTCGCTGTACGTCGCCACGTTGCTGACGTGGCAGGCATGCCACGTTAGCACGTAAATAGAACTCAATGTCGCTAAGTAGTCGCACGACGTCGCTAATTTTGCGACGTCATGTTTTCGTCGCTCGACGTCGCTAAATTTGCGACGACCCAGCGACACGGCGGTCACGTCGCAAACAGCGACGTAGGACGACGAATGTGCCATCTGCGACTAGCTTAAAAGCGACCTTCATTTTTTGTCGCTAAATTCGTCGCTAATTACGATTAACGACGTATTTTCCATTATTAGCAACGTATAAAGACTTCGCTAATTTGCCTTATTTTAGTAGTAGTCACCGAGTAGTTACAGGTCGTTGACGAGTTCCGTGAGCCGCATTGCGAAGTCCTCGATGGACTCGCCGTCCTCGAACTTGATTGATTCGAAGTCGGCGAGTAATTTCTACGCTTTGGCCTCGCGCACGCGCTCGACCCCCATCTGCATCAATCAAGTTCAAGGACGGCGAGTCCATCGAGGACTTCGAGATATGGCTCATGGGACTCGTCAACGACCTGCAACTACTCGGTGATGAAATGGACGACGAGAAGGTAGTTAAAAAATTCATTCGAGTCATTCCAACTAAGTACGCGCAAGTCACCATCGCCATTGAGACTCTAGTGGATCTCAAGATGATGTCAATTGAAGGGCTTACTGGTCGGTTTCTAGCCGTCGAGGAGCGGTACGAACTTGGCGGCAACGCCGGCGACACTTGTAGCCGCCTTCTCCTCGAGCATCGCTTGGCGCCAACATTGGCAAACAACTTCGCCGTCATCGACAGCTCCGTCCTTCTCCTTGTTGCCGTCATGGTGGTCATCGCTGTTGGAGTAGGCCTCGACAACGAAGCCGGGAGGTCAGCATCATAGAGGTGAATTTCATACAACTGGCTTAGGGGGTGATTTGTTAGACTTAATCACGTTGCATCAGGGACTTGGTCCTTTTTCTCGCTCCCTATTCCTTAGTTTTTTCCTATTCTTTTGCTTTGAGCTATTATTAAGGAGTCATATGCTCGGTAGCTGAATCACCTACGAGCATCATTGTATGTGCGCCTATATGAAGGCCAACACTTGGTGAATAAGATGACTAACCAGAAACTTTATTTCCTCTTGCTGTGTGTGTACTTCCTAGATCCAATTTCTAGGCCAACATTCAAGCATGCTGGAGATTACGATGGAGCTTGTTGTGAAGACGTTTATTAAGGATTGATCTATTGCTGAAATTGTCTCGACACATGAGTTGGTCCGTAACTTTAATAATAAAGATGGGTATAAAAGTTATATGAAGCTTGACTTGCGCAAGACATACAACTTGGTGAACATGGGAGAACCCATATTTGTCACGTTTTGCAGTGAATGGGATTTGATGAAAGTGGGGTGCAAAGAATTCATGAATGTATTACGACCCCAACCTGCTATGTTCCGAGGTGAGCCGCATGGGTACTTTACAAGCAATCGGAAGATCGACTATGCCATACCTCTTCGAAATTATTATAGAGTTCTTCTTGTACTTGATGGAGCACGACGAGCTTACGCTGTTAAAGTACATGCGGTTGGTTTCCTAGATAATCTAGTTGTCTTCAAATAACCTAGACAAGTCCGGGGTTTAGTAGCTGTTAATGGTCCTTGATGAGTTTTGTAGAAGGACACGACTCATGTTAAAGCTAGCAAAGAGTATGTCTTTTTTAGTAGGGATTTCTCTGGGAAAGAGGTCATTACTCGTCAATACCTCGGCATCCCGCTCACTGTCAGCTACACCACTGCGGTCGAATACGAGGGGTTGGGTTTAATTTTGACACATGTGTTTGGACGACGGGAAGCCCAACCATTGTCTTTGGCAAGAGGGTTGAACTTGTCCGCTCGGTTATTGTTGCCATTGCCATTGCCATTGCCATTGCCATTGCCATTGCCGTTGCCATGTAGAGTACACAAAGCGATCCTCCTTCCTGTTTGTGCCATTTAGGGTTAATGAGAAAGCTTGTGCCAAGTGCCAACTGGGGGCTTCGATCGGTCCTTGGAGGATCGATGTTCGTAGCGCTGAGACTATCAAGTTTGTATGGAGATTACCGACTGGTGACTCATTATGGACAGAATGGATGAGGAACAGGTACGTGGGGACTTTGAAGTTTTGGCTCATGGGAACTGATAACAATTCCTCTTATCACATTTAAATGGATCCTAGAATGGCACCTTATTCGGCAAGTTTCGGCGGATGGGGCAACAACAAGCACCTCGTTTGATCAGTGGGTGTCCCGTGAGAATATAGTAGGGTTGGGATGCTCTTCAGCTTGTAAATATGATGGCACTGTGTCTTTTCAAAGAACGTGTCTTAGCGAGTTTGGCTTGCAAAGATCTCCAGTGTGTTTGTTTATCATGCGGGAGGATGTAGACACAGACGTATCACATCTTTCTTCAGTGTCGGAAGATGAAGACGAGACTTATTTGGCCGGCGGTTAGAGGAAGTCGTACTGCAGGGATATGTCCGAGCCTTGATTCGACCGTACGTTATTGGAAAATAATTTTTTTGTATACGGCTTACGCGACCGCCAATTGGTCCACAACCACGTGGCAGCCATCCATTGGTCTCCTCTAACACCGGACCACAACTATATATTTTGGATAATTGGTATTTTAAATTTGGCCACCGACCTCAACACGGCCCGAAGGGGTACACTCACTCATCTAAGGCTAGAGGGTCAATAGCTGAACTAGTGATTAAACCAACTGGTTGGACCAGTTTGACTCGATACAGTGTTAATCTTCCCCCGGTTTTTAAAACAGTGGTAAGACTTGTCTTAATCTGTGCAACCAGAAACCAGTAGGAAAAAAAATGCTCTTATTTCTCTCTCCTCCTCAAAACGAATAGCGGACCTCCTCTTCCTCCACCCTACTGTGGCCACCCACCATCGGCTCCCCCTCCCCTTCCTCAGACCCCAGCATCGCCACCGCCGGCGCCGGATTCTCCTCCGGTCAGCGCCGGAAGGGAGGACGCTGGTGGTCGAACGTGAGCTGGAGTCTTCAAACTGGAACTGGAACGGGAGGGTTTTAGGTCGTGGAGGTGGTGGAGGAGAGCAAGAACGGTAGGGCGGAGGTTCTTTTGAAGGGTAACAGAGCTACCAATGGGAGCTCGGTGAAGTACGCAGGAGAGAACGACACGATGATGGCTATGACGGAGGTGGATGATGTTATCTCCGGGGCACAATTTTTCGATGGAAAACTGAGAATATGAAACAATTGTAAAAACAATGTTCCAACGCAACACTTCTAGGAAGGTTGCGCAAGTATAACGAAGATCTAAAAAGATATCGTTATGATATTACGAGAATCTAAAAAGATTTTGTAATCACAGCAATCAGATCGTAGTACTTCTAAAAAGAAGATACAATCAGAATTACTGGCAGCAACGAAGAAGGTGACTGGCGAAAGATGGAAGAACTCCTGCTGGGGTGAATGATCACCGTTGCTCAAAGCTTTATTCGCCCTACGCGAACAGCTTCCAGGAACCAGCAAGTTCGTCGGAGAACTTGGAACACTCCTGCTCTTCTGACTCCTCGGACGGACACGAACTCCCGTGCAAGAGCAACGCTGGTGCGACGCCTTTCCTCTCTCTCTCGAAGGCTGCAGATCAGAACTGTGTTAAAGAACACGTCTGAAATCTCTGTTTACTTGTGCTAAAGAACACTTCGTAAACTTTCTAGTGGCTTCCCTTTCTGTTCTGTTCTGTTCTGTAACCTGTGAGAGAGGAGGAGGAGGCCTTATATAAGCCCCTGCAACAACTGCCTGGTTAGCACAATGTTAGGGACGTGGTAGTAACCACCCCGAACATGGAGCAACCGCTCAGAACATGCAAGGACACGTTTTGCTGGAAGTTGTGCCACCATCGTAATTTACACTTTACGCACACAGTCCCTTTTACGCACCCTACGCACACTACGCACTCTACGCACACTGCGTACGCTGCGCACACTGCGCACTCTACGCACGCTGCGTATGCTGCGCACACTGCGCGTACTGGGCATACTGGGCTGCGTACTAGACTGCGTACTGGACTGCATAACTGGGCCAGCGTAACTGGGCTCGCGTAACGGGCCGCGCAACGTGGTCGCGCAAGTGCAAAGTGCGCCAACAAAATGCCACATTACGCCTCATGAGCCCTTGAGCCCGAGTCCGAGCCCGAGTCCGAGTCCGAGTCCGAGTCGCTAAGCCCCAACGGGGCTTAGCTCCTATGGAAATAAATTTCCCAAGAGCAAAAAGCATGAATGCTTTAATTGTTGATTTTAGCCTTTTTCCTATTAGAAAGATAATCCTACATGGCAAACCCATGTGCACCTCCACACCACATGTGCATCTCCAATAATAGCAAAGCTAATATATAGAGATACAAACCATTTGTTTTTTCCAATGTGGGACTAAACCATTCTAAAGAAAAAAACCAAAAATCCAACAATCTTCCACATATCTCTATATATGGATATAAGTGTTTCCCACAGTAACTGTCCATCATGCATTATGAGAGATGTCGCTTACGACTTGAATCTTCCCGCATTGGTCAAAAATCAAACTATAATACAAGAATGGACTAAGCCTTGAATTCTGCATCATAGCTGAAATTCTTTCCACTCACATAATGTAGTTACATGTGCTTCTGGCTACACATTAAAGGCCCTGTGCCAGCCTAGTTTCAGTGTATAATTTTGGGTGTCTACAAGTTTACCCTCTAGAGACGGCCTGATATCTCTGTCATACACTATAGGTGAGTTCATTATAAAGAGACAAGGCATGAAGCGCTTTGCGCTTCCCTTGCGGTGCTACGCCGCTATGACATGGCTTAAAGCCGAGGCCTTACCCCGTACCGGGAACCTCATCGTAGTTTCATACTATAGTAGCATGAGGCAACCGCCTCTTTGTAGTGCCAAACTACCCAGCATGAAGCCTTAGGCTCCCTTGCGGTGTTACGCCGCAACGACGTGGCTTGCAAGGCCGAGGCTTTATTCCTAACCGGGTACCTCATGGTGGTGTCGTGCCACTGTAACATGAGGAACCCCTCCTCTTTGTAGTGCTGACTACACCCCTCTTTATATTTAACATATAGCATTAGGCTAACTGTCTATTTGCGGTGCTACGCCGCTGTGACTTGGCCTGCAAAGTCGAGGCTTTATCCTATTCCTGGGCAGCACCCTACATATAGGAACCTCATTGTGGAGTCACCCCACTGTAGCATGGAGTTTCACTTCTTGTAGCGCTGCTCTACCGTGCTTCCTGTAAAGCACTCCAGGCATTCACTCTGCCTGAGAACTCATTAAGGCAATTAAGCCAACCTTCCCACAGGAACTGTTTTTCGCAGAAACAATAGTAGACAACAGTGGTTATAGGTCCGTAACCTCTCCATGCCCAATAGAACATGTACCCACCGTTCCTGATATTCTTCCGATTAGTGGTCCTCCCTTGAACCAAAAGCTAGATGCCTAGTAGATAAATCTTTGAACTATTAGCATAAAACTTTATGGTAGGAATACAATAATCCAATATCAGAATGCCTTCAAGCCCATTTTACAAGCTGTGTCATTGACCAGCTAGCGCTTGAGGCCCTTGGTGAACGGATCCGCCAAGTTCTCCTGACTCTGAACATCAATCACTGCAATAACACCTCTTTTGATAAGATCGTGTACTGCCCTGTGCTTCAACCGCACAGTCCTCTTCTTTCCGTTGAAGAGATCATTTGTTGCCACCGCCGCAGTCGTCTGGTTGTCGCAGTATATCAGTATTGTCGGTATTTGTGCCCCAACCAATAGAAGATCATACATGAGCTCCCGAAGCCATTCTGCTTCCTCGGCTGCGGTATCTAGTGCAAAGAACTCAGATTCCATGGATGACCGCGAGAGCATAGTCTGCTTCTTCGACTTCCACGATATAGCAGCTCCACCCATTGTGAAAATTTATCCACTTGTGGACCTCTCGCTCTCCACCTCTGAGCACCAACTGGCATCACTGAAGCCTTCTACTACCGACGGATCTCCGCTGTAGTACAGTGCATATGTCTGAGTCTTCTTGAGATATCTCATAACCCGTTTCACAGCTTTCCAGTGTTCAGCACCTGGGTTGCTCGTGAAACGACTCAGCATTCCCACGACGAAAGCTATGTCAGGCCTTGTGGCAGTAGTAGCATACATCAAACTTCCCATTACGCTTGCATACTCCAGCTGTCTGACACTTTTCCCTGAATTAGGCTTCAGCTTCAGATCACACCTGTACGGCGTATCGATCCCTGGAAGATCCCGATACCCATAACGAGTGATCATTTTCTCAATATAATGAGACTGTGACAGCGCTAGTCCAGTGTCTGTCCGGATGATCTTGATCCCTAAGATCACATCAGCTTCCCCTAAGTCCTTCATACTGAACTTGCTAGAGATGAACTTCTTTGTCTCAGTGACATAGCTAATATCCGTACCTAGGATAAGCATGTCGTCCACGTACAGACAAACGATCACACCTCTTCCATCTGCGAACTTCGTGTAAACACACTTGTCTGTATCGCTGACCATGTAGCCATTTGACCTTATAACTTTGTCAAATTTCTCATGCCACATCTTGGGAGCCTGTTTAAGACCGTACAAGTATTTCACCAACTTGCAGACTTTGTCTTCAAGATCCCTGATGACAAATCCCTCTGGCTGTTGCATATAAATCTCTTCGGTCAGCTCGCCATTTAGGAAAGCCGTATTCACATCCATCTGATGTATCACCATCTTATGTATTGTTGCGAGAGCAATCAACATTCTGATGGTGGTCATCCGGGCTACTGGAGCATACGTGTCAAAATAGTTAATCCCCTGCTTCTGAGAAAACCCCTTGGCTACCAACCTAGCCTTGAACTTGTCAATAGTTCCGTCTGCTTTCATCTTTTTCTTGAAGATCCATTTGCATCCGATGGGTTTCGCTCCTTCAGGAAGATCAACCAACACCCAAGTGTTATTTGAGGTGATGAAATCAATTTCATTATCAATCCCCTCCTTCCAGAAAATTGTGTCTCTGGTCTTCATCGCCTCATCATAGGTAAGCGGATCTGCTTCCACATGATAGGTGACAAAGTCACTTTCGAAGTCCTTCGGCCTCCTCATACGCTTAGCTGACGGCTCAGCCTGTTCTGGTTCAACCGTTGTTTCAACAACAACATCTTCTTGGACCACATCTTCATTGAAGACTTCAGTTTCTTGTGCACCCTCATTATTCTTCGGAACATCCGGAAGAACAATATTCTTGTGCCTTGCAAACTTGTCTTCAAAATATTCTGCGTTGCGAGATTCAATGATATGATTTGACTCAATATCAAGAAATCTCCGAGCATCACTCTTCTCGGCATACCCCAAGAAGATCGTCTTTGTAGTCCTTGTCCCAAGCTTCTGAATCTTTAGATCTGAAAGCTTGACATACGCCAGACACCCCCACACTCGAATGACATTCAAGTTTGGTCTGACCTTGAACCAGAGTTCATGAGGAGTAATGTCAGAAGTTGCATGAGGCACCCTATTTAGAATAAAAGTGGCCGTCAGTGCAGCTTCTCCCCAGTAGCACTTAGGAAGACCAGCAGTCAACAACATTGAGTTTATCATTTCTGCTAACGTCCTGTTCTTCCTCTCAGCTACTCCATTTGATTGAGGAGAGTACGGAGCCGTAGTCTCATTGACAATTCCATGTTCTTTGCAGAACGATGCGAATTCATGAGACCTGTACTCCCCACCTCGATCACTTCTTATCCTTTTGAGTTGTTGTCCAGTCTGTCGCTCAATTTCGGCTCTGAACTCTTTGAACTTCTTGAATGCTTCGTCTTTAGCCTTCAGCAAGTAGACGAACGCATACTTTGAGAAGTCATCGATGAAGGTTATGAAATACTTCATCCCGGCCTTTGTAGAGAACTATTTGAAGTCACAGATATCAGAGTGAACCAACTCCAGAAGATCTGTACTTCGATTAACCTGAGAAAAGGGTTTCCTTGTGATCTTCGTTTGAGCACAAACTTCACATTTCTCTACCTTACCCCCACATTTGGAGATAAGTCCTAGACTAGACATTCTGTTTATTCGTTTACAATGAACATGTCCTAGCATATTATGCCACAACTCAAGAGTATAAGCAGAATGAGTGACTTCATTAATTACATTAATTACATTGGACTGATTTACAAGCTGAATCTTGAACATTCCTTCGGTATAAAATGATTTTCCGAAATATGTTCCCTTGATAGACATCACCATCTGGCCAGCATTGATGTCCATCCTGAGGCCTGCATTGCAGAGTAGGCCTCCCGAGACCAGGTTCTTAGCGATAGCAGGTACGTACTTCACGCCTTGAAGCGTCAGAGACTTCCCCGAAGTCAGCTTCAACAACATCGTCCCGATCTCGAGCACTTCAGCTTGTGCCTGGTTCGCCATCATAACCACTTCAGAAGTAGGGGTGTAGGTGGTGAACCACTCCTTACTGGAGCAGACATGGCAGGAGGCTCCAGTGTCTACCCACCAGTCAGAATCAGTCCTTACCGCATCAACCTGTACAATCATAGCAACAATGTCAGTGATCATAGATACCTTACTAGGCTCTCCTTGCTCTGATTGCTTGGTTTTTGCTTTACACTCATTCTTAAAGTGGCCCTTCTTGCCACACTTGAAGCAAGGCATTTCAGACTTCGGCTTCTTTTTCTTGATAGAAGTTCCCTTGACTTTTAGATTGTCAGGGTTCTTCTTCTTGCTGTGGAAAGATGCCTGCTTTCCATTTGGTTCCTTGGTCTGAACCAGATTGACGTTAGCCAATTTCTTGGACAGTGTGTCCACCTTCAGTTGAGCCCGCATCTGGTCCTCAACATAGATTTCCTGTAGGAGATCTTCAAGGGTGATCTCCAACTTCTTCCTATGCATGTTTGCATAGAACTTGCTCCACCCAGCGGGGAGCTTTGAGACAATCCCTCCAACAACAAACTTATCGGGGAGGGGCATCGTCTCGTCTTCCAGCTTCTGTCGCAGTTTCAGGAACTCCTTTACCTGCGGCAGCATAGACTTTTCGTCCTCAAAGAACCACTTGTGATATTTTTCAACCACAAATATTTTACTGCGGTTCTTGTCTTCTTCGTAGAGTTTTTCTAGAGACTCCCATATGTCTCTAGCGATATTCTTCTTAGAATAGGATTCTGCTAGGGAATCCTCCATAGCATTCAGGATAAGCAACCTGCAAATGCTATTCTCCCTTCTCCACTTTGCCTGAAGTTTAGTAGCCGCAGAGATTGCGGCGGCAGACCCAGTATCTAGAACGGTAGGTTCCTCTTCAAGAAGCACGTGATCCACGTCTTTGAGTTGAAGAGTGAGATAAACCTTCCTTTTCCAGACTTGATAATGCTCTCCATCAAACTTCTCTAACTTACAGAAGTCAGTATTTAGGAGTGAAGCATTAATGTTTTCCATCGTAGCAATAAAACTTTGAGATTGTTATCTCCGGGGCATAATTTTTCGATAGAAAACTGAGAATATGAAACAATTGTAAAAATAATATTCCAACGCAACACTTCTAGGAAGGTTGCGCAAGTATAATGAAGATCTAAAAAGATATCGTTATGATATTACGAGAATCTAAAAAGATTTCGTAATCACAGCAATCAGATCATAGTACTTCTAAAAAGAAGATACAATCAGAATTACTGGCAGCAACGAAAAAGGTGACTGGCGAAAGATGGAAGAACTCCTGCTGGGGTGAATGATCACCGTTGCTCAAAGCTTTATTCGCCCTACGCGAACAGCTTCCAGGAACCAGCAAGTTTGTCGGAGAACTTGGAACACTCCTACTCTTCTGACTCCTCGGACGGACACGAACTCCCGTGCAAGAGCAACGCTGGTGCGACACCTTTCCTCTCTCTCTCGAAGGCTGCAGATCAGAACTGTGTTAAAGAACACGTCTGAAATCTCTGTTTACTTGTGCTAAAGAACACTTCGTAAACTTTCTGGTGGCTTCCCTTTCTGTTCTGTTCTGTTCTGTAACCTGTGAGAGAGGAGGAGGAGGCCTTATATAAGCCCCTGCAACAACTGCCCGGTTAGCACAATGTTAGGGACGTGGTAGTAACCACCCCGAACATGGAGCAACCGCTCAGAACATGCAAGGACACGTTCTGCTGGAAGTTGTGCCACCAGCATAATTTACACTTTACGCACACAGCCCCTTTTACGCACCCTACGCACACTACGCACTCTACGCACACTGCGTACGCTGTGCACACTGCGCACTCTACGTACGCTGCGTACGCTGCGCACACTGCGCGTACTAGGCTGCGTACTGGGCCAGCGTAACTGGGCTCGCGTAACGGACCGCGCAACATGGTCGCGCAACGATCGAAACTTAAGCGCACTATGCGCCTAGCGACGATGCTGACGTGCTAAGTGCAAAGTGCGCCAACAAAATGCCACATTACGCCTCATGAGCCCTTGAGCCCGAGTCCGAGCCCGAGTACGAGTCCGAGTCCGAGTCGCTAAGCCCCAACGGGGCTTAGCTCCTATGGAAATAAATTTCCCAAGAGCAAAAAGCATGAATGCTTTAATTGTTGATTTTAGCCTTTTTCCCATTAGAAAAATAATCCCACATGGCAAACCCATGTGCACCTCCACACCACATGTGCATCTCCAATAATAGCAAAGCTAATATATAGAGATACAAACTATTTGTTTTTCCGATGTGGGACTAAACCTTTCTAAAGGAAAAAACCAAAAACCCAACATATGAGGGATTGAAGGAGGATGCCTGGTTTAAGAAGACCGGTCCGGAGCCACAGGTATAATTGTTCTCTGGTTGAATTGATCACGGAAACTGCTATTTAACCAGTAGTAAGACTAATTCCTTACGGAACTCTTTAGCGTCATCACTCATTGTGAAATTTAGTTGTTTATGAGAATGTTCTTGCTACATTCGGCCAAGCCACCACTAACACTCCACAAATTGATACCATGTAGATGTCCTGCTGTGTCAGACACATCAGACACGAGGCATAAACTCAAAAATATATTATGATACACCAAACAGGTGCGTCTAGCCGTGTTTTGTATCGTGTTGCATCATATTAGTGTCGTTTTTAAGTTGGATACTTCTATGACCATAAGGTATATTATCATCCTTTTCCAACTGCCAGCAGGCATTCGCATCAAAATGCAGACACAGAGACGGTTATAGCCCTAATTTGGGAGTATGCTAGTGTATTGTGGAGTAGGAATGCCATGTCCAATACGTCTAAAACATGACCGTGTGACACAGACACGACACAGTTGTTTAAGTTTCTGTGCTTCCGAGGTAATAAAAAAGGTTTGAATAACTCGGTTTCATTATCTATTCAGACATATCACATGGTCGGCTCTGGAATAAGTCAGACAAGACTTCGGACTTGGAAAACCCCTTGTTAGTTCGGAAACATATCGTTAGATGGAAATCTCGATCTCTTAGAGGAAGAGATGAATACTCGTTCTCTTTGTGAGATACGAGGTTGATGACTCGGTCTCTTTGTGATAACGCGAGTGGAAGTCACAGTCTCTTTGTGAGAACCAGAGTTGATGAAGATGACTTTGCTGGAGTGATTAAGATCACCATTGTTTAAAGCAAGATTCGTCCTATTGCGATCTGCTCCCAGGAACCAGCAAGTTTGAAAGAACTTCTGGAACGCTCGTTGTCATCTCCTTTCTTGAACACGAAAAACTCCAATGGACTCCTATGGCAGCGGGGGCGCAACTCTTTTTTTTATTAATTTCAGCGTAACGTTAATGAAGGCACGAAGAGAGTATTTATAGAGGAGGGCTGAAACCCTAACCCTAATACTGATCATAACTGATCGCAAAAAAATAAGAGCGAATAATGGAAAGATTTGAATGAATTAAATTCAAATCTCACAAAAGATGGATATGATTAATTGACTTTTCTATAACAGCTCAAATATTTCAATTAGCCACAGCATGAACTGTCTGTGCCTCTTAGACCACTCAGCCTGCGTGCCTGCACATAGCTGCGCAGCAGCACAGACGCGCAATCCTACAGCAGCGCAACACCGCAAGCACGCATCAGAAGACGAGCGCACGAACAAATTAGTGGCTTCTGTGCGGCCACTGCGCCGCCCTTGTGCAGCCACTGCGCATGCACCTGCGAATGCGACTCGTGCAGAAGACGAGCGCACAAGCGCATCAACTACGCACAAGCTGCCATGCGCCGATGTCACGACCCGCACCCTAGGGTTAGGGCACGAGAACGTAACAACGCCCACCCTACACCGCAGTGTCGGCGGTAGAACGCTGTCCTAGGTCTCAATGCATCTAACAGTATAAGACTAAACAGTTTATACTCCCCGAATGGGGGTGACATAGCAGATACAGACTCAATCACATCTAAGGTAGAGCATGATAAGGATAGATAAAACATGAAATCCAAAAGAGATACAGGAGATAGAAGTCTAAGTGTCTAAGATACATAATCCCAGAAATACATCTCAAAGCTCAAATACAGATACAGAATCCACAAAGTAAATACAACTCCAGACAAAATGAAATAACTACCTAAACAACCCCTACTGTGTCTCCTCTAGGCTAGCAGGCAATCCCAGGCCATCTGTAAAATTTATCAACAGGTCCAGTCAGGACAGGAGTGAGCACATTACATCTCAACAGATCATAGCAGGTTAGAAAATATAATCATACAGTAAAGTAAGATACAGGTACTGAAAGAAATGCTGTATGTAAACAGAGAGAGAGAGTTGTAATAGAAATATCTACTATAAATAAAGAACTAACATCTGGTTAGTGAGTCAGAGTACAATATAGACATGTAAATGGCATAGGAGATTCTGATAAGACACTATGGAAGAGATTCTGATAAGATACTACTTGGGTATTATTCACATGTCCATTTCTACTCCCCCGTACCCCCAATCAATATACAAGGATCCAGCCAGGTTATGTTATGATTCTATGTAACAGACCCCGAAGGTGATAAACCCCGAAGGTGATAGATCCCGAAGGTGATAGACCCCGAAGGTGATACATAGTAGTCCCATAAATGGGATAAGGATTCTAGGAAGACTCTACGATCATAAGAGTATATGTCGTAAGTGATCAAAGAATCAATGAAGCATATGATACGCCATGTAAGTGAAATGCACAGATCATGTAGTACCCGATGCTCCCTAAGGATAACATCTCAAGAAGGGATCCATATAGTACCAATCCGTGTGACCAACGTGACAGTACAAGTAAAGTAATCTACTGCAGGAAATAATTCTAAGCAGGATATAAAATAATCAGAGAATGTACTCGCCTCGATAACCTGAACAGCTGATAAGTA
This sequence comes from Iris pallida, assembly GCA_029216955.1. Taxonomy (NCBI): domain Eukaryota; kingdom Viridiplantae; phylum Streptophyta; class Magnoliopsida; order Asparagales; family Iridaceae; genus Iris; species Iris pallida. The sequence goes on along the minus strand of JANAVB010042020.1, from coordinate 28,178,340 downwards.
TACGGGGGTCCCACTGAAGCCACAGAGTCCTATTTAAAGCAACACAGGTTACAAGGTGTTCAAGTTGTAATAAATGAATCTCTATAATCAATCTACATTATTCTAGGTTCTTCTAAGTCAAAACAACTCTAGGTCGACTCCGGTCAATAATCTAGTCAAACTAGGTCAAGTGTTGACTTATAGTTGACTTTGGGTCAACTGGTCAACTCTGGTCAAACAGGGTCAATTCTAGTCTAATATAAAGTGTACTTCGTTATTTGTACGTCGAAACTTACGACACGCAAATCAAGATAAGAAGATTATCGGTAACGTTGATAATCTTATTATAGTGATCCACGTGTCCAACTTGTCAATTTCAGCGATGTGAGATCACTGGAATTGACTGATCTCAGTTTCGTTGTACTAATCCCGAAATACGAACATTATATGAATTAATTATTAATTAATTATAAAAAGGTTAAACTCAGAGAAATTATCAACAAACATTGTCGGACGATGAAATGAACATCGTCAACGTGTCCAGAACGGTCAAATTAGCTAGGATAGTCTACCCATCGGTCCAATTTGGACACAAGGGCAAAAGGTAATTTCTGGTCAAAACGGTGTCCGTGTCGGAGCCGTTTTGCACCAAAAAACGTGCAAGAAAACAAGTCAATAAAATATAATAAATTATATGTCTACGAAACCAGAATGACGATACGAACCCAATAGTATCTCTAGAATTGGATTCCGTTGACCCGAACTCAATTTGGCCCGTTGACCAGAACTTGGAATTCCGATTTGCAAGGAAATGCGTGCCGGAGCCAAAGTTCTCAAAACTCAGCAAACTACCTGTCAACGAGTCCAGAATGATGATACGAACTCAACGATATCTCCGGAATTGGATTCCGATGAGCCGATATCAAAATGACCCGTTGACCCGGATATTGGTATCCGACTTGCACCGAAATGCGTGCCGGATCCAATGTCCACCAAAACCTAGCAAATTATATGTCAACGAGTCTAGAATGACGATACGAACTCAAAGGTATCTCCGGAATTGGATTCCGATGAGTCGATCTCAAAATGACCCGTTGACCCGGATATTGGTATCCGACTTGCACCGAAATGCGTGCCGGATCCAATGTCCACCAAAACCTAAAAAATTATATGTTGACGAGTCCAGAATGACGATACGAACTCAACGGTATATCCGAAATTGGATTCCGATGAGCCGACGTCAAAAAGTCCCGTTGACCCAGAATGTGGGACCCGCTTTGCACCGAAAAATGTGACCGGGTCCACGTTCACCAAATCTAACAAATTTTATATGAAAATATGTCAGAACGATGCCACAAGTCTACTGGTGGTGTCAGAAATGAAATCTGGAGTCCCGTGTTCAAAAATGGAATTTTACAAGTTGGAAATTACGAATTCGGACGACCAACTTTGGCGTCGAATTCAACCAATCAAACAAGCTCACAATGAAACGAAACTGGAGGGGTAGCAAGAGGGTTATACCAGCTTCGTACCGGAACTGGTAGCACACCAAATGGAGCTGCGGTGGAGGAGATACAAGCTGACGAAGTTGGCCCCGCAAAACTGCCCAAATTTAATACAATTTAAACGGTCAACTTGGTGGCCGGTTTTGATGTATCAAATGATAAAATTAACGGACGAAAATTGACAGGGATGAAGGTGGTTATACCGAGATTGCGACGGAGCAAAGAAATTGCCGATCCAACTGTCGGATCTTGGGGAAAACGTGCGTGAAGTCGCTGCGACGGGGCGCGATTTCAGCGTCGTTTCCGAGCTCGTCACGACGGCGCGTCCCGGAGGACGGTGGCCCACGCGGCGGCGCGACGGTGTACGACGGCGGCCCGCGTGCGCTCGCGTGCGTGCGCCTGTGCATGGTGCAACAGCCGCTGCTGCTGTCCTCCGCCGTACGGGGCTGCGCGCGGAGGTGCGACGAGGGGGGGCTCGCACGGCCAGTGGTGGCGGGCTGTACGGTGGTGCAAGGTGGTCGGGTGGCCGGCTTAGGGTGGTGCGGTTGATTTCAGTGGTGGTGGAGGTGGTTGAGAAGGAGGAGAAGATGGAGGAGGATGCTGGTGCGTGGAGGCCGACGAGGGTGGCCGGGGGTGGTCCGGCCATGGGCGGCCAGGGGATGGTCGGGGATGAGAGGAGGGTGAGGTCGGGTTTGCCATGGAGTGGTGGTGGTGAGCTGCTGTGTTATCAAAGTAGGTGTTGTAGTAAAATAGAAAGGAGAGAGAAAGAGAGATAACATTAAATGAGGGAGAGAGAGAAAGATGAAAAAGTTTGCTCCACATTGAAATTAGGGCCGGCACACAATGTTGGCTGAGTGTGGGAATTTCATGGGAAGAAATCAATGGAGGGGATTAAATGGGAAGAATCAATGGCTAGATTTATTTAGAGAGAATTGTCCATTCTAATGGGAATTAAAATCAATAGGAAAATTCTATTAAATATAGAAAAAATAGGCAAAATGAGTATTTTGATATTTTTGGGCAAGAATTATGAGGGTGTCATGATGGAGGGTAGCACAAAGCTGGTCTGGACTCGGTGGAGCCGGATTGGGTCAAAACCGGACATTGTGCAAAAATCGAATTAAAATTAGGCGTCGATGATCATGGAGAAATAAGTAGCACACGGGGATTCCAATAAATGGGACACAAGTGGCGGACGGGTAGTAGGCTCAAAGTGGGCCATGTCCATAGTTGGGGCGGACAGGTTTTGGTCGACAGGGGACCCACAAATCAGTTGGAAGATGAATGTGACGCCGTGGAGTGAAATAAAATCGGGTCACGTGTCGGAAAAGTTGTGCGAAGCAAATAGAGCACAAAATGACGTGTTTGAGTGGGATACGAAGGTCAAGGGTGAAGAGCGTCTCGAGTAGATCATCAATGAGAAGTTGGCTTCAAGAAACTGATCGGTCTTGCGCTCCCAATTTAAAAGTCACGATAATGCGCTGAAAATGATCAAGGAAAAGAGTGGGAAAATAAATAATAATCAAATGGTCTAAATCGACCCGAAGTTCAACGAAGCAAAAAGAGCACAAGAGAACAAGTTTGGATGGGACACTATATACCATCATGAAGGTAATCATGTCCACTCCAAAACTCATGAAGAAGATTTTCAGAGTTGAACATCCCTGACATTCCAAATATCAATGGCACGGGAAAGTACACTTAAGGAAAAATACAGAATAAATTATTTATCAAACCAATCAATCAGAAAATAAAATAAAATAAAATAAAATAAAATCAGCCCGAAATTTAGGGTGCTCACAGCCGATGCTGACGTGCTAAGTGCAAAGTGCGCCAACAAAGTGCTACTTTGCGCCCTTGAGTCCGAGTCCGAGTCCGAGTTGCTAAGCCCCTTCGGGGCTTAGCTTCAAAAGAAAATAATATCATGAGCATGACAAAAAGTATTAATGCTTCTTTGTTGGGTTTGCCTTCTTTCCACTAGAAAAATTCTCCCACATGGCACCTATGTGCCTCTCCATACCTCATGTGATTCTCTCAACACAAGCAAAGCTTTATATAGAGATACAATCTATTTGGCCTAGGCAATGTGGGACTATCTTTTTAGTTCTCTAAGGCAAAACACCAATAATCCTCCACATATCTCTATATATGGGTTGAGCGTTCCCCACAGTGACTTTCCATCATGTATTAGGATAGATGTCGCTATGACTTGAATCTTCCTGCATGGGTTAAATAACAGCATGATATAAGAATGGACTAAGCCTTTAATTTTGTACCATAGCTGTAATTCTTTCCACTCACACAATGACATCAACTGTGCTTCTAGATGCACATTAAAGATTTTGTGCCAGCATGTTTTCAGTGTATGTATCTTGGGTGTCTACAAGATTTTTCTCAAGAGACGGCCAACATCTCTATCCATACACTTTATGTGAGTTTTTTTAAAGAGTCTTTGGCATGAAGCATTTTGCTTCCTTGCGGTGCTACATCGCTATGATATGGCCCGAAGCCGAGACACTGTCTCATGTGGTATCATGCCACTTGTAGCATGAGGCACAGCCTCTTTGAAGTGCCAAACTACCCAGCATGAAGCCTTTCGCTTACTTGCGGTGTTACGCCGCAGTGACATGGCTTGCAAAGCTGAGGCACTACCTTATGTGGTGTCACCCACTGTAACCCCACTGTAACATGAGGCCCAGCCTCTTTATACTGCTGCCTACCACTCTTTATTATACAATATTAGGCCATTTTGCCTATGTGCGGTGCTACGCTGCTGTGACTTGGCCCGAAGCCGAGGCTTTACCCTCACTAGGTACCTCATGTGGTGTCACCCACTGTAGCATGGAGTACTATGCTCCTTTGTAGTGCTGTTCTACCTTTGCTTCCTGTAAAGTACGCCAGACATTCCAGATGCCCGAGAACTCATTAAATCTTCCAAGCCATCCTTCCACAGGACTTTGTTCTTTGTAAAGAACAGTCAGTAGACAATAGTGTTTCTGGGTTCTTAACCCAGCAACATCCCAAAGGATTGCCTACTACACCTGATATTCTTCCAGTCAATGGTCCTTCTTTGAACTAAAAGCTAGATACCTAATAGATTTCTCTTTGAACTAAAAACATAAAATTTTATAATATAATTACAAAGACACAATATTAGAGTGTCTTCAAGCCCATTTTGCATATTGTGTCCTCGACCAGCTGGCGCTTGAGACCTTTGGTGAACGGATCTGCCAGATTCTTCTGGCTCCGAACATCAACTACGGCAATGACTCCTTTTTTAATATGATCATTTACCGCTCTGTGTCTTAGTCGCACAGTCCTCTTCTTGCCATTGAAGAGGTCATTCGATACCACCGCTGCAGTCGCCTAGTTGTCGCAGTATATCGGTACCATCGGTATCTTCGCACCAAACATTGAAAGATCATACATGAGCTTCCGAAGCCATTGTGTTTCATCTACTGCAGCCACCAATGCATAGAACTCAGATTCCATAGAAGAGTGAGATAATATAGTCTGCTTCTTCGACATCCACGATATAGCAGCTCCACCCATGGAGAAAACATATCCTCCTGTGGACCTTTCACTCTCTACTTCTAAGTACTAGCTTGCATCACTGAAACCTTCCACTACTTTTGAATCTCCGTAGTAGTGCAGTGCATACTTTTGAGTCCTCTTGAGGTATCTCATAACCCTCTTTACAACTTTTCAGTGCTCCATCCCTGGATTACTTGTGAACCGACTCAGCATCTCCACGACAAAAGTTATGTCAGGCTTTGTGGCAGTAGTCGCATACATCAAAATCCCGATGATGCTTGAATACTCCAACTGTCTAATGCTTTTCCATGGATTTGGCTTCAGCTTCTTGTCACACCTATATGTTGTATCGATCCCTGGAAGATCCTGATGTCCATAGTGTGTGAGCATCTTCTCAATGTAATGAGATTGTGATAATGTTACTCTATTTTTTGTTCGGATGATCTTTATCCCCAGGATAACATCAGCTTCCCCTAAGTCCTTTATGTTGAAATTAGACGAGAGAAACTTCTTTGTCTCAGTGACACTTGCTAGATCTGTACCCAAGATCAGCATGTCGTCGACGTTCAGACAAACGACAACTCCTCTTCCGTCAGCAAGCTTTGTGTACACACACTTGTCCGTCTCGCTGACCCTGTAGCCGTTTGATCTTATGACTTTATCAAACTTCTCATGCCACATCTTGGGAGCTTGTTTCAGACCATACAGAGATTTTACCAACTTATAGACTTTGTCTTCGAGGCCCTTGACGACGAATCCTTCTGGCTGTTGCATGTAAATCTCTTCGGTCAATTTACCATTCAGGAAAGCTATCTTAACATCCATCTGATGAATTACCAGCTTGTGAATTGCGCTCAGAGCAATCAACATCCTGATGGTCATCATCTGTGCTACTGCAGCATATGTGTCAAAATAATCGATCTCTTGCTTTTGAGAAAACCCCTTGGCAATTAATCTTGTCTTGACCTTGTCAACAGTTTCATCGGCCTTCATTTTCTTCTTGAAGATCCATTTACATCCAATTGGTTTAGCTCCTTCAGGCATGTCGACCAACACCCATGTATTATTGGAAGTTGTTGAGTCATACTCATCATTAATATCTCTGGTCTTTATCGCCTCATCATAGGTAAGCGGGGCTACTTTCACATGATAGGTGACGAATCCTCTCCGAAGTCCTTCTGTCTCCTCACTCGCTTAGATACATGAACTGTGAGTTCTGGTTCAATAGTTTTTTCTGTAGCAACAACTTCTTCTGGGACTACCTTTTTGTAAGGAACTTGAGTCTCATGTGCACTCATATTGTTCTTCGAAATGTCTGCGAGAACAATGTTCTTGTGCCTTGCAAATTTATCTTCAAAGAATTCTGAATCGCGAGATTCAATGATATGATTTGACTCAAAATCAAGAAACCTCCGAGCATCACTCTTATCAGCATAACCCAGGAATATAGTCTTCGTAGTCCTTGTTTCCAGCTTCTGAATCTTCAAATTCGGAAGCTTCACATATGCCAGACACCCCCACACTCGAATGACATTCAAGTTGGGTCTGACCTTGAACCAGAGTTCATGAGATGTGACTTCCGAAGTAGCATGTGGCACTCTTTTCAAAATGAACGTAGCCGTAAGCACTGCTTCACCCCAGAAGCAATTTGAAAGACCCGCAGTCAACAACATTAAGTTCATTATCACTGTTAACGTTCTTTTCTTTCTTTCTGTAACACCATTTGATTGAGGGGAGTATGGAGCAGTTGTCTCGTTGAAAATTTTATATTCTCTATAGAACGATATGAATTCATGAGACCTATACTTACCACCTCGATCACTTCTGAGTCTCTTGAGTTGTTGTCCGGTTTGATGCTCGGCTTCAGCCTTGAAGTCCTTAAACTTCTCAAACGCTTCATCTTTAGACTTGAGCATATAAACGAACGCGTACTTTGAGAAGTTGTCGATGAAAGGAATGAAATACTTCATCCCGACCTTTGTGGAGAACTGCTTGAAGTCACAGATATCTAGAGTGCACCAACTCCAGAAGATCTGTACTTCGGTTTACCCGCTTGAATGATTTTTTTGTGATCTTTGTATGCGTACAGACCTCACACTTCTCCAACTCCTTACCCCCACATTTGGAGATAAGCCCTAGACTAGACATCTTATTAATTCTTTTACCGTGAACATGTCCTAGTTTATTATGCCATAGCTCAAGATAATAATTAGAAGAAAAAACTGCATTAACTATCTCCATAGGAGTTACAAGTTGAAGTTTGAACATTCCTTCGGTACAAAAGGCCTTCCCGAAGTATGTTCCTTTATAAGACATAACGACTTTACCGGCGTTGATGTTCATCATCAAGCCTGCGTTGCAGAGCAGACTTTCCGAGACCAGGTTCTTGGCTATGGCCGGTACATGCTTCACATTTTGCAGCATCAACGACTTCTCCGAAGTCAGTTGCAGTACCACCATCTCGATCCCAAGTACTTCAGCTAGTGTCTGTTTTGCCACCATAACCTTCTCAGAAACAGATTGGTACGTGGTGAACCACTCCTTCTTTGAGCAAACATGACATGATGTCCCAGTGTCTATCCACCAGTCCGTGTCAACCCCAGCTGAGTCAACCTGCGCAATCATAGCAACAAAGTTAGCCTCACCTTGCTCCTTTTATTTTTTTTTTCTTTGCAGCTCCTTTTCCAGTGGTCTTTCTTGTCACAGTTGAAACCAGTCCCAGGTTCTTTGGACTTGGGCTTAAACTGAGCCAACTTCACCTTTAGATGGTGAACGCTTTTTTCTCTTTTGGTAGGGAGCCTTATGCTTCCCTTTAGAATTTTCTCCTTGCACCATGTTCATCTTAGTCATCTGCTTGGACAAGGCGTCCACTTTGAGTTGAGCCCTCAACTCGTCTTCAACATGTATCCAGTGCAAGAGGCATTCCAGATCCACTTCCATCTTCTTGCGGTATATGTCCGCGATGCAGTTGCTCCACCCAGGTGGGAGCTCTCCGACGAGAAAAGCATCACCAAAGGCATGTCGTCATCCGCCAGCTTCTGACGTAACTTGAGGAACTCCTTGACTTGAGACAACACGGTTTTGTCATCCTCAAACCGCATCCTCCAGACCTTTTCGGTCACGTGGATCTTGTTTCTGTTCTCATCTGCCTTGTAGAGGTTCTCTACAGACTCCAAGACGTCCTTTTCATTAACTGTCTTGATGTATGACTCTGCCAGAGAGTCCTCCATCGAGTTCAGGACCAACAACTTGCAAAGGTTGTTATCCCACCTCCACTTCGACTGCAAAGTCATGGCTTCAACAATCCTTCGAGCATTTTTACCCTCTGAAATCAAAGGCTCATGATATGTCAACACATATTCGACGCTCACGAGTTGAAGATTAAGGCTGTCCTTTCTCTTCCAGACGTTGTAATGCTCTCCGTCAAACTTCTCAAGTTTTTTAAAACTTGTGTCGAGAAGTTGTGCACGGTTGTTCTCCATCAGATCTGAATCTTGCTTTGAGATTGTTAGTTCCGAAACAGATCGTTAGATGAAAATTTCGATCTCTTAGAGAGAGATGAATACTCGTTCTCTTTGTGAGATACGAGGTTGATGACTCGGTCTTTTTGTGAGAACGTGAGTGGAAGTCACGGTCTCTTGTGAGAACCGGAGTTGATGAAGACGACTTTGCTGGGGTGATTAAGATCACCGTTGCTCAAAGCAAGATTCGTCATATTGTGATCTGCTCCCAGGAACCAGCAAGTTCGAAAGAACTTCTGGAACGTTCGTTGTCACCTCATTTCTCGAACACGAAGAACTACAATGGACTCCTATGGCAGCGGGGGCGCAGTTCTCTTCTTCTGTTAATTTCAGCGTAACCTTAATGAAGGCACGAAAAGAGTATTTATAGAAGAGGGCCGAAACCCTAACTCTAATCCTGGCCGTAACTGATTGCGAAAAGATATGAGCGAATAATAGAAAGATTTGGATGAATTAAATTTAAATCTCACAAAAGATGGATCTGATTAATTGACTCAACTGCGCACAAGCCGCCATGCGCCGATGCTAAGGCCTAAGTGCAAAGTGTGCCAACAAAGTGCCACTTTGTACCCTTGAGCCGGAGTTCGAGTCCGAGTCACTAATCCCATGAGCATGACAAAAACTATTAATGCTTCTTTGTTGGATTAGCCTTCTTTTCCCTAGAAAAATTCTCCCACATGGCACCCATGTACCTCTCCACATTTCATGTGATTCTCTCAACACAAGCAAAGCTTTATATAGTTAGCCAATGTGGGACTATCTTTTTAGTTCTCTAAGGCAAAACACCAACACCTCTCTCTACTTTGGGCAACCCCTAGGCGAGGTTGGGGTCGCGGGTGAACCTCCAAGATCGGCCTACAATAATGGTCAAGGGGCAACCAAAACTAGCTCCAGATAGAAAAATCCAACTCCATATTTAGAACCCTTCGTGACATGGACAGGGCATCAATTTCAGTATCGGTTTTGGCAGTTTTAGGGTCGGTAGTTTCGACAGATCGGGAGGCTCCAATTCCGAGGCAAAACAAACCAAGAATTAGCAGTTTTGGTAAATGATGAAATATCCAAGTGGATTCAGTGCTGACAATCATGGGAATTAATCCTTTGATCAATTCTTTTATGAACTTGAATTGTAGGTTTGATAGGCTACAGTGCGAGAGATGAACTGTTTACAAATCTTTTATTGATTAGATACCTTAACATCACTTACTATTGAAAAAACGCATGAGTTTTTAGTAGGGCGGTAGCATTTGGTAGCAGTTCGAGAAGTATTGAAGACCCTATGAATGGACTCCTTTCTCTAGAATAAGGGAGAAAGCTGATGGAGAACAAGAATTGGGTTCCATCGCGTTCTCCATTTGTTCAGGATTCTCAGTCAGCAAACGTGTGGTTTCGTTTTTTCCTGGCATTCTAACCGAAGAAATCACGTGGCCTCGTTTGGTTCGCAGAATAATTGGGTAGGAAAACGAAAGTAATTACTTTTCTATGTTTTGGTGTGAAAAAACTGAGGAGAAAATGAAGTAATTTTCAATAGAAAAAAATTAGGAGAAAAATGATTCCATCTATCAAAGCAAGTAATCAATTTACCATATTGAAGTGTTTACTTTTCTTTCCAAATTCTTTCGCATATCCAAACATCGAAAAAAAAAATCAATAGGAATTGTAATTTTCCAAAGGAAATAAATTATAATTTTTCAAAGGAAAAAAAAATGCCAAGAAATTGATTTCCTTTCCATTTCTTTCCGTGGACCGAACGAGACATTATAGGGTTAAATGTCTTATTGCACATGAACAGCTTTCAGGGATGCATCATGTGTCACAAGATAATTCAATGGGTTAAGAAGATACCATATGGACGACACTCCTAAACCTATAATGGTAATATAGGTTAAAGTTGAGGACTCGTTAAGAACTATGCATATTGGCCTAATATGAGGACGACACTCACCCCCCCCTCGCAAAATTCATACCGGCACACACACCGCAAAATTCATACGCCGGTCCTGTGTGTGACCCATTAAGCTCATTTTCATGATGGCAACGTGTTCAGGTTGCATTAAACAAATATGGTCACCCTCTAAAATTTGAGAGGTCAAGATTGACACCTCCGGATATGATTTACAGCTTCATGCGGTCACCAAGTAGTGTGTCATGATATAAGAAATATTTGATCCTTTAATTAGCCTTCTACTCAGTCTCTTTGTCATATAATCCTATAATCCTAACCTGATGATGAATAACGACGTGAATGTGGGTATTATTTTTTAAAATAACTAGTAGAATACACATTTTTATAGGAGATAAGATATATTAGGTACACACCAATTAGGGACAATCTGTTCTCCATCATAATTGTTAAAGAATTTTCTACAGTTTTGTCCATTTATCCCCTCTTTTTCTTCCTCACCGTGTGAGCACTACTGCCATTCAGAATGATCTTTATTTAATCATAGTCAAAGGCTTAAAACCCGTGATAAGTTGCATTCTATTGGTTGATTTAGCAGAAATAGTATTGGTTCTAGTGAACAGATCTGTTATCTTTAAAATTGTTGTTTCCATGATGTCCCTTCTCACAGATATGTAACACATATATTTTTTTATTTAAAAAATTAAATAATTATGGATACTAAAAGTTGTATTTATGTATTATAGAGATTAGAGAGGAGCAGTTTTGGAGAAATGAGATACGCTCTCTCAGTTTTATTGGATGTCTCATTTTTTAAGGTAGCAATCGTCCTCAATCCGTTTGTTCTAGTGCTCAAACTCAACCATCGTAGAGTCCAAAATTGTACCATTTTGACAATGGAAATATTATACTCATGAATAAGGAATAACATTGAAAGGACGTATGTATCATCTTCAAAAATCCTACAAGGAAAAAAAAAATACTTTTTGCATCTATTGTAGCTTTTCATGCTCTAACATGTGGGCCATGACAAGAGCATACAGCCCACGTGTAAGCATATTATGAGTGTTCAAAAATCTGGTCCGGACTCGTTTGTTCAACCGATTGATCCGTGAATTGGTAGTTTTTTCCGGAATGGATTACTATTGTTTTAAAAAAATGATTATAAATGAATACTTATGTAAATATTAATGTTGAGAAGGGAATAAACTTGGAATCGATTTGATCTGATTTAGTGTCTTATCCGAAGGCTATTTATAAGTGCACATAACAATTTGATCAGGACTAGCCAGATTTAGGACTAGCCAATGTTTGAGAAGATTTTACTCGGGCTATCAAAATATTTCACTCAGGGGGCTGTCCAAACCCCACGTACCCCCCCCCCCCCCCCCCCCCCCCCAAAACCCCCAAAAATTAATCTAATTTCTAAATTTCACTCTCTTCACAAACCCTAGATTTCTTCTTCTTCTTCTTCAATCCATCTTCTTCTTCTCCACCATTTCAATTCTCACATCTCCATCAAAAATCTAGTTTTCTTCTTATCATCTTTTTCTTCTTCTCCACCATTTTCATCATCACCATCTCCATCAAAATCCTATTTCCTTCTCTTTCCCAATTTCGATGGCACCAAAAAAATTAAATAAACCCTAAAATGCATGAAAATAAAGCTTAAATCTCATTTCCTCACAAAGAATGCATGGAAATAACTCCTAAAATGCATATTTAACTCTATTATCAAGATTGAAATAAACCCTAACATCTTTTTTTCATTCGGGAATTTCGATTTTAGGACTACCAGAAATTGTGGCAGTCCTGAAAGGAACTTGTTGTACAACAAGTATCTTTCAGGACTGCCTCAATTTCTGGCAGTCCTCAATATGTCTAGAAACTGCCAGAAATTGTGGCAGTCCTGCTGTAGAGCATGTCCCTTTCAGGACTGCCACAATTTCTGGCAGTCCTCATTACTTCTAGGACTGCCAGCAATTTGTGACAGTCTTGTTGTACATTAAGTCTATTTCAAGATTGCCATAATTTATGACAGTCCTCAATACTTCTAGGACTGTTAGAAATTGTGGCAGTCCTGATATGAACCAAATTCTTCTACAACTAGAGTTTCTTCCATAGTTTTTTTCTACAACTAGGATTTCATGCATAATTCTTCTATTAATAAAGAAAATTTGGTTAATAGATTAATAGATTTGATAACCCAATTTCTTCTACAACTAGGATTTCATCCATAACGTCCAAATAAGGAGAAGAAAAATAAAAAGGGTTTGAAAAAGGAGATTTGAGAAATTAGAAGAGAGCAAAAAATTAAAACAAACTAGGTTTGCAAAAATTGATGTCACGCCCCAGAACCAGAATACTGGAGAGCGGGGGTAGACATAGCCAGCTACGTATATTGAAATGGAAGACCACCTCGATATACGGTCACGGCTGTCTAGAAACATGAGGGTTTACTACAAGCCAACAGTCTCTTATGGTCATGAACAAGCCTAATGTCTCAATCACAAGCAAGTAAGTAAGGTCGCAAGATGTATGATCATTAAATATATAATAATAAGGCATCCCAAATATCACATATTCAGCTGATCATGAAGCTAGTCATTACAAAATGTTAGGACTAGCAAGAGTTAAGTCATACATGATCAACCCTAGGATTTGTTAATCATGTTTACAGCCCGTAGGCAGACAGTAAGTAAAGTGCATCGAGCTAACAGGTGCTCGTCGGCTAAACGCCTCAAAAGAATAGTTTTACAATAGAGTGAGCGAAACAAAATAGAAAACCCACTCGTAGCCCGGGTTCCTTCTAGTCGCCACCATTGGGCTGGAAGCTTGGTAGATCCTCGGGAGCTGCTCCGAAATCTGGCCACACAAAACCAGCTGGGTCAACCCCAGAAAGAGCAAGTGCCACAAGGGGGCCACGAAATAAGAACAAAAGCCAGCAATTAGCACAAGAAAATCTAATATTTAAAACTAGAATTTACGAAAACATGTCAGGATGATATACGACGAGATAACCATGGAACTATTCCGAAAGCCAGGTTACAACCCGTAAACCAAACAAGGACCGGGGTTGTAACCCTTCATCTGAATATAACTAGGTTTTCTACCATTTATCGACAAGATAATAATACAATAAATCAAGACAGGGAGCAATCTTGTACTGGATCAAGACATGGCTAAACTGGTTATACCTCATTCAATCAATCACGGCCAAGCAGATACTACGGCTTACTACTTTAACTAACTAGGGTTATCACAGGCCTAATTACTAACAAGGTACAGTGAGATTGTTCCACAGCCACAAGCCCTGCAGACCATCCAGGTTACCCAGGTCGAAAATTAGGGGTTGAATTCAGGTGGGTACATCGTCCAGGAACGCATGTACCCTTAGGTGACTTAGAAGGTGCAACACATGACAGTGTGCTGGAAATGCGCCCTACTCGTCGGCAGGCTACAGATCCCAAGAGCGCCCAGGTAACGGGATTGCCTGTAGCTGTGTCATCTCTTCATAGCTACTGTGTTATTCTAGTTGTTAACCTTAATCCTTTTTAGTAGGTACTCCTGACCGTGGTACTCAGGAGTCCCCTCCTAGACATGATGCAAGACAGGATAAGTGGATTAATCATGCAAGCAAGAAGAACTACCCACGGTGTCAAGGCAAGACAAGTTAATTTAGCCGTCGCAACAGCGTTAAGATAAATCATGTCAGGGTACTTGTCAGGAGTGCGCCACGACGGGCCACTATCATGTCAGGTTGGTCATGTCAGGAGTGTACCACTACGGATCACTGTCGTGTTATGCTAGTTCCTTGTTATACCATGCCATGTACAATAGTCATTCCAAACATATTAAGTAAAATCAAGTTCATGACAAAAGGCGTAAGGATATAAAATGGGCGTAAAATATCTAATAAAATATCAATATACAGGACTATAGAAGAGCCAAGCTTAAAGAAATAAGACCAAAACTCCAAGAGCCAATGGGTTAAGCAAGGGGTTCAGGGTGCAGCGTACGCATAAGACACGCATGCAGGAGAGCTGCGTACGCGAAAAGACACGCATGCAGGAGAGCTGCGTACGCGAAAAGTCACGCACGCAAGAGAGCTGTGTACGTAAAAAGTCACGCACGCAGGAGAGCAGCATACGCGAAATGTCACGCACGCATGAGAGCTGCGTACGCGAAAAGTCACGCACGCAGGAGAGCAGCATACGTGAAAAGTCACGCACGCATGAGAGCTGCGTACGCGAAAAGTCACGCACGCAGGAGAGCTGCGTACGCGAAAAGTCACGCACGCATGAGAGCTGCGTACGCAAAAAGTCACGCACGCATGACAGCTGCGTACGCACAAAAGGACGCACGCAGGAGAGCTGCGTACGCGTAAAAACACGCACGCAGGAGAAAGGGTCTTCTTCTCCATGGCTGAGAAGAGCTCCAATGGCTCCCAAAACTTCAAGGCATCACAACTTGGCCATCCGAACTCCAAATCCGGATTTCTAAAGCTCCAACAAGGGTGGAATTGAACTCTCTTCCACATGGAAACCTCAAAACCCATAAAACTCCAACTTAAATAGATCAAAACCATGCAAAACCGAAAAATAGGGAAAACTTAGATCTAGAATAATGGAGGCTCCAAATCACAAAAAGCCAAGTTCTAATGTTGATCACCATGTCCTAAACTAGCAAATGGACAAATAAAAGAGGGTTCTCATGTGGTGGCAAGGTGCACTTGCCTATGGGTTGGTGTTGTGGAGAGGAAGGAGAAGAGAGTTGTGTTGAGGAAGGAGAATGTCACTTCCCGTTCCCAGAATACGTATTTATTTAATAGTTACCATGTATTATTCTGTATTTAAATTTCTGTAAATTTATGTTAGTTAATTAATCTGCTCTTTAAATTTTCATGTTAATTTATTTCCTGCAATTTTATTTCTGCACTTTATTTCCTGCTTTTATTCCTGCATTTATTTTCTGCTCTTACCTCTTTGCTTTGCTTGCGGGTTGGCCTTGGATGAACCCATTGGACCCGGCCCAATACTCCCACCTACCACCACCCTTTCATTTAAAGCCCAAAACCATTTCTCTCTCTTCATTACTTCTTTCCATTTCACTTCTTCTTCCTCATAACTCTCCCACCAACCTAGAAGAGATAGGCAAGTGCCAACTTGCTTGATGATGGATCCCCATTATTATTGTTCCATCATCTTCCTCATTTGATTCTAAGTCTCTTTAGTACTTAGCATTTTCAATTTCCATGGCTTATTTGTTGTAGATCTAAGTTTGATACATTTTCGGATTTCTTAGGTTTTGATCTAGTAAACCTTGTTATCTTCAAGTTTCGATGGTTCTATGTTGTAGAGAATTTCGTTCTACCCAATTTTGACCTATGGAAGTCCATATTTGGGCTTGGGATGAAGGTTTATGAAGCTTGGAAGCAATGGCTTCCATGGTTCCCATGGTTCTGTTCTCAGAAAATTCGGAGAAGAAGAACAGTCCCAGCCGCATCAAATCTTCATTCCTCAAGCGCATGGAAATCTTTATTCCCAGCCGCATCAAATCTTCATTCCTCAAGCGCATGGAAATCTTTATTTCCAGCCGCATCAAATCTTCATTCCTCAAGCGCATGGAAATCTTTATTCCCAGCCGTATCAAATCTTCATTCCACAGCGCATCAAATCATCACTTCCCACAGCCAAGACGCATGAGTTATTTATTTCCCAATCACTTCCCACAGCCAAGGTGCATGAGTTATTTATTTCCCAATCACTTCCCACAGCCAAGGCGCATGGATCTATTTATTTCCCAATCACTTCCCACAGCCAAGGCGTATGGATCTATTTATTTCCCAATCACTTCCCACAACCAAGGCGCATGAATCTATTTATTTCCTAATCACTTCCCACAGCCAAGGCGCATGAATCTATTTATTTCCCAATCACTTTCCACAGCCAAGGCGCATGGATCTATTTATTTCCCAATCACTTCCCACAGCCAAGGCGCATGAATCTATTTATTTCCCAATCACTTCCCACAGCCAAGGCGCATGAGTTATTTATTTCCCAATCACTTCCCACAGCCAAGGCGCATAAGTTATTTATTTTTCAATCCTTTCCCTCAGGCGCATGAGTTTATTTATTTCTCAACCCTTTCCCTCAGGCGCATGAGTTTATTTATTTCTCAACCCTTTCCCTCAGGCGCATGAGTTTATTTATTTCCCACAGATTCCCTCAGGCGCATGAGTTTATTTATTTCCCACAGCTTCCCTGAGTTTATTTATTTCTCACAGCCACCTTCCTCAGGCGCATGAATTTATTTATTTCCCAATCACTTCCCACAGTGCATGAGTTTATTTATTTTCCAATCATTTCTCTCAGACGCATGATATTATTTATTTCCCAACCTTTCCCACATCAGCGTATGAGATTTATTTCCCACAGCATTCCTCAGGCGCATGAGTTTATTTATTTCCTAATCATTTTTCACAGCGCATGAGATTATTTATTTCTCAATCATTATTTATTTCTCCATTTTATTTCCCGAATTGGCATTAATTAACATTGATTGTTATCTTGATTAATTATTGATCATGCGTTCCTAGATGGAACTAAGAGACTGGCTAGTCGTCTTATTGAATTAAATGGAATAAGACACGTTCATATTTACAATCGATTGGCCAATCCCAAATATTGACATATAGATACATGCAGGCTACAATTTATTTATTTATTTTTACGAAAGCAGCATGTGTACTTTATGGTCAAGGCATGATTATTCCGTGGTTAGTTTTAATTGTCGCATTACGCTATGTAAGACCTACAACCTAACCGTACGGGTATCGTTGTAGAGCTGGGCATATCGTACTTTGTACGGAAGTACTCATTCTGAATGACCATGACCCACGGCATGGGATTTCACTTAACGTAGAGGCTACTAAGTTAAATAAAATAATGATTGCATGGAGAGAATGGATTTCTGAGTTCTTACATGGCAGCCCTCTTTGGGACTA
Organism: Iris pallida; assembly: GCA_029216955.1. NCBI lineage: Eukaryota > Viridiplantae > Streptophyta > Magnoliopsida > Asparagales > Iridaceae > Iris > Iris pallida. Next base: position 28,160,892 of record JANAVB010042020.1, on the reverse strand, counting down.
TTAGTGCCCAACAGGCCGGCTGGTTCCCACAGATACTGCAAATCTGCCACACGGACAGGGAGCGGTATCTGCTTATATTATTGTATATTGTATATTGATGACGGGCGTCCCGCTGGGACTCGTCTAATTCATGATTGGTGCAATTGATTGATTGGATAGACTAGCCTTGCTTGTCCATAGTAAGAACTGAGAAATCTTTATTGCATAATTCCAGGATAACTTGGAGCTCACAGTAGTAAGCCGTAGGAGTTGGATGGCCGTTTAAGTTGATTTGTTTGTGTACTGTACCTACTCTGTTACCTAACTGAGATGATCAGAGCATCAGGACATGATGGGCCAACTTCTGTCCTTGTTTGGTTGGGAGGTTGGTTCGAAGTGTCGTAATGTTATGTGAATCCCAGTAGCAAGCAGAGATCTATTATTATATTCTCTTATTTACTGGTTTAATGCCTCATATCGTGCTTCCTTGCGGTACTTGCTATTAGAGGTCTAACCTCTCTGGTTTTGCATGGCCAGATTTAGAGCCGGTTCTCGAGGACTCAGCTTACTTCCACCTCCAAGATGGTCAATACTAGAGGAATGATCGCAGGAGGACTCGAATGGGTTCCTTACTTCTCCACTCGTTTTGTTACTTACTTTATATTTTGCCGTTTGGCACCGACATGTTAGTCGGATTGTCATGTACTTACTTTTACATAATTGTAATTAAGTCAGACTGCAGCTGATAACAATTGTGTATATGTTGCTATATCATCTGGCTATGTTTTGTAAAGCCAGATCTCAAGAACATTTTGACTAAGTGTTTGGGACGCCTTATTGCTTTATCTTAAATGTTCTCTATTATTGCTTCTTGTTTGAATGATTGAGACAATAGATGTGAAGTGACCATAGCGAGACTTTCATATAGTATGCACCCCCTTGTCTTTTAGACAGCATTGATCGTATTATACGGTATTCATCTACCCGTAATACGTAGCTGGCTGAGTCATTCCCCCGCTCTCCAGTATTCTGGTTCTGGGGCGTGACAAGGTTTTAGTGGTGGCCCATGCAGGTCTGATTTCAGACTTGTGGGGTGTTTTAATTTATAGGATGTCTCAATCACACATGTTTCCCCTTGATCTCCTGATTCGTATTCTCGATTCTAGCTTGACATTCCGGTATCCTTTGACTTCATTGATCTTCCCTGTCCGACCGTTTGATTATTCTCTTGTCCCTTTTCTTAGGGGCACCTCGTCCGCATCTGTCAGGATTGGGCAACAACAACAAGGGCAACATGGGCAACCTGACCAGGTTGGTCAGCAACAAGAGCCAGTACAACCTCAAGAGGCTATTCAAGAAGGGGTGATAGTAGAACCAGCAGTTGGACCGCAGTATCCGGAGGTTCCAACACCACCAACAGTTCCACCTACCCAAGTGGACACACCAGCCCTTCTGGAGATCATGAGAGGAATGATGGCTACTCAGCAACATCAGATGCTGGCCCAGCAACGCATGCACACTCAGCTACAAGAGCAGAATGTGCTACTCAACCAAGGATTGCAGACGGCATTGGAAAGAGGAGCGAGGACTGATTCAGGAGCGTCAGCCAGGTTTTGCAAGTACAACCCCCGTCGTTTCGAGGGCACGGAGGATGCCATCTCAGCAGATGCATGGCTTAAAGATATGGAGGCTATTCTGACAGCAGCGAAGGTGCCGGCAGAAGAACGTGTGGATCTAGTGAAGTTGTTACTTCAGGATCTCGCACGTGATTGGTGGGAATCAGAGGAAGTGGGCATCAGGCGTCCTATGGCTTGGGACGATTTCACAGCAAGATTCAAGACCAAGTACTATGGGGTTGTGGCGCAGTTTGAGCTACAACAGAAGTTTATCAACCTCAGGCAGGCCGACAAGACTGTAGATGCTTATGCAGCGGAGTTCTGCAGATTGAGTAGGTTCGCCCCAGAGATGGTAGCAACAGAGCGCCAGAGGGCCATGAGGTTTCAGCAAGGGTTTTACCTTGAACTCTTGCAATTGATAGAGGGGCACAATTACCAGACTTTTGACGAAGTATTAACGGCAACTCGAAGGCATGAGATCACTATTCAGAGGCTTGCGGTGAGGACTGGGGGTCAGAAGAGATCCCATAGTCAGATTGAAGGAGGAGGGGGAGCAGCACCCCGAACAACAGCACCGTCCCTTGGCATCCGCATTCATGATGTGGCAATGCGAGGGCCAGCACCACCACCAAGACAGCAGCAACAGCATCAGAGGAAGAACCAGCAACCCCCAGCGGGCTGCACTTATTGTGGGAAGATGGGGCACACTAGAGATGTGTGTCGGACATTGAACGGGCTGTGTTTGATATGTGGAAATCCAGATCATCGGGTTACCACATGTCCTATGAATTCGAGGTCAGGAGGACCAGTGCAACAGTTTCCTGCTCTACCAGCACCAGGGGCAGGACAGTATCGAGGACCAGCGGTAGCAGTGAGACCGTTGGCCCAGCGTCCGTTCATGACGCAGGCTCAGATGTTTCGGCAGCAGGGACCGCCGATGCAACAACACCAGCATAGACCACCCCAGCATCACCAAGACAGGGGCCAGCGGCAGCACCAGGCTAGGCCGCAGCATGGGAACCAGCAAGGAGGTCGAGGGCAGACATTCATTCTGTCCTTGGAAGAGGCATTGGCATCAGGAGATGTTGTGGCAGGTAACATTCTCGTCGCCTCTTATCCCGCAGTAGCATTGTTTGATTCGGGAGCATCGCACTCATTTATATCTGCATAATTTGCAACACGACTAGGTATGGAGTTCGAGACATTGCCAGGGAGGTTGAATATACTCACTGGTAATGGGCTCGTAGGAGTTAGTCGAGTTATTCTAGCATATAGCGTTGTAGTTTGCGGGCATTCCTTACCTGCCCGGTTGATAGAATTTCCTGTTGGAAATTTCGACGTTATCTTAGGCATGGACTGGCTGAAAGACAGTCATGCGACAATAGATTGTCGTAGAGGGAGTGTATCCTTTGACATTCCAGGCATGAAGAGGTTCACCTTAGTCAGATCAGTAGCAACTCGACAAGAGCAGGGAGTAGTGACGGCAATGGAAGAAGTTCAAGTTCCGAAGGTAGTTGAAGAATTTCTGGACGTATTTCCCGAAGAACTTCCAGGTCTACCACCAGTTAGAGATATTGAGTTCAGTATAGAATTGGCACCTGGAACTAAACCGATATCAGATCGGGTTTACAGAATGGCGGATTCAGAGCAGGCCAAGGTATATCAGCACATAGAGGAACTGAAGGAGAAGAAGTTCATCCAAGCTAGCGTGTCACCATGGGCAGCACTAGTGGTACTTGTGGGGAAGAAGGATGGATCATCCAGATTGTGCATTGATTACAGGAAGCTTAACGCAGCAACAGTGAAGAACAAGTACCCACTACCCAGGATCGACGACTTATTTGATCAGTTGAGCAGGGCCAGAGTTTTCTCCAAGATAGATCTTCGTTCAGGGTATCATCAAGTGAGGGTTCGGAAGGAAGACATTCCCAAGACAGCATTCAGGTCGAAGTATGGGCATTATGAATTCTTAGTAATGCCGTTTGGTTTGACCAATGCTCCAGCAATATTTATGGATTTGATGAACCGCATCTTTATGCCGTACCTGGATCAATTTGTCGTTGTGTTTCTCGACGACATTCTTGTATATTCAACTAGTGAAGAGGAGCATGAAGACCACCTCCGGAAGGTGTTACAGGTTCTGAGAGAGAACCAGTTGTATGCCAAGCTCAGCAAGTGTGAGTTTTGGTCGGATCACATTTCATTTTTGGGTCATATCATATCAGGAGCTGGAGTAGCAGTGGATCCCAAGAAGGTAGAAGCAGTAGAAAGTTGGCCAGTACCCAAGACCGTAGCAGATGTGCGGAGTTTCTTGGGATTGACAGGATATTACAGAAGGTTTGTATCAGACTTTGCGAGACTTTCAGCACCCATGACCCGATTGACACGGAAAGATGTACCATTCGACTGGTCGGCAGAATGCCAGACATCATTTGAGAATTTGAAGCAGAAGTTGATATCAGCACCTATTCTTACATTACCAGTTGGACCCGGAGGTTTTACTGTTTATTGTGATGCGTCAGGTAAAGGACTTGGATGTGTCCTCATGCAACATGGGAAGGTGATAGCGTATGCATCTAGGCAGCTTCGAGACCACGAGAAGAATTACCCAACTCATGATTTGGAGTTGGCGGCAGTAGTATTCGCTTTGAAGCTATGGAGGCATTACTTATATGGTGACCGAGTGGAGATGTACACGGACCACAAAAGTCTGAAGTACATCTTTACTCAGAAGGAACTGAACATGAGGCAGAGAAGATGGTTGGAGTTGATCAAGGATTACGACGTGGAGCTTCAGTATCATCCAGGCAAGGCTAATGTGGTAGCAGACGCTCTTAGCAGGAGAGGCGGCGCATTTATGTTGACAACACAGAAGCACATTTTAGAAGACCTTCAGGAGATGGGCATCGAGGTTATACTTCCTAGTGATGTAGGAGTTCTGGCGAGTCTACAAGTTCAATCCAACTTGGTAGATAGGATCAAGGCAGCTCAGACACAAGACCCAAGGATTCAGAAGCTTAGGGAAGAATGTGAGTCAGGACTCAGGAAGGAGATGCAAATCCATGAAGATGGTACGCTTAGGTTTGGGTCACGTCTATGTGTGCCTAGTGGAGATATCAGACAGGAGGTTATGGCAGAAGCTCACAGTTCTCAGTATTCCATACACCCTGGAGGGACCAAGATGTACCAAGATATCAAGCAGCACTTCTGGTGGAACGGGATGAAGAGGGAGATAGCTAGATTTGTTTCCCGTTGCTTAGTATGTCAGCAAGTGAAGGCAGAGCAGCAGAGGCCAGCTGGATTATTGCAACCGTTTCCTATCCCGGAATGAAAGTTGGAGCATATCACAATGGACTTTGTGACCGGTTTACCGAGATCACCAAGTGGTAAAAATGCTATTTGGGTGATAGTAGATCGGCTTACAAAGGTGGCGCACTTTCTTCCTTTCAGAGTAGGTCAATCTACGGAGAAGTTGGCAGAATTGTATATGCAGCAGATAGTCAGACAGCATGGGATCCCAGTCAGTATTGTGTCAGACAGAGATACCCGTTTTATATCACATTTTTGGAAGAGCTTACATCATAGCCTGGGTACCAAGTTAAGGTTTAGCACGGCTTACCATCCCCAGACAGACGGGCAATCAGAAAGAACAATTCAGACTTTGGAAGACATGTTGCGAGCTTGCACTCTGGATTTTGGAGGATCTTGGGAGAGCCACCTGCACTTAGTCGAGTTCTCGTACAATAACAGTTATCAAGCAAGTATCCAGATGGCGCCATTTGAAGCACTATATGGTAAGAAGTGTAGGTCGCCACTAGCGTGGGACGATATTGGGGAGAGAAAGATGTTAGGCCCGGAGATGATTGTTCAGACAGTGGAAGTGATTAAAGAAATTAGAGAGCGACTTCGAGTTGCGCAGGATCGGCATCGTCATTGGGCAGACCAGCATCGTAGGCCGCTAGAATTTTCTGTTGGGGACCAAGTATTCTTGCGGATCTCACCTACCCGTGGGGTCATTAGGTTTGGCGTTCGCGGGAAGTTGAGTCCGCGGTACGTGGGCCCATTTGTTATTCTTGAGAGGATAGGCGATGTTGCTTATCGTTTATCCCTTCCACCTTCGTTACGAGAGGTGCATGACGTATTTCATGTATCTCAGTTGCGAAGGTATGTATCGGACCCAAGCCATGTCCTTGATCATTCTGAGCTGGTTGTTGGTACCAACCTGTCTTACGAGGAACACCCTGTGTCTATTTTGGACCGAAGAGAGAAGATACTCAAGAACCGAACAATTAACCTTGTCCGGGTCGCTTGGGGTCATCACTCTTTAGGGGAGTCAACGTGGGAACGTGAGGATGATATCCGATCACGGTATCCGCACCTATTTGACTCACAAGGTATATTTCCTTCTGTATACCTTGATTGTCTTAACTCCTCATGCTTGTCACCTTATGAGTAGAATTACTTAATGTTGTAGATTGTTAGATGTAGATACATTACTTGTTATTATCATTGTAGAATGATTGCTTACTCAATTGTTTATACTTAGATTAGTTAGCTTCGATATTTCTATCATGCTTAGATCTGAAATTCCGAGGACGGAATTTTTCTAAGGAGGGTAGAGATGTCACTTCCCGTTCCCAGAATACGTATTTATTTAATAGTTAACATGTATTATTCTGTATTTAAATTTCTGTAAATTTATGTTAGTTAATTAATCTGCTCTTTAAATTTTCATGTTAATTTATTTCCTGCAATTTTATTTCTGCACTTTATTTCCTGCTTTTATTCCTGCATTTATTTTCTGCTCTTACCTCTTTGCTTTGCTTGCGGGTTGGCCTTGGATGAACCCATTGGACCCGGCCCAATACTCCCACCTACCACCACCCTTTCATTTAAAGCCCAAAACCATTTCTCTCTCTTCATTACTTCTTTCCATTTCACTTCTTCTTCCTCATAACTCTCCCACCAACCTAGAAGAGATAGGCAAGTGCCAACTTGCTTGATGATGGATCCCCATTATTATTGTTCCATCATCTTCCTCATTTGATTCTAAGTCTCTTTAGTACTTAGCATTTTCAATTTCCATGGCTTATTTGTTGTAGATCTAAGTTTGATACATTTTCGGATTTCTTAGGTTTTGATCTAGTAAACCTTGTTATCTTCAAGTTTCGATGGTTCCATGTTGTAGAGAATTTCGTTCTACCCAATTTTGACCTATGGAAGTCCATATTTGGGCTTGGGATGAAGGATTTATGAAGCTTGGAAGCAATGGCTTCCATGGTTCCCATGGTTCTGTTCTCAGAAAATTCGGAGAAGAAGAACAGTCCCAGCCGCATCAAATCTTCATTCCTCAAGCGCATGGAAATCTTTATTCCCAGCCGCATCAAATCTTCATTCCTCAAGCGCATGGAAATCTTTATTCCCAGCCGCATCAAATCTTCATTCCTCAAGCGCATGGAAATCTTTATTCCCAGCCGCATCAAATCTTCATTCCACAGCGCATCAAATCATCACTTCCCACAGCCAAGGCGCATGAGTTATTTATTTCCCAATCACTTCCCACAGCCAAGGCGCATGAGTTATTTATTTTCCAATCACTTCCCACAGCCAAGGCGCATGGATCTATTTATTTCCCAATCACTTCCCACAGCCAAGGCGCATGGATCTATTTATTTCCCAATCACTTCCCACAGCCAAGGCGCATGAATCTATTTATTTCCCAATCACTTCCCACAGCCAAGGCGCATGAATCTATTTATTTTCCAATCACTTTCCACAGCCAAGGTGCATGGATCTATTTATTTCCCAATCACTTCCCACAGCCAAGGCGCATGAATCTATTTATTTCCCAATCACTTCCCACAGCCAAGGCGCATGAGTTATTTATTTCCCAATCACTTCCCACAGCCAAGGCGCATGAGTTATTTATTTTTCAATCCTTTCCCTCAGGCGCATGAGTTTATTTATTTCTCAACCCTTTCCCTCAGGCGCATGAGTTTATTTATTTCTCAACCCTTTCCCTCAGGCGCATGAGTTTATTTATTTCCCACAGATTCCCTCAGGCGCATGAGTTTATTTATTTCCCACAGCTTCCCTGAGTTTATTTATTTCTCACAGCCACCTTTCTCAGGCGCATGAATTTATTTATTTCCCAATCACTTCCCACAGCGCATGAGTTTATTTATTTTCCAATCATTTCTCTCAGACGCATGATATTATTTATTTCCCAACCTTTCCCACATCAGCGCATGAGATTTATTTTCCACAGCATTCCTCAGGCGCATGAGTTTATTTATTTCCCAATCATTTTTCACAGCGCATGAGATTATTTATTTCCCAATCATTATTTATTTCTCCATTTTATTTCCCGAATTGGCATTAATTAACATTGATTGTTATCTTGATTAATTATTGATCATGCGTTCCTAGATGGAACTAAGAGACTGGCTAGTCGTCTTATTGAATTAAATGGAATAAGACACGTTCATATTTGCAATCGATTGGCCAATCCCAAATATTGACATATAGATACATGCAGGCTACAATTTATTTATTTATTTTTACGAAAGCAGCATGTGTACTTTATGGTCAAGGCATGATTATTCCGTGGTTAGTTTTAATTGTTGCATTACACTATGTAAGACCTACAACCTAACCGCACGGGTATCGTTGTAGAGCTGGGCATATCGTACTTTGTACGGAAGTACTCATTCTGAATGACCATGACCCACGGCATGGGATTTCACTTAACGTAGAGGCTACTAAGTTAAATAAAATAATGATTGCATGAAGAGAATGGATTTCCGAGTTCTTACATGGCAGCCCTCTTTGGGACTATTAGTGCCCAACAGGCCGGCTGGTTCCCACAGATACTGCAAATCTGCCACACGGACAGGGAGCGGTATCTGCTTATATTATTGTATATTGTATATTGATGACGGGCGTCCCGCTGGGACTCGTCTAATTCATGATTGGCGCAATTGATTGATTGGAAAGACTAGCCTTGCTTGTCCATAGTAAGAACTGAGAAATCTTTATTGCATAATTCCAGGATAACTTGGAGCTCACAGTAGTAAGCCGTAGGAGTTGGATGGCCGTTTAAGTTGATTTGTTTGTGTATTGTACCTACTCTGTTACCTAACTGAGATGATCAGAGCATCAGGACATGATGGGCCAACTTCTTTCCTTGTTTGGTTGGGAGGTTGGTTCGAAGTGTCGTGATGTTATGTGAATCCCAGTAGCAAGCAGAGATCTATTATTATATTCTCTTATTTACTGGTTTAATGCCTCATATCGTGCTTCCTTGCGGTACTTGCTATTAGAGGTCTAACCTCTCTGGTTTTGCATGGCCAGATTTAGAGCCGGTTTCCGAGGACTCAGCTTACTTCCACCTCCAAGATGGTCAATACTAGAGGAATGATCGCAGGAGGACTCGAGTGGGTTCCTTACTTCTCCACTCGTTTTGTTACTTACTTTATATTTTGTCGTTTGGCACCGACATGTTAGTCGGATTGTCTTGTACTTACTTTTACATAATTGTAATTAAGTCAGACTGCAGCTGATAACAATTGTGTATATGTTGCTATATTATCTGGCTATGTTTTGTAAAGCCAGATCTCAAGAACATTTTGACTAAGCGTTTGGGACGCCTTATTGCTTTATCTTAAATGTTTTCTATTATTACTTCTTGTTTGAATGATTGAGACAATAGATGTGAAGTGACCATAGCGAGACTTTCATATAGTATGCACCCCCTTGTCTTTTAGACAGCATTGATCGTATTATACGGTATTCATCTACCCGTAATACGTAGCTGGCTGAGTCATTCCCCCGCTCTCCAGTATTCTGGTTCTGGGGCGTGACAAGGTTTTAGTGGTGGCCCATGCAGGTCTGATTTCAGACTTGTGGGGTGTTTTAATTTATAGGATGTCTCAATCACACATGTTTCCCCTTGATCTCCTGATTCGTATTCTCGATTCTAGCTTGACATTCCGGTATCCTTTGACTTCATTGATCTTCCCTGTCCGACCGTTTGATTATTCTCTTGTCCCTTTTCTTAGGGGCACCTCGTCCGCATCTGTCAGGATTGGGCAACAACAACAAGGGCAACATGGGCAACCTGACCAGGTTGGTCAGCAACAAGAGCCAGTACAACCTCAAGAGGCTATTCAAGAAGAGGTGATAGTGGAACCAGCAGTTGGACCGCAGTATCCGGAGGTTCCAACACCACCAACAGTTCCACCTACCCAAGTGGACACACCAGCCCTTCTGGAGATCATGAGAGGAATGATGGCTACTCAGCAACATCAGATGCTGGCCCAGCAACGCATGCACACTCAGCTACAAGAGCAGAATGTGCTACTCAACCAAGGATTGCAGACGGCATTGGAAAGAGGAGCGAGGACTGATTCAGGAGCGTCAGCCAGGTTTTGCAAGTACAACCCCCGTCGTTTCGAGGGCACGGAGGATGCCATCTCAGCAGATGCATGGCTTAAAGATATGGAGGCTATTCTGACAGCAGCGAAGGTGCCGGCAGAAGAACGTGTGGATCTAGTGAAGTTGTTACTTCAGGATCTCGCACGTGATTGGTGGGAATCAGAGGAAGTGGGCATCAGGCGTCCTGTGGCTTGGGACGATTTCACAGCAAGATTCAAGACCAAGTACTATGGGGTTGTGGCGCAGTTTGAGCTACAACAGAAGTTTATCAACCTCAGGCAGGCCGACAAGACTGTAGATGCTTATGCAGCGGAGTTCTGCAGATTGAGTAGGTTCGCCCCAGAGATGGTAGCAACAGAGCGCCAGAGGGCCATGAGGTTTCAGCAAGGATTTTACCTTGAACTCTTGCAATTGATAGAGGGGCACAATTACCAGACTTTTGACGAAGTATTAACGGCAACTCGAAGGCATGAGATCACTATTCAGAGGCTTGCTGTGGTGGCCCACGCAGGTCGATGTCGCAATTAGTGCGATCTCGTAATGGTGCTCGACTTAGAGTGCTAATTACGAGCCTGCGATTAGGACATAGGATCTAGGGTATGATAGGAGTTACTCAATCACATTTTAGGAAAAACTCTGATCTTTTGATTACCATGACAACTCTTCTTGTATTTGAATTCAATTGTCCTCCTTTGATAATGTCCTATCATGTGCCATATTGATCTCTTGGGTTCAATTCGTCTTCAGGATGACAATCACTCGTTCTCCAGCAGCGGATTCTAGCGCAGTTCCAGAGAGGTCAGATCAGGGAGGTCTTCCACCTCCGGCTACGGGACCGACAGTCGAGAGTGCAGCGGCATCAGTTCCTGCCCTTCAGGCAGGAGTAGCAGTGGCAGTTCCCGGAGGTCTTCCACCTCCAGCTGGGGGAGCAGCCCCATCAGTTCCTGCCCTTCCGGTGGGAGCAGCAGCAACAGTACCAGCAGCGACGATCCCTGGAGGTCTTCCACCTTCAGCAGCAGGACCGTCTATGGTCATCCCGGACATTCTTCCACCGCCGCCCCAGTTACCGACAGACACCCAGGGGATGATGGCACTCCTGCAGCAGATATTGCAGACGCAGCAGCGCCAGACAGAGGTGCTGAGACAGACCATGGAGAACTCGCACCAGTTAGCCATGGCAGCAGTGGAGAGGGTTGTACCGGGTACAGTTCAGGATACCCCAGTTCAGTATCAGTGTCAGAGACAGAGGCCAGCAGCACAGTGCCATTTTTGTAGGAGGCCAGGGCACACTGTAGAGGTGTGCAGGAAGAGATCGGGCGCCTGTTTATACTGTGGGGCGTCCGATCACCAGCTGAAGGACTGCCGTTCCCGGGGAGCCCGAGGAGTTCAGGACAGAGCACAGCCGGCCAGAGGACCAGCAGTTCAGCGGAGAGCTCCTCCACTTCAGACGCAGCAGCAGTATTTTCAGCAGCACCTGAAGGGAGCCCGTGCGGACAGAGTACGTCAGGTACTAGCACGTGACGACCAACAGCAGGGTCAGGGCAAGAGACAGGTCGTCCAGTGTGCTTTCTGCAAGAAGATAGGGCACACCCGGGATGTTTGTAGGATGAAGCTGGGAGTTTGTTTATTTTGTGGAGCTCCAGACCACCAGATGAAGAACTGTGCAGCCCGTGCAGCCAGACAGGCTGGCCGGGACAGAGTGTGGCAGGCTAGAGGAGGCCACCAGGGGCGAGCTTTCGCCATGACAGTTAAGCCCACTCAGGCAGTAGCAGAGCAGAGTGCAGGTTCCAATCTTTCGATCTCATTTTCGCATTTGCTTCCTTAATTATAAACTGTTTGAAATTCGATTCTATCTGTTCATGATCGATTGGATAAAATTGTTCTGTGATGTGATTTTCTTCTGAGATAAGTCGTATGGGCTAGGTCGCCTCGATTATGAGATTTTAGAATCCTCTAGGGTCATGCTAGCAGGCAGAGTGAGGACATATAGTCGGACTATGGACGTATTTCTCGGGTGTGGGAATTTAAGGTTTTCGCTGCCAAGCTAGCGGCAATGCGAAAATTTTAAATACCATAATTTTAGAGGTATGTACCGTAGCTGAGGACTCTGTGATTATCGTAGCCTTGCTCACTGGCATGATGGAGATTCTGAGTATCATGATTATTGGACAGACGCATACGATTATCAAATTGCATGAATTTTCTGTGTTGCTTCGTTTTAAGTTTTTGGATGATTCTTTTAAGGTGGATAGACTTATATTTGAGAGTAATTTTAAATTTTATAAATTTAGTCATTTAATTCCTGCTTTGATTTTTGAGATTTTAATCATTTTAAATTTTTAAGCCATTATTTGTGATTTTAATGTTTTGCTAGTGAAACCTTAGAGACTGTTTGACCTAGAGCCTAACCATGTGATTAGGATGTTTTCAGTATCATTTCTGGCCCAAGGGTATTTTGGTCATTGGACCTCTTTGATTATTTTTTTATATTTTGTATTGGTGATTGTTGATTTGGCTTTTGATAGGTGAGATTTTGTGATGGTTTCGTGTCCGTGTCGGACACGTAACAGATTTTATTTGTAAGTGTTGTTGTGTCTTAAGAGATTTTTATTTTGTTGAAATTTTTTTTTTCTTTGGAAGTATTCGAGATGGATTGTTTTCTGCGTGTGTTTTTCTGTGATTGCTTTGTTTTAATTTCGAGGACGAAATTTTTTTTAAGGTGGATAGATTTGTCACCCCCAGTTTCCAGAAACAGGGGTATTTTTGTAATTTTCTACTTTAAAAATTATTTTGGAATTATTTAATTATTATTTGTATTATTTTGGGGTTATTTGAATCGGGTTCGAATTTCAACTCTTTCCGACTTGTTTTGACTTGTTTCGGGGACCCGGGGTATTTTGACCTTAGCGGGCCCACACACTAGTTAGCCATGGCCCACATGTTAGATATTTTGGTTAGAGACTAGACTATTATTTTAGTTAATATTTAGTTATAGATTAGTGGTTTCGGTTTGACTAAACTACCCCCGGCTTGACCCTTTCATATTTATTAGCTATTTAAACCTTTGGAGGGCAAACTTGTAATTATCCAAATAGGACAAAACCTACATGCTTGGCCGACCATGACTAGCCCCCCCCCCCCTCTCTTTCTTCTTCACTAAGCTACACACTCTCTCTCTCTTCCAAATTCATTTCTTTCTTTCCAAGCTTTTCCTCCAACCTCCTCTTAGGTATGATTTTATTTCCTCCATTAATTCTCTTTTGCATATAGTTCTTCCACATTAAATGGAGAGGAGAAGATTCTCTTCCATTTGCCCACAACTTTGTAGGTTTTCCATAGAAAAATAGGTTAAGGATTTATTAGGATTTAATTCTTTTGAGAGTGGTATATATATATATATATACATATATATATATATATACATGTGTATTTATGTGTGTATATTTATTTATGTATTGGTGTGTGTTGTGTTGTCTGTAAGTATGCGTGTGTGTGTGAGAGTGTCCAGATATATATATATGTGTGTGTGTGTATTTGTAAATGAGGAAGGAGAATGAGAAGAATGAGGAAGGAGAATAGGAAATAGGAAGGAGAATAGGAAGGAGAATGGGAAGGAGAATGAGGAAGGAGAATAGGAAATGGGAAGGAGAATGAGGAAGGAGAATAGGAAATAGGAAGGAGAATAGGAAGGAGAATAGGAAGGAGAATGGGAAGGAGAATGAGGAAGGAGAATAGGAAATGGGAAGGAGAATGAGGAAGGAGAATAGGAAATAGGAAGGAGAATAGGAAGGAGAATGGGAAGGAGAATGAGGAAGGAGAATAGGAAATAGGAAGGAGAATAGGAAGGAGAATGGGAAGGAGAATGAGGAAGGAGAATAGGAAATAGGAAGGAGAATAGGAAGGAGAATGGGAAGGAGAATGAGGAAGGAGAATAGGAAATGGGAAGGAGAATGAGGAAGGAGAATAGGAAATAGGAAGGAGAATAGGAAGGAGAATGGGAAGGAGAATGAGGAAGGAGAATAGGAAATAGGAAGGAGAATGGGAAGGAGAATGAGGAAGGAGAATAGGAAATAGGAAGGAGAATGGGAAGGAGAATGAGGAAGGAGAATAGGGAGGAGAATAGGAGTTTGAGAATGAATCAGAGTTCGGGTAGTCGGATTGACTTGAAACTTGGGTGGCATGTTGGGTACACCCCACAAATGTCATATTTGAGCCGATTTTGGCTCGGTTGACCCAGAGTTGACTTTTTACCCAAAAGTCAACCGTAAGTCAACACTTTGTCTAGATTTCACCAAATCCAAACTAGAGTTGACCAGTTGACCAAAAGTCAACTGTTGGTCAACATTTGACTAGTTTGACCTAGGGTTGACCTAGAGTTGACCAGGGTTGACCAGTTGACCAAAAGTCAACTGTAGGCCAACTCTTGATCCCGTTTGACTTTCTTCGACTTGTTTTGACCCGTGATGCCTGGTATGACCTAGGATTGACTTGGTTAGGCTTAGATAGACTTGATATAACTTGATTTGACCTAGATTGACTTGACAGGACTTAGAGTGACTCAGTGTGACCTAGTTTAGCTTGGTGTAACTTAGTTTGACCTAGTTTTGACTTAGACTTGCATATCATGATTAGATTAGCTTTTATTTCATTATTAAACCATGTTTTGACTTGTAGTATCTCATCTTTAGGTCTGTGATTACTCTGAGCGTCTGTTCATCTTATCAGCTCAGGACCACAGGCGAGTACATTCACTGATAGTTTTCATTGTCTTGATATCTACTATATCCGATTCAGTTGTAGTGTCTTACTTGATTCTCGACACGATAGTTCACGGACTAGTATACGTCGGATCCTGGCATGAGATGTTATTCCTGGACTTTCTTGGTATATGGGTATGAGATATTTCCGTGTTTCCTGTACTTGTATAGACATTGATTTGGGAGTGGGCTGATCACCTGCTTTTGAATCCGTGTCATGACGTGCCATGTCCGGATCCATGTTACTATTCGGGGATGGGGGAATTATTAGGGGTTATGTGATCAAAGCCTCCCTGTCACTATTTTGCTAGCGCCACCCTCACCTCACGTAGGGTGTAGCAGATTCCTCCGTGTGCTCGTTATCCAGGTTGGCCGGCATGTCTCTCCGTTGAGGTTACCGCGGATTGCCGAGCCAAGTGGATAACCTGTCCTGTCACTTACCCAAAGCCGATCACATAACGCTCTAATAATTCAAGGCACATTTTATATTTACTTATCTTATCATATATCATGTTCTGTTCTACATTCAGTACTTTCTCACCATGCTATGATATTCAGTCACTCACATGTTCTACATGCCTTTATACTGTACCATGATTTGAGACTAAGTCCTGTTTGGAAGAAGGGTTACAACCCCGGTCCTTGTTTGGTTTAAGGGTTGTAACTCGGCTTTCGAATGGTTCCCAAGTCGCATATATCTTTGTCTTGTATTTCATTATACTGTCTCTTATAGTATTTGTCAATTCACATGGAACTGCTGTTGGTGTTTGTACTTGCTCATTTTCCTGACAGGATACCGTTATGATATATTACAGATGATTCAGAGGCTGATTGTCCGACCTACTATGGGGTCGGGTTAGATAGAGTAGACTTGGACCGTGGCTTGTTAGTAGAGCCACTAGACTTTGCTCACCCTGAGTAGTATAGTTTAGTTAGGTTTGCCTGGCCTGCGAGCCAGCTAGTACTTTCAGACTGTAGTATTATATTATATTCTGTGATGTTATGTTTAGTCTTGGACTTGTGTGGATCTCGAACTTATTTTCTGCTTCATCTATCATATTTTCTCTCGTGCTATCTATCCTAGTTAGTTTATGTGATTGAGACAGTATTGCTATGTCACCTCCATTCGGAGTGTATATACTGTACAGGTACCTTTATCTGTTTAGTGTAGTTTTGTAGACAACCTAGACAGCGTTCTACCGCCGATGCTGCGGCGTAGGCTGGACGTAACCACTTCTCGTGCCCCTAATCAGGGTGCGGGTTGTGACACTTGCGGTGAGGACTGGGGGTCAGAAGAGATCCCATAGTCAGATTGAAGGAGGAGGGGGAGCAGCACCCCGAACAACAGCACCGTCCCTTGGCATCCGCATTCATGATGTGGAAATACGAGGGCCAGCACCACCACCAAGGCAGCAGCAACAGCATCAGAGGAAGAACCAGCAACCCCCAGCGGGCTGCACTTATTGTGGGAAGATGGGGCACACTAGAGATGTGTGTCGGACATTGAACGGGCTGTGTTTGATATATGGAAATCCAGATCATCGGGTTACCACATGTCCTATGAATTCGAGGTCAGGAGGACCAGTGCAACAGTTTCCTGCTCTACCAGCACCAGGGGCAGGACAGTATCGAGGACCAGCGGTAGCAGTGAGACCGTTGGCCCAGCGTCCGTTCATGACGCAGGCTCAGATGTTTCGGCAGCAGGGACCGCCGATGCAACAACACCAGCATAGACCACCCCAGCATCACCAAGACAGGGGCCAGCGGCAGCACCAGGCTAGGCCGCAGCATGGGAACCAGCAAGGAGGTCGAGGGCAGACATTCACTCTGTCCTTGGAAGAGGCATTGGCATCAGGAGATGTTGTGGCAGGTAACATTCTCGTCGCCTCTTATCCCGCAGTAGCATTGTTTGATTCGGGAGCATCGCACTCATTTATATCTGCATAATTTGCAACACGGCTAGGTATGGAGTTCGAGACCTTGCCAGGGAGGTTGAATATACTCACTGGTAATGGGCTCGTAGGAGTTAGTCGAGTTATTCTAGCATGTAGCGTTGTAGTTTGCGAGCATTCCTTACCTGCCCGGTTGATAGAATTTCCTGTTGGAAATTTCGACGTTATCTTAGGCATGGACTGGCTGAAAGACAGTCATGCGACAATAGATTGTCGTAGAGGGAGTGTATCCTTTGACATTCCAGGCATGAAGAGGTTCACCTTAGTCAGATCAGTAGCAACTCGACAAGAGCAGGGAGTAGTGACGGCAATGGAAGAAGTTCAAGTTCCGAAGGTAGTTGAAGAATTTCTGGACGTATTTCCCGAAGAACTTCCAGGTCTACCACCAGTTAGAGATATTGAGTTCAGTATAGAATTGGCACCT
Organism: Iris pallida; assembly: GCA_029216955.1. Lineage (NCBI taxonomy): Eukaryota > Viridiplantae > Streptophyta > Magnoliopsida > Asparagales > Iridaceae > Iris > Iris pallida. The sequence goes on along the minus strand of JANAVB010042020.1, from coordinate 28,143,728 downwards.
GGAACTAAACCGATATCAGATCGGGTTTACAGAATGGCGGATTCAGAGCAGGCCAAGGTATATCAGCACATAGAGGAACTGAAGGAGAAGAAGTTCATCCAAGCTAGCGTGTCACCATGGACAGCACCAGTGGTACTTGTGGGGAAGAAGGATGGATCATCCAGATTGTGCATTGATTACAGGAAGCTTAACGCAGCAACAGTGAAGAACAAGTACCCACTACCCAGGATCGACGACTTATTTGATCAGTTGAGCAGGGCCAGAGTTTTCTCCAAGATAGATCTTCGTTCAGGGTATCATCAAGTGAGGGTTCGGAAGGAAGACATTCCCAAGACAGCATTCAGGTCGAAGTATGGGCATTATGAATTCTTAGTAATGCCGTTTGGTTTGACCAATGCTCCAGCAATATTTATGGATTTGATGAACCGCATCTTTATGCCGTACCTGGATCAATTTGTCGTTGTGTTTCTCGACGACATTCTTGTATATTCAACTAGTGAAGAGGAGCATGAAGACCACCTCCGGAAGGTGTTACAGGTTCTGAGAGAGAACCAGTTGTATGCCAAGCTCAGCAAGTGTGAGTTTTGGTCGGATCATATTTCATTTTTGGGTCATATCATATCAGGAGCTGGAGTAGCAGTGGATCCCAAGAAGGTAGAAGCAGTAGAAAGTTGGCCAGTACCCAAGACCGTAGCAGATGTGCAGAGTTTCTTGGGATTGACAGGATATTACAGAAGGTTTGTATCAGACTTTGCGAGACTTTCAGCACCCATGACCCGATTGACACGGAAAGATGTACCATTCGACTGGTCGGCAGAATGCCAGACATCATTTGAGAATTTGAAGCAGAAGTTGATATCAGCACCTATTCTTACATTACCAGTTGGACCCGGAGGTTTTACTGTTTATTGTGATGCGTCAGGTAAAGGACTTGGATGTGTCCTCATGCAACATGGGAAGGTGATAGCGTATGCATCTAGGCAGCTTCGAGACCACGAGAAGAATTACCCAACTCATGATTTGGAGTTGGCGGCAGTAGTATTCGCTTTGAAGCTATGGAGGCATTACTTATATGGTGACCGAGTGGAGATGTACACGGACCACAAAAGTCTGAAGTACATCTTTACTCAGAAGGAACTGAACATGAGGCAGAGAAGATGGTTGGAGTTGATCAAGGATTACGACGTGGAGCTTCAGTATCATCCAGGCAAGGCTAATGTGGTAGCAGACGCTCTTAGCAGGAGAGGCGGCGCATTTATGTTGACAACACAGAAGCACATTTTAGAAGACCTTCAGGAGATGGGCATCGAGGTTATACTTCCTAGTGATGTAGGAGTTCTGGCGAGTCTACAAGTTCAATCCAACTTGGTAGATAGGATCAAGGCAGCTCAGACACAAGACCCAAGGATTCAGAAGCTTAGGGAAGAATGTGAGTCAGGACTCAGGAAGGAGATGCAAATCCATGAAGATGGTACGCTTAGGTTTGGGTCACGTCTATGTGTGCCTAGTGGAGATATCAGACAGGAGGTTATGGCAGAAGCTCACAGTTCTCAGTATTCCATACACCCTGGAGGGACCAAGATGTACCAAGATATCAAGCAGCACTTCTGGTGGAACGGGATGAAGAGGGAGATAGCTAGATTTGTTTCCCGTTGCTTAGTATGTCAGCAAGTGAAGGCAGAGCAGCAGAGGCCAGCTGGATTATTGCAACCGTTTTCTATCCCGGAATGGAAGTTGGAGCATATCACAATGGACTTTGTGACCGGTTTACCGAGATCACCAAGTGGTAAAAATGCTATTTGGGTGATAGTAGATCGGCTTACAAAGGTGGCGCACTTTCTTCCTTTCAGAGTAGGTCAATCTACGGAGAAGTTGGCAGAATTGTATATGCAGCAGATAGTCAGACAGCATGGGATCCCAGTCAGTATTGTGTCAGACAGAGATACCCGTTTTATATCACATTTTTGGAAGAGCTTACATCATAGCCTGGGTACCAAGTTAAGGTTTAGCACGACTTACCATCCCCAGACAGACGGGCAATCAGAAAGAACAATTCAGACTTTGGAAGACATGTTGCGAGCTTGCACTCTGGATTTTGGAGGATCTTGGGAGAGCCACCTGCACTTAGTCGAGTTCTCGTACAATAACAGTTATCAAGCAAGTATCCAGATGGCGCCATTTGAAGCACTATATGGTAAGAAGTGTAGGTCGCCACTAGCGTGGGACGATATTGGGGAGAGAAAGATGTTAGGCCCGGAGATGATTGTTCAGACAGTGGAAGTGATTAAAGGAATTAGAGAGCGACTTCGAGTTGCGCAGGATCGGCATCGTCATTGGGCAGACCAGCATCGTAGGCCGCTAGAATTTTCTGTTGGGGACCAAGTATTCTTGCGGATCTCACCTACCCGTGGGGTCATTAGGTTTGGCGTTCGCGGGAAGTTGAGTCCGCGGTACGTGGGCCCATTTGTTATTCTTGAGAGGATAGGCGATGTTGCTTATCGTTTATCCCTTCCACCTTCGTTACGAGAGGTGTATGACGTATTTCATGTATCTCAGTTACGAAGGTATGTATCGGATCCAAGCCATGTCCTTGATCATTCTGAGCTGGTTGTTGGTACCAACCTGTCTTACGAGGAACACCCTGTATCTATTTTGGACCGAAGAGAGAAGATACTCAAGAACCGAACAATTAACCTTGTCCGGGTCGCTTGGGGTCATCACTCTTTAGGGGAGTCAACGTGGGAACGTGAGGATGATATCCGATCACGGTATCCGCACCTATTTGACTCACAAGGTATATTTCCTTCTGTATACCTTGATTGTCTTAACTCCTCATGCTTGTCACCTTATGAGTAGAATTACTTAATGTTGTAGATTGTTAGATGTAGATACATTACTTGTTATTATCATTGTAGAATGATTGCTTACTCAATTGTTTATACTTAGATTAGTTAGCTTCGATATTTCTATCATGCTTAGATCTGAAATTCCGAGGACGGAATTTTTCTAAGGAGGGTAGAGATGTCACTTCCCGTTCCCAGAATACGTATTTATTTAATAGTTACCATGTATTATTCTGTATTTAAATTTCTGTAAATTTATGTTAGTTAATTAATCTGCTCTTTAAATTTTCATGTTAATTTATTTCCTGCAATTTTATTTCTGCACTTTATTTCCTGCTTTTATTCCTGCATTTATTTTCTGCTCTTACCTCTTTGCTTTGCTTGCGGGTTGGCCTTGGATGAACCCATTGGACCCGGCCCAATACTCCTACCTACCACCACCCTTTCATTTAAAGCCCAAAACCATTTCTCTCTCTTCATTACTTCTTTCCATTTCACTTCTTCTTCCTCATAACTCTCCCACCAACCTAGAAGAGATAGGCAAGTGCCAACTTGCTTGATGATGGATCCCCATTATTATTGTTCCATCATCTTCCTCATTTGATTCTAAGTCTCTTTAGTACTTAGCATTTTCAATTTCCATGGCTTATTTGTTGTAGATCTAAGTTTGATACATTTTCGGATTTCTTAGGTTTTGATCTAGTAAACCTTGTTATCTTCAAGTTTCGATGGTTCCATGTTGTAGAGAATTTCGTTCTACCCAATTTTGACCTATGGAAGTCCATATTTGGGCTTGGGATGAAGGATTTATGAAGCTTGGAAGCAATGGCTTCCATGGTTCCCATGGTTCTGTTCTCAGAAAATTCGGAGAAGAAGAACAGTCCCAGCCGCATCAAATCTTCATTCCTCAAGCGCATGGAAATCTTTATTCCCAGCCGCATCAAATCTTCATTCCTCAAGCGCATGGAAATCTTTATTCCCAGCCGCATCAAATCTTCATTCCACAGCGCATCAAATCATCACTTCCCACAGCCAAGGCGCATGAGTTATTTATTTCCCAATCACTTCCCACAGCCAAGGCGCATGAGTTATTTATTTCCCAATCACTTCCCACAGCCAAGGCGCATGGATCTATTTATTTCCCAATCACTTCCCACAGCCAAGGCGCATGGATCTATTTATTTCCCAATCACTTCCCACAGCCAAGGCGCATGAATCTATTTATTTCCCAATCACTTCCCACAGCCAAGGCGCATGAATCTATTTATTTTCCAATCACTTTCCACAGCCAAGGTGCAAGGATCTATTTATTTCCAATCACTTCCCACAGCCAAGGCGCATGAATCTATTTATTTCCCAATCACTTCCCACAGCCAAGGCGCATGAGTTATTTATTTCCCAATCACTTCCCACAGCCAAGGCGCATGAGTTATTTATTTTTCAATCCTTTCCCTCAGGCGCATGAGTTTATTTATTTCTCAACCCTTTCCCTCAGGCGCATGAGTTTATTTATTTCCCACAGATTCCCTCAGGCGCATGAGTTTATTTATTTTCCACAGCTTCCCTGAGTTTATTTATTTCTCACAGCCACCTTCCTCAGGTGCATGAATTTATTTATTTCCCAATCACTTCCCACAGCGCATGAGTTTATTTATTTTCTAATCATTTCTCTCAGACGCATGATATTATTTATTTCCCAACCTTTCCCACATCAGCGCATGAGATTTATTTCCCACAGCATTCCTCAGGCGCATGAGTTTATTTATTTCCCAATCATTTTTCACAGCGCATGAGATTATTTATTTCCCAATCATTATTTATTTCTCCATTTTATTTATCGAATTGGCATTAATTAACATTGATTGTTATCTTGATTAATTATTGATCATGCGTTCCTAGATGGAACTAAGAGACTGGCTAGTCGTCTTATTGAATTAAATGGAATAAGACACGTTCATATTTGCAATCGATTGGCCAATCCCAAATATTGACATATAGATACATGCAGGCTACAATTTATTTATTTATTTTTACAAAAGCAGCATGTGTACTTTATGGTCAAGGCATGATTATTCCGTGGTTAGTTTTAATTGTTGTATTACACTATGTAAGACCTACAACCTAACCGCACGGGTATCGTTGTAGAGCTGGGCATATCGTACTTTGTACGGAAGTACTCATTCTGAATGACCATGACCCACGGCATGGGATTTCACTTAACGTAGAGGCTACTAAGTTAAATAAAATAATGATTGCATGGAGAGAATGGATTTCCGAGTTCTTACATGGCAGCCCTCTTTGGGACTATTAGTGCCCAACAGGCCGGCTGGTTCCCACAGATACTACAAATCTGCCACACGGACAGGGAGCGGTATCTGCTTATATTATTGTATATTGTATATTGATGACGGGCGTCCCGCTGGGACTCGCCTAATTCATGATTGGCGCAATTGATTGATTGGATAGACTAGCCTTGCTTGTCCATAGTAAGAACTGAGAAATCTTTATTGCATAATTCCAGGATAACTTGGAGCTCACAGTAGTAAGCCGTAGGAGTTGGATGGCCGTTTAAGTTGATTTGTTTGTGTATTGTACCTACTCTGTTACCTAACTGAGATGATTAGAGCATCAGGACATGATGGGCCAACTTCTGTCCTTGTTTGGTTGGGAGGTTGGTTCGAAGTGTCGTGATGTTATGTGAATCCCAGTAGCAAGCAGAGATCTATTATTATATTCTCTTATTTACTGGTTTAATGCCTCATATCGTGCTTCCTTGCGGTACTTGCTATTAGAGGTCTAACCTCTCTGGTTTTGCATGGCCAGATTTAGAGCCGGTTCCCGAGGACTCAGCTTACTTCCACCTCCAAGATGGTCAATACTAGAGGAATGATCGCAGGAGGACTCGAGTGGGTTCCTTACTTCTCCACTCGTTTTGTTACTTATTTTATATTTTGCCGTTTGGCACCGACATGTTAGTCGGATTGTCTTGTACTTACTTTTACATAATTGTAATTAAGTCAGACTGCAGCTGATAACAATTGTGTATATGTTGCTATATCATCTGGCTATGTTTTGTAAAGCCAGATCTCAAGAACATTTTGACTAAGCGTTTGGGACGCCTTATTGCTTTATCTTAAATGTTCTCTATTATTACTTCTTGTTTGAATGATTGAGACAATAGATGTGAAGTGACCATAGCGAGACTTTCATATAGTATGCACCCCCTTGTCTTTTAGACAGCATTGATCGTATTATACGGTATTCATCTACCCGTAATATGTAGCTGGCTGAGTCATTCCCCCGCTCTCCAGTATTCTGGTTCTGGGGCGTGACAGAGAAGAAGAAATAAATGGTGGTTTATGAGGAGAGAGAAAGGTTGGTGGAGTTTTAAAGAGGGTGGGATGTGGTGTGTTGAGGGTGGAACATAGGCTAAGGTGTTCCAATACACTAAACCAAACCAAACCAACCCAAACCAATTAAAACCGAGCCATGTCAAAATCCGAAATACGGAAAATACCGAAATTTCACAAGTTGAGAAAAATAAAAATACATGACAAAATCCAGATACGAGTATAAATACGAAATACGGGAGATACGGAAAATGAGGGTGACAATTGATGTTCTTGTTCTTGTTGTTCTTCTTTTTCTTCTTGTGAGGAAAGAGGGGAGAGCAAAAAAAATAAAAAGTTGACTTATATACTCACATGTTAGCTAGTCCTAAGTAATTTTTTCAATAACAAACTTGTAAATAAATCAAAATTTACTTTTGACTAGTCCTGATCAACTTCTTATGTGCCCTTATAAATTGTTTATCCGTATCAGTGTTGTTTTGATTTTTAAAACACTGATAATGACAGCTCACAACCTCGAGATTAGGGACACTATAACATAAAAGAGCACATAGTCAACTCATTGAGGGCCTGCTGGTGAGAGAACTCGGCAGGCCCAACACAAAAGAAATATATATAGGCAGTTATTATAGTTTTTTTTTTCTTCACGCGCTTTCTTGTATGGGATCATCAACCAAAAATATGTCCCTCTCCCTCCTTTAATATTGCATTCAATTCAAAGCCCTCCCTCTCGTGTAGCTTTAAAGCAAAGCAACACTCCACCTCCTCCTTCAGCTCCATCTCCATTATAGTCTCGTCTCCTCCACTCCTCAACGCTAGCTAGCTTCGTCCTCTCACCACCATGATCCCTCTCATATTGCTCCCCATCCTCTTCTTCATGTGCAGCCTCAAGCTCATCGTCCCTCGTCTCCGCTTGCTTCTCAAGAACAACGCCACGATCGAAAAGAAGCCGCCGCCGCCGCCGCCGCCGAAGAAGAAGAACACCCCCAAGGTGCTGGCAGCGGAAGCCGCGGCGCGGCAGCAGCCGGCCGCCGGCCTCGGCACCGTGTTCGCCACCTTCGACAGCGACGGAGACGGCTTCATCACCACCAAGGAGCTGCGCGACTCCCTGCAGAGGCTGGGGCTGTCCGCGACGCCCGGCGACGTCCGCGGCATGATCGAGCGGGCCGACGCCAACGGGGACGGGCTCATCGACGCGGAGGAGTTCAGGGAGCTGCACGACTCCCTGCGGTGCGAGGAGGACGGGGAGGAGGAGGAGGAGAGTAGCCTGAGGGAGGCCTTCCGCGTCTTCGACGGCGACGGGGACGGGCTGATCACGGCGGAGGAGCTGCGGTCCGTGCTGGCCGCCATGGGGCTGAGGCAGGGGGCGGCGGCGGACGAGGACTGCCGCGACATGATAGGGAAGGTGGACATGGATGGGGACGGCATGGTGAACTTTGAGGAGTTCAGAAGGATGATGGCGGCCGAGGGGGGGAAGCTCTTCTAAGTTCTTGATCACGATTTAATTAATGTGCCAATTATGTGTGATATTTGTTTGTGTATATCCTTTTATTTATTTTTTACTTTTTTTGATTGATTAGTTGATTAGATCTGAATGTAGTAGTGAAGGAGAAACCATTTAGTGATTAGGTGGGAATATCATGTGTGTTGTGGACCTGTGGTGTCAATGAATGATGGGGGGCATAGGTAGTAACAACTGCGCTTGTTTTCAAATGGGAAAGTGAACATGGGATGCAGATCTGGATGATCTCCACAATTATAGGGGGAACAGTACTTATGATCAAAGGTTAAAGAAATACGTGATGCTATATGTACCTCCAAAAAAATTTTTTCTCTATGCGGTCACGTGATATTTTTTAGGCTTAATTGCACTTTGCTACTCTCAACTATTCCGCGTTTTCAACTTTATACCATAAACTTTTTTTCGTAACAAATTGGTACCTCAACTATTATTTTTTTTCAACTTGATACCTAATTTTTCAAAAATTCCGAAAATGTCCTTCCCTCTTCCTTCCCTCCACCTCCTTCCCCACTCCGGCCACCCCCCCTGCTAGCTCCGGCCGCCCCCCCCCCCCCCCCTGCTAGCTCCGCCCCCCCCGCCCCCCACCCCTCCCCCCTGCTACCTTCGGCCACCCCCTGCCCCGCCTCCCGCCCCGCCCTCCCTCCCCAGCCCCCTCCTCCCGTGCTGCCGCGGCCTAGGGGAGAGGCGGGGGCGGGCGGGCGGCCGGAGTGAGCAGGGGGGTGGGGGGGTGGGGGGTGGGGGGGCGGAGCTAGCAGGGGGCGGGGGGGGGGGGGGGGGGGGGGGGGGGGCGGCCGGAGTGAGCAGGGGGGGCGGCCGGAGCGTGCAGGTAGGGGTAGGGGCATTTTAGTCCAAAATAACATCTGGGTACCAAATTGTTACAAAAAATAGTTTAGGGTACAAAGTTGAAAAATGGTAATAGTTGAGGGTAGCAAAGTACAATTAAGCCTATTTTTTATTGACCGAAACAAATAGGAGGAAGATTGGAGAAAGATATGAGCGAATAGGAGAGGGAAATGAAGAAATAGAATTTTGGAGATACATAAAATATTTTCTAAAAGAATATATGCATGACTCTATAGCTGCTTCCCTTAAGTCTATTTTGGTTCGCGGAAAGAAAAAGAAAAGAAAATTAATTTATGATTGATCATTTTTTTAAATTATTTTTTTTATCAAAAAAATCATTATTTTTTTTTTTGGAAAAAGAAGGTGAATCCTAAGGGCGAAAATTCAAACGTGATCTTAAGAGGGGGGGGGGGGGGGGGGGGGGGGGGGGGGGGTGATTCAAAATGAACGACTTCAAATTTTTATTTAACAAAATATCAAAGTTTAGTGTCATTCTTATCATCACTGTGTTATTATTATGCTTGCTTAAACTATTGAACCTTTGTCATAATAAACGAAGAATCCAAGTGAACAAATCATGTTTAATTTTATTACTCTTTTGGAAATGACAGTAAATTTTATTTTCATATTTTTTTTCCCCTCTCATTGAAGGTGGTTGTTTTTTCTTGTTGAAGTAAATATGTCATGTCATGTCCCAAACCAGAATAGCGGGGAGCGGAGGTGGATATAGCTCAGCTACGTTATACGAAGTACTTCGGTACCTTGTATAGCGGTCATGTCTGTCACAACCCGCTTTTACTTTTAGGAGAATACGTGACCAAGTCCAACCTATATCGCATTATCGACGGTAGTACGTTGTTTACGATCTCAATTGTCTATAAAATAGTCATATCCATCCACAACAACTAAACTATAAAATAAGAATGAATCAATAGGCCTCAAATACTCACAATGTTACGCTAACTAAGAATAGGCTGAAGGCATACGAAATAAAATATATTGCTTAGACTATGAATCTCTGAAAGAAGGAAATGATCGCCACGTCAATCGCAGAACAAGAAATTACCTAAAATTGTTAATGTATCCGGCCAGGATTGGAGCAAGTACAAGTCTAAGCAAACACGATACAAATACAATTAATATAAAGCAAGTAAAACTCTAAACATAATAAGCAGATAAATAATGAAAGCATATATGGTACACGCAAATAAAACATGTATGAATTCAAAATAGAGTAGCAAGTAGTAAAAGGAATTGATAACGTTCAAGACTATACCTTGTGTGATCATGTGTCTTTGGAAGCACTTTCAACATGTAGATTAGGGCGATACAATATGCAGTAACATGAGAAAGGACATTCTTCCAAGATATGGGAGAACCTCATGTGATATAGATGACCCACATGCCTAGTGACTGTACTTCCCCTAATATTCCACCACTCACAATCGACGACACAAGACGAGAATAATATAAGAAAACAAGATCATGATATGTCAAATCCCTATTTTAAAAATTGGTATATGACTGTATTTTTAAATTTTGTATATCTTTAAATATTATTATTTTGGATCTTGACATGCCTTGACTATTGAGCCATGATTTTCATTTGATTCCTATTATTATCGTTGTTACAATTATTATTATTATTATTTTGAATTTGATTCAATTCCTATATCTACCCTCCCAAAGGAAACCCCAACCCTAAAATCTAACTCTCCTCTCCCTCACTCCCCTCTCAGCCGCCAGCTCTTCCCCCCCAAAAAAAAAACCTAACCCTAGCCCTAAGCCTCTCTCCCCCGCCCCTCAGCTCTCAGCTCCCTCTCTCTGTCGAGCCTACTCTCCTTCTCCGCCCTCACTCTCCCAATTGCTCACTCTCACTCCCTCTCATCCCCATCTCCGGCCTAGCCACCAGCCACCGTGACCGCCACCAACACCCACGACCACCACCGCCTTCATCATCTCCCCTACGACCACCACCATCTCCATCGCGGCTATCGTCGGTCGCCACGACCACCGTCGCCACCAGCATCATCATCTTCAGCACCACCACCACCATTTTCAGTCACCACTGCTCCCATCTCCTCCGCCCCTTCTTCCTGGAGCCGCCACCACCATGGCCTCCTCCCCCTCCACTTCAGCCAGCACCGTCGTCGCCGTCATCACTGTCTCCGACTTCTCCTCCGCCCCTTTCCTGGCTCAATGTGGCGTTGCTGCCTCCCTTCGTCGAGAGCCATGACCCGCTTGGCCGCCGCCTACCTTGGAAGTACCCTGGCCTCCACGTCTCCTCTTCCTCTCTGTTCTTCCCCGGTATGGCTCTTGCCATTTTTGTCCCCTCCGCCGGAGCCCGACCGAACCCGGTGAGCTCCTCCGCCCTCTCTTTCTCTCCACCTCGGGCAGCGTGTTGCTTCGAGCAGCGCACCCTCGGAGAGTGAGCCCCTAATTTTGCGTATGCCTCTGGAAGCAAGCCCTCGAGCTCCGTGCACGCCTAGAGCAGCGGGACGCTTTGGGCCCCGCACTGTTCGGGCTTTGTGCCATCTCGATTCACATACACATTGGTGTACGTGCTGCCTCAATTTTTATGTACCTCGATTCATGTGCTACCTTGTTTTATATACTACCCTGTCCCATGTGCTGTCTTGGGCAGCGGGACGCCTCGAGCCCCGCACTGCCTCGGGCACCGTGTTATCTCGGTTCGCACATTGTCTCAATTTTGTGCCTCGACCTTTGTGCCTATCTCGTGACCCACACTGCATCAATTTGTGTGTCACTTTGGACTTCGTACCACATTAATTTGTGCGCACGCACCGATTTGCATGCCGTATTGAATTACGTGCTTCCTTGAATCTCGCACCATCTCAATTTACGTGCACACACCAATTTGCGTGTCGTATTGATTCGTGCGTCATATTATATTATGCATTATCTCGGTTTGCGTGCTCGTATCGGTCTACGTGTATATCTCGATTACTGTGCATGTTATGTTTCTCGTTTATCCCGATATTCGTGTTACCTCGATTCTCGTGCGTGTCTCGATATACATGCATGTCTCGATTTACGTGTCTGTATCGATTTGTGTGGCTCGATTTTCGTGCCAGATTCCTGTACTACTTGTAGGACCTACGCAGTATAGCCTTCTGCCAACCTTGTGCTTTATGTCATTATTTTATTATTTAATTCTAATGATTGTTTATTTTGTGTTCTAAGGACCTCGATGGACGTGCTACATGGATCCCGATCACCGAAGACTTGCTTACCTAGCCGAGCCCTCTATGCAAGTATTCCTTGCTCATTGACGGCTCTTGTCCTCTTTTCTAAATTTTATTGCATTTAATTTATTTGTAATTGTAAATGTATAACTGTGAGTAGTGTAGCATAATAGTAGAACTGTCATGATGATAACTTAGAATAGCTTGATTCGAAACCGGGTCAAGTCGTATCGGATAACTCGGACGGGTCATCCACACCTTCGAGGATACGAGCACTACTCACATGTATGGATTTTCCCCATGTGTCCCGTGTTCGACTCGCGGTCGGGTGACGGCTTTGGCTAACTATTTCTGTGACTGTGCTTGCGACTTGGATATGACTGTGGGTCTTGATGCGTCCTGTATGGCGATTCTTGTTGCATGTTTTGGCTTGGCGCCCAGTACGCATCGTAGTGCTGCTGGAGGCCGAGACTTAGTGGTCCCGGGTATGGTTTGGTTCCCAGTACGCATCGTAGCGCTGCTGGAAGCTGAGACTTAGTGTTCTCGATTTGTAATTCTGTGGCGGGTTGCGCCGAGTGGATTTAGCCCCAATTCGCTGGAAGCTCCCGTCCAGAATACAGAGGAGACTCTGCCGAATATTTTCAGAATTCCCGATCGGGAATTTGGTTTGAATATTTAGGCAGAACCGTTCCTTTGGTTTACTGAACTAGATTCGTGCGGATTTAGTTTACCTGATTCCAGTACCTGTTAGGTAGACTCATTACTAGATTAGTCGCCTAGCTACTTGACCTGTCGTGTCCGTCGGATAGTGTAAGGAGCGTGGTTCCACTCGAAGGACGGTCTGCAACCCTTGGTTTAAGGGTTGTGGATCTGCTCCAGAGCGGTTTATCCAATCATTGCCATTTTTCGGCGGCATTAATTAATATATTTTTGTCCCCTGACCATTCATTGTAGGAGTTATCCTAGTCTAGCTATATAGGGCTAACAGTTGTCATATGTATCGGGATTGTTACGTTGGATATGTCTGATGATTGAGTTTTATATGGAATATGATTTTCGGGATATTGATTTGTTAGACTCATGTGGACTCTTGGATAGTGTTGCCATTTTTTTTAGATGAGGTTTATTCTGATCAGATATGACTATTTTGTTTCCTGGATTTTGATGATTGTGCTGGTGTTTCGCAGAACGAGAAGAATATAGAGGGAATCATTACATTATTTTTACTCGATTTTCCAAACGCCCAAAACCTGGTTTGATTTCTATATCTTGATAGCTGTGAGACTTGTTTGCTAATAGCTTGTAATCATTGATTCAGAGGATTCTTGTGAGCCAGAGGGCCTAGTGGTGTTTATAGTGATTAGCTTGGCATTTGGTGATCGTCCTTCCTAACATGATATTTATTCTATCATAGATGGAAGACTCCTGATAGATTGATTTTGGTGGATAGATTGACTTGATGATTTGAGCTGTAGGCTCCCATGCATGCTTGAGATGCTATTCTAGTAGAGATCTCGACCATGTACCTGACCTGATATCTATGCCACGATGTGGGCATATAACTTCTTGTGACTAACAGATTTGTCCTTGTTCCTGACATGAATACTTGTATCCTTGCTATAAGTTCAGCTTACCCTTTGAGGTACTGGCCCTAATTTTGTACTGCGGTTCTCCTTGTCTACTGGCACTTTGAGGTGCTACTTCCATGATTATATGGCATTGCGATCCCATCCTGTTATTCTAGCTATATGATATGATTACCTGTACGGGTACCTTGGTAGTTGGACTATATTCTTAGCGTGGTCATGATTGTTTGCTTGCTTGTTGCATAATACTGAGAATAAATCACAACTGGGACTATAGGTGCCGAAGTTGATTCTTACTTAGCATTCCCGTACTGAGGTACGACATCTAGGAGGATAATCATGTGACCATGGCATGTGATTCTGGATAACTGTAGGGATAATCTAGGTAATTTAAACTGGTAGAAGCATTGGAAGGAGCAAAAATCCCGAGATCGTGCAATACTAGCCTTAATACAGACATTAGTCATGATTTGCAGGTTGGCTGCCACGGATGTTGTTACCGTCCGCACCAGTGGATGGCAGTATCCGACTACTATTATGTACTATATACTTCTCTTGCTTGCACGGTGGCCTTACGAGGGACCTGTGCTTATCTTGTCTTGTTATGCTTGGCCCCGCTAGCCCTGCTGGGATGGCACGATCTGAGGATTCCCATACTTGCATTATTGGGGTAACCCAATCTCCACATAGAAAGTCGTAGGCAATTGAGTGGCCGCTTATTCTTCTAAATTGTTTGGCTTGTTGCCTGCAAAGCTGGCTGACATCGAGTTTCAGTTGGCGATGTAGGTATTGTTGGATGTTAGGGAGTTTGTGATGATTGTTGATTATTTAGCTACTTTAGTTGTGGATTTTTATCGTGCGTTGGTACCGCACGATTCTTACCCTCATTTACGGTTCATATATGTTCTGTTTTATATTTTATCCTGCTGGCTTTTCTTCGTCCGTCCTTGAGCCTTCCTTTCTGGTACTTCCTATGGTTGGCCTGACCAACCCTGGATTGTTCCTAGATTGCCATTGACCGACCATGTGGATCTTCCAGACTTGACTTGGAGGATGTGCTTCAGTTCCAGACCTTGCTAGAGACTATGGAAAGGTATACTCATTTACATTATTATCATGTACTGTAGACTTTCTGATTGTTTATATGAGTACTTTCTATTATTCCATATGATTCTCTCTCTTGCTATTATTCCATAGCAAGATTGACAACTGTCATCACAGTATAATGTCTTCGTACCTTGTACGGTGTAGCTGGTCGACGTTCGTCCTCGTATTCCGATACTGGGGCATGATACGGTTTTAGTGGTGGCCCATGCATGTCTCATTTTGAGATATTTTTGGGTATCACAAGATTATTTATCTCAGTCCACTATTCTTTGGTATTCCAACTTGTTACACTTGTCCTTCGCTCCTTTGAACTTGTGAATTGGTCCTCATCTCTACATGGACTATTTTTTCTTGCCCTGTCTTATTTGATGTTATCTACCTTTATTTCTTGTTATGATAGACACTGTCATGTAGTTGGCCATGTCAATCGCTTTATCAGATAAGACGTTATCTTGTCTTGTCATTGGGTTACTCGTTATTTATCTTGGTTTATGTACTCTCTACTGGTGTTTCGCCTTGGTTGATTTTCTGTATTCCCTTCGTGCGTTGACTTAGTATCATTATCGCCCTCTTCGAGCGTTGGCTTGATGGTTGCAGAAGGAAGATTTCATCAGGACTCTAAGGTTGGATATTTTGACATTTTTTGGGTATCCAATGGATATTCTTGTATCAGCTCTTTTGATTCTGGACAGTTTCTCAATCATGATTATCTGTTTCAGATATTATTTTGATTATAGATATATTTTCTATATAATATGTTTCGACATGGATTTTGGATTTGGAGTATTTCCTAGAAAACTATCTTGGGTTATTATTGAAGGTGTTTTGGATATATTTTATGGTTGACCTAGATTTTGGATTTTGATTATTTTCTGGAACAGTCTTGTTATATTGTTAGATGTTTTATAAGTTTTAGTGAATTGGACATTTGGGTTATGGATTTGATTTATTTTGGGTATTTGTCAAGAGTACCGAGTGACCCTAGTATACCTTGATAGCGTGGTAACGAAAGTTGCAGTCGCTCGATTATAGTGCCATGGTGAACCTTTGCAGCCATTCCGGATGGCGTGGCAGAGAATGACCGTGACATACCGTATGATCGGATATAGGGAAACTAATGTCGTCGGTTTGAGACGAATATCCTGGATTTTATGATTTATGTGGATTTTCCTGCAGTTGGGATTTCAGGTTTTCTGATACTATTTTCGATATTTTGTACGTGTTTTGATTCATGAGTTATTTCGTGCATGTGAGATTTTGATTTCGAGATTCTTTCGGTGCTTTGGATTGACTTAAAATTTGATTTGTGTAGCTAGACAATGTTCTCTTTGATGTTTTCATATTGAGATTTTGTTCATTTCTAGTTGTATTACTTGATTTCTGTAAGGTGACTAGAGTTTTCATGGCATATATATATATATATATATATATATATATATATATATATATATATATATATATATATATGTATGTACTAGTTTTGAAAACCCTATTTTAACAATTTTGAAATTTCGATGATGAAATTTTTGTAAGGTGGGTAGGATGTCAAATCTCTATTTTGGAAAAAGGTATATGACCATATTTTTATATTTAGATGATTTTAAATTTTTAATATCTTTAAATATTATTATTTTGGATCTTGACATGCCTTGACTTTTGAGCCATGATTTTCATTTGATTCATATTATTATTGTTGTTACAATTGTTATTATCATTTTTTTTAATTTGATTGAATTCCTATATCTACCTGTAACCCCAAGTTTCCAGTATTATAGAACTTTGATATATTTAATCAATCTCCTCAATTTATAATTTTTATAACATTTAGTTTGGGAGAAAGTTTTAACTAATTATCTTTGGATTATTAACTAATTAGTTGGTTAATTAACCAACTAGAAGTGGTCCCTTAATATCCTAACAACTTCTTAATCAATTCTAACCACTTGTTGGTTGATTTTTTAAATAACAATTTCCAGGAGGCTTAAAGTGTAAGAATCACCACCACCCATTTTTTTCTGTTATATTGAGGAGAGAGAATGAACTCCCTCACTTTTCTCTTCTGCATTAAGAAATCGAGCTCCTTCATTACTTCCTTACTCCCCAAATTTTGGTCTCCAACCCTAACCCTAGTTTCTTGGGGAAAACCATGGCGGAGCTTCCACCGACGACGGCGAGCATGGTCAGCCACGGCGGCCACGACCAGCGTTCTCTCGACAAAGCGTGGACTCGCGACGGAGTATCACCGTACCGTTCCATTGTGACCTTCCGGCGCAGCAACTAGGTATTCTCCTCGGCGATTCTATTTCGAAGATTTCATCTCCTTCGACGACATGGCATCGAGTCCTGATGACGAGCGATCTTCTTGTTTCCCCAGCGATCTCCCTCGTTCCTCCAGTGAAAGAGCGGGTGCCTTCCTCCTCGTCTTCGTGGTTCAAGAAGCCCTAGTAGCTGATCAACTCAGTAAGTATTTCAATGCTTGAGCACTAATTTGGAACTTCTGATCGATCGATTTGATCGATGATTTTTTTCTGTCATGAAGGAAATTGGGGAAGACGTTCATTACTAGGATCGACTGGATTGACCGAAGTTTCCTGACCCAATCTAAACGACAACTGGTGAGCATCGATCATATTGATGTTCAAAGCTGAGATGATTTATTGTGTTTAGTGATGGTTTAATTGGTTGATTTGTTCTCTTCGTTGGTTGAATCAAATTGGTACGGATTAGAAAAACGATCGGGATTAATTCTACACTTGTGGCATTTGATTTGAGATTGGGAATTGAATTGTAAATAATTAGATATCTAGTGATTTGATTTCTTGATGTTCTTGGAGTTGAATCTCTGAACTCTTTTGTTACTCTATTTTCGCGTGGATGCTTGAATCCTATTCAAACTAAATGTGTAACAGGACCTGGCGTTGTATTTGGACGAGAAGGAAGTGTCCAACCCCTGGAACCGATCTTTTCCTTGGATTCTCCTTTTCCCAGAGTTCGTGTCTATAGCGCGATCTAGATCACGTGCGAGAGTGACGAGGAACAAAAAGAGAATTAAATCTCTTGCTATCGTATCTGGACACAGGACTTAATGGCCGATTTATAGATGTGCCTGATCTTTCATTCCGGAACGAGTCATTCCCAGGTATTGGTTCTATCTCTCTTGTAATTGTAGAACGTTTGCTTTAGATCTTGAAAGATTGTAATACTGGACAGGGTTGGGATGTCGGGGCGGTGTGTCGATCGTGTCCAAGCACTGCTCGCGTCCGCCACTGGGTTTTGTTCAGTCTTGTTTCAGTCCACCCTTGTGTGTTCGATGAATGGATAAATTGGGGCTAGAGTTTAGAATGGCAGGAAGGGAGTAGTAGAATTAAGTGCAGGGTTCGTTGAGTAGCCTTTAGCTTCAACTTGTCCATGAAGATGAGGTTTTGGTTGAGTTAATCTGCAGATGCATTGGTTCCTTGTATATGTCAGATAGGTTTTGGTTTGTGTGTGGGAAATGGCTGGATTGTATTGTATTAATCCTTTTAGCTTTTGGATTAATTTGTATAACTATTTTTTGAAGCTAGTTCATGTATAGTTTTCCATTCTTGTGAGTCAATTTTATGATTATTAGGTTAAATTAAAGTTAGATTATAAGTATATTGAATTAGGGTGAATGGGGAAGGTATGTGTATATTTTTTATAAGTTTCTTTAATTGTATATATTTTACTTGGGTTATATACATTATGCTGGTGCTTGAGTTAGCTTAATTGCTGGAATTAAAATGATGGTTAGGGCTTGTATGGTTGCTGTGTATAGAGAAACGGTTGACGGGAAATTGTTGAATGATATTAACGTTCAAACATTGGATTATCAGTAATACAGTTGATTTGGTATAAGTTGGAGGCTGGAGGTGTGTTGCTAAGTTGAATAAATGAGTTGTGTTAAGCAAGTATTAAGATTGAGCAATGAAGAGATAAGTTGAACATGATATTATGAGTTGGGTATGAGTAGCCTTTCATTTATTAATATTATTGTAAATAACTTTATGGTAGCATTGCATAATAATTATATTGGTGTATTAGTAGTTATTGTTCACTAGTAGATATAATCTCTAGCTAATATATATTTTTGTCATACTAAGTAAAGTATAAGTTAATTAAACTATGTTCTATTAAGAGATATAAACTGAGTGATTAATTAGTCCTATATTAGTGTGGATAGCAATATATAGTAATTCAGTTTAGCTAGAGATTGATATTTAGTTGATTGTCTTAAAATAGAACCTAACCCAACTTGTACTAAAACCAGGTGGTCCTACAGCTCTACTTTCTTTTCCCGTACTTTTTCGGAGCAAGACAAGTACATTATATGGTCTTGTACATTTACATTCATGTTTTGTACTTTTCATCTTGGACACGATATTACACGATATGGTCTTGTACTCTTGATTCATATTCCATGTACTTTTTCTTGTGTCTGGGGAGGGAAAATAATACTACAGATGTGTGACCAAACCCAAATAAATTTATGTTAATAGCTTAGGCCTCGCACTGTACACGCATGACCTAGGCCGTACCATTATTCATGTGTCCTATACCCTGTTCTACCCAAGCCGGTCACACATTCTGGATGTATTTCGATATATTGCACATGCCAGGTTCCTTGTACATTTCATGTTCAGGCTTCATTTTATGTTCCCTGTATTTACTTTTCAGCATTCATGTTCTTATTTCCCGTACCTTATATTTTATGTTCTCCTATACCCATTTTCATATCATGATGTTCTTGTTTATTACCTAGGACTGTACTTTGCTTCGCTTCTGATTGGATATGTTGCATGTTTACTTGTAGGATATTGTTCTACCTTATGGACCAGAGCCCGGGATCTTAGCTGAGCAGGATGGAGACATGACTTAGCTAGAGGCTTCAGGTTTAGACTGTTTAGCTTTACTCCTAGATATTGTTTTAGAATTCATAGCATATTTCATTCTTGTTGACTCTGGTACCTTTACGTTATATGGACTTGTGGATTATGGTGATATTTTCGGGATCGTTTACAGATGCCGTGATTTATACTTATTCATATCGACTTGTTAGTTTTCCTAGCTTGGTACAGCTCACTGCGTTGAGTCTTCCAATGTAGGCTGTGCGTGTCCAACTCATGTCCGATTATTCGGGAGCGGGTCGTGACACTACCCTCCTAAAGGAAACCCCTGCCCTAAAATCTAACTCTCCTCTCCCTCACTCCTCTCTCAGCCGCCAGCTCCCCCCCGAAAACCTAACCCTAGCCCTAAGCCTCTCTCCCCCGCCCCTCAGCTCTCAGCTCTCTCTCCCGAGCCTACTCTCCTTCTCCACCCTCACTCTCCCAATTGTTCACTCGCTCTTTCGTTCTCCTCTATCTCCCTCTCATCCCCGTCTCCGGCCTAGCCACCAGCCACCGTAATAGCCACCAACACCCGCGAGCACCACCACCTTCACCATCTCCTTCACGACTACCACCATCTCCGCCGCGGCCACCGCCGGCCGCCACAAACCACCGCTGCCACCATCATCGTCATCTTCACCACCACCACCACCATTTCCAGCCACCACTGCTCATATCTCCTCTGCCCCCTCTTTCTGGAGCTGCCACCACCGTAGCCTCCTTCTCCACTTCAGCCAGCAGCGCCGTCGCAATCATCGCCATCTCCGACTTCTTCTCCGACCCTTTCTTGGCTCAGCGTGGCGCTACTGTCTCCCTTCGCCGAAAGCCACAACCCGCCCGGCCGCCGTCTACATCGACAGCACCTTCGCCTCCGCGTCTCCTCCCCCTCTCTGTTCTTTCCCGGCACCTGCTCTTGCCGCTGCTGTCCCCTCCGCCGGATCCCGACCGACCCCGATGAGCTCCTCCACCCTCTCTTTTTTTTCTCCTCGGACAGCGTGCTACCACGAGCAGCGCACCCTCGGAGAGCAAGCCCCTTATTTTGTGTGCACCTCAGGAAGCAAGCCCTCGAGCTCCGTGCATGCCTCGAGCAGCGGGACGCTTTGGGCCATGCGCTGCTCGGGCTTTGTGCCATCTCAATTCATGTACACATTGGTGTACGTGATGCCTCGGGTTTCATGCACCACGATTCACGTGCTACCTCATTTTATGTGCTACCCTGTCCCACGTGCTGCCTTGGGCAGCGGGACGCCTCGAGCCCTGCGCTGCCTCGGGGATCGTGTTATCGCGGTTCACAAATTGTTTTAATTTTTGTGCTTCGACCTTTGTGCCTATCTCGTGATCCGTACCTCATCGATTTGCGTGTCACTTTGGACTTTGTGTCATATTAATTTGCACGCACGTACCGATTTACGTGCCGTATTGAATTGCGTGCTTTCTTGAGTCTCGTACCATCTCAATTTACGTACATGTAGCAATTTGCGTGCCATATTGATTCGCGTGTCATATTATATCGTACATCATCTCGTTTTGCGTGCTCGTATCGGTCTACGTACATGTCTTAATTTATGTGCACTACCAAAATACATGGATTTACCGACGGCCTTATCCGTCGGTAGTCCGTCGCCAAAAATAAATACCGACGGATTACCGACGGATATTTTGGTAAAACAGCCGTCGGGAATAACCTCGTCGCTAAAACATATCCGTCGCTACTCCGTCGCTCAGCGACGACTTAGCGACGGAATACCGTCGGCGCATTTAAATATATATAGCGACGGATTACCGACTAGCTTTCGTCAAAACATGTATCAGGATATAGGGTTAGCGACGGAAAACTCCGTCGCTAAAGAGTCGGCAAAACCGTATCAGTGATTTTCTGATACGCAATATCCGTCTCTAATCCGTCGTAAATTTGTCGGTAAAAGCGTATCAGAGATTTTCCCATACGGCAGGTTGTCGTTATGCCGTCGCTAATCCGCCGAGGTGTATGACGGATTAGCGTCGTATTAGCGACAAAACATCCGTCGCTAACTGCAAAATTTACGGACATCAAACAGAACCAGGTCGACGGACATTCCGTCGCTAAACCGTCGCTCAATGTAAAATTCTCCAGGTAGCGACGGATATTACGTCGCCAATCCGTCGATACATTAAATTCCTACAGTTAGCGACGGATAGTCCGTCGGGACTTTGTCGCCAGTCCGCCGTAAGTTAGTCGCCAATCCGTCGCGAAAGCTAAAATTTATGGACATCAAACAGCACCAGGTCGACGGATCGTCCGTCGCCAATCCGTCGCTTTATTGAAATGCTCCAGGTAGCGACGGATTTTACATCGCCACTCCGTCGCTAACCTCAGTTTCTCCAGTTAGCGACGGAATATCCGTCGCTGAGTGGTCGCCAGTCCGTCGCTAACTTCTAATTTTATAAAAAAATACTGCAAACAGACTCTTTCCTGTTTATACAACACATCCAACACAATATCAAACATGCAAAATATCCATATACAACACCATATATCCATATCCAACACGAATATCCAACGTATCCAATATCCAACACCATATATCCATATGCAAAATATCCATATCCGATACCAATATCCAACGTATCTAATATCCAACAAAATATTACCAACACAATATATCCAATATCCAACATTAAATTATCCAAACATAAAAAAATATCCGAACATACAATGTATCCAAATGTCTACAAAACCAACAACATAAACAAAATCAAACCCCGTCCGTCGGATCGTCTCGTGCTCGTGCCGCCGCATCCGCTTTTCGTATGTACTCCTCCACCGTGTGTGCCGGCACTTGGGACAAGACATGGTCTGGAAGCGCACGTAGCTGCTCTGGCGACAACATGTCAAGGAGCGTCAAGATGGTGTTATCCGATACGATGCGGGCATCCGCAGAGCGGTTAAACGAAAGCCGTCCGGGGGAAGAAGGACCAGGTCGATCCGAAGCACCGGCAGCAGCAGTAGACGGACCGGAAGCACCACCAGATGAACCGGGAGCACCAGCAGACGGACCGGGAGCAGACGGACCGGGAGCAGACGGATAGCACCCCAACACTATCGCCCGCAAATCTGACACCGCGGAGGTCAGAGTCGCAAGCTGCGCCCTCACATCGTCAACCGGGGGCGCTGGGGGAGGCGGAGGCGGTGGATATCTCGGGGACGGCTGCAACGAGGGCGCCATGGAACCTAAGCCGTAGACGCGCCCTTTCCTAACGCCGCCGACGGATTCTACGAACACGTCGTCGTAGCGAGCGGCCATAGAAGAGTGCGTCTGGGTGGGCGTCGTTTTGCCGACATTCTCGGAAGGGGGCTCGATCTCAAGCCGACTAAGTGCCTCACGATACGCAGCCTATCCAATGAATGTGTTTATACTATAAGTTTTCCTAAGTTATAATCTAAATCCTATGTTTCCCTAAGTTATAGTCTGAATCCTAAGTTTATCTAATTAACTTAACAATAATTATATTTCTAACATAAATCTCATAAACGTAAGTACTTACATCAGTCTCCTCGGCCCTCGCGTCGACGAAGCTCCCGTCCTTCCGCCTCTTGTGCGTATGCACGAATACATCGTGAGCGGTAACCATCTCCGCCTCTTTCCCCTGCTTCACCGCCCGTTGGGCCTGCATACGTAGAATTTAATTAACTTCGTATATTAACAGTACGAAATTAAATAATTGAATGAATTTAAATTTGCGCTATCTCACCAAATCTGCACGCGTCGATGCGTGGGGCCTTGATCCCCCCGTATGCAGACCCGCGGCCTGTCGATTAGCCTTAGCTTTCTCCGATTTCAGCTTGAACTGCGGAGTATCCATCTTCTCCAACATCTGCTCATAGTACTCCGCCCGGATCCAGTCCTTCCTCGTATGCACCGTACGAAGGTCGTACACCGCATCCCGTATCTTCTTCCCGGCGGCGGCTTTGTAGGTCCTGCGGATCGCCTCCTCGCGATGGGGGGGCCACCAGAACGTCCTCTGACATACAAATTCAAATATCACGTAATAAAAAATTTAATGATTTAAAGAATAATTAATAATTCACCGACGGATTTATACCCTCATCTCGTCGAGCCAGACGTACTTCATGTCCTGAGGCACCTCAGAAAAATTGAGGTAGGGGCCATGGTAGTTATCCCGGATAATGCGCCCTAGAATCCGGACAGCATCCCACGGGAAAAACCTATAAAGAAGCAACGACTGGATTATTAACTTGAATAAATGAAACAAATTTAATAAATTAACTTAAATTTACTTACGATTCACCAGCGGGCCATAGCTCTCGTCGGAACTCGCCCACCAGCCTCTCTGGTGGCGTCGGGGGATCCGCGGGTCCGCGCACGTACTCCCCGGTAACAGGATGAAACTGAATCCTGGGGTACTCCGAGGCCCATCCTGCAGTAACTGCTGGGCCCCCTGCTGCATCTGCTGCTGCATCCGCTGGTACATCCGGTGGCGGAACGGATCCGCTAGCGGATGGAGTCACAGGCCTCGACGACGATGTCGGTGGCACCGAGGAAGAATGACGGCGGGAAGAGCCTGTGTCCGGGCTCTCCAAGTCGGGATCGGAGGTCACATCCGGGGAATGCGGCTGGCGACCACGACCGCTACCACCACGCCCACGCCCACACCCACGACCACCACCACCACCGCCACCGCCGCCGCCACCGCCACGACCACGGCCAGCACCACCAGTACGGGTGCTTGCAACCATGCCCTGTAAATAGAACACATAAACAAAATACCGACAACATAGATTTATAAATGAATATAAAACTAAACATATCCATACCAGCAGCAGGGCGATGAGTGCCGCCCAGACGAGTAGGCCTTGGAGTGCCATCTGCAAAAAGAAACTCATACAATAATACGCAAATATCCCAAACTGAAATAAATATTACAATCAGAAGTGAAGTACGAATAAAAGCTAGATACACAAAATCTGATAAAATCACGCACCAATACAACAAAGTACAATTCTTGTAACTTTTGATGAAAGGGCATCTTGTGTTCTACTAGACTTGTAATTGTAAATCCAAATGTAATAGGGTAATTTAGGATTCGAGACTAGATATTGGGTGCTTCAAGATACAACTGAAATATAGCGATATTTAATCATCGTCATCGTCCTCGGCCTCGGCCTCATCATCATCATCATCTTCATCGTCGAATTCATCTGTATCCTCATCCTCATCCTCATAAAGTTCTTCTTCTTCTTCTTCTTCTTCTTCAGTCTCAATACTTGGGACAAGACGCCTCTTTCTCCCCTGGTTGACATCTAAGTCTTGTATATCAACCTCTTCCTCCCCTCTATTTTCATCAGCAAGAGGTATATCAACCTCTAATTCAACATCCATGTCACAAGACTGTTGTCCCAAGTATTGGGGCTTTTCGATCTGGTCCTCTTGGTATGCTGGGTCTCCAACGTTGAATGTATTTCTAGATTTAATCTTGCATACTGCCCACCAGTCAAAGCGATCTCTACGACGCCTTGGGTAGCTTGTATAGTAGACTTGAACAGCCTGACTTGCTATCGCAAACGTGTCGGACCCTCTATACCTCCTGCGATGATTTATATCGACGAATCCAAATTGTTTATCGATTCTCCAACCGATATTTGGTGTCGTATCGAACCACTCACATTTGAACATAACAATATGCATATCAAATGGGGCACTATATTGTAATTCTACAATATCCCGAAGCACTCCATAATAGTCAAAGTCCGGCTCGTCGTCATAGATTGTGCCTCTTATGCAAACACCAGAATCCTTCGTACTGAAGCCGTCATTGAGAAATTCGGCATTTATAGGATGTTGAGTTGTCTTAAACTTGAAGCCATTAACGACATAGCCGGGCCAAGTCTTTGCATGCTTCTTCGGTCCCAATGACAAATAACGAATGCTCTCATTTGTGAGTGTACTTGGTTCAGCTAATAAAACCTGTAAACTTTAAATGTTTTAGTTGCATATATATATTTAAATGGTAGCCGCATAACATATTATCTCAGTTACTTACGTAATCTCGAAACCATGACGGAAAGGTAAAATCAACCTCTCTTTGAAGTCCCTCATCGGTAATATCGATAAAATTAACTTGTAAGGACGTCGTTTTCTAGTTGACTTTCCTTTTCCCTGTACTGTCTTGTAACGATCCGCATTACAGAACCAACAACTTTCTAATACGCAATTCTCTTTGTAATACAACATGTATCCGTTGCGACAATAATCTATCTTCTCGTACCCCAGTCCCAGTTGTCGGACCATCATCTTTGACTTGTAGAAGTTTCTTGGGAGCTCTTTTGATTCCTTCGGTAACACCTCATTAGTTAATTGTGTGATCCGATCATAGCAAGCTTGTGGCAAGTTAAAATCAGACTTTATGTTAAACAACCGCATCGTCACTGACAGTGCGGAATGAGTCTCACAACCAGGATATAGAGGAGTATCTGCGTCCTTAAACATATCATAGAACTCCTTTGCCTCGGGATTAGGATCCTCCGGATCAAAATTAGGCCCTGCCGCAGCATACACCATATCTCGTGCAAGGTTCTGCATGTCTCCATAATCCACAGAGCATCCGTCGTCTTCGAGGACATCCGTTGCAGCATTATCATCAAAAGCATAAGTACCAGCTTCTACAGCCTGTCTTTCTGAATATAATTCACCTTACGATGACCACAGGCCGTAATCACGTACGAAACCCTTACGGGTCAAATGATCTCTCACAGTCATCACTTCTTCGAAACGTCTATTGTGACAATTAACACATGGACACTTGATTTTGTTATCGTCCATGTACTGAGTTTTGCTCATGGCATACTTAAGAAATACTTTCACACCTGCCTGAAAATCGTCACTCACACCAATTCTGCTCTCGTGTTGTCGTTTGTACATCCATGTACGATCAACAAAGTAACGATTCATGCTCGATTTGATGTGAATATCTGTATCGTAAGACAAACTAAACATAAGAATTAATAGCCCGATACCGATACTCATATCGTAAGAAAAACTAAACTTGTGGATAACACGCTAGGCCTACGACGAGGCTACTTAGTATCACAATCTAACATAATTAGTATATAATCATGTAACTGGTGGATCCGCTAGCTAGTAAGCCGGATGTACTTAATATCAGAGAGTATCAGATTAGTATCAGTATATAGGTTAGGTAGACCGTATCAAACGCATATCGGAATAGTAGGCCGAATAGGAGGCCGAGATAGTCGAATGAGAAGAAGGGAAGAAAGGAGGAGCAGATGGGTCCAGAGCCATGGTGGAGGAGGAGAAGTAACATGAGAGCAGTTTCCGCCGTAACATCTCCTGGCTCTGCTGGCAACTGAAGTCCAGATGCTACAAAGGACGATCCTTCGCTGAAATTGACTACAACACCTATCAGTTCAAGTTCATTCCTATATGAGTATATTCCAATGCCATAGAGGAAGGTCAACAAACTGATGGCTTCTATGGCATTGGAATCTACTCATATAGGAATGAACTTGAACTGATGGGTGTTGTAGTCGATTTCAGCGAAGGATCGTCCTTTGTAGCATCTGGACTTCAGTTGCCAGCAGAGCCAGGAGATGTTACGGCGGAAACTGCTCTCATGTTACTTCTCCTCCTCCACCATGGCTCTGGACCCATCTGCTCCTCCCTTCTTCCCTTCTTCTCATTCGACTATCTCGGCCTCCTATTCGGCCTACTATTCCGATACCGATACTTTGAAGCTTGATCTTAACCCAAACCTATATACTGATCGATACTAATCCGCTACGCCCGATACTAAGTATATATGGTCGATACTGATAGCGATAGTCCGATACCGATAGCGATAGTCCGATACCGATAGTTCGATCGATACCGATAGTTCGATACCGATAGCGATAGTCCGATACCGATAGCGATTGTTCGATACCGATAGCGATAGTCCGATACAGATACACATGGACCTACATATCTATATATCACTAGTAGCCATACTCCTCTACATACTACTCTACACTAGGATCTAGTAACCATATACTACTCTACACACTAGCTACGTAGTCATACTCTAAAATAAGGTAAACTAATTTACCCACACATTAAAACCAACCCAATCAAATCTTAGGCAAACTATTCATATGATATCAATCGAAATACAAATAGGTCAACTAGGCTAGTTCTAGGTCAAATTAGGAGTCCAAGTCAACTCTGTCAAAACTAACCTTAATTAGGCTAAACTTCTACCTTAGCTAATCAAATATATATACTAGACTTCACGACGTGTGTCTGTGTATATATATATATATATTATTAATAAATTACTTAAAATTATGCCTATATATATATATATATATATATATATATATATATATATATATATATATATATATATATATATATATATATATATATATGTCTGTGTGTGTGTGTATCCGTGTGTCTGTGTCCGTGTGTGTCCGTGTGTGTCTGTGTGTGTGTGTGTCTGTGTGTCCGTGTGTCCGTGTGTGTGTGTGTCTGTGTGTGTGTGTGTCCGTGTGTGTGTGTGTGTGTGTCCGTGTGTGTGTGTGTGTCTGTGGGAGAGGAGGAGGAGGACACCTGCGCGGGGACTCCAGAGTCCCTCCTATGCCCCCCTTGCCCCGACCCCCCCCAACCCCTGCCCGACCCCTGCCCGACCCCCTCTCCCACCCCCCTGCCCCCCCTGCCCCGACCCCTCCCAACCCCTGCCCGACCCCCTCCAACCCCTGCCCGACCCCCTCTCCCACCCCCTGCCCCCCCTGCCCCGACCCCCCCAACCACTGCCCGACCCCCTCTCCCACCCCCCTGCCCAGACCACCCCCCCACCCCTGCCCGACCCCCTCCCCGACCCCTCCTGCCCCCTCTCCCACCCCACCCTTGCCCCGACCACCCCACCCCCTACCCGAACCCCCCCTGCCCAGACCACCCCCCCACCCCTGCCCGACCCCCTCCCCGACCCCCCTGCCCCCGACCACCCCACTCCACCCTTGCCCCGACCACCCCACCCCGTACCCGAAACCCCCCTGCCCCACACCCTCTCCGACCACTACGACAGCCCCCCAACCCCCCAAATCGTAAAAGAGAGAGAGAGAGAGAGGGAGGGAGATAGAGAGAGAGAGAGGGGGGAAGAGAGAGCATACCTTAGAGAGAGAGAGGGAGATCGCCGGTCGGAGAGAGGGAGATCGTCGGAGAGAGGGAGAGGGAAGAGAGAGAGTATTTTGGGGGGGAATGAAAATTCCCCCCCCCCGTCGGTTCAATTTAAGTTAGGGTACAGAAATTAGCGACGGAGTAGCGACGGATTATTCCGTCGCTAAGTCGTCAGTAAATCTCGCGCCAGAGTAGCGACGGATTATTCCGTCGCTGAGTCGTCAGTAAATCTCGCGCCAATATTTTAGGCTTTTGCCGCCAAAATATGTGACGTTCTAGCGACGGATATAAAACCGTCGCTACTTGGCCGACGACCTATCGACGGCGTAGCGACGGATATGGACATAAAAAGATAAAAAAAATTGTCCACTGCTTTCCGTCGGTATTCCGTCACAAATCCGTCGGTGATCCGACGGTAATAGCGACGGAAAATTTCCATCGCTAAATGGCCGTCGCTAAAATACTGTAATTTGGTAGTGGTGCACATTATGTTTTCCGTTTATCCTGATATTAGTGTTATCTCGATTCTCGTGTACATCTCGATATACATGCACGTCTCGGTATACGTATCCGTATCGATCCACGTATCTCGGTTTTCGTGCCAGAGCACTGTACTACTTGCGGGACCTACGCGGTATAGCCTTCTGCCATCCTTGTGCTTCCTGTCATTATTTTATTATTTAATTTTAATGATTGTTTATTTTGTGTTCTAAGTACCTCGATGGACGTGCTACCTGGATCCCGATCGCCGAAGACTTGCTTACCTAGCCGAGCCCTCTAGGCAAGTATCCCTTGCTCATCGACGGCTTTTGTCCTCTCTCCTAAATTTTATTGTATTTAATTCATTTGTAATTATAAATGTATAACTGTGAGTAGTGTTGCATAATAGTAGAACTGCTATGATGATAACTTAGAATAGCTTGATTCGATACCGGGTCAAGCCGTATCGGACAACTCGGACGGGTCATCCATACCTCCGAGGACACAAGCATGACTCACATGTATGGATTATCCCCATGTGCGTCGTGTCCGACTTGCAGTCGGGTGACGACTTTGGCTAACTATTTCTGTGACTGTGCTTGTGACTTGGATATGACTGTGGGTCTTGATGCGTCCTGCGTGGCGATTCTTGTTGCATGTGTTGGCTTGGCGTCCAGAATGCATCGTAGTGCTGCTGGAGGCTGAGACTTAGTGGTCTCAGGTATGGTTTGGTTCCCATTACGCATCGTAGCACTACTGGAAGCTGAAACTTAGTGTTCTAGATTTACGATTCTGCGGTGGGTTACACCGAGTGGATTTAGCCCCAATTTGCTGGGAGCTCCCGTCCAGAATACAGAGGAGATTCTGCCAAATTTTTCTAGAATTCTCGGTCGGGAATTTGGTTCGAGTATTTAGGTAGAACAGTTCCTTTGGTTTGCTGAACTAGATTCGTGCGGATTTAGTTTACCTGATTCCAGTACCTGCTAGGTAGACTCATTACTAGATTAGTCGCCTAGAAACTTGACATGTCTTGTCTGTCTGATAGTGTGTGGAGCGCGGTTCCACTCAGGGAACGGTCTGTAACCCTGAGCCTTGTTTGGTTTAAGGGTTGTAGATCTGCTCCAGAGCGGTTCATGCAATCCTTGTCATTTTTTCGGCGGCATTAATTAATATATTCTTATCCCCTGACCATTTATTCTAGGTGTTATCCTAGTCTAGCTAGATAGGGCTGACAGTTGTCCTATGTATCAGAATTGTAACCTTGAATATGTCTGAGGATTGAGTATTATGTGGAGTATGATTCCCGGGATATTGATTTGTTAGACTCATGTGGACTTTTGGATAGTGTTGCCATTTCTTTCTGATCAGATATGACTATTTGGATTCCTGGATTTTGATGATTGTGCGAGTGTTTTGCGAAACGAGGAGAATATATAGGGCATCATTACATGATTTTTACTCGACTTTCCAAAACCTGGTTTGATTTTTATATCTTGATAGCTGTGAGACTTGTTTGCTGATAGCTTGTGATCATTGATTCAGAGGATTCTTGTGAGCCAGAGGGCCTAGCAGTATTTATAGTGATTAGCTTGGCATTTTGGTGATCCTCTTTCCTGACATGATATTTATTCCATCGTAGATAGAAGACTCCTAATAGATTGATTCGGTAGATAGATCGACATGATGATTTGAGCTGTAGGCTCTCATGCATGCTTGAGATGCTATTCTAGTAGAGATCCTGACCATGTACCTGACCTGATATCCATGCCACGATGTGGGCAGATAACTTCTTGTGACTGACAGATTTGTCCTTGTTCCTGACATAGCTACTTGTATCCGTGCTATAAGTCCATCTTACCCTTTGAGGTACTGGCCCTGATTTTGTACTGCGGTGCTCCTTGCCTACTGGTACTTCCACACTACCAAAATACAGTAAATTAGTGACTGCACATTAGCGATGGATAATTTTCGTCGACATTAGCGACGGATTTGCGGCAAATAACCGACGGAGTACCGACGACAAGTCGATATAATTTTTATTTTCTTTTAAGGGAGAGAAAAGGTCGCTCATCTGTCGCTAGGGCGTCGGAGATATAGCGACGGATAAGTAGCCTTCGCCATGCAGTCGATTATTTGGCGTGAATTGTTGAGGGAAATGGCGGGACAATTCTTCGACTATGTAGCAACGGATATTCCGTCGGCAAGTATCAAAAATAGCGACGGCTTTGCGACGGATACAAACCGTAGTTGGTCCGTCGCTAAATAAAGGGCCCAGGCTTAAATTGAAACGATGGAGGGAACTTTTCATTCCCCCCAAATTTCATTCTCTCTCTCCCGCGGCGGTCGGCGACCTCACTCTCCTCTCTCTCTCTTCCGCGGCGGTGATCGACGACCTCTCCTCTCTCTCCCAAAGGTAATCTCTCTCTCTCTCTCTGTGGTCGTGGGTGTCATGGGCTGCCGGAAGCGTCGTGGGCTGCGGGGGCGACGGAGACTACGGGGGTGGCGTGTGCGTGGCAGTGCTGGGTTGCGGCGAGCGTGCGCGGGGCTGCAGCGGGCGGCGGAGGGCAACGGGGGACGGGGGGGTGGCGCACGCGGGGCAGCGCGGGGCTGGGGGCGGCGGGGGGTGGAAGGGGCGGCGGGGGGTGGGAGGGTTGCTGGCGCGCGCGGGCGGGGCTGCGGCGGGCTGCGGGGGGCAGCGCACTTCGTGGAAGCGGGGGCGACGGGGGTAGCGCACGCGGGGCATCACGGGGCTGGGGGGGCGGCGGGGGGTAGGAGGGGCGACGAGGGGTGGAAGGGGTGTCGGCACGTGCGGGGCTACGGGGGGCGGTGGGGGGTAGCGCGCTCCGGGGCAGCGGGGGCGGCAGGGGGCAGCACGCTCCGGGGCAGCGGGGGTGGCGCACACGGGACAGCTCGGGGGTACAAATACAATGAGTAGTTTCGGCGATATGACAAACCCTAGTTTAAGAAATAGGATATCGACGATATCGGTAGTACCGGCAGTTTCGGATCGGTAACCCAATACCTTATTATGCTTTTACAACCTTATTATGCTTTCAACCTAGGTTCACAATATCGGTAACCCAATACCTTACCCTAATAAGGTAACCCGACACCTTACCCTAATAAGGTAAACCCAATACCTTAGCCTACAATAGTCCCTGTCACTCTCCGTTCCCAGAATAAGTATTTTATACGTGTACTTCTTGAATGTATTTATTCAATATTTATCATGCATTTGTTCTGTATTTAAATTCTTCAATTTCGTGCTTATTAATTTTTTCTGTATTTTATTTTTTGCTTTTCTTGGCCCTTGGTTCATTTCGGTTCATGGTAAACCGACTTGGTTCGGTTTGGTTCAACATAAAAAGGAATGGATGGCTTGGATTTGGTGGAGAGAATGAATGGTGGAGATCCACTTGACCTTGATATAAAAGTTCTTCTTTCATTCTCTCTCTTCATTCATTCACATTTACTCCTCCACCAAACCCTAACCCATTTGGAGAGGCAAGTACATCTTGTACACCATGAGGGATTTCATGCATCCCCATTTATTTTTAGTCTATGTTGTTCATCTTCTCTTCCTCTACAAGTTTAGGTCTTGAAGTTCTTGATTTCCATGGATGGTTGGGTGTAGATCTAAGTTTTAAGTTTTGGGTTTTCATATGAATTTTAGGGTTTTGATCTATCAAACATTGTTGTTTTCGAAAATAAGTGGTTCCATGTTGTAGAGAATGTAATTCTATTAAAGTTTGGCTTTTGAAAAGTTAGATTTCGATTTATTTTGTGGAAGTTATGGCCAAAGTATTTTTGTTCGTTTCTGTATTCATCTGCAGCATGAGCAGCATGTCGCAGTAGGCGCATGATGGTGTCGCAAATGAGCCGCATGAGGCGCATGTCGCAGTAGACGCATGATGGTATCGCGAATGAGGCGCATGTCGCAGTAGGTGCATGATGGTGTCGCGAATGAGCCGCATGAGGTGCATGTCGCAGTAGGCGCATGATGGTGTCGCGAATGAGCCGCATGAGGCACATGTCGCAGTAGGCGCATGATGGTGTCGCGAATGAGCCGCATGAGGCGCATGTCGCAGTAGGTGCATGATGGTGTCGCGAATGAGCCGCATGAGGCGCATGTCGTAGTAGGCACATGATGGTGTCACGAATGAGCCGCATGAGGCGCATGTCGCAGTAGGTGCATGATGGTGTCGCGAATGAGCCGCATGAGGCGCATGTCGCAGAATAGGCCGCATATGCCTATTTTGGTTGTTTTTGACTGTTATATGTCCTATTTCGACTGAATTGTGGCTAGAATTTCTTTCAACTCCCAACATAAAATTTGTAGATCTTTTTCTTGGCTTCAAGAATATGTTACCAACTATTTTTACTAGTTATGGACTCGACCATGCTTAATACTAATTTGAATTTTATGCCTTGTCACGAATTGACCCCGACTGTTACTTGACTAATAATTGATCATGCATTCCTAGTTGGAACTAAGAGACTGGCTAGTCGTCTTATTAAATTGAATGAATGAGACACGTTCATATTAACTATGAACTATTATAATCGATTGGCCGATCCCGAATATTGACATACAGGCACACATGCAGGCTTCAATTTATTTATTTATTTTTCTATAAAAGCAGCATGTATGTACTTGATGGTCAAGGCATGATTATTCCGTGGTTAGTTTTGATTGTTGTATTACGCTATGTAAGACCTACGACCTAACCGTACGGGTATCGTTGTAGAGTTGGGCATATCGTACTTGTACGGAAGTACTCATTTGAATGACCATGATCCACGGCATGGGATTTCACTCAACGTAGAGACTATTAAGTTAAATAAAATAATGATTGCATGGAGAGAATGAATTCCTGAGTCAGCCCTCTTGGGACTAGTAGTGCCCGACAGGCCGGTTGGTCCCCACAGATACTGTAAATCTGCCACACGGGCAGGAAGCGGCATCTGGTTATATTATCTATTGTATATTGTATATTGATGACGGACGTCCCACTGGGACTCGTCTAATTCATGATTGGCATAATTGATTGACTGGGTAAACTAGCCTTGCTTGCACATAGTAAGAACTGAGGAATCCTTTATTGCACAATTCCAGGATAACTTAGAACTCGCAGTAGCAAGCCGTAATAGTTGCATGGCCGTTTAAATTGATTTGTTTGTGTACTGTACCTACTCTGTTACCTAACTGAGATGATCAGAATGTCAGGGCATGACAGGCCAACTTCTGTCCTTGTTTGGTTGGGAGGTTGGTTCGAAGTGTCGTGATGTTATGTGAATCCCAGTGGCAAGCAGAGATCTACTTATCATATTCTCTTATTATTGGTTTTAAATTCCTCATATCGTACTTCCTTGTGGTACTTGCTGTTGGAGGTCTAACCTCTCTAGTTTTGCATGACCAGATTTAGAGCCGGTCCCCGAGGACTCAACTTACTTCCACCTCCCAGATGGTCAATACTAGAGGGATGATCGCAGGAGGACTCGAGTGGGTTCCTTACTTCCCCACTCGTTTTGTTATTTACTTAATACCTTGCCGTTTGGCACCGACATGTTAGTCGGATTGTCTTGTACTTACTTTTACATAATTATAATTAAGTCAGACTGCAGCTGATAACAATTGTGTACACTTTGCTAAATCATCTGGCTATGTTTTGTAAACCCAGATATCAAGAACATTCTGACTGAACGTTTGGGATGCCTTACTGCTTTATCTTACATGTTCTCTATTTCTGTTTCTTATTTGAATGATTGAGACAATAGATGTGAAGTAACCATAGTGAGACTTTCATGTAGTATGCACCCCCTCGTCTTTTAGACATCATTGATCGTATTATACGGTATTCATCTACCCGTAATACGTAGCTGGCTGAGTCATTCTCCCGCTCTCCAGTATTCTGGTTCTGGGACGTGACAAGGTTTTAGTGGTGGCCCATGCAGGTCTGATTTCAGACTTGTGGGGTGTTTTAATTTATAGGATGTCTCAATCACACATGTTCCCCCTTGATCTCATGATTCGTTACTCTCGGCTCTAGCTTGACATTCCGGTATCCTTTGACTTCATTGATCTTTTCTGTCCGTTCGTTTCATTGTTCTTTTGTCCCTTTTCTTAGGGGCACTTTGTCCGTATCTGCCAGGACTGGACAACAACAACAAGAGCAACACGGACAACCTGACCAGGTTGGTCAGCAACAAGGACCGGTATTAACTCAAGAGACTATCCAAGAAGAAGTGATAGTGGAAGCAGCAGCTGGGTCGCAGTATCCGGATGTTCCACCACCACCAACAGTTCCACCTACCCCTGCAGAAATGGACACACCGGCTCTTCTGGAGATCATGAGAGGGATGATGGCTACTCAGCAACATCAGATGTTAGCCCAGCAGCGCATGCACGCTCAGTTGTAAGAGCAGAACGTATTACTCAACCAAGGATTGCAGACGGCTTTAGAAAGAGGGGCGAGGACAGATTCAGGAGCATCAGCCAGGTTTTGTAAGTTCAACCCCCGCCGTTTCGAAGGAACGGAGGATGCTATCTCAGAAGATGCATGGCTTAAGGATATTGAGGCTATTCTGACAGCAGCTAAGGTGCCGGCAGAAGAACGTGTGGATCAAGTGAAGTTGTTACTTCAGGATCTCGCACGTGATTGGTGGGATTCAGAGGAAGTGGGCATCAGACGTCCTATTGCTTGGGACGATCTTACCGCAAGATTCAAGACCAAGTACTATAGAGTTGTGGTGCAGTTTGAGCTACAACAAAAATTTATCAACCTCAAGCAGGCCGACAAGACGGTAGATGCCTATGCAGCGGAGTTCTGCATATTGAGTAGGTTCGCCCCGGAGATGGTAGCAACAGAGAGCCAGAGGGCTATGAGGTTCCAACAAGGGTTTCACCTTGAGCTCTTGCAATTGATAGAGGGGCACAATTACCAGACCTTTGATGAAGTATTCACGGCGACCCGAAGGCATGACATCACCATTCAGAGGATCACGGCGAGGACTGGAGGTCAGAAGAGATCTCACAGTCAGATTGAAGGAGGAGGGAGAGCAGCACCCCGAACAACAGCACCATCCCTTGGCATTCGCATTCACGATGTGGCAATGCGAGGGCCAGCACCACCTCCCAGGCAGCAGCTGCAACAGAAGAAGAATCAGCAACCCCCAGCAGGCTGCACTTATTGTGGGAAGATAGGGCACACTAGAGATGTGTGTCGGGCATTAAACGGACAGTGTTTGATATGTGGAAATCTAGACCATCGGGTTACCACATGTCCCATGAATTCGAGGTCAGGAGGACCAGTACAGCAGTTTCCTGCTCTGCCAGCACCAGGGGCAGGACAGTATCGAAGACCCGCAGTGGCAGTGAGACCATTGGCCCAGCGTCCGTTAATGCCACAGGCTCAGATGTTTCAGCAGCAGGGATCGCCGATGCAGCAACACCAGCATAGACCACCCCAGCATCATCAAGGCAGGGGCCAGCAGCAGCACCAGGCTAGGCCGCAACATAGGAACCAACAAGGAGGTCGAGGGCAGGCATTCACTCTGTCCTTGGAGGAGGCATTAGCATCGAAAGATATTGTGGCAGGTAACATTCTCGTCGCCTTATATCCCGCAGTAGCATTGTTTGATTCAGGAGCATCACACTCATTTATATCTGCACAATTTATGACACAGCTAGGAATGGAGTTCGAGGCATTGCCAGGGAGGTTGAATATACTCACTTGCAATGGGCTCGTAGGAGTTAGTAGAGTTATTCTAGCGTGTAGCGTTGTAGTTTGCAGGCATTCCTTACCCGCCCGGTTGATAGAATTTTCTGTTGGAAATTTCGACGTTATCTTAGGCATGGACTGGCTGAAAGACAGTCATGTGACGATAGATTGTCGTAGAGGGAGTGTATCATTTGATATTCTAGGCATGAAGAGATTCACCTTAGTCAGATAAGAGGCAACTCAACAAGAGCAGGGAGTAATAACGGCAATGGAAGAAGTTCAAGTTCCGAGGGTAGTTGAAGAATTTCTAGACGTATTTCCCGAAGAACTTCCAGGGCTACCGCCAGTAAGAGATATTGAGTTCAGTATAAAATTGGCACCTGGAACTAAATCGATATCAGATCGAGTTTACAGAATGGCGGATTCAGAGCAGGCCAAGGTATATCAGCACATAGAGGAACTGAAGGAGAAGAAGTTCATCCAAGCTAGCATATCACCATGGGCAGCACCAGTGGTATTTGTGGGAAAGAATGATGGGTCATCCAGATTGTGCATTGATTACAGGAAGCTTAACGCGGCGACAGTAAAGAACAAGTATCCACTACCCAGGATCGACGACTTGTTTGATCAGTTGAGCAAAGCTAGAGTTTTCTCTAAGATAGATCTTCGTTCAGGGTATCATCAAGTGTGGGTTTGGAAGGAGGATATTCCCAAGACAACATTCAGGTCGAAGTATGGGCATTATGAATTCTTAGTAATGCCATTTGGTTTGACCAATGCACCAGCAATATTTATGGATTTGATGAACCGCATCTTTATGCCATACTTAGATTAGTTTGTCGTTGTATTTCTTGACGACATTCTCGTATATTCTGCCAGTGAAGAGGAGCATGAAGAGCACCTCAGGAAAGTATTACAGGTTCTGAGAAAGAACCAGTTGTATGCCAAGCTCAGCAAGTGTGAGTTTTGGTCGGATCACATTTCATTTTTGGGTCATATCATATCAGGAGCTGGATTAGCAGTGGATCCCAAGAAGGTAGAAGCAGTAGAGAGTTGGCCAGTACCCAAGACCGTAGCTGATGTGTAAAGTTTCTTAGGATTGGCAGGATATTATAGAAGGTTAGTATCAGACTTTGCAAGGCTTTCAGCACCTATGACCCGCTTGACACGGAAGGATGTACCATTCGTCTGGTCGGCAGAATGCCATGCATCATTTGAGAATCTAAAGCAGAAGTTGATATCAGTACCTATTCTTACATTGCCAGTTGGACACGGAGGTTTTACAGTATATTATGATGCGTCAGGAAAAGGACTTGGGTGCGTCCTAATGCAACATGGAAAGGTGATAGCATATGCATCTAGGCAACTTCGAGACCACGAGAAAAATTACCCAACTCATGACTTGGAGTTGGCGGCAGTAGTATTTTCTTTGAAGCTATGAAGGCATTACTTATATGGTTATCGAGTAGACATGTACACAGATCATAAAAGTCTGAGGTACATCTTTACTCAGAAGGAGCTGAACATGAGACAGAGAAGATGGTTGGAGTTGATCAAGGATTATGACGTGGAGCTTCAGTATCATCCAGGCAAGGCTAATGTGGTAGCAGACGCTCTTAGCAGGAGAGACGGCGCATTTATGTTGTCAACGCAGAAGCACATCTTAGAAGACCTTTAGGAGATGAGCATCGAAGTTATACTTACTAGTGATGTAGGAGTTCTAACAAGTTTACAAGTTCAATCCGACTTGGTAGACAGGATCAAGGCAGCTCAGGCACAGGACCCAAGGATTCAGAAGCTTAGAGCAGAATGTGAGTCAGGACTCAGAAAGGAGATGCAAATTCATGAAGATGGTATGCTTAGGTTTGGATCACGCCTATGTGTGCCTAGTGGAGATATCAGACAGGAGGTTATGACAGAAGCTCACAGTTCTCAATATTCTATACACCCTGGAGGGACCAAGATGTACCAAGATATCAAGCAGCACTTCTGGTAGAACGGGATGAAGAGGGAGATAGCTAGATTTGTTTCCCGTTGCTTGGTATGTCAGCAAGTAAAGGCAGAACAGCAGAGGCCAGCTGGGTTATTGTAACCGCTTCCTATTCCGGAGTGGAAGTGGGAACACATCACAATGGACTTTGTGACCGGTTTACCGAGATCACCAAGTGGTAAAGATGCTATTTGGGTGATAGTAGATCGGCTTACGAAGGTAGCACACTTTCTTCCTTTCAGAGTTGGGCAATCTACAGAAAAATTGGCAGAGTTGTACATACAACAGAGTCAGGCAGCATGGATTCCCTGTCAGTATTTTGTCAGACAGAGATACCCGCTTTACATCACATTTCTGGAAGAGCTTACATCATAGTCTGGGCACCAAGTTAAGATTTAGTACGGCTTACCATCTCCAGATAGACGGGCAATCAGAAAGAACAATTCAGACCCTAGAAGATATGTTGCGAGCTTGCACCCAAGATTTTAGAGGATCTTGGGAGAGCCACCTGCACTTAGTTGAGTTTTCTTATAACAACAGTTATCAAGCCAGTATCCAGATGGCGCCATTTGAAGCACTATATGGTAAGAAGTGTAGGTCGCCACTAGCATGAGATGATATCGGGGAGAGGAAGATGTTAGGCCCGGAAATGATTGTTCAGACCGTTGAATTGGTTAAGGAAATTAGAGAGCGACTTCGACTTGCGCAGGATCGATATCGTCATTGGGCGGACCAGCATCGTAGGCTGCTAGAATTTTCTGTTGGGGACCACGTGTTCTTGCGGATCTCACCTACCCATGGGGTCATTAGATTTGGCGTTCGCGGGAAGTTAAGTCCGCGATACGTAGGACCCTTTGTTATTCTTGATAGGATAGGCGATGTTGCTTATCGTTTATCCCTTCCACATTCATTACGAGAGGTGCATGACGTATTTAATGTATCTCAGTTGCGAAGGTATGTATCGGACCCAAGCCATATCCTTGATCATTCCGAACTGGTTGTTGGTACCAACCTGTCTTACGAGGAACAACCTGTGTCCATTTTGGACCGAAGAGAGAAGATACTCAAGAACCGAACAATTAGCCTTGTCCGGGTTGCTTGGGGTCATCACTCTTTAGGAGAGCCAACGTGGGAACATGAGGATGATATCCGATCACGGTATCCGCACCTGTTTGACTCACAAGGTATACATCTCTATATACCTTGATTGTCTTAACTCCTCATGCTTGCCACCTTATGAGTAGAATTGCTTGATGTCGTAGATTGTTAAACATAGATATATTACTTGCTATTTGACATTGTAGAATAGCTACTTACTCAAATTACTTGTACTTAGATTAGTCTAGCTCTGACATTTCTGTCCTGCTTGGATCTGAAATTTCGAGGACGGAATTTTTCTAAGGAGGGTAGAGATGTCACTCCCCGTTCCCAGAATAAGTATTTTATACGTGTACTTCTTAAAATTATTTATTCAATATTTATCATGCATTTGTTCTGTATTTAAATTCTTCAATTTCGTGCTTATTAATTTTTCCTGTATTTTATTTTTTGCTTTTCTTGGCTCTTGGTTCATTTCGGTTCATGGTAAACCGACTTGGTTCGGTTTGGTTCAACATGAAAAGGAATGGATGGCTTGGATTTGGTGGAGAGAATGAATGGTGGAGATCCACTTGACCTTGATATAAAAGTTCTTCTTTCATTCTCTCTCTTCATTCATTCACATTTACTCCTCCACCAAGCCCTAACCCATTTGGAGAGGCAAGTACATCTTGCACACCATGAGGGATTTCATGCATCCCTATTTATTTTTAGTCTATGTTGTTCATCTTCTCTTCCTCTACAAGTTTAGGTCTTGAAGTTCTTGATTTCCATGGATGGTTGGGTGTAGATCTAAGTTTTAAATTTTGGGTTTTCATATGAATTTTAGGGTTTTGATCTATCAAACATTGTTGTTTTCAAAAATAAGTGGTTCCATGTTGTAGAGAATGTAATTCTACTAAAGTTTGGCTTTTGAAAAGTTAGATTTCGATTTATTTTGTGGAAGTTATGGCCAAAGTATTTTTGTTCGTTTCTGTATTCATCTGCAGCATGAGCAGCATGTCGCAGTAGGCGCATGATGGTGTCGCGAATGAGCCGTATGAGGCGCATGTTGCAGTAGGCGCATGATGGTGTCGTGAATGAGCCGCATGAGGCGCATGTCGCAGTAGGTGCATGATGGTGTCACGAATGAGCCGCATGAGGTGCATGTCGCAGTAGGCGCATGATGGTGTCGCAAATGAGCCGCATGAGGTGCATGTCGCAGTAAGCGCATGATGGTGTCGCGAATGAGCCGCATGAGGCGCATGTCGCAGAATAGGCCACATATGCCTATTTTGGTTGTTTCTGACTGTTATATGTCCTATTTTGACTGAATTGTGGCTAGAATTTCTTTCAACTCCCAACATGAAATTAGTAGTGTGAGAGCGCCGGAGAGAGTGAGAGCGCCGGAGGGGGGTGTCACGACCCGCACCCGGTTTTCGGACGCGAGCTCGTGTGCAAGCCCAGCTACGTATCGAACGGACTCCAGCCCGACTCGAATACGTAAACGCTGTCAAGGCTATGGTATACTGCCAAATCATGGCAAACAAATCTAGTCTAAACTATATCTCAATCCACAATAAGATAATAAACATGAATGAACACTAAGGGTCGTGGTCTGCAGTCCACTAGCATAAATGTTCGATAAGACTCTAAGGAATATAACAAGAGTCTACAACTGAAACAAGGAACATGATATCTCATGATAAGGAATGAAAAGCACGAGCGGATAATAAACACGATAACGATACCTGAATCCCGCAAGAACCGCAAATCCTCCGTCATCCAGAACTACTAGCTAACACCATGCATTCGCTAAACCTGAGGAGATCATCAGGTCCTCAGAGGACATAGCAAGATACATAATATACATGCCTATCTATCAGTTTTATCATGCGCAAGAAAATAAACAAGAAAGAACAAGAACAAGACAAATGACTAGGAACACGAACACGAACACGAATACGAACACGAACACTAGAACAACTATGCATAATGAACTGCCGGATGAACGAAAAACGATGATCAATGGAAGAAACCAAACCCTCGTCCCGAGTGTGGACTCACTGGTTTGAACTAAACACTAACCCTCGTCCCGAGTGTGGACTCTCTGGTCAGTACTAACCCTCGTCCCGAGTGTGGACTCTCTGGTCAGTACTAACCCTCGTCCCGAGTGTGGACTCTCTAGTCAGTACTAACCCTCGTCCCGAATGTGGATTCTCTGGTTAGTTCACGGCAAGGCACCCTCGTCCCGAGTGTGGACTCTCTGGTGCAAATACTACATCCTCGTCCCGTGTGTGGACTCTCTGATGTAAATACCCTCGTCCCGAGCGTGGACTCTCTGGTGCAAGTCAAGTCAAGTCTACACCCTCGTCCCGAGTGTGGACTCTCTGGTGCAATAATCGACATCCTAGTCCCTAGTGTGGACTCACGGATGTAAACAGATCAAGAAAAACACCCTCGTCCTGTGTGTGGACTCTCTGGTGCCAAGGAAGCAATATCAAGGATTTAGCAGTTCACTACATGCACTCGTTCTATGACACGACTAAAGCAAGGTACTGACGAGAAACTCCAAATGTGAAACACAAGGCCAAAACATGAACATGGCTATAAATAATAAAAACAACTCCACAGAAAATAACACGAAAGAGCACATGTCCATAAATAATCCAAAAGCTGGAAACTGAAATAAAATGCATGTAAATAAAACTGTAGAGGGAGGCAAGGTATACTTGCCTGGGGGTTGCACGCAAATCCAACAAATATAGTAAACTGATAAGCCACGAAGTCCAAGTCATCACAACTGTCTCCGAAAGCTGAAACAGACAATGCCAACAGTCTCAGAATAGTCAAATCAGCTAGGATTGCCTGTCCTTAAGTTCAATTCTGGACACAGGGGCAAAACGGTAATTTCGGACAAAAATGATGTCCGTCGTTGGACCCG
>JANAVB010042020.1:28010982-28095982 GCA_029216955.1 Iris pallida | reverse complement strand
TTGCGGATATTGATTTAGTTTGTTGAGGATATATATATTGACATTGTTCGTTGCGGATAGTATTTTTTTTTTATATTTTTTGTATATTCTAGAATGTATTGTGCGTGCCGGTGTTGAGTGTTCTACCAAGGGGGTCGACGAACCCAGGGTTTGAATTCTGTATTTTATATTTTTGATTCTGTATTTTTGGCTCCAGCTCCAGCTCCATTTGCATTAATCTACGGTACGACATGGTGATCAGGACATAGTCCATGCAGCCATTCGACTGACGAGGCAGAAACTAGGTAGCCGTAGATAAAGTTGACTGTCCTCCGACCCTCATCCCTCGGCAATGATAATACGACAACCTATCACTATATCTTATATAGTAGTAGATGATGTTTTAGTATTACATTATGTGAGTTCATCTTGATTCTGTTATATCCTTCATATACTAGATAAGATAAGAACATATACTACACCATATGTACAGAACATAGATGATTAACACTAATGTATGCTAGAATAAATTTTAGGTTGTGTTCTGAGTCATCCGTTCTCACACTTAAAACACATAGAAATTAGTAGTGTGAGAGCACCGGAGAGAGTGAGAGCGCCGAAGGGGGAGGAGAGAGAGTAAAATGGTACGACATGGTGAATTAGTACTGTATTTTGGCTCTAGCTGCAGCTCCATTTGCATTAATCTATGGTACGACATGGTGATCAGGACATAGTCCCTGCAGCCATTCGACTGGCGAGGCAGAAACTATGTAGCCGTAGATAAAGTTGATGTCTATTTTAAAGTATTGTAATTAAGAAAATTTGAAATATTTGTGGGAATTTTGGAATATTTGTGCTATGATCGGAATATAACGACGGATATTAGGTTACTCTTCAGGATAATTGATGTCTATTTTATATTAATTTGGTTTGGTCTATATGATTCTTGGATAATTGGTGTGCATTAAATTCGTATGTGCATATTTGGTC
Organism: Iris pallida; assembly: GCA_029216955.1. NCBI lineage: Eukaryota > Viridiplantae > Streptophyta > Magnoliopsida > Asparagales > Iridaceae > Iris > Iris pallida. The sequence goes on along the minus strand of JANAVB010042020.1, from coordinate 28,095,013 downwards.
TATGTGATTCTTGGATAATTGGTGTGCATTATATATTTGGTCTATGTGATTGTTGGATAATTGGTGTACATTATATATTGGTTTGGTTTATGCATATTTTTGTGAACAGGGAAAGTGCTGCAATTTTTTTTCAAAAAAATCTCATTTAGTGACGGACTAGTAACCGGTTAGCGACGGATATTTCCAGTTTCTGACTACATTTGCATTAATCTACGGTACGACATGGTGATCAGGACATAGTCCCTGCAGCCATTCGACTAGCGAGACAGAAACTATGTAGCCGTAGATAAAGTTGACTGTCCTTCGACCCTCATCCCTCGGCAATGATGATACGACAACCTATCACTATATCTTATATAGTAGTAGATGATGTGTTAGTATTACATTATGTGAGTTCATCTTGATTCTGTTATATCCTTCAGATACTAGATACGATAAGAACATATACTACACCATATGTACAGAACATAGATGATTCACACTAATGTATGCTAGAATGAATTTTGGGTTGTGTTCTGAGCCATTCGTTCTCACACTTGGATATAAATCGAATTTTTGCTATTTTATCTGACGCACAAATACCGCTCGAGTGAGCCAAAGGCATGCAGCCACTTCTCTCCCACTGCCGTCGTACCTAGTGGAGGAGTATATTCGTCGGTCGTAGCAGGGATTACCACCACCGGGCAATCAAACACCTCCTCCTCCTTAAAGTATTGTAATTAAGAAAATTTAGAATATTTGTGGGAATTTTGGAATATTTGTGCTATGATCGGATTATAACGACGGATATTAGGTTACTCTTCAGGATAATTGATGTCTATTTTATATTAATTTAGTTTGGTCTATATGATCCTTGGATAATTGGTGTGCATTAAATTCGTATGTGCATATTTGGTCTATGTGATTCTTGGATAATTGGTGTGCATTATATATTTGGTCTATGTGATTATTGGATAATTGGTGTGCATTATATATTGGTTTGGTTTATGCATATTTTTGTGAACAGAAAAAGTACTGTAATTTTTTTTAAAAAAAATCTCATTTAGCGACGGACTAGTGACCGGTTAGCGACGGATATTTTCAGTTTCCGACTACTTTTCGACGGAATTTCCGTCGCTAACTGAAGATTTGAAACTATTTCCAGGTAGCGACGGGTGGTCGACGGAATATCCGTCGGCAATGTTCTGGTGGTATATAGTTCGACGGAATAGCGACAGAAAATCCGTCGACAAGGTTCTGGAAAAGCTTGACATTTCTATAACATTGGCGACGGATAATCAGCCACAAATTAGTCGCTCGCTCGACGGTGTCGCGACGAAAAATCCGTCGCCAAGGTTCTGGAAATGTCAAGCATTTCCAGAACATGGTCGACGAATAATCCGTTAGTATTCCGTCGCTAATCCGTCCTTTGTTAGCGACGGCGATCGACGGACTAGCGACGGAAAGATACCCTCTGATACACTGTTACGACGGTTTACCGACGGAATATCCGTCGCTAGTGTCTACACAGTTAAGTATTTAATACTTGAAATGGACGAAAGCCCGTCGGAAAGTCATCGCTAATTTATCGTATTGTGAAGTCGAAAAGCCGTCGCTATTCCATCGCTATTCGACTACTTAGCGACGGATCATTATTAGCGACGAGCTGATTGCCGACGGATTATTTTGACCAAGATCCGTCAGTTATCGGTCGCTAATACTGATTGCCGACGGATGGGCGACGGATGTGGCCGTCACTAAATGGACATATTTTGGTAGTGCCATGATTATATGTCATTGCGATGCCATCCTGTTATTCTAGTTATATGATATGATTACCTGCATGGGTACCTTGGTAGTTAGACTGTATTCTTAGCGTGTTCAGGATTGCTTGTTTGTTTTTTGCATAACGCTGAGAATGAATCACAACTGGGACTATAGGTGCCGAAGTTGATTCTTACTTAGCGTTCCCGTACTGAGGTACGATATCTAGGAGGATGATCATGTGACCATGGCATATGATTCTGGATAACTGTAGGGATAATCTAGGTAACTTAAACTGGTAGAAGCAATAGGAGGAGCGGAAATCCCGAGACCAAGCAATACTAGCCTTAATACAGACATTAGTCATGATTTGCAAGTTGGCCGCCACGGATGTTGTTACCGTCCTCACTAGTGGATGGCAGTATTCGACTCCTATTATGTACTATGTACTTCTCTTCCTCGCACGGTGGCCTTACGAGGGATCGGTGCTTAACCTCCACATAGAAAGCTGTAGGCAATTGAGTGGCCGCTTATTCTTCTAAATTGTTTGGTTTGTTGCCTACAAAGCTGGCTAACATCGAGTTCCAGTTGGCGATGCAGGTATTATTGGATGTTAGAGAGTTTGTGATGATTGTTGATTATTTAGCTACTTTAGTTGTGGATTTTTATCGTGCGTTGGTACCGTACGATTCTTACCCTCATTTACGGTTCATATATGTTATACTTTATATTTTATCCTGCTGGCTTTTTTTCGCCCGTCTTTGAGTCTTCCTTTCTGGTACTTGCTACGGTTGGCCTGACCAACCCTAGATTGTTCTCAGATTGCCATTGACCGACCCTATGGATCTTCCAGACTTGACTTCGAGCATGTGCTTCAGTTTCGGACCTTGCTAGGGACTGTGGGACGGTATACTCGTCTGCATTATTATCATGTACTGTAGACTTTCTGATTGCTCATATGAGTACTTCCTGCTTTCCACATGATTCTCTCTCTTGCTATTATTTCATACTGGTTGCCTGTGAATATGAGATCGGATTTAGGCCATAGATTGATTGTATGCTAGGAGACCCAGCAAAATTGACAGCCATCATCGCCGTATAACATCTTCGTACCTTATACGGTGTAGCTGGCCGACGTTCGTCCTCGTATTCCAGTACTGGGACGTGACACGATAACTATAAACTAATAGGATTAAACATGAAAATGAATAGAACTCTCGAACTCTCATGTGTGTGAATAGTCATGACCCAGAAGGTAAGCATGCATAGATGAATTACTAACATTATAGTGCAAATACATGAAAACGTTAAACAAGTACTTGTTTGTCATTTAAGCGACATGACAGTTGAAAACTCTAAGATCACGCAATCCATGATACAAATGATCTACGATATAGTCAGATCCCCTAATCTCGTAATATCACAAACACAAACAAGTATAGTTCAGAATAGTTATTTAGGTAAGTATGTTATTAAGGCAACAATCGTGTTCTAAGCTCCCTCTATTTCCATAGTGTTAGTGTCACGCCCCAGAACCAGAATACTGGAGAGCGGGGGAATGACTCAGCCAGCTACGTATTACGGGTAGATGAATACCGTATAATACGATCAATGCTGTCTAAAGACGAGGGGGTGCATACTACATGAAAGTCTCACTATGGTCACTTCACATCTATTGTCTCAATCATTCGAACAAGAAAACAGAAATAGAGAACATGTAAGAATAAGCAGTAAGGCGTCCCAAACGCTCAGTCAAAATGTTCTTGAGATCTGGCTTTACAAAACATAGCCAGATGATATAGCAAGGTGTACACAATTGTTATCAGCTGCAGTCTGACTTAATTACAATTATGCAAAAGTAAGTACAAGACAATCCGACTAACATGTCGGTGCCAAACGGCTACGGTATAAAGTAAATAACAAAACGAGTGGTGAAGTAAGGGACCCACTCGAGTCCTCCTGCGATCATCCCTCTAGTGTTGACCATCTTGGAGGCGGAAGTAAGCTGGATCCTCGAGAACCGGCTCTAAATCTGGCCATGCAAAACCAGAGAGGTTAGACCTCTAATAGCAAGTACCACAAGGAAGCACGATATGAGGGAATTAAAACTAGTAATAAGAGAATATAATAATAGATCTCTGCTTGCTACTAGGATTCACATCACATCACGACACTTCGAACCAACCTCCCAACCAAACAAGGACAGAAGTTGGCCCGTCATGTCCTGACATTCTGATCATCCCAGTTAGACAACAGAGTAGGTACAGTACACAAACAAATCATCTTGTACGGCCAATCAAATCCTACGGCTTGCTATTGTGAGTCCCAAGTTATCCTGGAATTATACAATTAGGAATTCCTCAGTTCTTACTATGTGCGAGCAAGGCTAGTCTATCCAGTCAATCAGGTGCGCCAAGCATGAATTAGACGATTCCTAGCAGGACGCCCGTCATATATATATATACAATATACAATAATAATAAAAGCAGGTACTGTTCCCTGCCCGTGTGACAGATTTACAGTATCTGTGGGAACCAGCCGGCCTGGCGGGCACTACTAGTCCCGTGAGGGCTGCCATGTAAGAACTCTGGAATCCATTCTCTCCATGCCATCATTATTTTATTTTACTTAATAGTCCCTACGTTGAGTGAAATCCCATGCCGTGGATCATGATCATTCAAATGAGTACTTTCGTACGGGGTACGATATGCGCAACTCTACAACGATACCAGTGCGGCTAGGTTGTATGTTTTACATAGCATAATGCAACAATCAAATCTAACCACGGGATAATCATGCCTTGACCATCAAGTACACATGCTACTTTTGTAGAAAAATAAATAAATAAATAAATAGATTGAAGCTTGCATGTGCCTGTATGTCAATATTCGGGATCGGCTAATCGAGTACAATAGTTTATTACATGAACGTGTCTCATTCATTCATTTCAATAAGACGACTAGCCAGTCTCTTAGTTCCAACTAGGAACGCATGATCAATTTAGTCAAGATAACCATCGTTATTAATGGTGACAAGGCATGAAAGTCAATCAGCATTAAACATGGTCGAGTCCATAATTAGTACAAAATAGTTGGTAACATATTCTTGAAGCCAAGAAAAAGATCTACAAATTCATGTTAGGAATTGGAAGAAATTCTAGCCACAATTCAGTCAAAATAGAACATATGATAGTCAGAAACAACCAAAATAGGCATATTCTGCGACATGATATGCGCCTACTGCGATATGCGCCTCATGCGGCTCAACTGCGACATGATATGCGCCTACCGCGACATGCGCCTCATGTGGCTCAACTGCGACATGATGTACGCCTACCGCGACATGCGCCTCATGCGGCTCAACTGCGACATGATATGCGCCTACTGCGACATGCGCCTTAATGCGGCTCATTCGCGACATGATATGCGCCTACTGCGACATGCGCCTTAATGCGGCTCATTCGCGACATGATATGCGCCTACTGCGACATGCGCCTTAATGCGGCTCATTCGCGACATGATATGCGCCTACTGCGACATGTGCTTCATTGCAACATGCGCCTTCTGCGACATGCGCCTTCTGCGACATGCGCCTCATGCGACATGCGGTGCGCCTTCCGCGACATGCGCTTCATTGCAACATGTGCCTTCTGCGACATGCGCCTTCTGCGACATGCGGTGCGCCTTCCGTGACATGCGCTTCATTGCAACATGCACCTTCTGCGACATGCGCCTTCTGCGACATGCGGTGCGCCTACTGCGACATGCGCCTCAATGCGGCTCATGCGCGACATGATATGCGCCTACTGCGACATGCTGTGCGTGCTGCAGATGAATATATAGGAACGAACCAAAATTCTTTTTGCCATAACTTCCACAAAATAAATCGAAATCTAACTTTTCAAAAGCCAAACTTTAGTAGAATCAAATTCTCTACAACATGGAACCACTTAATTTCGAAATCAACAATGTTTGATAGATCAAAACCCTAAATTCATATGAAGACTAAAACCATGAAAACCAAAACTTAAAACTTAGATCTACACCCAACCATCCTTGGAAATCAAGAACTTCAAGACCTAAACTTGTAGAGGAAGAGAAGATGAACAACATAGACCAAAAATAAATGGGGATGCATGAAATCCCTCATGGTGTGCAAGATGTACTTGCCTCTCTCTAATAGCTAGGGTTTTGGTGGAGGAAGAAAGAAAATGAGAGTTATGAGGAGAGAGAATAGAAGAGGGATTTAAATAGCAAGTCATGTTAATCTCCCACCATCCATTCCTTCCTACACAATCTAGACCATTCATGCTTATCATGTTGAACCAAGTTAAACCAAGTTGGTTCAACATGAGCAAAATAAACCATTAGCTAGGTAAAGGCAGAAACAAATTACAGAAAAATAATTAGCATAAAATTAAAGAAATTAGACACGGAATAAATGCGTGATAAATATTAAATAAATGCAATATATATAGGGGTTGGCTTAAGAAAACCCTAAGCCCTAAACATGCTCTAACCATGTGACTAATGACATGTTAATTGTTACGTGATACAACTAATTAAATTAATTAAATAAAATCCTAACCACAACACGGTTCAGAAATCCTATCATCGAAACAGTGAACCACGCCTACAACCAGACAAGGACAAGGGGTGGCACACTAATTCGCGACGAGATACTGTTCCATGCCATGGCCAGTTACAAATACAAGATAAATGCAATAAAGATACAGGTGCCAGATACCATATACATGAAAAATAAAAAATTTACGTATTCCGGGAATGGGGAGTGACATCTCTACCCTCCTTAGAAAAATTCCGTCCTCGGAATTTCAATAAGGCTAGTCGAGCGCGCTCTCAGATCACGAAATACACTCATGTCATATAACAATCATGATTATCAAACAACACATGGCATACGAACAGATTACGAAAGAAAGAGCAATAAAGTAAGAGCGCAAACAATAATCATACTAAAGGGAAATGATCGGAGACATACGAATAAAATATGCCTCTCAAGTCAGGTAGGAATTCGTTCTCGAGGTCCTACACCGACACCCAAAGTGGACAAGGGTCAATGCTTGAGATAAGTCGGTACCAATGACTAAATCAAGAACGAGACTCTGTCCAGGACGTACTCTCGTAATCAAGACACATGATAAATTTCACGTATCACATGATACGAGAGCAGATGAGTGAGACGAAAAGTTGCCTTCACTCTTCGAATATAAAACTCAAAGAATTATAAGAATAATAATTAATACTCAAACTTACTCAAAACCTGACCGCCTTCAGCCAATCTTTGCTCTAATACTCCAAATCCTTCTTGCCTTTGTCCCTGCCTTCCCTGTCCCTGCTGCCCAACCTGATGCTGTGCTTGTCGGTACATCTGAGCTTGCGTCGGTAATGGGTACTGGGCTAGTGGCCTCACTGCTAGTGCCGGCCCTTGATACGGTGCTACCTCTGGAGCTGGTAACGCCAGAAACCGTTGAGCTGGTCTTCTGGCCTCTGTATCATAGGACAATTGGCAATCCTATGGTCTGGACTGCCACACCTCAAGCATAATCCATTAGCTGAACGACACACATCCCTAGTGTGCCCTCCCTTACCACAGTAAGTGCAGCCCGCTGGGGGTTGCTGGTTCTTCCTCGGTTGTTGTTGCTGCTGCTGCTGCCTGGGTAGTGCTGGTGCTCGTATCGCCACATCGTGGATACGAATGCCAGGGGATGGTGCTGTTGCTCGGGGTGCTGCTGCCCCTCCTCCTTCTATCTGATCGTGAGATCTCTTCTGACCTCCAGTCCTTGCCGCAAGCCTCTGAATGGTGATCTCATGCCTTCGAGTCGCCGTCAATACTTCATCAAAAGTCTGGTAGTTGTGCCCCTCTATCAACTGCAAGAGCTCAAGATGAAACCCTTGCTGGAACCTAATCGCCCTCTGGCGCTCCGTTGCTACCATCTCTGGGGCAAACCTGCTCAATCTACAGAACTCTGCTGCGTACGCATCTACAGTCTTGCCAGCCTGTCTGAGGTTGATAAATTTCTGTTGTAGTTCAAACTGCGCCACAACTCCATAATACTTCGTCTTGAACCTTGCAGTAAAATCGTCCCAAGCAACGGAACGTCTGATACCTACTTCCTCTGATTCCCACCAATCACGTGCGAGATCCTGAAGTAACAACTTCACCTGATCTACACGTTCTTCTGCCGGCACCTTAGCTGCTATTAGAATAGCCTCAATATCCTTGAGCCATGCATCTGCTGAAATAGCATCCTCCGTGCCCTCGAAACGACGGGGGTTGTACTTGCAAAACCTGGCCGATGCTCCTGAATCAGTCCTCATTCCTCTTTCCAGAGCCGTCTGCAATCCTTGGTTGAGCAACACATTCTGCTCTTGTAGCTGAGTGTGCATGTGCTGCTGAGCCAACATCTGATGTTGCTGAGCAGCCATCATTCCTCTCATGATCTCCAGAAGGGCTGGTGTATCCACTTCCATAGGGGTAGGTAGAACTACAGGTGGTGTTGGAACCTCCGGATACTGCGGTCCAACTGCTGGTTCTACTATCACCTCTTCTTGGATAGTCTCCTGAGGTGAGACTGGCCCTTGTTGCTGACCAACCTGGTCATGTTGCCCATGTTGCCCTTGTTGTTGCTGTCCAATCCTGACAGATGCAGACGAGGTGCCCCTAAGAAAAGGGACAAGAGAACAATCAAACAACCGGACATGAAGGATCAATGAAGTCAAAGGATACCGGAATGTCAAGCAAGGGTTGAGAATAACGAATCAATAGATCAAGGGGAAACATGTGTGATTGAGACATCCTATAAATCAAGCACCCCACAAGTCTGAAATCAGACCTGCATGGGCCACCACTAAAACCTTGTCACGCCCCAGAACCAGAATACTGGAGAGCGGGGGAATGACTCAGCCAGCTACGTATTACGGGTAGATGAATACCGTATAATACGATCAATGCTGTCTAAAGACGAGGGGGTGCATACTACATGAAAGTCTCACTATGGTCACTTCACATCTATTGTCTCAATCATTCGAACAAGAAAACAGAAATAGAGAACATGTAAGAATAAGCAGTACGGCGTCCCAAACGCTCAGTCAAAATGTTCTTGAGATCTGGCTTTACAAAATATAGCCAGATGATATAGCAAGGTGTACACAATTGTTATCAGCTGCAGTCTGACTTAATTACAATTATGCAAAAATAAGTACAAGACAATCCGACTAACATGTCGGTGCCAAACGTCTACGGTATAAAGTAAATAACAAAACGAGTGGTGAAGTAAGGGACCCACTCGAGTCCTCCTGCGATCATCCCTCTAGTGTTGACCATCTTGGAGGCGGAAGTAAGCTGGATCCTCGAAAACCGGCTCTAAATCTGGCCATGCAAAACCAGAGAGGTTAGACCTCTAATAGCAAGTACCACAAGGAAGCACGATATGAGGGAATTAAAACCAGTAATAAGAGAATATAATAATAGATCTCTGCTTGCTACTAGGATTCACATCATATCACGACACTTCGAACCAACCTCCCAACCAAACAAGGACAGAAGTTGGCCCGTCATGTCCTGACATTCTGATCATCCCAGTTAGACAACAGAGTAGGTACAGTACACAAACAAATCATCTTGTACGGCCAATCAAATCCTACGGCTTGCTATTGTGAGTCCCAAGTTATCCTGGAATTATGCAATTAGGAATTCCTCAGTTCTTACTATGTGCGAGCAAGGCTAGTCTATCCAGTCAATCAGGTGCGCCAAGCCTGAATTAGACGAGTCCTAGCAGGATGCCCGTCATATATATACAATATACAATAATAATAAAAGCAGGTACTGTTCCCTGCCCGTGTGGCAGATTTACAGTATCTGTGGGAACCAGCCGGCCTGGCGGGCACTACTAGTCCCGGGAGGGCTGCCATGTAAGAACTCGGGAATCCATTCTCTCCATGCCATCATTATTTTATTTTACTTAATAGTCCCTACGTTGAGTGAAATCCCATGCCGTGGATCATGATCATTCAAATGAGTACTTTCGTACGGGGTACGATATGCGCAACTCTACAACGATACCAGTGCGGCTAGGTTGTAGGTTTTACATAGCGTAATGCAACAATCAAATCTAACTACGGGATAATCATGCCTTGACCATCAAGTACACATGCTACTTTTGTAGAAAAATAAATAAATAAATAAATAGATTGAAGCTTGCATGTGCCTGTATGTCAATATTCGGGATCGGCTAATCGAGTACAATAGTTTATTACATGAACGTGTCTCATTCATTCATTTCAATAAGACGACTAGCCAGTCTCTTAGTTCCAACTAGGAACGCATGATCAATTTAGTCAAGATAACCATCGTTATTAATGGTGACAAGGCATAAAAGTTAATCAGCATTAAACATGGTCGAGTCCATAATTAGTACAAAATAGTTGGTAACATATTCTTGAAGCCAAGGAAAAGATCTACAAATTCATGTTAGGAATTGGAAGAAATTCTAGCCACAATTCAGTCAAAATAGAACATATGATAGTCAGAAACAACCAAAATAGGCATATTCTGCGACATGATATGCGCCTACTGCGACATGCGCCTCATGCGGCTCAACTGCGACATGATATGCGCCTACCGCGACATGCGCCTCATGTGGCTCAACTGCGACATGATGTACGCCTACCGCGACATGCGCCTCATGCGGCTCAACTGCGACATGATATGCGCCTACTGCGACATGCGCCTTAATGCGGCTCATTTGCGACATGATATGCGCCTACTGCGACATGCGCCTTAATGCGGCTCATTCGCGACATGATATGCGCCTACTGCGACATGCGCCTTAATGCGGCTCATTCGCGACATGATATGCACCTACTGCGACATGCGCCTTAATGCGGCTCATTCGCGACATGATATGCGCCTACTGCGACATGCGCCTTAATGCGGCTCATTCGCGACATGATATGCGCCTACTGTGACATGCGCTTCATTGCAACATGCGCCTTCTGCGACATACACCTTCTGCGACATGCGCCTCATGCGACATGCGGTGCGCCTTCCGCGACATGCGCTTCATTGCAACATGCGCCTTCTACGACATGCGCCTTCTGCGACATGCGGTGTGCCTTCCGCGACATGCGCTTCATTGCAACATGCGCCTTCTGCGACATGCACCTTCTGCGACATGCGGTGCGCCTACTGCGACATGCGCCTCAATGCGGCTCATGCGCGACATGATATACGCCTACTGCGACATGCTGTGCGTGCTGCAGATGAATATATAGGAACGAACCAAAATTCTTTTTGCCATAACTTCCACAAAATAAATCGAAATCTAACTTTTCAAAAGCCAAACTTTAGTAGAATCAAATTCTCTACAACATGGAACCACTTAATTTCGAAATCAACAATGTTTGATAGATCAAAACCCTAAATTCATATGAAGACTAAAACCATGAAAACCAAAACTTAAAACTTAGATCTACACCCAACCATCCTTGGAAATCAAGAACTTCAAGACCTAAACTTGTAGAGGAAGAGAAGATGAACAACATAGACCAAAAATAAATGGGGATGCATGAAATCCCTCATGGTGTGCAAGATGTACTTGCCTCTCTCTAATAGCTAGGGTTTTGGTGGAGGAAGAAAGAAAATGAGAGTTATGAGGAGAGAGAATAGAAGAGGGATTTAAATAGCAAGTCATGTTAATCTCCCACCATCCATTCCTTCCTACACAATCTAGACCATTCATGCTTATCATGTTGAACCAAGTTAAACCAAGTTGGTTCAACATGAGCAAAATAAACCAATAGCTAGGTAAAGGCAGAAACAAATTACAGAAAAATAATTAGCATAAAATTAAAGAAATTAGACACGGAATAAATGCGTGATAAATATTAAATAAATGCAATATATATAGGGGTTGGCTTAAGAAAACCCTAAGCCCTAAACATGCTCTAACCATGTGACTAATGACATGTTAATTGTTACGTGATACAACTAATTAAATTAATTAAATAAAATCCTAACCACAACACGGTTCAGAAATCCTATCATCGAAACAGTGAACCACGCCTACAACCAGACAAGGACAAGGGGTGGCACACTAATTCGCGACGAGATACTGTTCCATGCCATGGCCAGTTACAAATACAGGATAAATGCAATAAAGATACAGGTGCCAGATACCATATACATGAAAAATAAAAAATTTACGTATTCCGGGAATGGGGAGTGACATCTCTACCCTCCTTAGAAAAATTCCGTCCTCGGAATTTCAATAAGGCTAGTCGAGCGCGCTCTCAGATCACGAAATACACTCATGTCATATAACAATCATGATTATCAAACAACACATGGCATACGAACAGATTACGAAAGAAAGAGCAATTAAGTAAGAGTGCAAACAATAATCATACCCTAAAGGGAAATGATCGGAGACATACGAATAAAATATGCCTCTCAAGTCAGGTAGGAATTCGTCCTCGAGGTCCTACACCGACACCCAAAGTGGACAAGGGTCAATGCTTGAGATAAGTCGGTACCAATGACTAAATCAAGAACGAGACTCTGTCCAGGACGTACTCTCGTAATCAAGACACATGATGAATTTCACGTATCACATGATACGAGAGCAGATGAGTGAGACGAAAAGTTGCCTTCACTCTTCGAATATAAAACTCAAAGAATTATAATAAATAATAATTAATACTCAAACTTACTCAAAACCTGACCGCCTTCAGCCAATCTTTGCTCTAATACTCCAAATCCTTCTTGCCTTTGTCCCTGCCTTCCCTGTCCCTGCTGCCCAACCTGATGCTGTGCTTGTCGGTACATCTGAGCTTGCGTCGGTAATGGGTGCTGGGCTAGTGGCCTCACTGCTAGTGCCGGCCCTTGATACGGTGCTACCTCTGGAGCTGGTAACGCCGGAAACCGTTGAGCTGGCCCTCCTGGCCTCTGTATCATAGGACAATTGGCAATCCTATGGTCTGGACTGCCACACCTCAAGCATAATCCATTAGCTGAACGATACACATCCCTAGTGTGCCCTCCCTTACCACAGTAAGTGCAGCCCGCTGGGGGTTGCTGGTTCTTCCTCGGTTGTTGTTGCTGCTGCTGCCTGGGTAGTGCTGGTACTCGTATCGCCACATCGTGGATACGAATGCCAGGGGATGGTGCTGTTGCTCGGGGCGCTGCTGCCCCTCCTCCTTCTATCTGACCGTGAGATCTCTTCTGACCTCCAGTCCTTGCCGCAAGCCTCTGAATGGTGATCTCATGCCTTCGAGTCGCCGTCAATACTTCATCAAAAGTCTGGTAGTTGTGCCCCTCTATCAACTGTAAGAGCTCAAGATGAAACCCTTACTGGAACCTCATCGCCCTCTGGCGCTCCGTTGCTACCATCTCTGGGGCAAACCTGCTCAATCTGCAGAACTCCGCTGCGTACACATCTACAGTCTTGCCAGCCTGTCTGAGGTTGATAAATTTCTGTTGTAGTTCAAACTGCGCCACAACTCCATAATACTTCGTCTTGAACCTTGTAGTAAAATCGTCCCAAGCAACGGGACGTCTGATACCTACTTCCTCTGATTCCCACCAATCACGTGCGAGATCCTGAAGTAACAACTTCACCTGATCTACACGTTCTTCTGCCGGCACCTTAGCTGCTATTAGAATAGCCTCAATATCCTTGAGCCATGCATCTGCTGAAATAGCATCCTCCGTGCCCTCGAAACGGCGGGGGTTGTACTTGCAAAACCTGGCCGATGCTCCTGAATCAGTCCTCATTCCTCTTTCCAGAGCCGTCTGCAATCCTTGGTTGAGCAACACATTCTGCTATTGTAGCTGAGTGTGCATGCGCTGCTGGGCCAACATCTGATGTTGCTGAGCAGCCATCATTCCTCTCATGATCTCCAGAAGGGCTGGTGTATCCACTTCCATAGGGGTAGGTGGAACTACAGGTGGTGTTGGAACCTCCGGATACTGCGGTCCAACTGCTGGTTCTACTATCACCTCTTCTTGGATAGTCTCCTGAGGTGAGACTGGCCCTTGTTGCTGACCAACCTGGTCATGTTGCCCATGTTGCCCTTGTTGTTGCTGTCCAATCCTGACAGATGCAGACGAGGTGCCCCTAAGAAAAGGGACAAGAGAACAATCAAACAACCGGACATGAAGGATCAATGAAGTCAAAGGATACCAGAATGTCAAGCAAGGGTTGAGAATAACGAATCAGGAGATCAAGGGGAAACATGTGTGATTGAGACATCCTATAAATCAAGCACCCCACAAGTCTGAAATCAGACCTGCATGGGCCACCACTAAAACCTTGTCACGCCCCAGAACCAGAATACTGGAGAGCGGGGGAATGACTCAGCCAGCTACGTATTACGGGTAGATGAATACCGTATAATACGATCAATGCTGTCTAAAGACGAGGGGGTGCATACTACATGAAAGTTTCACTATGGTCACTTCACATCTATTGTCTCAATCATTCGAACAAGAAAACAGAAATAGAGAACATGTAAGAATAAGCAGTAAGGCGTCCCAAACGCTCAGTCAAAATGTTCTTGAGATCTGGCTTTACAAAACATAGCCAGATGATATAGCAAGGTGTACACAATTGTTATCAGCTGCAGTCTGACTTAATTACAATTATGCAAAAGTAAGTACAAGACAATCCGACTAACATGTCGGTGCCAAATGGCTACGGTATAAAGTAAATAACAAAACGAGTGGTGAAGTAAGGGACCCACTCGAGTCCTCCTGCGATCATCCCTCTAGTGTTGACCATCTTGGAGGCGAAAGTAAGCTGGATCCTCGAGAACCGGCTCTAAATCTGGCCATGCAAAACCAGAGAGGTTAGACCTCTAATAGCAAGTACCACAAGGAAGCACGATATGAGAGAATTAAAACCAGTAATAAGAGAATATAATAATAGATCTCTGCTTGCTACTAGGATTCACATCATATCACGACACTTCGAACCAACCTCCCAACCAAACAAGGACAGAAGTTGGCCCGTCATGTCCTGACATTCTGATCATCTCAGTTAGACAACAGAGTAGGTACAGTACACAAACAAATCATCTTGTACGGCCAATCAAATCCTACGGCTTGCTATTATGAGTCCCAAGTTATCCTGGAATTATGCAAATAGGAATTCCTCAGTTCTTACTATGTGCGAGCAAGGCTAGTCTATCCAGTCAATCAGGTGCGCCAAGCATGAATTAGACGAGTCCTAGCAGGACGCCCGTCATATATATACAATATACAATAATAATAAAAGCAGGTACTGTTCCCTGCCCGTGTGGCAGATTTACAGTATCTGTGGGAACCAGCCGGCCTGGCGGGCACTACTAGTCCCGGGAGGGCTGCCATGTAAGAACTCGGGAATCTATTCTCTCCATGCCATCATTATTTTATTTTACTTAATAGTCCCTACGTTGAGTGAAATCCCATGCCGTGGATCATGATCATTCAAATGAGTACTTTCGTACGGGGTACGATATGCGCAACCCTACAACGATACCAGTGCGGCTAGGTTGTAGGTTTTACATAGCGTAATGCAACAATCAAATCTAACCACGGGATAATCATGCCTTGACCATCAAGTACACATGCTACTTTTGTAGAAAAATAAATAAATAAATAAATAGATTGAAGCTTGCATGTGCCTGTATGTCAATATTCGGGATCGGCTAATCGAGTACAATAGTTTATTACATGAACGTGTCTCATTCATTCATTTCAATAAGACGACTAGCCAGTCTCTTAGTTCCAACTAGGAACGCATGATCAATTTAGTCAAGATAACCATCGTTATTAATGGTGACAAGGCATGAAAGTCAATCAGCATTAAACATGGTCGAGTCCATAATTAGTACAAAATAGTTGGTAACATATTCTTGAAGCCAAGGAAAAGATCTACAAATTCATGTTAGGAATTGGAAGAAATTCTAGCCACAATTCAGTCAAAATAGAACATATGATAGTCAGAAACAACCAAAATAGGCATATTCTGCGACATGATATGCGCCTACTGCGACATGCGCCTCATGCGGCTCAACTGCGACATGATATGCGCCTACCGCGACATGCGCCTCATGTGGCTCAACTGCGACATGATGTACGCCTACCGCGACATGCGCCTCATGCGGCTCAACTGCGACATGATATGCACCTACTGCGACATGCGCCTTAATGCGGCTCATTCGCGACATGATATGCGCCTACTGCGACATGCGCCTTAATGCGGCTCATTCGCGACATGATATGCGCCTACTGCGACATGCGCCTTAATGCGGCTCATTCGTGACATGATATGCGCCTACTGCGACATGCGCCTTAATGCGGCTCATTCGCGACATGATATGCGCCTACTGCGACATGCGCTTCATTGCAACATGCGCCTTCTGCGACATGCGCCTTCTGCGACATGCGCCTCATGCGACATGCGGTGCGCCTTCCGCGACATGCGCTTCATTGCAACATGCGCCTTCTGCGACATGCGCCTTCTGCGACATGCGGTGCGCCTTCCGCGACATGCGCTTCATTGCAACATGCGCCTTCTGCGACATGCGCCTTCTGCGACATACGGTGCGCCTACTGAGACATGCGGCTCATGCGCGACATGATATGCGCCTACTGCGACATGCTGTGCGTGCTGCAGATGAATATATAGGAACGAACCAAAATTCTTTTTGCCATAACTTCCACAAAATAAATCGAAATCTAACTTTTCAAAAGCCAAACTTTAGTAGAATCAAATTCTCTACAACATGGAACCACTTAATTTCGAAATCAACAATGTTTGATAGATCAAAACCCTAAATTCATATGAAGACCAAAACCATGAAAACCAAAACTTAAAACTTAGATCTACACCCAACCATCCATGGAAATCAAGAACTTCAAGACCTAAACTTGTAGAGGAAGAGAAGATGAACAACATAGACCAAAAATAATTGGGGATGCATGAAATCCCTTATGGTGTGCAAGATGTACTTGCCTCTCTCTAATAGCTAGGGTTTTGGTGGAGGAAGAAAGAAAATGAGAGTTATGAGGAGAGAGAATAGAAGAGGGATTTAAATAGCAAGTCATGTTAATCTCCCACCATCCATTCCTTCCTACACAATCTAGACCATCCATGCTTATCATGTTGAACCAAGTTAAACCAAGTTGGTTCAACATGAGCAAAATAAACCAATAGCTAGGTAAAGGCAGAAACAAATTACAGAAAAATAATTAGCATAAAATTAAAGAAATTAGACACGGAATAAATGCGTGATAAATATTAAATAAATGCAATATATATAGGGGTTGGCTTAAGAAAACCCTAAGCCCTAAACATGCTCTAACCATGTGACTAATGACATGTTAATTGTTACGTGATACAACTAATTAAATTAATTAAATAAAATCCTAACCACAACACGGTTCAGAAATCCTATCATCGAAACAGTGAACCACGCCTACAACCAGACAAGGACAAGGGGTGGCACACTAATCCGCGACGAGATACTGTTCCATGCCATGGCCAGTTACAAATACAGGATAAATGCAATAAAGATACAGGTGCCAGATACCATATACATGAAAAATAAAAAATTTACGTATTCCGGGAATGGGGAGTGACAGTTAGGTTCGAAGGATTACCATGACTTATTACTAATCCTTAATCTAATTTAAGTTTTGAGGTTTCTTAAGATCAATAATCCCTCTCAATAATTTATAAGTCAAATCATTCGTCCTAAATTACCCATGAATCCATCAAAGAAAAAAAATATAGTTTAACTAACCATCACATAATTTTATTTGACAATTAACTTTATTGTATAATACCAATATAGTATATTACCAATATTTTAGCCCCAAAAAAAAAACTTTATTGTTAATTTTTGTTAATTATCAATCAACTATTTATGTATATTACCAATATAGTGATATTTATATATATAGTTATTAATTTAGTTAGCAATTTTTAGTATATATATATATACTAAAAATATATATATATATATATATATATATATATATATATATATATATATATATATATATATATATATATATATAAGATTTGTACAAATCATTAGCCATACTATTATGCTGGTAAAATAGATAATTTAAAATGGGGGGTTATATGCAAATTTGAAAAAAGGTTTTGGTTCTCACAAAATCAAGAACAAAGAGAGACAACCAGAGGGAATCCTATATATTTATAGTATATACTACCACCCTTCTTCTTCCTAGAGCTAAAAGAAAACCTTGTAATCACAATGAAAGGGTGAATAGGGTTTACTAATAATTACGCACAATTATGAATGCAAATAGGCAATTTAAAAACGAGTATCAGAAATAAGACAACAATATCTACACGCGATGTATCTTGGTATCCTCCGTGTAAACCCCCTAAAATTTTACTAAGATTTTTTTTAAAAAAATAAATTGGTATTTATTTGTAATTCGTAATTATACGTCGCATACAAATACAATTGTCATCGCGTGCGAGTTTGCGATTCGTATTTCTCGTCGAGTGCGAATATGTGCGAGGACATATTTTCAGAAAAATATTTTATTTATAGATTTTATTTTTATGGAAAATATAGTTTCCAAAATAAATATATCTATTTGTCGTTGTTGCCAAAAAACCTTATTTTTTATAATATAAAAGGGTAATTTATTTCGTTGTTTAAAAATAAGTAGTAGTTTAGAAAAAAAAATTGGTTTATATAAAATATATTTTAGATCTTTGCGAAATTTGAAATTTGTTTATTAACCTATTTTATCATTTACAAAAGCTACTTTATAAATTAATATTTAAGTAATATTCTTGATTTTCGAAATTAATTATTGTATTATTTTAATATTATGAAAAAGATTTTTAGAATTTTTGTTTTACTTAATATTTGAATGATTTTGATAATCTAAATTGGAAAAGATTTTAATTGCCTTAATTTAAATAGTTTTTTTTTAACTAAAGATAAGTTTTATTTGTATTGAATTGGATTTTAAATCGATTTAAATTAATATGGAATTATCCATGGAGATTTAAATAAAACCCAACCTTTATCCTAATGGGAATTCCCACCTCCTATATATAGGAGAGGTACTCCTCCACATTTTCCATCACATTCAGATGTGCATCGTGTCTGTGACGACCAAATGCTTATTCCATCCCTTTACATTCATCCACCTCGTGTCGGGACACACCCCCGACACGACAAAAATCCCGCCTCTGTCCTCCTCTACGTAGCCCGACACCACTGCCCCCTCGTATTAGCCTCATCGTCACCTCTCCACCCCGTCACCATTACCAAGCAAGGTCGGCCACCACCATCACCACAATAACTACTGCCACGACTATTTTCGGCCGCAGCCAACACCACCCTCGCCAATCCAAAACCCACCACCACATTCGAAGAGAAGGCAGAGAACCTCACCTGGGTCCGCCGCGTTTTGATGAGCCAGCCCCCGCGAGTCCGAGACTCCCTCCGCATGTGGAGTCGAGATCCGCCGCCTCTCCGATTTCCCGGTCCCGCTTACAGTCGAGTCCTCCCTGCCGGGCAACCATCGTTCCACGCTGCCGATTCTGCCGCTTGGCCACCGCTGTCACGGCCGTATGCGACCGAGCCGGGTCGAGGCCGACCACCGCGTCTCTCCATGCACTCACCGAAGCTAACCCTGCGCCGTCCACCTTCTGGCCAGCGACCGGAGCACAGCCGTGTGGCTTTCCCTCTCCGCCTCGAAATGCCGATGCCGTCGGAAACTCCAGTCGAAAAACCGAACGGGTCCGCAATATAGGATTAAAATCTAGGAATCTCATCCACATTCTCGATCACCTTCCTTGACCTTCCTTGATTTTCATATTCCGACTCCCGTGGCTTTCCTTGATTTGCATCTTGCTTGACTCCTTCTACCGTAAATTTTTAGTTTCGTGCTTAGTGACAATTAGAAAGATGACTACACTCGTATATGCTCATAGGTCAAACACATGGCTAGAAGGATTACCTTGACAATTAGTATGCATTGAGGTCTTATTTGTGTATAAAAGCATTTATGTTTTCTAGAAATTTGATCTTAAGGATTAGTTTATTCCAAGTTGAGTAGTATATATTACCGCCATCAAAAGGATAGTTTAAATTTTATTTTAAATTTATAAGGCGGTATACACAAGAGGATAGCTAGATCGAGAAAACAAAATTTTTATGAATTTTGAAATTGTGAAATAGTTATGATTTATTAGGGATATGAATCAATTTGAGAAATGTCTTGAGTTTTTATATTGTGACACTTGATTTACGGTTAACTTTAAGTTTGGATATCTCGAGATTTTTAAAGAGTTTAAATTATGATTTTGTAGATGACTAGAGAGACGAAAGTTTAGAAGGGAGAGAAATTGAGGTTTTAAATTGCGCGTACGATTTATAAGTTTATTAAATTTTGAAGAGATGATGGAAAGAAAAAAATAAATAAATAAAATTTTGTTTAAATTTTTTGGAAGATATCGACTTTGAAGGAAAAAATTCAAATTTCAAATTTTGTCCTATGATCTATGATTTATAGAGTTATTTAAATTTCGATTTTAAAGCCTTTTATTATGGATATTTAAATTTTGGTAAAAAACATGTTCATTTTGCGATATACAAGGACCATTTCGAGATTGATTAGATATTTCAATTAAATTGACAGTCTAAGATAATTAGTAATTGTGGTGGAGCATTTTGAAAATTTTATTGAGAACTTCGAGGAATTTAAAATTTAGATCAGATCATATTGGTAGAGGACCAAGAAGCAAGAAATGTCACCCTAGTGAGATAGAAGTATTCTACATTAGATTTTTATGCCACCTATGATTATGATATTGCATATACACAAGTATAGTTAGTCATCGACCAAACCGATGAACATACCTTTTGACTTACTCGACCTTCCCTCAATTCTAGATCTTTTGTCATAGCCATCTAATTATTTGAAACTTGAGAAATGATTAGATTGTTCCTTAATTATACTCCATCTAAGCGGCTGTCATGTCTTTAGAAATTGTATTCCTAACTTATTTTACCTTGATCTACTAGAATCCAAATTATCTTTATTTCATGCTTTAACTTGGTCATTTATTTTGTGCGTTAATCACTATCTCATGAACTCCCACTTTCTATTTTAAATTCTTTTGTGTCCTTTACCGTGACTTTGATATTTGGAGCACAACACTAGACTTTTCCTTCCCACAAATTTCACAAGCAAGACCTACACGAGCCCACCTTCATGTAGGTATATCACGTGCCACTAAAACACGTCTCTTTGTACTCTAATTTCATATTGCGACTTTCGGGTCAAAAAGACTGGACTCTAATCCCTACCGTGAAAACAATATACTTTTTAACTATAGATGAGGCTCGACCTCGACTCAATTCTTTCCACCCGATGTGTAGGATCCTCACGGACAGAAAAAGATTGCAGTCAGTTTGATAATAATCGAGTGACATTACTTCTTCGGTCCGAACCAAGGAATCAGTTAGATATGATGCAAAATGGATCTTGTTCTATCGTTGATCAGAGATTTTTATATGAAAAATACGAATCGGAGTTTGAAGAAGGGGAAGGAGCCCTCGACCCGCAACAGATAGAGGAGGATTTATTCAATCACATAGTTTGGGCTCCTAGAATATGGCGCCCTTGTGGCAATCTATTTGATTGTATCGAAAGGCCGCGCTTTACCTTGATTGCTTGACCCATTGACCCCTTTACAATACTAGTTTAACTCTTGTAAGTTGGGTAGAATACCTCCCGACCTAACCAACCTTTTGTGGACCACCTTGATAGGTTCACTTGGACCATAGAATTCAGTGGACCCTAACTTATCTAGTCAACCAAGCCGACTGCATAGGCCCAAATTTCGGACGGAACTTAGATTTTATAAGATCTTGGACTAATTGATTTCTTTCATCATTACCCTTTACTTATTATTTTATCTACCTATGATGCTAAAATAGTTTAGTTTTGCAAGCGTATTCTTTATCAAGCTTGATCATGACATATGTTTAATGTGGGCGCCCACTAATACATTGTCTAAATCAGAACCGACGTATTATGGTCTGATCAACTATAGTGCACTTGGTTCGCTTTTCATATATCATACTACGTGGATGGAGACATAGTTAAACTTTCCCCTAGAGTCTCCTCCGCGATTACCTTGGTAAATCTCTTGGAAATTATACAACCACCTTTGAATCACATATTGGCATACGAAAACATCTCCTTTGGACTCTTATTGGCTTTCGTCTTTTAACTATTCTAGACAAAGCTTGTGATTGATAGATAGACCAAACCATTCTCCTATAACCATGATAATTGTATATACTTGGGGATAGCCAACCACTGACCAACCAATATGACTATCCCCGCCTTGAGCTACTTGCCTTTTTCCTCGACCCTAGAATCAACTTTCATGACCTTTTGAAATTTGAAGGTGATTCAACTCTAAACCTAGACGACCCTGTATCTTCTATCATGACCCTAATCACTTGAATGATTCCTATCATTCTTTCATTCGTGCCTTCAACCTAGACACTTACCATACAATCTACTTCGAAGTGCCATATTCCCCAAGTTCCCAAAATATCTACTTAAGCTACACCCATCATACTATCATGATCTTTTACCTTGACTAGTTACCCTCGTTCAATTCCAAAAATCGTGAATTATTTCGTCATTATCGAAATCATGATTTTCTAAAGGCGTATTTGTCGTTCCGCGGCCTCGCCCAATGAATTGTGTTGTCTTACTATCGTACCTTCTCACCCCCTACTTATTCTTAATTTCGAGGACGAAATTCTTGTAAGTTGGGTAGGATGTAAACCCCCTAAAATTTTACTAAGATTTTAAAAAATAAATAAATTGGTATTTATTTGTAATTCGTAATTATATGTCGCATACAAATACAATTGTCATCGCGTGCGAGTTTGCGATTCGTATTTCTCGTCGAGTGCGAATATGTACGAGGACATATTTTTAGAAAAATATTTTATTTATAGATTTTATTTTTATGGAAAATATAGTTTCCAAAATAAATATATCTATTTGTCGTTGTTGCCAAAAAAAATATTTTTTTTATAATATAAAAGGGTAATTTATTTCATTGTTTAAAAATAAGTAGTAGTTTAAAAAAAAATTGGTTTATATAAAATATATTTTAGATCTTTGCGAAATTTGAAATTTGTTTATTAACCTATTTTGTCATTTACAAAAGCTACTTTATATATTAATATTTAAGTAATATTCTTGATTTTCGAAATTAATTATTGTATTATTTTAATATTATGAAAAAGATTTTTATAATTTTTGTTTTACTTAATATTTGAATGATTTTGATAATCTAAATTGGAAAAGATTTTATTGGCCTTAATTTAAATAGTTTTTTTAACTAAAGATAAGTTTTATTTGTATTGAATTGGATTTTAAATCGATTTAAATTAATATGGAATTATCCATGGAGATTTAAATAAAACCCAACCTTTATCCTAATGGGAATTCCCACCTCCTATATATAGGAGAGGTACTCCTCCATATTTTTCACCACATTCAGATGTGCATCGTGTCTGTGACGACCAAATTCTTATTCCATCCCTTTACATTCATCCACCTCGTGTTGGGACACACCCCCGACACGACAAAAATCCCGCCTCTATCCTCCTCTACGTAGCCCGACACCACTGTCCCCTCGTATTAGCCTCATCGTCACCTCTCCACCCCGTCACCATTACCAAGCAAGGTCGGCCACCACCATCACCACAATAACCACCGCCATGGTCATTTTCGGCCGCAGCCAACACCACCCTCGCCAATCCAAAACCCACCACCACATTCGAAGAGAAGGCAGAGAGCCTCACCTCGGTCCGCCGCGTTTTGATGAGCCAGCCCCCGCGAGTCCGAGACTCCCTCCGCACGTGGAGTCGGGATCCGCCGCCTCTCCGACTTCCCGGTCCCGCTCACAGCCGAGTCCTCCTTGCCGGGCAACCATCGTTCCACGCCGCCGATTCCGCCGCTTGGCCACCGCTGTCACGGCCGTGTGCGACCGAGCTGGGTCGAGGCCGACCACCGCGTCTCTCCACGCACTCACCGAAGATAACCCTGCGCCGTCCACCTTCTGGCCAGCGACCGGAGCACAGCCGTGTGGCTTCCCCTCTCCGCCGCAAACCCCAGTCGGAAAACCCCTTGTAAACCCTAGCCACTTCTACCGGCGAGCCACCACGCTCTTCCCCCAGCCTGCGACCGGAGCGCCGCCGCCATCCCCAACACCTGGCGTCGACCGAGTCGTCCACCGCCGATCGTCCGCCTCCCGCCAGGCCGCCTTCCCTCGCCGACGAGCACGCATCCAGAGGAGAACAGCGCCTCGTCCGTCGCACCGCGAAGGCCGTTGTCGCCAGTTCAACACCGTACCTGCACCGCCGTGCGCAGGCAACCTCTCGCCGATGCAGCGCCACTGCCGGCGCTCAACCCACGGCCGCCTCCTCCTCGCGTGGAAGCTCCGCCGAAGCACCGAAATCCCCATCGCGGCCCAAGCCCGGAGCCGTTGTGCCTTCTTTCCCGCCGCGCCCCTAAATTTGACCAGCGGGAACCGCTCATCCGTGCGCCGGCCGTGCAGGCCAAGCGCCCGCGCCGGTGAGCGCGTACGCCACTCCCCGCGAGACCAGCGCCCCTCTCCTCTCCAGCCGCGCCGCCGCGCCAGCCGCCCACCTGCGGTGCACCGCCGCGCGACCGCGAGTTCGACGCCGCCCAGCGCCCCCATCCGCTGCCGGAGCTCCGCCTCCGCCGTCGGGGAAAACCCAAGTGAGCCCCTCCTCTTCCCCCTTTCTCTCACTTTTTCATCTCTCCCTCTCTATCTTTCTGTAAACAAATTTAGGAATAAGGTTTTTTAAGATTATTATTATTATTATTATTATTATTATTATTATTATTATTATTATTATTATCATTATTTATTAGTAGTATTATTACTACCATTATTATTATTATTATTATTTATTGCTAATTAGGGTATTGCTAAATTTATCTTAATTACTAGAATTGTGTCATTTATTTTTATTTATATATTACTATTAATATTAGTTTGTTGTTTTGTTAAATATTATTAATTAAATTATTATTACTATTATTTTAAATTGAACAAATATTTTTTAGCAAATTACAAGTTAGTTTTTAAAACACTAAAATATTATTTTCGATTTGACCAGTTATATTTTTGGTCTAAATGATTTAGAAGTATTTTAAATATTTAGCTTAAATAGATATTTTAAATTATGAAATTTAGTTTCCACCTTATTCATATTTTACAACTTAGAGTATTCTGACTAATAAGATATAATGTTCAAAATTATTATATATACATATTTTCAAGGTATTCCGTAAATAAATTTTTACGAGTAAACATATTTTTAAAAGTATTATAAATTTTTTCTAGGAATTTGTACAGTATCTACCACACAAATTCTTCCAATTATCCTCATTACTCATGACTAATCACTTGTTCCTATTTTCTCGCAATTTTGGACCATTACATCAACCCCGGCCATCGGACTATTCAGAACTTGTCAGAACACCGCACCACATCAGGCAATCCACCAGGCAAGACACCTTGCCACTACTGTTTAAATTTTCTGCTTCAATAACATGCATGTTGTGTTTATTTTCAAGTTGTTCTTTTAAATTATATGTAGATGCAAATTACTATATTTTATGCAATTGACTTAGAGTTAAGGGACCACCGTATGTTTAAGTGCATCTCATAAACTGTCATGATGTGCCACGGGTTGTGTGTGAGTTGTGAGTCGCATATAGATACGGACTTGCGTACCGACCGTACATCGGTGCGTACAGGTCGTGCGATAGGATATAACTGCTAATAGATTATGTAGAAGACTTAGCAGTTATTAAGGATTAAACATTGTCGTGGAGACGACACATGTATAGTATCATGGGGAGGGGGAAGACAGTTATTAGCGTAGGGGCTACATGTTCAGTACACACATAGATTTGGGCCGATAGTGTCTCGTATGAGCGCTACTTACTGTCCCGGGGCCGATAGTTCTCGTATGAGAGCTACTTTCTGCCCATGGTCGATAGTGTCTCTTATAAGCGCTACCTACTACCACTGTCTCTCTATCTATGCTGAACACCTAAGCTCCTGCGTAGAATGTTGTCTTCTCAAAGTGTATATCACATAGAATGGTTAGGAACCTTTACGCATGTATATTTTCTATTGAGCTCTTACTAGTCAGTTTATGGCATGATATTATGTGTCTTGTTACGTCCCCCTGAGGACCTAGTTTTTTCCCAGGTGTGTGTTCATATTTTCTGCAGGTGTTCTAGCCAAGGCAGTGATCTTCTCCATTCCTTCGAAGACAATTGCGCTTGGTTCGTTTTATCATTTTGCCGATCGCTTTCTTGTACATTTATATCATTGAGATAGTTGGTAGTGGACTTTGTCTCCGCCCAACGGTTGTACCATAACTATTCAAGTTGATCATATCTTTATTTTATTATATATTTGTGGATGAGATTTAGTTTGTCTTGGATTACTACATTTTACAGCTTATGTATTTATACGAGGCCTACGTACTTCGTATGAATACAGCTGGCATGTCTACGTACTTAGTCTTACGTATATTGGGACTGGGGCGTTACACTCCGTGATGCACTCCAGTCCCGAAACTCTCTCTAACTTTGATCCACTATTATCACAGATAGTTACATGTAAGAATTTTGATATGAAGGCCATGTCGACTTCTTACACACGAGCTTTGATTCGAAGGCACGACGACTTCTACACAGGATTTTATACGAAGATTTGCAGACTTCAACCTCTTACAATAAATAATTTTGATTTTCTCACAAATAATATGAAGATTCTACTTTACAACTCAATTCAACTCTATTTCAAATAAATATGACAGATAAAGCTCTTTTCAGTAGAGAGATTTATACCTGGAAGATAGAAAGTTAAGGCTCCAAGAAATATAAATGAATAGGATCAACTTTTGTTTATGTCACGCCCTAATTCCGTAGAATCGATAGTCGTCCCCCGGGCGTGATGCTGTGCGAACCTAAGTTGCGATCGTATAAGGCATAGTCATAAGGTTATCCGAAATACAATATCAAGTAGAGTACGCAGAGAAATTGAACAAACACATTTAAAAACAGAAGGAACTTTTCTTTCATTGATAATAAACATCATTTACATGACTCTGTTACATTCATTTGTCTCGCGGGCTACAACATGACTCGATTACAAAATGAACGCTGATGAGATAGTCGTTCTATACATTACGCACCCATTTACAAGCAAAATATTTCATTCCACTTGGTATTGTGGCTAGTCAAGACATCTTTTATTCTGGACTGAATGTGGAGTCTTCAAAAGGATCAAAACAAGCATGTCACGACCTGGTACCAGAATATGGGGACGAACATAGGCCAGCTAAACCGTATAAGGTACGAAGATGTTATACAGCGATGATTGCTGTCAATCTTG
This sequence comes from Iris pallida, assembly GCA_029216955.1. Taxonomy (NCBI): domain Eukaryota; kingdom Viridiplantae; phylum Streptophyta; class Magnoliopsida; order Asparagales; family Iridaceae; genus Iris; species Iris pallida. The sequence continues at coordinate 28,067,727 of JANAVB010042020.1, read as the reverse complement.
TTGGGTATCCTAGCATGCAATCAATCTATGGCCTAAATCTGATCTCATATCCACAGGCAATAATCAGTGAAGTAATCAGAAAGAGAGAATCATATAGAAAGCAGGAAGCACTCATATGATAAACATAAAATCTACGGACATGATACTAATGTGTTGAGTATACCTTTCCATAGTTCCTAGCATGGTATGGAACTGAGGCACTTCCTCCATGTCAAGTCTAGAAGATCCATAGGGTCGGTCACTGGCAATCTGGGAACAATCCAGGGTTGGTCAGGCCAACCGCAACAAGTACCAAAAAGGAAGGCTCAAGGACGGACAAAAAAAAGCCAGCAAGATAAAATATAATGCAGGAGAACATATATGAACCATAAATGGGGTAAGAATTATGCGATACCAACGCATGATAACAATCCACAACTAATGTAGCTAAATAACCAACAATCATCAAAGTCTTCCTAACATCCACTAATGCCAGCATCGCCAACTGGAACTGGATATCAGCCAGTTTTGCAAGTAACAAGCCAAACAATTTAAGTGATTAAGCGGCCACTGAAATGCCTACAGCTTTCTATGTGGAGGTTGGGATACCCCAATAATGCAATGTATAATGTAGAACCAGAAACTGTACCTATTTAGTGAGTTGAAATACTACTTCGACATGTAAATGGCTAAGGATAAATTCGGCACACCACACATGAAATGTGCGACTGCTATTAGACACGAATAATAGATCCAACATCCCGCATGTGAAGTGTGCGACTGCTATCAGACACGAATAGTTTTGGGTTTGTTTAGATGTCTAGAGTATTTCCTCACCCGACTACTACCAATGGATCCAAGCAGGTCATAAACACAAAAAATCATACATGAGTCATGAAAATAATAACCACGAATAAAACATGCAAGGGATCCATACTACATCGCGTGACCATCGTGTCGAGAGTCAATAGAAAATCAATGTAGAGCAATACTAATACATGAATCATAGAATCTATCAAATATGAAAACTATCAGAAATGTACTCGCCAACTAGCAAGGTACCCATGCAGGTAATCACATAATATAGCTAGAAATCAAGATGGCACTGCAGTGCCATATAATCAGGAAAGTAGCACCTCAAGTACACATGGGAGCCTATAGCTCTAATCATCAAGTCGGCCTACCAACCGAATCAATCTTTCAGGAGTCTCTCATCTATGATGAGATAAATATCATGTCAGGAAGGACGATTGTCATGCCCCAATTTTCGTAGATTCATTTTTATCTCTTGGAATCGATCATCCTCACTTGGGTGTGATGTCGTACAAGTCTGATATTGCACTTGTACAAGGCATCGATAGTATACAATTGATAATCTTCAAATAGGAACACATCACAGCGACAGAAAATAGGAACACATCACAGCGACAGAAACAGACAAATTGAAGTTAATGAGGACATTCTTTCTTATCAAAAAGAAACACATCACTGATTTATAGCAGCGGAGATAAGCAGATAACTTGGGTCGCACAGAGATATGTAAAAGGTATTCTCTTCAATAATTGAAGTAGAGTACAAAACTGGTATTGAAATATAAAGTTTACATTACATCTCACTTTACATGGACAGCCAACTGAAAAAGAGTCATAAAGCTTACATTTGATACTTTTATATATTGGAATACAACTCGATATACCGACTTGGCTTACAATTCATTGGTACAACTGATTAAAATGCTCCATACATTATGCCCTTTATAAACAGAAGACATCATCTTGTACAAGGAGAGCTTCTGTATGTCCAACAAATCTTCGATGTCGTGGGACCGATCAAGCCAATCTTCGTGTACAGAACTTTCCAAGCACGAGCACCTAAAAGAGTGCCCACAACATGGGTCAGTACATCATCTATGTACTGGCGAGCAGAATCCAACCCACTCGCCTAAACCGACACTAAGTTTTCAATTAAGCAAGCTTTTATTAGAATGATCTTTCTATTTGGGGCCTAGCATCAATTTACAGTTCTTGAGCAGAAACATTGAAGTATGTAAACTTTTTATCTCATTTCTTATGTAAAGGTATCAATGAAGCATACTTGATTTTATCAAGTTCTAGTACTGTTTATGTAGAGGCATTATTCAAGCAGTCATTGAGTTAGCATACATCGAAATTGTTATAGTGATTATCTTAACAAGGCAACAATTTAGCATACTATATTTAATATATTAGTCAGATTCTCATTTGAAAGGCAACATCACAGCACCATTTACTTGGCATGTTAAGCAAGCAAGTTGAACCAACATAATATATTGCATATATCACAGTTAAGTGATTTATTTTCGATAGCCGACTCCTCGTTCCTGCATCAAATACAGGTTAGACAATATACTTACTCTGCCTGCACCAAACATTCATTAGCATGCATCCTGACTACATGACCACTACTGTTATACACTATTTTGGACTTGTCATATATGACTTCAAGGGTATGCGACGCTCCATTCACCCGGGTTGCAAGCCCGAAATGAATGTCCCGATACCAATCATGCCACCAAAGCGTACTGCATTTCCTCTAGGCCGAATCGGTCCCCAGGGCCCTGGGAACCATCCGAGAAAACAATACCTTGTATACAAGTTGTCCATGACCATACGAATGCGTGTTCGAAGTCACATGGTAAAATATTAAGATAAGTAAAGGCAACATTGTATTATCTCACCTCATCACGTCGTATTCAACGACTTATCATTTCCATCATTTACCATCATTTTCACTTGGTGATCTCGACGATCCCAAGACTTATCATTTCTCATTGCATTGATTCATTGCAACATTTCTCATAGCATTCTTTCAACAAGGAACAAATATTATTTCATTCATCTCATTGGGACATATAGCATTTCATTCATTGCTTATAAGAAGACAGGCAACAACAATTCATATCAATTAGCATAGCTAGTTCATTTCTCATGTATCATTCATAAGGCATCTCATTATTCAAGTGTTTTACTTGTTTCAACAATGTTAAGCATAAGGGACAATGTTATCAATTCATTCTCAGGCATTAAGTTACATTAGTAGTTCAAGTGTGATTCATTCAGCAGTTCAATGTTCATGTGTTGTTCATTTCACTATTAGGCAACATAAGCATCTCTTATAATCCAGCAACTAAGACATAGGTCATTTAGGGACAATTCATAGTATCAATACTCCATTTTATTAAGCATGAAGGAGTAAGGAGGAGGAAGGACAGTTCCACTCACTTGCATAAAAATGGTCTTCTTATTTTAATCGCATACGTCCCTACTAAGTGTAGCTCCACGAGCGAGCCACGTTCCAATACTCATTTCGTCTAGCCAGTTAAGAGAGACTGCATTAGCCTCAATTCTCCTAATTTCCAACCCAAGTTATTGTTCAACATTCTGATCGCATCCAACAAGCCAACCAAATACCTCACGCGGAGCGGGGCATTACAACGATCACCAGATACTAAGCTAATCACAATAAAAATGCTAGGCCCTTTGACTCACAAGAATCCTCTAAATCATTGATCACAAGCTATCAGTAAACAGTTCTCCCAACTACCAGGATACAACAAAGGTAACAGGTTTGGACGTTTGGGAAGTCGGGTATAAAATCTTATAATGATACCCTCAATATTCTCTTCGTTCTGCGAAGCACTCGCACAATCATCAAAATCCAGGAATCCACTTAGTCATATCTGATCAAATTAGAACATCATCACAAAAAAATCGCAATAATATCCAAGAATCCCTGAGATTCTATGTGATCATATTTCATATTGTCACGACCCGTACCCACTTTTCGGGATACGAGTGTGTGTCCAAGCCAGCCTACGCCGCAGAGTCGACGGTTGAACGCTGTCAAGCCAGCAATAAATAAATGCTTATAAACAATAATGTTTCTTACTCATTCACATTTCTAAATTGATTACAACATTTTATATTTAAAGAAAATATAAGATTCTTACAATTAATGAAAATGATACCACTTCTATCTAATTTCTAGGTTTCTGCCTGCAAGTACACCCGTATCTCCCAAGGCTAAGTGAAGCCATAGCTAAACCTGAAAAATATTGGTTTCCAGTCAGGAATAGAATAAGCACACAAATCGACGACAAATCGAAAACACAATAGAATTCACAAGACATGAAAATCACATATATGAGATGATCTAGAAAATAAGACCAATATCATGGCAAATCACGAAAGAAAGTAGATAACTCTACAGCATGATATATCAACTAGAAGAACAAGTAGACAGGGTGACACGATATGTGGTGAAGAAAACAAGAAAAATAAGTAAAAGACAACTATCTATGTGTTTTAAAATATCAGGTTCGACATGTGAACGGCTAGGGGTAACTCAGGCACCCTGCACGTGTCGTGCACAGCTGCTATTCTCCACGAAAGACACGGGGGATAGTTCTGGGTAGTCCACATGTCTACTAAGATATTTTCCCTTCCGACTAGTACTCATAGACTTGAACAAGTCACGAACCACGAAAATACGACAATCACGAAATATAGTATATAGAGATCCATGACACTAATCCGTGTAACAATGTGTCAACAAGTAAGAGCATATGTATAAACATGAAATGGAAAGACTATTATGAATCGAAAGCAATCAGAAAGTGCACTTTTCTGAGGTCCTTGCACAAACCGTAGTCACAAGTCGAGGATGAGGGGATTGTCGATCTAGAACCTGTCAACCTATAAGATACATCGTACCACAAACCATGCACGAAAACCACAAGTCAATTCTAAGGTTCTAGTTCTAAATTCATGGAATATGTGGCTAATGGGTTACTAATCTAATAATAGTTAATTCTGAAATAAATTACTTAAAAACCTAATTTAACTAAATAATAATCTGAATATAATCTAAACATGCAAGTTTGGCCATAAAAAGTCATGTTTCCAATTTTGGAAGCCATGGCACGCAAATCGAGGCGTGTCGTTGACTATTTAGTCAAACGTCGTGAACTCTAGATTTTAAAAATGCACCTTGGTAGATTTCAGCGCCACAAGTGTGCTTCAATCAACCGTGCTGCGAATTCATGTTTTAGTCAAAAGATATCGCCGTTGTGGCTAATCGTGACCAAAACGGTGATTCACCGATAAATTCTGGGTTCAACAGAATAACTAAAATACTAGATTAACGAATTAATTTCTGGTAAAAATATATGTCGTAGGGCTCTGTGTTAGCTTTCCAAAACTTCAAACGGTTCATGATTTCAATTTTCGGTCCTCCCGGAATCTCGAAAACACCAAACGTGTCAAGTTTCGGACAACTGACACTCTGCGAATTTTCAAAAAATTTAGGAACAAACTATACGAAAATAAATTACATATTCATAAAGTTTACCTCCATAAAAATCCAACAAAAAACCGGCACGCTAAAATCATGTCGGGGTTGACGGCAATCACTCCGTGAAGTCGGGGTCTCCAAAGAGCAACTCTCTCAAAACGGCCAAGTGAATATTAGGGTTTACGAAATACTTTAAGATATATATAGGAGAGAGAAAAAGGCAGTTACTGTAGCAGTTGGCGCCGACAGGTGGGCCCCCTGGTGAATTACTGGATAATTATTTATTTAATTCAAAAAATTATTTAAAAATTATTTTAAGTCCAAATAAACTCAAATAAAATCCTAAAAATCCCTAAAAATTGTAGAAAATTATAAAAAATATATTTAACCTTCTAGAATATAAATAAAAATAATTTACCTCATATTAATCCCAAATGGCCTCATAATAAATATTGGAAGCCTTTAAAAATATATAAACCTTAATAAATAAATACTTAAAAATTTCCAAAAATTATGAAAAAATTCTAGAAAATATAAAATAGTATAACGAACCCTAAAAAAAACATTTGGGGTCAATATTTACTCATATGCTAGCACAATAAATTCTAGAGGTCCTAGAAAATAGGTTTTTCAATATTAAAATTATCAAAATAATTCCAAAAAATTTATAAAAATTATAAAAAATATATTTAAACTTCTAAAATATAATTAAAAATATTTTACCTCAAATTATCCCCAAATGGTCTCATAATAAATAATGGAAGCCTTTAAACTATATAAAACTAAATAAAATAATTATCTAAAAATTATAGTAAGCTATAAAATAGCTAAACAATGCTTACTAAGGTCCAAATGACCATAATATGATTATAGCTCCCTTATGAGCTTAGGTACGACTCCTAATGACCATAAAAGTAAACCGTAATCAAATAAAAATAATAATAGTAATCGGAAGTGGGCTTACACATATCAACCCAACCCTCCAAATTAAACTCAATCCTCTAATATATCCAAAAATATAATTTTGATACATAAAACAACTCTCAGCCCTATCTAGCTAGACTAGGATAACTACTAGAATGAATGATTTGGGGACAAGAGTCTATTAATAAATGTCTAAGAAAAATGGCAAGGATTGCATGGACCACTCTTCTTACGCTGTCCGACGGACAAGACATGTCAAGGGCTAGGCGACTAATCTAGTCAGGCGTCTACTAGCAGGTACTGGGATCAGGTATACTATGCCACGATAAACGTGCATGGGGCTGGTTCAGCAAACCAAAGGAATGGTTTCTGCCCAACTCTTCAAACCAAATTCTCGACCAAAAATTCTAGAAAAATTCGACAGAGTATCCTTTGTATTCTGGCTGGGAGCTCCCAGCAAATTGGGGATAAATCCACTCGGCACAATTGTAACGCTCCAGTCCCAAAATACGTAGGACTATGAACGTAGACATGCCAGCTGTATACATACGAAGTATGCTTCAATATATGGAATACTCGTATGTATACATAAGCTGTAAATGCAATAAAATCAAGGCTAACTAATCTCATCCACAAAATGAAAGAATAAAAGATAATATAAATCAACTAGAATTTGTCAATTATATAAAGGTTGGACGGAGACAAATACACTAACAACTAGTTAAAAGAAAAGTGATACATGGAAATGGAATGATTTATCGAGAATAGCGAATAGATCCAAGTCACGCCATCTTCGAAAGAAATGAGAAGATCACGACCTTGGCTAGATTACCTGCGGAAGACAAGAGCACACACCTAGAGAAATAACCAGGTCCTCAGAAAGACGTAACAAGATACACAATATCATGCCATATAAACTGAATAAATACTGCTCAATACATAAGTCAATTGGATTATAACATGGTCCAATACTCCACCTTTGAATTAGCGTACCATCCCTCTAACCAAACAAGGACAGGAGATGGCACACTAACCCACGATGAAGTATCTTTCCAAGTCACGAATCCAATATGGTATCCGGACCCCAACGAGGTTCAATACCTTCTCATCGGAGCAGTGAGCCACAACTACAACTAAACAAGGACACGATGTGGCAAACTAGTCCACGACAAGTTACTGTTCCAAGCAACGATCAGATACAAGTACCCAAACCAAGAGTACTCATACCTAACGGATAAGGGTGTCTAACCAATCTAAGTGAATGTATTTTTAAGAACACCCTCCAACGCATGGGCCCTGGCTAAAATGGGATCGGCATAGTCCCCCCTTGGGGCACCAGAGGTCCAATCTGTAAGAGCATGACGTTCCAAAGAACATCAGTGGCCATCAGTAAAATAAGGGTCAACTAACACCGTATCTCCAGCGGAGTGGACAATTCCTTAGTGTATGGACAATCAGTAAGAGCATGACATTTTGAAGAACGTCAGTGGCCGTCAGTAAAATAAGGTTCATCTCATACCGTATCTCTAACGGAGCATCCGGATCACAAAAGGGAAGTGTATAGTAGCCCATACGCTAAGGAATTGTCCTTCCCGCCCAATGCCTAATATGTCGTATCCACAACACAGAACCTCTATTAACCGCTAAGTCAAACTAATCATGCAAACACTATTAGCTGTTAATCCTATCGCATGGCTTATACGTACTGGCGGCCAGCCAGTCACGCATGTCCGAGTTCTATATGCGACACACGACTTCGTGGCACAAACGTGTCAAGGCCAATGTATGCAACACAAACAAGGGTGGTCCCTTAAATCTAAGGTTAATATGCATAAAAATAATAAGTACGGGAAATAGAACTACACAGTAAAAATATATCTAATTATAACAGTGTAGCACAGTTTATTTTACAGAAAAATAAATAATAAATAAATACATGAATATGAGCTAAATTAAAATAAATAGATAATGGTAAGGTATCTTTCCTGGTAGTGACGTCTGGTGTGCTGTGATGATCAAGGTGGCGCAAAATATGGCTTCTATGTTATAACTACGCAAGACAGCTTCCGATGATGGCACGGACAGTTCTATTAGTCTAGAATGGTTAAATTAGTTAGGGTGACATAAGGAAGTTCTGTTTTGGAGGGGATAGAAAATTTGATGAGCATGGACAAGATAGAAATCATAGGAATTGGATAAATAATATATATACATACCCTAGATAATCTAATAACGTATTTTTCACAAATATATTTTAAGTATATTAATACTGGTATTTTATAAATCTCCCAAAAATTTAGGATAGCCTTACTACAATTAGTACTACTAGCTAGGTTACCATATATACTATATATAAATATATTAAAATAATATTCAATTAATAATAAAGTATCTACTGGTAGTGTTAAAAGAAAAGCAAAGAAAAAATAATAAAATAAAAATGAAATAATAGGTTCATCTGCTGCTCTTCTCTTTAAAAACAAAATAATAATAATAATAATAATAATAATAATAATAATAATAATAATAATAATAATAATAATAATAATAATAATAATAATAATAAATTACAACATACTAATTTAATACTGATAGTAAATTAGTTACTGTATATACTCTGATACATACCTACTATATTTAGTATATTTATTGTATCATATACCTTAACATTAGTAAAAATATAGTAAAAACTAAAAAAACACATGCTTGCATGTCCAATGCTTTAACCCACAGTTGTGTGCTCTTCCTTAAAGGAAGAGTTGACATTGGAAAGAAAGGGAAAGAAAGCAAACAAAATTTGTAAAGAGCAGAGGAGGAAAAAAACCGAGGGAGAGGAGTGATGGGAGAATGAGGGGGAATGGGGGAGCGGGTTTCTCACCGATGGCGGAGGGACGCTCAATCTCAACAGGCGTGACGGAGCGACGGTCTACGCCGAAAGTGGTCGAGCGGAACTCCAGCACGACGCTGTAATGCTTGGGAATCTGCGCTCGGCATCTTCGGCCAAATTTGGGTGGCGCAGAGGAAGCGGGGTGGCTCCACGGCCAGAATTGGAGTTAGATGGCGTTAGGACTCGACGGTGATGGCGGGAAGCAGCGGTGGACACGTGCGCATGCGTAGGGACCGGTCGCACACACCATCGGGTCGGCGCTGATATGTTACGGGTAGGACGATGGGTCTATGGCACTAGATGATGAGGGTGGACAAGGAGGGGCATGGCGACGCTGTCGTCGGGTAAGTTGTTTCGTTTCATTTGTGGTGGTGGTGGTGATGATTTGTTTTTGGGAATTTTTGGGTGGTGACGGTGAATTTCTGTGGTGGCGGCAATGAAGGGTGTGGTGATGATGACTAAGATGGTGGCAGTGCTGGTCTCGGGGGTGGCCGCTCTGAGGAGGGAGATGGTTATACAGTTTGCCGGCGGGGCTGGAAGTGGTTTTTGGGGTGGTGGCGGTCTATGACGATGGAAGTCATGGGCCGTCGGGGTGACGGTCGGTCCGTCGGTGTTGGGGTCGGGGTGATGGTGATGATGGTGTATTGGAAGGCTGTGGTGGTTGTGATCGGGTGGTTGCGAGTCGCCGGAGGGGAAGTCGTGAAGCGAAGGTCGGAGTGGTAAGGGGATCGGAGATTGTGTCGGGATTATCGACACGGAGGAGGATGCGATGTATATGTACAAATATACTGTATTGGAAAGACACCCGGTGTCGGACCCGAGGCTAACCCCGGCTGTCACGAAGGGATTGGATACCGACACGGTGCACGCACATCTATGGGGGATTTATTTGTGGAAATAATTGAGAAGAAAAACAATATAGAGTCTCCCATATATATAGGGGGTATAAACTCTAGTTTGATAAGGATTATGAAGAATTAAATTCCGTTAGATAATTCACTATTAATTTAAACCAAATCAAAATTTAGTCCAATCAAATCCAAATCCATATTTAATTTTTAGATAAATCTTATCTTCAATTTAAAGTAAATAAAATCTTTTCCAAATTTAAATCACCACAATTAATTAAATATTAAACCAAACGAATTTTCAAATTAACTTTTTATAAATAATAAAAATTTGTTATAATTAATTTCAAAAATCATAATAAATATTTAAGTATTTGAAATATCTTTTTGCAAATAAATAACATAATTTTAATTAGTTTTTGAAAATAAATTATACATGAATTGCACTTCTCAAGCGATATTATTTATAAAATAAAATTGTGACGCATTCTATAACTTATTAGATAAAGATATTTACTTATACTTTTTTAGAACCAACTATCTATTTTTTCTATTATAAATATTTTTGTAAAAATAAAAATAAAATATGTCGTCTATTCGTATTCGCACTCGACGTACAAATATTAAAACAAAAAAACCAATACCAAAATAGAATTTTTTTTAAATCATAGTGAAAATTTAGGATGTTTACATCCTACCCAACTTACAAGAATTTCGTCCTCAAAATTAAGAATAAATAGGAGGGTTGAGAAGGTACAAGGGTATATCAATAAGGCAACACAATCAAATCATTGGACGAGGCAAGGAAACGACGTTGAACACAAACATGCTTTAAAAAATCGTGTTTTCGAATATAAATCATGGATATGGAGGGTCGCTAGTTAAGTCAATAAAATCATGATAACACAAATTTGAGAATAATAAAGAATCGAGTAGATTAAAGAAAATAATTTAGGGACTTATGAGTGATGGTTTCTTGAGAGAAAATTGTATAGTAGACGTCTAGGTCGAGGGCATGATTAAGGGAACGACTTGAATCATTCATAAGTTTCATATGATTAGAAGGTCGCGATAATGAATTCTAGGGTCGAAGAAAAGGGACGAGTAACTCAAGACGAGGATATGGTCGTATGGGTATGGGTTGGTTGATGGCTAGCTACACCCGTATATATACAACCATCATGGTCCTAGAAAATACTTCGTGTTTATCGAGCATTTTTTTTCTAAAATAAGTGAAAAACAAAAACCATAGAGAGTTTAAAGAAGATGTTATCGAATATGAGTACGTGGTTCAAAGGCGACTGAATAATTCAAAAAAGAATCGTCAAGGCAGTCGTGGATGAGATTCTAGAGGACAAGTTTAACTATGTCTCCATCCACGTAGAATAATATAAAAAGCGAACCAATGTGCACTAGGTTGATCAGACCATCATGCATCGGTTCTGATTAGGCAATATATTCGTGGGTGCGACCCAAATAACATATGTCTTGAACAAGCTCGATAAAGGTATAAGCTTGCGAAACTAGACTATAATAGCAGCATTAGTCAAGCTAGTCCAAAATATAAGTATGCGAGATAACGATAAGAGAGCATACTAGTTCAAGTTCCTTAAGAATCTCAGTCTTGTCCATTGTTTGTGCCTATACAGTCGTCATACCGTCTTCTTGTCTAAGTCTTTGGTTGAAAAAATAGGTTAGAGACCTATACACTCTATTATCTAGGTAATCTTATTAGTATCCTCTTTTAATGGGTAAGGACAAGGAAATATTAGGTCATGAGACATTCTATCCAACTTACAAGAGTTAAACTAGTAGTGTGATTGAACAATGGAATATGTCTATCTAGTGTGGGTATCTTCCTAACCACTATCAAGCACGAAAGAAAGATAAAAAATTACATTAGAAGAAATCAATTAAGATGCAAATCGAGGAGTCAAAAAAGATTTCAAAAATAAAATCGAGGAAGGTGGAAGTATGTGGATGAGATCCTAGATTGTAATCCTATACGCAGTCTTGCTTGGTACGGTAAAGTAACCAAACAATTTATCTTGACCTGCATGGGCCACCACAAAAACATGTAATGTCCCAGTCCCAAAATACATAGGACTAGGAACATAGACATGCCAGCTTTATAAATATGAAGTATGCTTCAATATATAGAATATTCGTATGTATACATAACCTATAAATGCAGTAAAACCAAGGCTAACTAATCTCATCCACAAAATGAAAGAATAAAAGATAATATAAATCAACTGGAATTTATCATTTATATAATGGTTGGGCGGAGACAAATCTACTACCAACTAGTTAAAAGAAAAGTGATACATGGAAATAGAATGATTTGTCGAGAATAGCGAATAGATTCAAGTCACGCCATCTTCGAAAGAAATGAGAAGATCACGACCTTGGCTAGATTACCTGCGGAAGACAAGAGCACACACCTGGAAAAATAACCAGGTCCTCAGAAGGACGTAACAAGATACACAATATCATGCCATATAAACTGAATAAATACTGCTCAATACATAAGTCAATTGGATTATAGCATGGTCCAATACTCCACCTTTGAATTAGCGTACCATCCCCCCAACCAAACAAGGACAGGAGATGGCACACTAACCCACGATGAAGTATCTTTCCAAGTCATAAATCCAATACGGTATCCGGACCCCAACAAGGTTCAATACGTTCTCATCGGAGCAGTGAGCCACACCTACAACCAAACAAGGACAAGATGTGGCAAACTAGTCCGCGATAAGTTACTGTTCCACGCCACGGTCAGATACAAGTACCCAAACCAAGAATACTCATAACTAACGGATAAGGGTGCCTAACCAATCTAAGTGAATGCAGTTTTAAGAACACCCTCCAACGCATAGGCCCTGGCTAAAATGGGATCGACATAGTCTCCCCTTGGGGAACCAGAGGCCCAATCTGTAAAAGCATGACGTTTCGAAGAACGTCAGTGACCGTCAGTAAAATAAGGGTCATCTTACACCGTATCTCTGGTGGAGCATCCGGATCACAAAAGGGAAGTGTATAGTAGCCCATACGCTAAGGAATTGTCCTCCCCGCCCAATGCCTACTATGTCGTATCCACAACACAGAACCTCTATTAACTGCTAAGTCAAATTAATCATGCAAACACTATTAGCGGTTAATCCTATCGCACGGCTTATATGTACTGGTGGCCAGCCAGTCACGCATGGCCGAGTTCTATATGCGACACACGACTTCGTGGCACAAACGTGTCAAGGCCAATGTATGCAACACAAACAAGGGTGGTCCCTTAAATCTAAGGTTAATATGCATAAAAATAATAAGTACAGGAAATAGAACTACACAGTAAAAATCTATCTAATTATAATAGTGTACCACAGTTTATTTTACAGAAAAATAAATAATGAATAAATGCATAAATATGAGCTAAAGTAAAATAAATAGATAATAGTAAGGTATCTTGCCTGGTAGTGACGCCTGGTGTGCTGTGATGATCAATGTGGCACAAAATATGGCTTCTGTGTTACAACTACGCAAGACAGCTTCCGATGATGGCACAGACAGTTCTATTAGTCTAGAATGGTTAAATTAGTTAGGGTGACATAAGGAAGTTCAATTTTGGAGGGGATAGAAAATTTGATGAGCATGGACAAAATAGAAATCGTAGGAATTGGATGAATAATACATATATATATATATATATATATATATATATATATATATATATATATATATATATATATATATATATATATATATATATATATATATATATATATATATATATATATACCCTAGATAATCTAATAACATATTTTTCACAAATATATTTTAAGTATATTAATACTGGCATTTCATAAATCTTCCAAAAATTTAGGATATCATTACTACAATTAGTAATACTAGCTAGGTTACCATATATACTATATATAAATATATTAAAATAACATTCAATTAATAATAAAGTATCTACTGTAGTGGTAAAAGAAAAGCAAAGAAAAAAGAAAATTAATAAAATAAAAATGAAAGAATAGGTTCATCTGCTGCTCTTCTCTTTAAAAACAAAATAATAATAATAATAATAATAATAATAATAATAATAATAATAATAATAATAATAATAATAATTACAACATACTAATTTAATACTGATAATAAATTAGTTACTGTGTATACTCTGATACATACCTACTATATTTAGTATATTTATTGTATCATATACCTTAACATTAGTAAAAATATAGTGAAAACTAAAAGAAACATAAGCCTGCAAGTCCAATGCTTTAACCCACTACTGTGTGCTCTTCCTTAAAGGAAGAGTTGACATTGGAAAGAAAGGGAAATGAAGCAAATAAAATTTATAAAGAGCAGAGGAGGAATAAAACCGAGGGAGAGGAGTGATTGGAGAGTGATGGGAAATGGGGGAGTGGGTTCTTACCGGTAGCGGGGGGTGCCAAATCTCAGTGGGCGCGACGGAGCGGCGGTCTGCACCGGAAGAGGTAGGGTGGAACTCCAGTACGACGCTGTAGTGCATGGGAATCTGTGTTCGGCATCTCCTATCGAATTTGGGTGGCACGGAGGAAGCATGGAGGCTCCACGACCAGAATTGGAGTTAGATAGTGCTGGGACTCGGCGGTGATGGCGGGAAGCAGCGATGGACACGTACGCACGCGGAGGGAGCGGTCGCACACACCACCGGATTGGCGCTGATATGCTACGGTTGGGGCGATGGGTCAGTGGCACTGGACGATGAGGGTGGACGATGAGGGGCATGGTGACGCTGTCGTCGGGTAAGTTGTGTCGTTTCATTTGTTGTAGTGGTGGTGGTGATGATTTATTTTTGGGGATTTTTGGGTGGTGACGGTAAATTTCTGTGGAGGCGGCAATGAAGGGTGTGGTGATGATGACGAAGATGGTGGCAGAGCTGGTCTCGGAGTGGTCGCTCCGAGGAGGGAGATTGTTCTACAGTTTGTCGGCGGGGCTGGAAGTGGTGTTTGGGGTGGTAGCGTTCTACGACGGTAGAAGTCATGGGCCATCGGGGAGACGGTCGGTCCGTGGGCATTGGGGTCGGGGTGATGGTGATGATAGTGTATTGGAAGGCTGTGATGGTTGTGATCGGGTGGTTGCGAGTCGCCGGAGGGGAAATCGTGAAGCGAAGGTCAGAGTGGTGAGGGGATCGGAGATTGTGTCGGGATTATCTACACGGAGGAGGATGCGATGTATATGTACAAATATACTGTATTGGAAAGACACCCAGGGTTGGACCCGAGGCCAACACCCGATGTATATGTCACGACCCACACCCGATTTTCGGACACGAGCTCGTAAAAAAGCCAGCTACGTATCGAGCGGACTCCAGTCCGACTCGAATACGTAAACGCTGTCAAGGCTATAGTATACTGTCAAATCATTGCAATGCAATCTATATCTCAATCCACAATAAGAATATAAAACAAAAATTAACAATTATGGGTCATGGTCTGCAGCCCATTAGTATATTGTCCGATTAGACTCCAAGAATGATATAAGTCGATAAAATAAGCAGAGTATATCATGGTATGGAATATAAAGCATGAGAGGATAATAAGAAAATATCACAAGCAAATACCTGTGTCCCTGCAGGTGTAATTACTACCATAATGAGCTGCTAACTAATTCCATGCAATTCGCTACCTGAAGAGATCATCAGGTCCTCAGGGGACATAGCAAGATACATAAAAATATGTCTATCTAACAGTTTAATCATGTAATAATATAAACAGAAACTAGACATGAGACTGACATGTGGCTACTGACAGGTAACTATGAACACGGATACAGGATCAACTATGCATAAATAAACTGCTGGAAGAACAAGAGATCAATGGAATACCAACCCTCGCCCCGATGTGGACTCGCAGGTCAGTTTCAAGACAAGTCCCCCTTGCCTCGTGTGTGGACTTGCAGGTGCAAACGGACAACCCTCGCCCCGTGTGTGGACTCGCAGGTTATGGAAACGATACAGGAATAGCAGTTCAATCACACATACTTGCAGACACGACTCAGTCAAGATACTGGTAACGACACGGTACAACTCAGTCATGACACAGGTAAGGACAACTCTGACATGAACCATAATATGGAAAAGCCTGGTGTAACTACGCTATCAAGTCAGAAAATACTGATATACAAGCAAGAAAATGCTCGTTGACATTCTTCCGTCCAAACGAAAGATATACCTTTCTTCATTAATTGAGTAAATGGTCTGCAACGTCCAGATAAATTCGAAATGAATCGCCTGATGCACGCAAGTCGACCTAGGAATCCTCGTAGCTCTTTTAGGTTGCGTGGAGGACGCATCTCTTGAATGGCTTTGATCTTCTCAGGATCAACGTGTAAACCCTTAGAGGTAATGACAAAGCCGAGAAACTTTCCACTAGAGACACCCAAGAAAGACTTGGTGGGGTTCATTTTGAATTGATGCTGGCGCATTAGACTGAAGATAGTTTTTAAATCTTGAATGTGATCTTCTTTGAGACGACTCTTGACAGCAATATCGTCAACATAGCATTCGATAGTCTTTCGTAGATGATCGCGAAAAATAGTACTCATAGCCGTTTGGTAAGTTGCACCTGTGTTCTTACGACAAAATGGCATGACCGTATAACAGTACACACCCCAGAGAGTACGAAATGAAGTATGTTTCTCATCTTCAGGATTCATTCGGGTTTGATTATATCCAGAAAACCCATCCATGAAAAAAATTCGTTCAAATCCACATGTATTATCGATCATAACATCAGTAATTGGGAGAGGGAATTCGTCTTTAGGACAAGCATCATTGAGATCCCGAAAGTCTATGCAAACTCGAACCTTTCTGGTCTTCTTCAGGACTGGTACAACATTGGCCACCCAGTCAGAATGTTGTTCTTCTCTGATAAAACCGCAAGCTATAAGCTTTTTGACTTCATCATCAATTGCATCCATCATTTTAGGCTTGAATCGCCGTTGTTGTTGTTTGACCGGCTTGGCATTCGGCAAAATATTAAGCTTGTGAGTTACAATTTGAGGATCTAATCCTGGCATATCTTCGTGACTCCTGGCGAAGACGTCGATGTATTCACGAATAAGGTGAATTAATTCTTGTTTGTCATCCTCTGGAAGATTTTTGCTAATGAAGATTGGTCGTGATGCACCTTTCTCTCCAATATCGATTTGGACCAGTTGATCCTCAGTAGGTGGTTCTCGTTGTTCAAAACGAAGTTCCAACTGATTGTCTATCCTTTATGCCCAAGGGTCCATTTCAATAGCTTCTTTAATGTCATTCTCATCATCTTCTGAGAATTCGACAGACACCATGTTAGAAAATACTATCACCTTATGAACATGACCGATGCTGGTATCAGAATCCCATGATATAGAATCAGAAGAGTTTGAACGTTCTTCTTCATCAAATTTAGAAGGTTCTGGAGTTGGAAGTGGTGACGTATAACCTAGTCCTCGTTTCATTTTACTGTGGTATTGTTGTGATTTTTCTTTTGGAACATCAATACGAAGTGGGGTTCGCCTTCCTTTACCATTGTTGAGACCTCTTCTGAAATCATAGCCCATTTTACGGATGATGGCTTTGGATTGTGGACTATAGCATCATAATTCTAGTCTTCATGTATCATCTCTATTATTATTATAGAGCATGATTTTTGGTTCTTCTCTTTTGTCGAAGAATATAGGCTTTTCATCTTTCTTTCGAGACGGTACTAAGAAGTACGACTCTTGTATTGAATCCAGTGATACCACGTTTCGTCGAGATGATACGATTTCTATTGTAAGTGGTTTAAAGCTATCTAGCATATCCAGATAACACTGAGTATAGTAAAAGACATCAGTATACTGCAAAGGAGATGCTTTATTAATTTTTACACCATTATTTACAACATGGACTTTAGCCGTAGCAGGCTTAGTCAGATTGATGACAAGAGGGGGAGAAGAAGAACGAGAAGTAGGAGGGAGCTTCTTGCGACGAAGATCGATTACAAGCGGCTCAGAAGAGGTGAGCTCCCTTTGTTCTTGACTATCACCTTTAGGTCGCTTCTCATGGGAAGGAAGATAAATAGTTAGAGGTTTGGAAGACTGAGGACAGGAGGTACGTCCTTTGATCGGAATCACCAGAGTGTCAATAGGTATACTCTTCTGTTCTTCATATGTGTCCATTGCTAGTACCACCTTCATGAATTCCTCTTTGTTCCTACGAGAATCGTTGCAGTATGCTTCAACTCCTTTGAAAGGATTCAGATCTGCAACTTCTTTTTGGACTTCTCCATTACCATCCACATATTTGAAATATTGGTAGAGCATAGAGGGTACAATATTGTGTTCATAGAGGAACAGCCTTCCCAACAAAGCATTGTATGAGCCATGATTGCCAATAACATAGAAAGTTACCATTATACGAAGATTGCCAATTTGAAGTTTTAGGCGTATTTTCCCCAAAGGTTCACTTCTTCCTTGATTGAATCCCAGGATGGTAGTGATAGTCGTAGAAAGATTGTGTACTGGGATTTTCAAAGCATCTAGTAAGGACTTCGGCATGATGCTAAGTGCAGACCCGGGATCGATCAGAATGCAGTCGCCTTTCATGGTGTCTACATACCCCGTGAAATAGAGAGGACGATCATGACAATTGTCTTCTAACAACATATCTTGTGTAAAAGTGATATTGGGCATTAATTTAAATACACTATAACAATGTGCACAGTTGACTGGTTCCTTTTCAGGCTTCCTGAGAAGAGTCAAACAAGCGTCAGTCTGCATCCAGGCTTCACTTAATGTCTCACGAGTTTCTTTTGAGAGACGTAAAAGTTCAAAGATTGACAATCTTGCTGGAGTATTGGCCAATTGAGCCAATATGTCAAAATTGTAAGGCTTTTCAAGTCCAAGAGATGATGACTTCTTCAATGCTTTATCAAAGCGAACAGGTTGCTTTCCCTTGTCTGCTGATGTTGGTTTAGGAGGAGATGGTTCAACCACTGGTAAGAATGTAGATGGTGTATCTTCAGCAGGAGAAGATGATGGAGAAAGAGCATCCGGGGATGGAGTAGGTTTCTCTTGATTTTCGGAATACACCCGAAGATAGGGTTTTCCAGATCTAGTGTCCATTAGAATTTCTTCTTCTGTTATTGGTTCAAAGGATACCATGTTGCAGTTCTTGGATTTAGACTTGGAATGCTTCTTTTGTTTAGAAGAGGAAGGCATTTTAAATTCTGCCACCAGATCTGGATGAATCCATATAATCCCTCCTCTATCAGTTGACAACAAAACAAGACCTTCATTTTGAGGATGTGGGATATTCATAATTTCCAGAGTAGTCCTTAGAATGGGGACAACACCGTCTTGTACGAGTTGTGATGGAAAATCACCGAATTGGAGAGAAACTACATTAGCAGTCACCGTTTTCTTGTCCTGCTGTAGAGTAATTGCTCCAGAGTTGACCAACTCCTGGATTTTGCCCTTGAGCACATAACATGCTCTGGTTGGATGCCCTATGAATCTGTGATAAACACAGTATTTAGGATGATCAGTTTTACCAACTTCTTCTGGTCGCTTTGTCTCTGGAAGCTGAAGCTTATTGCTTTTGATCAAGCAATCGAAGATGCTTAAAGTATCATCTTCATCGAAAGAATACTCTTCTTTTGGATGTGTTGACTTTTGCAGTGGTGCTGATGGGGTGGATGCCGTCCGAGTAACATTGACGGCCAAAGACTCTTTGCCTTTGAGATTAATTGCCAGTATTTCTTTATTCTTGTGGTTATTCTAGCGATTACTACCCCCGGGTGTAGAATGTTCATCTTGGTTAGGATGAGTCATCTGGACTCCTAACTGCTTGAACTTTTCGGCACTAACTTCTGTCGCCTTTGCATTAACAATGAAAGAAGGCCAATCCTGAAATTATGTAGATCCCGTCCACATACTGATAATAGGCAACAAGTTTGATTTGTAAGTGTCTATTATTACAGCAGATGGAGTACCTAAAGGCATTTTGAGTGCCTTTCGGCAGAATCTTTCAATGAAACTCTATGTGGATTCATTGTGCCTCTGTTTAATTTTAATGAGGGCAGACATCGTCATGTCATTGATTCCCTCATAAAATCTTTCCAAGAATATTAGCTTGAAACCAGCAAAAGAAATGATACAGCCATCAGGCAGGCTACGATACCAGTCATATGCTGTACCGGCTAAACAACTGACGAACACTCTGGTAAGGAGAGCATCATTTTGGCTGTAATTGATCAGTCATCACCTCACAATAATCGATGTACTGACTTAGAGAAGTGCTGCCATCAAACTGCATAATGGTTGGAAGCTTATACTTAGGAAGAAATGGAACTTCCTTCCACTCTGTAGGATATGGTTGCTTTATGCCTAGTCTTTCTAAGCCATCCTTCTGCTTGAAGACCTCAAACTGAGTGTGTAAGAGTTTTACAGCTTAATTAGCATCCCCTGATGTTTGGGAATTGGTAGGCTGGTTAGAAGTGTTATGAGGAGGAACAACATGGTAATTACCACCCCCAGCACCAGATTGACTTAGATCAGCTTGAATTGGCACAAAAGCAACCTGAGGGGCTGGTATCCCTAGACTAACAGGTACAGAAGATGCTATAAGCTCAGGATTTGTAACAGGGTTTACAATCGAGGGCACTGCATGTTGAACTACCATTATAGTGTACATGCTTGCAACTATTTCTGCCATGGTTTTTAATTTGTCTTCTAATGCAACAATTCGTTGCTCTTGGCTGGTTGACGTAGAGGCATCTTGATCTTCCGTAATGGTATATGCTGTCACTTCTCTTGCAGCTGTTGATGAGATAGTTTATTCAGAACTTTTACTATCTGCATCAAACTCCGAAATAGAATCCTCTCCCATATGGGTGATAGGGAGATCTTCTTGATTAAAGACACCTTGGTTCAAATGTCAATTTCTCGATCTAGTGTATTAAAAGACACCTTCACTGGATGCATGGATCCGATCTAAGTATTGCTGACTGGGATTACGGAATGCATTACGTCTTGGACGTTTCCAACCCCCAGTGCCTTGAGAAGTCATGTTAACAGAAGCATATAATAGCTCATCTTTGTCTTCTATTATATGTTCAGGAGTTGAAGCATAGTTCAGACGATCGAAGACAGATCGTCGAGCCGATTGGCAATAACAGTTGATGACAACTTCATGTAGGCAGCGGCAATTTGAAGCACGATTTGAAGGTAAGGAAAACATTCCTGTAGTCTTCCGTCTTTGTGTAAGACGTTGCCGGAGATCAATTACAACCACAGGACGAGAAGAAGTCGAAAGAACATATTTCTTAATGATGTTAGGAACATGTCTCATATTCTTCAGGTGTTTAGTTTCTTGAGTGCGCAAAGATGTACTCAACTCATTAGCATAGGTAGATGGATTTTTCTTTTCAAAATTTGACTTTTGGTGCATATTGGCCTTTAGCATAGGGTTCTTGCGTTTTGCCAAAGTTAATATTGGTTGACGCCTATTGAGATAAGCGCGTAAATTTGAAAATTTCGCTCCTAGTGTCTCTGTTTGTGATACCTTCAATTTTACTTGCTTGGATCTTGAAATTTGCAAGGTAAGAAGGTCTTGACCAGACCCCATAGGGGTAGGTAAGATACCTCTCTGGTCAGTATTCTTTCCAGTATCAGAGATCCGAGGACCTCTGTTTATAGGAATAGAATCTGATATGTCTTCCTCTGAGTCATAGACTAGGAAAGTTTGAGGAAAGACCAAAGGGTGCTTTCATTTATTTTGAATAGGGTTAGCTAAGAAGCGTTTCCCTTTATTCTGTTGTATGACCATTTTTGGCATAGATTGTGCCAATTGAGGAAATGTCAAAGGACTTTTCCCTTTGTTCTGTCTAGTGTTGGCACTAGGACATGAATTCTCCAAGTTCAGAACTTGAGAATTGGAAGAAGGAATAGCCAAAAGATTAGTTCCCTTGAGTTGCGCCAGAGTAGCAGATTACGCCTGGGTTGCTGATTGCTTAGGTTGCGCCATAGTCCTACGGACTATTGTTGGTGCCTTGGCAGCAATATTGGTAGACTGTGCCTTAAGAGTAGCTTGAACTGACTGCGTCGTGGCAGCAAAGATAGTATTAGACTGCACATAAGCAGCAGGGTGAGCAGATTGTGCCCTAGCAACAGAAACAGGATGTGCTGGAGCCACTGAGGCAGATTGCGCCTTGGTCATTGAGCACTCAAGTTGCGCCTGGGTAACAGCGACTGTGGGAGATTTAGGAGTCCACACAGTCCTATTCTTGGCGATAGCCACCGTTCGCTTGTTGCTCTTGGTGTTGATCATATTCTCGTAGGCTGTCTGGTTGACTTGAACAACCAGAGTCTTCTGCGTCTTGCCGATCGACGCAATGTCATATTGAGTTGTCACTTTCTCGTTGGAGAAGAAAGTCGTCCCCAGCAGAGTCGCCATTTTGTTTGCAAAAACAAAATTTGTTTATTCCAAACTTGTAAAAGAGTACAAAGTACAATAAATTCTAGGGAAGTACTTAGGAATCTGATCAGAATACGATCACTTTATCCCTTGGACTATGTGAACTTGAAGACTGTTGCCTCTAGAGAACACAGCAGCAATTTTACAAGAGTTTTTGATCTCTGTGTGTGTGTCTGATAATGATTAGAAACTATATTTATAGAGTTTTTGAAATAACTATTTTAGCAGTTATTCTGATGGTGTGCGGAGCTGGATTGCACCACATTGAGTTACGCTAACCTCCTGTTGTGCCAACTTTCATTCAGTTGTCAATCGTATACTAACTGTATTTAGACGCATGGTATCATATGATTGAGATGTGCGTGGTCGTGTACAGGATAGTAGACACGTCTTGAGAGATTAGTGGCATGTGTGCCACGTCATCCTGCTTTAGAATGTAAGTTGTCTCAACTTTATCAGGCTACGCGAGCTTCAGTCAACAAGTCAAACTGCGCTTGATTTGGGCTGCACCTACACACGTGGCAGCTTCTGCGCAAAATTCATTCAGGTTGCGCCCAGACGCAACTAAGGATTTTGTTTAGATTGTGCCTGGGCGCAACTAACGAAGTGTACAGGACAGCTGTCCACCAACATCCCTTGAGTGGCACAATTCACGGGATTCGAAGAGATTTTTTTTGTTCACTGTTGTGTCAGTCGTCAGTATTGTCAGGTAATGATGACCATTAAGTGTCAGAAGCCACGTAGGTTTTGGCGCAACTAGACTGGGTGCAGTCTGATATCAGGCGCAACCTGATCAGTAGCGCAGTTCGTTCTCTGAGCTTCATATCAGTGGCGTAACCTGATCTTTGGGGCACAACTTGATCACTGATTAGTATGTTCGGGGCGCAACTTGATTTTTAGGCTCTACAGTGGAGTCACGAGATTTGGAGCTGAAGGAAAGTTGAGTCCAAGATTTTTCGGTCCTTTCGAGATATTAAAGTGAGTCATCCCAGTAGCTTACAAGATTGCATTGCCGCTAGCATTGTCGGATGTGCACGATATCTTCTACGTCTCTCAGTTGCGAAAGTACATACACGATCTGAGCTATATGGTCGATTTTGGTCAGCTGAATCTGCAGACAGACTTATCAAATGTAGAAGAGCTCGTGCAAATCTTAGAGTGCAAGGATAAACTACTTCAAAATCTTGCTATCACACTCATTCGCGTGCTTTGGAAGAACCATGCGGTCAAGGAGTCGACTTGGGAGCTTGAGTCAGAGATGAGGGAAAAGTTTTCTCCTCTATTTTCCTAGCGATAGGTTCTTTTCTTAAGTTTCAAGGACGAAACTTTTTCTTAGTTGGTTATAGTGTAGTTTCTCGTCCCTACATCGTGCCTCGTTTCCACCCACTGGGTGTGCGAGAAAGGAACACTGTCGCTACCGATTCAATTAGAATTGATAAGTCGGTATCGATTGAATTGGTCGAACGGGAACGATTGAATTAAGATTCTTTTCTCGTTATGGAAAGGCTTCTTCGAAATCAAGTCCCATATTCAGCGGGTTGTGCCTCGAGGATAGACTCTGAGTCGGGAGAGACCTCCCGTTGCTCTGCTTTTCATGCCGAACTAAATCTTTGGCTTTGGGTTTCGTGAATATTTTCGATAGTTTTTATGGCTTGCATTTTTGAACTTCGCATTTGTATCGAAATTCTTGAATGACATAGTGTTTAATCTGTTGCTTATGCGATTTCAGGTGATCGCATAGGTGTCGTCTATCGCAGCCAACCAGTCTCTTGCCTCAAACAAAAATCAAGGTGAGTGGCTGACCCTTCTCTTCTCGACCCCCTTTTTAGTTCAATCGATAACCTTATTGCGGGTGAAATGATAGATGCAAAGGCACGAACACACTACTATTTTGTAGAACTGCGTTAACAAAAGATTGACTCAAATAAATTGATGCCACGACAAGGCGGGACACGATGAAATGATCAAGTTCTAAAAAATATAGACCATGCTTTAATAAATAAATTATTTTAGCACGGTCATGGACAACTTGTTGAAGGTAAAAGTTTCCTCAAACAGCACCCCGGGGTCACGAGACCGCTTCGGCCTAGGAGGAAACACGGTATAGTTGTGCTGGATAATAGCACGAGTTAGGCGGAGACTTTCAGCGAGGCTCACAACTTGCGTAGAAAGGGCCCCGACTAACAAAGCTATAATTCCAGGATGGCTTATGGTGTCAGTGACCAATCACACTTAAATTTGCACACGCTATGCTAGCGATAACAATTAACAGAGAAGAACATGGTAAGTCTCACATTGCACGACAAGCTCTGCCGTGGGTAAGTACTAGCATAATTTATATTATGTCTGTCATATGCTTGTCTGAAATTCATTAGGATGGTTAGAAAGATTCACAAACTAAGTCATATAAACTCTTCAACCAAATGAGAGCATGAAACTTAATTAGCCACGCACCAGTACAAAGTGTAATGTACAGATCCTCACTCTCCATAGGTACCCCGAACTAAGAAGTGCGTGCCACTTAAGCTCAAGGTGACACAAGTACATTTGAAGCCTCATATGTGTGTTGAAGGCTTTGTCACCTCCCTATTTTAAAAAATTGGTATATGACTATTTTCGCATTTAGAGTGATTTTATAATTTCATAAATATTTAAATTTTATTTAAATTCTAGATCTTGACTTGGCTTTGATTGTTGAGGCCCGACTCTTAGTTATTATCATTGGTATTAAATTACTTTTAGCATTTTATTAATATTGTTAGGGAAGGTTATTTTATTTTAGGGCTATTCTTATTTAGCAATATTGTTGTTGTTGTTGTTGTTATTATTATTATTATTATTATTATTATTATTATTATTATTATTATTATTATTGTTGTTGTTGTTGTTGTTTCTTATAAAACCCTTTACTCTAAAATAACCTAAACCCAAAACCTAACTCTCACTCTCTCTCTCTTTCCCTCTCCCCACTCTCAGCCGCCAGCCCAACCCTCCCCCCTCACTCTTTATCTCTCTTCTACCACTCTCCTTCCGCTGGAGAACCCCTCCCTCTTCTTTCATCTCTCACCTCCCTCCCTCTCACTCGATCCCTACCCCTTCCTTGTTCTTCTCTCCCTCGAGCTCCCGCTTGCCCCTGCGTATGGCCCGGCCAGCCCCGCCGTGGCTACGCCCCCAGCCACCGTCATCGTTGCCACCAATGGCCTCCACAACGACCGTCACCACCAGCACCACTTCCACAGCCACCGCCATGGCAACCATCCTCTCCACCACCAGCGCCCGCCACCAGCACCACCACTTCCTTTCCTCTCTCTATGTCTTCTTTCGCCGCCGCAGCCTCCGATGTAGCCCCTGCCGCTGTTGTCCTCCCTCCTCCGTCGGTAAGCCAACCTGACCTGGCCACGCCGGTGAGTTCCTCCTCCACCTTCCTCCCTTTTTTTGATCTGTGTGCTACCTAGGGCAGCATATTGTCTCGGGCAATGTACCCTCGGTAGGTGTACACCCTTTATTTTTTGTGTTGCCTCGAGGAGCGTGTCTTGAGCTCCGTACATGCCTCGAGCAGCGGGATGCTTTGGGCCCCGCGCTGCTTGGTTGCATGCCATCTCGATTTTCGTATCGCATCGATTTTTGTGTCCCGGCCTTTGCGTTTATCTTATGATTCGTGCCATATCGATTTGTGCGCATGCACCGATTTGTGTGTTGCATTAATTTACGTGCTACTTTGAACCCCGTACCTCATTGATTTGTGTGCTTCCTTGAGTCTCGCACAGTCTCGATTTACGTACACGTACCTATTTGTGTGCCATATTGAGTTACATGACATATTATATCTTACATCGTTTCGATTTGTGTGCATGCCTCGATTTGTATGTCACGATGATTCATATGCCATCCTGATATTCATGATCCTTCGATTTACGTGGACGTCTCGATTTACGTACAGGTTATGTCTCTTGTTTGTATCGATCTTTGTTTTATTTCGATTCTCGTGTGCGTCTCGATGCACGTGAGCGTCTCGGTTTGTGTGTTCGTATTGATTTATGTGCCTCGATTTCCGTACCAGATCCCTGTACTGCTTGCGGGACCTACGCGATATATCCTACTGCCATCTCTTGTGATTATTCTATTATTTTAATATTTTATGCTAGTGATTGTTTATTATGTGTTCTGAGGACCTCGATAAACGTGTTAGCTTGGATCCTGATTGCCAAAGATTTTCTTACCTAGCCGAGCCCTCTAGGCAAGTATCCCTTGCTCATCGACGGCTCTTGCCCTTGTCTCAGATTTAATTATATTTAATTTATTTGTAAATGTAAATGTATAACATGATTAGTATAGATTAGTAGTAGAACTGCCATGATGATAACTTAGGATAGCTTGGTTAGATTCCGGGTTATGACCGTATCAGACAACTCGGACGGATCATCCACACCTTCGAGGATACGAGCACGACTCACTTGTATGGATTGTCCCCATATGTCCCGTGTCCGACTCGCGGTCGGGTAAGGGCTTGGCTAACTGTTTCTATGACCGTGCTTGTGACTTTGATATGACTGTGGGTCCGTGATGTACCCTGCGTGGCAATTCTTGTTGCTTAGTGTTCTTGATTTGCGGGCCCAGTATGCATCGCAGTACCGCTGGAGGCTGGGACTTAGTGTTCTCGGCTATGGTTTGGTTTCCAGTATGCATTGTAGTGCCGCTGTATCCCGGGACTTAGTGTTCTCAGTTTACGATTCTGCGACGGATTGTGCCGAGTGGATTTAGCCCCAATTCGCTGGGAGCACGCATCCGGAATACAAAGGAGACTGCCAAATTTTTTTAGAATTCTCGGTCGGGAATTTGGTTTAAAGAGTTGGGAAGAAACTGTTTCTTTGGTTTGCTGAACCAGCCCCATGCACGTTTATCGTGGTATAGTATACCTAATCCCAGTACCTGCTAGGTAGACATCTGACTAGATTAATCGCCAAGCCCTTGACATGTCTTGTCCGTTGGACAACGTAAGGAGAGCGGTCCATGCAATCCTTGCCATTTTCTGGCAGTATTTATTAATAGACTCTTATCCCCTGACCAGTCTAGCCAGATAGGGTTGGGAGTTGTTTTATGTATCAGAATTGTATTTTTTGGATATATTAGAGGATTGAGTATAATTTGGAGGGTTGATATGGAATATGATCGGATAGACCTACGGGAATTCTTGGATATTATTGCGATTTTCCTTTTGATGATGTTCTAATTTGATCAGATATGACTATGTGGATTCCTAGATTTTGATGATTGTGCGAGTGCTTCGCGGAACGAGGAGAATATCGAGGGTATCATTATAAGATTTTTTTTCCTGATAGTTGGGGGAACTGTTTGCTGATAGTTTGTGATCAATGATTCAGAGGATTCTTGTGAGCCAGAGGGCCTAGCATTGTTTATTGTGATTAACTTAGTATCTGGTGATCGTCATTCCTAGCATGATATTTATCTTATCATAGATGGGAGACTCCTGATAGATTGATCCGATGGTTAGACCGACTTGATGATTAGAGCTGTAGGCTCCCATGTGTACTTGAGGTGCTACTTTCCTGATTATATGGCACTGCGGTACCATCCTGATTTCTGGCTCTATTACGTGATTACCTGTACGGGTACCTGTAGGAACCCTAGAGGGGGGGTGAATAGGGTCAAACTAACTAATCAAGCACTTAGCACAAGCTAATTGACAATTTAAAAATATAAGTGCAAGAGAAGAAGCAATAACAATACCGACACCCGATGTATCCTGGTATCCTCCTTAGAGGCAATCTAGTCCCGGAACTCTCTCCGGATTTAATCCACTATTTGAGCAAATAGTTACACACGAGTTTGGATCCGAAGAACTCGCCAACTTCTTACACGAGAGCTTTAATCCGAAGGCCTCTCCGACTTCAACCGAGAGTTTGGATACGAAGACTCCCCAACTTCAACCGAGAGTTTGGATACGAAGACTCTCCAACTTCAACCGAGAGTTTGGATACGAAGACTCTCCAACTTCAACCTTTCATAATAGGTTTTGATCTCCTTATACAATAAGATGAAGATCTTACTTTTCACCTCAATAACTCTAACACAATTTGTGGATGGCAAATGAAAGCTTTGTAGAGTTGTTTGTGGATAGGCTTTGGTGGTTTAGAAATTTTTAGGCTCAAACCATCAACCTTGAATGAAGGGGTTCAAGGCTATTTATAACCAAAGCATTGAAAAGAGCTCAAAGACAACTTTTCAGACAGGGACCGGTATACCGTCGGTATAGACCGATATACCGTCGGTATGCCGGTCTGGAATTACAACGGCTAGAAATATAGCCGTTGGGATCATTAAATGCTCGAAATTCGACCATTGGAATTTCAACGTTATTGAACCGGTATGTCGTTACCGTCGGTATGCCAATTTTGTAGACAGAAAACTTTCTGTGAACAAAATCGGTATACCGTCGGTATAGACCGTTATACCGTCGGTATGCTGATTTTCATCCGAAAATGATCATGAGCTAATTTCTACCATAGCTTTCGATTTTGCCATACATTTCTTGTGTTTACAATTATTCCTAAGACTCATTACAGACTCCAGATATACTGTAGCAGGTGCTGGCTTCTTCAGAGTCTTGAAATGATGATGGCATAGCTTGGCTTCTTTCTTTGATAGGTGCTGACTTTTTTCCCTTGGCGGCAGCTGTCCAAAGATATCCAGTTTGCGAAAACTGAATACCTTTCGGGGGCTTCGCCCCCGAACCCTCGACGAGGGGCGCTGCCCCCTCGACCCCCGTCCGCTGATCGGGCAGCGGAACCTCCGAGTGCGTGGCTCCGGAGATGTCGTCGGGTGGTTCAGAGAAATCTTGTGGGATCTGTTGTCTTTGGTCCATCATGATTTCTTCATTGCATATATCCACATTGATCTTGCTTATTGCTTTTCTGCATGTACATGTTAGACGAACAAAGCAATATACATAGTAGCAAGTGTGATAAGTTTAATGCACATTAGGACAATGATGAGTTTAAGTATAAGTGCTAAGGTGATTCCATAAATATTAGTGATATCATAAAGATTAAACTTAATTGAATAACCACAATCAAAAACATAGTTTTGATTTTGGCAACTCGGTTGAATTTAAGATAGAAAGCTCATATCATTAATATGTAAACCAATAGGCATATATCACCAAAGGTATAAGTATAAGTAGAAATGCTATAGTGATAGTATAAAGATTAGTGATAATGAAATGCTAAACTAAACATATTAACCATATTCAAAAACATGATACAATCATTGGACCAACAATCTTCCCCTTTTTGATTATGGCAAATCGGTTAAGTTTAGTTTGGACAGAACATATGCATGTATCACTAATATACAAAAGACATAAGCAATATCACTGAAAGCATACTACTTAGATTACTTATAAGTAAATACTTAGATTACTTATAGATACATACTTAAACGTACTTCTCCCCCTTTGACATAATCAAAAATAGGCTCCCCCGTACTAATAGATAAGAAATCAATCTTAAGTACATAAATCAGAGCATGAGGAAGGCATAGACAATCATGATCAAGATATACTAATTGAGGAACAATAGGAGAAGTGTGTAAAGACAAGTGTATAAAACTACATACCAAATGTAGAATACTAAATAGAAGATTGCTTGTCAAAACACAATATGGTTGGTAAAACTAAAAGAATTTGAAAAACAAGAAATAAGTAGTTTACCAACTTGAAATCCAAGGAATAAATCCAAAACACAATAGGATATGAAATATTGCTCTAGTTTTGGAAGAGAACTATGAAATAAAGGATTTCAAACAAAAGCCATGAGGAATAGATAATTGCAACTAATAGATACCAATTGAGATATGACATTAAATAAACTTGATACCAATTGAAAAGATGTAAACTTGAAACATTGATCAAAAAAACCATTAATAATTATAATTGTCCACAAATAAATAGTGGAACAAAATAAAAGAATGATCAATGTAAAATATTGCAATTGATATAAAGTAATCTCATTATTTGCAAAATCTATATGCTTATCCAAGTTCATGCATTTGAACTCAATTACCTTATCATGCTATATGAATACCCTTTAGATAAACATGAAGGTAAAGGAGAAAAAATACTTGAGAAAGAGAAATTCAGTCGACTTGAATGCTCCCCCTCAAAGTACTACCAAAGGTGATAAAAATCATGAATTTTGTATAAGTCCTCAACAGGAAAGCCAAATCAATTAAGCATGAAAGAAAAGCCAAATAAACGAAAGCATAATATTCATCAAGATTAGATCTGAAAGTTAATATTAACAAGATGATATATTTAACCCATATGAAAAAGAGAGATAAGTTAATAAGGACAATCACATACACTCTCATAAACCCTTCAAAATAAAAATATCATAACCTCAATCAATAAGATATGAAAATAAAGAAAGTATGGGTCCATAATAAACTATGTATACGACATATTAGAGGGTATAGATGAATTAAAACAATTTATTTGCTCCCCCTCAAAATATGCGTAGCTAGTTTCAAAGCACTTGTAGCATCAAAAACTAGGGGTAAATCAACTATTGATTTCTCCCCCTTGCTCAATGCATATAAGGCTATAAAATCGTCATAAAATGAATAATGTCATCTTTAGTCAAGAAGAGATATTCAATTAAAACTTACTAAAGATGAGAATTCAAAAAAATATTCCAATATAGCATATGTAATCAAAAGATGTCATCATGAAAAAGAATAAGGACAGTTAAATCAATCATGATGAGAGTCAAAATATCGCTAAAAAAAAGGAATAAAAATAAACCTCAAATATCATGTCCATGATTATCTAATCAAGAAAGAATCAACTAATTTATTACTTTGCATGGACTAGGTATGTTGTACCACATATTTATCCAACAACAGATAAATCCAAACCTTGCTAATGGTAAATTAATAACCCATAAAGTTCAAATAGCAAGGGCCCATATGTGGCAATCCATGAGTAGTCAAAGTAGAGTAATAATTTAGTTTGATAATCATATAAAAAGATAATATAGGACTACTCAACCATTAGGATCTTTTATCAATAAAAATAAACAAATTAAACATGATCCAACAAGTCTCATAAAGAAAATCCCAAATCCATATTTATGATAAAATCTCATAAAACAATAAAAAAATATGGAAAGAGTCATTCCTATTTAAATGATTGCAAACATAATCAAGAAGAGATGTAAATGATAATACGATAAAATCATGACTCAAAAGTGAGAGAAATTTAAGAGATACATGCTAATGACTAATACAGAAGGAGACTTAAAGAAAGGAATCACAAACCTCCAAGAGAAACAAGATCTAATCAAGAATTTATAAAACTAGTTTTAGAGAACAAACATATGTATCTAAAATAGAATACAAATTACATTTAGAAGAATCACAGATCTTGTTTATGTAAACTAGCATATCATATATAGATTGAAAAGAAAAACAATAGCTAGGTGAGTGAAAGTGACCAAATTATATAGCTTAACAATATATCATAAATAAGCAAGCTACATAACTAATTAAGATTAATGAGGTAAGTCATTAACAAGATAAATGTGCTCATTTAATCTTAAGTCACTAACACTAAAGATACTTGCTCAAGCATAGAGTTCACAAAGAGGGCAATACATTTTGAATGAACAAAATGATTTATTAGACTCTTTACTAAGCAAGGATAAGAGCATAAGATGACAAATAAATAAATTATTCTCTTATCAAGTATAGGCCACAAGAGATATTCATGAAAAATAATAAAATAAATTTCTTTGCCAAGTATTGAGATTGGTCCAAGATAATGAAATAATATATCAATCTAGAGAATGCAAAATATTATAGCCATTATGAAATAAGTGTATTCTCTAGAAATGGAAAATCTCAACACAAAAGCTCAAACCATAGTAGCTAAAGTCATAAGAAGTATGATGTATCAATTACATGTATTCTCATGTGCTACAAAAACTATTGGGCAGCAATAATTCAAAAAGAAGCGTAAATCCAAGGAAGAGCAAAGAAAGATCATTAAGATCAAGAAAGCTAAATGCTAAAGATATCAAGAAGTACATTTTTCAAAGAGCTTTCATAGTGCACCATAGTAAGTTATAAAGATACATACTAGAAAATATGCACTAATTAAGGAGATAAATTTAACATGCAAGGTAAAGCACAAAACTATGTGATCCTTAATAGAACAACCATAATTAGTCATAAGCAAGACATTAATAAACATTTACTCTCAACATCCTAACTTAAAGGTATAAAACAAATAAATATCAAAAGTTATAAATTATAAATATATATATATATATATATATATATAAATATATATATATATATATATATATATATATATATATATATATATATATATATATATATATATATATATATATATATATATATATATATATATATATATATATATATATGAAACTATATATATCACGAATGAGCATACATGAAAAGATCAAAAAATAATTAAGAACATGTATCCATAATGCCAACCAAAAAGTCAAGAAGTTATCATCAAAGGAAGACTTTAAGGAAGAAGCTAATTGATTCAAGAAGCACAAATTTGGTCAAAGTAATCAATAGCTAAAGTATGAGATAAGCACAAGTTTGAAGGTAACACGTATAATTAAATACTCTTCAAGTCAATATAAAACTTTAGCTTAACTCATATGCCCACATAAAGATATTTATACAAAAATATATATCAACATAAGAAATACATGATCTACATGTAAATGGAAATAATGAATATAGTCATGTATCCTAAATGAATGTTTGAAAAACCATCACAAATTCAAAAACATGTATAAATAAACTTCATTAGGCAAAGAAATAATTGATTCTCAAGAAGATAATAAAAATAAAATGTTAGAATCAAAAATAAATATATTATGCAAGCACAAGATTTAAAGAGAAGTACAAGTATATACTTGTCAAGTAATAAGAAGCTTATGCTAAACACATATATTCACAAATACTTATTAAGATAAATATGACATATTAAATCCAAACCGGCAAGAAGTAACTATTTCAAAAACTTTAAAAAACGGAGAGTTAAAATCGTATTAACTCAAATTAAAATCAAGCTCCCATGGACTAGAGTGATATACATGCTTTTTAAATATAGATTAGAATAACGAGTATGCATATATAAAAGTGTCACACTAATAGAAAATGAGTGATAAACTACATAGTGTGAACTAATCATTTAAGTTAAGTAACTAGTCATGCTAGATAAAAGAAATAACAAGAAAAAGCTAAGCATGCTAGTATCATATCTCTCATTGATTTAGATAATAAGCAACTAAAATATATCAATGAGAGCTAGTAGCAAGTTGTCAAAGGAAACATGCTAGATTCTACAAATATAAACAATTTAAAGAGAAACGATTAGCATGTTACCAAAGTGGCTCTAGTGGCCATACATGTGTTGGTACAATTGTTAGAAGATGACCTTTGAGATTTGCAACCACCAACACGCTCCTCGGTGCTATGTCCCGATACAAGAAGCTTTACCTACAACATTAGATGAAGACTTTGGTATCCAAATAAACTTGGATCCATATTTATTAGCTTTAGGGACCCATATAGCACTTACTCTAGCATTGGTAGTGAAGGTCCTACGAATAGGGCATGTAAAGCTCATGTGTCCAATGAGAGAGCAGTAGAAGCATCTAATGCTAGTGTGTGCACATATATCAGAATGAGCGTGGTTATGAACATGTGATATATTAGAATGATGAATGTCTCTAGAGTGAGCATGCATGGATTTGGTCTTAAGAATATCATGTTCTAATATCAAATCATCATGCATACAAGTAAGAGAATCAAATTTAACATTTAAAGCATTATTCTCTTTTTCAAATAAAACAATTCTAGAAATAAAATCATCATTTTATTTCTTTAAAGAGTCAATAGAAGAATCATGCAAATGATTTAGCTCATGAGTTTGCCTCTTAAGATCTTCTATTGATGAGGAAAGAGATTTGATTTTCAAAATTAAAGCCTCATTCAAACTATTTAAAGAAACACAAGATGAGTTTTGAGAATCAAGTCTAGATAATAAAACATTGTTTTTATTTCTCAAAAACTCATTTGCTTCTTCTAAATGAATAACCTTTTCAGAAAGTTCTTCATTTGTAGAATGAAGGTTGTCAAGAATCTCTAAGGATTGTTTAGCCATGGCTTTTCACTTAGAGCATTTCTTGCATTTAGAAGAAACATGATTGTCTATGCTACTAGAAGTTAAACCCTCTTTATCGGAGGAGGAGTAGGAGGAATACGATGCCATAGAAAAAATAACAAGGATCTACTCTAAGGATGTTAAGCCTAACAATAGAGTCCTTGCTCTGATACCAATTGTAGGAACCCTAGAGGTAGGGGGTGAATAGGGTCAAACTAACTAATCAAGCACTTAGCACAAGCTAATTGGAAATTTAAAAATATAAGTGCAAGAGAAGAAGCAAAAATAATACCGACACCCGATGTATCCTGGTATCCTCCCTAGAGGCAATCCAATCCCGGAACTCTCTCCGGATTTAATCCACTATTTGAGCAAATAGTTACACACGAGTTTGGATCCGAAGAACTTGCCAACTTCTTACACGAGAGATTTAATCCGAAGGCCTCTCCGACTTCAACCGAGAGTTTGGATACGAAGACTTCCCAACTTCAACCGAGAGTTTGGATACAAAGACTCTCCAACTTCAACCGAGAGCTTGGATACGAAGACTCTCCAACTTCAACCTTTCACAATAGGTTTTGATCTCCTTATACAATAAGATGAAGATCTTACTTTTTAACTCAATAACTCTAACACAATTTGTGGATGGCAAATGAAAGCTTTGTAGAGTTGTTTGTGGATAGGCTTTGGTGGTTTAGAAATTTTTAGGCTCAAAGCATCAACCTTGAATGAAGGGGTTCAAGGCTATTTATAACCAAAGCATTGAAAAGAGCTCAAAGACAATTTTCAGACAGCGACCGGTATACCGTCGGTATGGACCGGTATACCGTCGGTATGCCGGTCTGGAATTACAACGGCTAGAAATATAGTCGTTGGGATCATTAAATGCTCAAAATCCGACCGTTAGAATTTCAATGTTACTGAACTGATATACCGTCGGTATGAACCGGTATACCGTCGGTATATCGATTTTGTAGACAGAAAACTTTCTGTGAACAAAATCGGTATACCGTCGGTATAGATCGGTATACCGTCGGTATGCCGATTTTCATCCAAAAATGATCTTGGGCTAATTTCTACCATAGCTTTCGATTTTGCCATCCATTTTTTGTGTTTACAATTATTCCTAAGACTCATTACAGACTCCAAATATACTGTAGCAGGTGCAGGCTTCTTCAGAGTCTTGAAATGATGATGGCATGGCTTGGCTTCTTCCTTTGATAGGTGCTGGCTTTTCCCCTTGGCGTCAGCTGTCCAAAGATATCCAGTTTACGAAAACTGAATACCTTTCAGGGGCTTCGCCCCCGAACCCCCGACAAGGGGTACTGCCCCCTCGACCCCCGTCCGCTGACCGGGCAGCGGAACCCCCGAGTGTGTGGCTCCGGAGATGTCGTCGGGTGGTTCAGAGAAAACTTGTGGGATCTGTCGTCTTTGGCCCACCATGATTTCTTCATTGAATATGTCCACATTGATCTTGCTTATTGCTTTTTTGCATGTACATGTTAGACGAACAAAGTAATATACATTGCAAGCGTGATAAGTTTAATGCACATTAGGACAATGTTGAGTTTAAGTATAAGTGCTAAGGTGATTGCATAAATGTTAGTGATATCATAAAGATTAAACTTAATTGAAAAACCACAATAAAAAACATAGTTTTGATTTTGGCAACTCGATTAAATTTAAGATAGAAAGCTCATATCACTAATATGTAAACCAATAGGCATATATCACCAAAGGTACAAGTATAAGTAGAAATGCTATAGTGATAGTATAAAGATTAGTGATAATGGAATGCTAAACTAAACATATTAACCATATTCAAAAACATGATACAATCATTGGGCCAACAGTACCTTGCTAGTTGGCGAGTATATTTCTGATAGTTTTTATATTTGATAAATTCTGTGATTCATGTATTAGTATTGCTCTACATTGATTTTCTATTGACTCTCGACACGATGGTCATGTGATATAGTATGGATCCCTTATATGTTTTATTCATAATTATTATTTTTGTGACTTATGTATGATTTTCGTGTGCATGACCTATTTGGATTCGTTGGTTGGACGAGAAAATACTCTAGACATATAAACAAACACAAAACTATTCATGTATGATAGCAGTCGCACACTTCACGTACGGGATACCGGATCTATTATTCGTGTCTGATAGCAGTCGCACATTTCATGTGCGGGGTGTCGGATTTACCCTTAGCCGTTTATATGTTGAAGTAGTATTTCTACTCACTAGATAGGTACAGTTTCTGGTTCTACATTATACATTGCATTGTTGGGTTATCCCAACCTCCACATAGAAAGTCGTAAGCATTTCAGTGGCCTCTTAATCACTTAAAAATTGTTTGGCTTGTTGCTTACAAAGCTGGCTGATATCCAGTTCCAGTTGGCGATGCAGGCATTAGTGGTTGTTAGGAAGACTTTGATGATTGTTGGTTATTTAGCTATATTAATTGTGGATTGTTATCGTGTGTTGGTACCGCACGATTCTTATCCCATTTATTGTTCACATATATTCTCCTGCTTTATATTTTATCTTGCTGGCTTTTTTTCGCCTGTCCTTGAGCCTTTCTTTCTGGTACTTGCTGCGGTTGGCCTGACCAACCCAAGATTGTTTCCAGATTGCCAGTGACCGATCCTGTAGATGTAACACCCAATTTTCTAAATGAGGGTAATTTTAAAATTTTATAATTTTAATTTTTTATTAATGATATTTAAATCATGATATGATTTTTTGTGATTTTTAATAATTTTAAAAGTATTTAAGAATCATGACTTGTCATTTTGATGTGCAGCTAGTAAAACCGTAGAGACCGTCTGCCCTAGAGCCTAACCATGTGATTGAGATTTTTATTTATTATTTTTAGCCTAGGGATAATTTGGTCATTTTGACTTATTAGAATTATTGATTTATTTATTGGATTGACGGTTGTTGATTTTGACTTTTGCTAGTTGTGACTTAAGAGACTAACCTAGATACTGACTCTAGTTAAGGTGACTTGATTAGCATGGTGAAATCCTAATCTAAGTTAAGTCTACTTGGTTTTGACTTGAGTGATTTAGCTCTTGAGAAAATTAGGAATGATTTTAATGTTGGACTTAAGGCTAAGGTAGAGAGCCCATTGCTCATGTGACTTGGCCCATGGCCCATGACTTGTAACCCTAACCCTAATTTTTATTCAATATGACCAGCCACTTAGGGCTCCCATCCCTATAAATAATCTCCTCATTGTTGTTCTTGCCTCTTTGTAATATTTCAACAAATTGAAGAAAGAGGTAAAGAGCCATCTTCTCCAATCCATAATTTTCTCATTTCAAGTCCTTTTTGGCTTAAATCTTTTGCATTAGATTCTAATTAGTCTCTTTTTGCTATTCATGGAGAGTAATCTCAGCCTTGGATCAATTTGGAGCTTTTAGCCATCAAGGAGAACACCCTCCATTTGAAGCTCTTTCTTGCTATTTGTACCTATAGGTAAAACCCCTTAAATTGTATTTTAATTCCGATTTCTTTGCATATTAGGCTAGATGTAGGAGTCCCCTAGTTGTCCCTTAAGTTTGGGTAAATTGCGTGTTCGTTTGGTGTCCGTATCGGACACGTATCATGATGTGTGTAGGTGTTTGTTAAAATGTCACAAAGGATTTTATTTTCAATTTTTGAAAAACTAATTACATAGATACCTAGGTCTATATGTGTATGATAAATTTTACGAAGACTGAAATTGATTTCGTGTTGTATTCGTGTCGGAATTGGACACGCACACACACGCACAGCCCCGTGCACATGCCCTACTGCCCGTGTCCCAGTTCTCCGCGGACACGACACTTCGTGACCCACAATTTTATGTGAACCTTCCCTAGATGACTGACACCAAGCCTATAAAATTTTGTAGGATTTTATGGAGTGGTTTGATGGTTATTCGACCCACACTGATTCCTTATTGTGTGCACACGCGCAGAATTGCTTCACTGATATGCACTCACACACACGACACGACACCATGTAGACACGTTGCAGGCGGTTGGAAACTTACTCCTACCCCTGGCGAACACATGTGCACGGCCACGTGTCCCCATGTGCCCTGTGTCGTGCATTTGACACGCGTGCTCGCGTGCACGATACTGTTTTTGCACAGTTGAGTGTCTGTGTTCGTGTGGCTGTTTGGACACTTCGTGTCCAGTTTCCTGGACACGAATGGACCCCTATACATATATACATGTAGGGAACATTCGTGTACACCTATTTTGAACTTTTGATTTGATTTAATTGATTAT
This sequence comes from Iris pallida, assembly GCA_029216955.1. Lineage (NCBI taxonomy): Eukaryota > Viridiplantae > Streptophyta > Magnoliopsida > Asparagales > Iridaceae > Iris > Iris pallida. The sequence continues at coordinate 28,028,743 of JANAVB010042020.1, read as the reverse complement.
TGAGTTTGAGAAATTGGATTCCTGATACACTTCAGAATGGGTTTTTTGAGAGTCGATTACATAATTAACTGATTTAATGATGATTAAATGATTAATTTTAGTTCCCTTACATATTTAATAGATAATGATCATGTTAGGGTTGTGTTTAGCTTGGGTTTTAGTCTTCAAACTTGCATTTTGTGCTATAGATTTCATTAGACTGATACATAGAATTATACACTATTTTCTTGATTCAATTTCGAGTTTAATTTACTTTTAAACTGATTTATTAATGTTTAATTACCATGATAATTCATATACACATGTATTAGTTTACTGTTAAGTTGATTCATGAGTTGGGTTTTCTCCTGCATACACCAATTGATATCCTGACTTGCCTAATTAGTTACACTGCCACTTGATACATGGTATTTCCTATTAGCTTACACATGTTGCACTCATTCATCATCCTGCACATCACCTCTTGCATATCCCCTTGCATCTTCATCAATTGAACACACTGTCTGTGACTACATTAAATCTGAGTTGTTGTATGTAATGTTAACTGTTGAGTAATTCCTGAAAACTGAGAATTCATTTCCTATATGTAAACTGAGAAATTGGTTTTGATTGGTTAATACTTTGATTTTGATTTACGTAGTTAACTGAGAATCAACACCCTTAGCACTGTTCCTGAGACACCATGTATACCCTATGAATTCTGAAAATCTGATAGTGATTAGGTTTGTATACCTACATGTTCTACATTGGAAATCTGAGAATTTTCCAAAACTGGAAACCTGTCACTCCCCAATCCCGATATACGTATTCTTCATGGATTCTGTATACGGCCTCTCTACTTAGTATGTGCATAAATTTTGTTTATTATTTATTAATGGTGGCATGTAGCTTTCTTTTAGCATTGTCATTAGTGGAGTGATTAGGGATCATGGTTTTCTTAAACCAACCCCTATTTAATATCCTCTTCCTCACTCTCTCTCTCTCCTCATTCACTCTTCCATTTATTTCTCTCAACCACCACTCCACAGGCAAGTACAACTTGCTTAAAAGTGGAGATTAGTGAATTTTCTATTCTTGATTTTTCAATAATATTATTTATATATTTATTCTTCTCTTCATTCTCTACAAGTTTAGTTCTTGAAGATTCTGATTTTTATGGCTAGATTTGTGTAGATCTAAGTTTCTAAAAACTAGGGTTTTATGGGTTTTCATGGTTTTGATCTATCATACTTGGCTATTTTCGAAAACTAATGGTCCTGTGTGGTAGAAAATTTGATTCTACACAGTTCTGACCTTTGAAAAATTAGATTTCGACTTATTTAGAGGAAGTTATGGCCGAAAAAATATTTGAGCATCCCCTAGGTTCGCCTGTGTTGGCTCTGGCAGGGATGATGAACAGTCCCCCTGCGACCGCATGACCATTTGCAGCTGCATAAGCAATGGCAGCCGTATAAGCATTTCAGCTGCATGGCGCTGGGTAGTCTCAGCCGCATAAGCTTTTCCGGCCGCATAAACCAGTTTGCAGCCGCATGTGAATTTTGCAGCTGCATAAGCATTCCAACCGCATAAGCTTTTCCAGCCGCATAAACCAGTTTCCAGCCGCATAAGCTTTCCAGCCGCATAAGCCTTCCAGCTACATAAGTTTTCAGCCGCATAAGCTTTTTCAGCCGCATGAGTCCTTCAGCCACAGGAGTTTCCTCAGCCGCATACGCTCGTACCTACTAGCCGTATGCGCCCTGAACTTTTCCCAACCACATGGCACTGGGCAGTTTTCAGCTGCATAAGCCCGAATTCTTGAGCCGCATAAGCATCTCCTTTCCTGGCCGCATAAGGCCCAGTGATTCACTTGGCACATAGGACTTAGCTCTTTGAGCCGCATGTGCCCTTTCCTTCTGGCCGCATGTGCATGATTTATCCCTAGCCGTATGAGCATCTCTTTTCCTTGCCGTATAGGCCCTAGCCGCGGGTTTATTGCCGCATATGCTTGATTGGTTCCTGATCCGCATAAGACTCTATCTTACAGCCGCATAGGTCTCCATCTGGTGTCTACCTATTATGGTACAGCTATAGACAACACTTGTGACTTGAACCCACTTACAGTAGAGGATCTGCCACTAGTGGTTTAGACTGCTAGCTTAGACTCTTACCTTGTCTTTTATTTGATACATTATTGTATATATTGGGAGTTGTTTATCTGGATGTTGTGGAGATGTTATCATAGACACTTAGACTTCTTTCTATTGTATCTCTTGTGTGGATTCATTTATATCTATCTATCTTATCATTTTCTGTCTTAGATGTGATTGAGACTGTATTCTATTATGTCACCTCCATTCGGAGTGTATATACTGTACAGGTATATTATATATTGTTAGATGATTGACCTAGGACAGCGTTCTACTGCCGACATTGCGGCGTAGGCTGGATGTACCCACTTTTCGTGCCCTTACTCTAGGGTGCGGGTTGTGACAGTAGATCTTCCAGACTTGACTTGGAGGATGTGCTTCAGTTCCAGACCATGCTAGGAACTGTGGAAAGGTATACTCGTCTACATTATTGTCCTGTACCGTAGATTTCTTGTTTATCATATGAGTGTTTCCTGCTTTCCATATGATTCTCTCTCTTGCTTATTACTTTAGTATTTTTTCTATGGATATGAGATCAGATTTAGGCCATAAATTGATTGCATGCTAGGATACCACAACAAGATTGACAACAGTAATCGCCATATAACATCTTCATACCTTATATGGTGTAGCTGGCCTATGTTCGTCCCCGTATTCGGGTGCCGGGTCATGACAATATTTTAGTGGTGGTCCATGCAGGTCTCGTTTTAAGATATTGTTTGGTATCACATGATTATTGATCTCAGTCCACTATTCCATGGTATTCCAACTTATTTCACTTGTCCTTCGCTCCTTTGAACTCTTGAATTGGTCCTCATCTCTACTTGGACCTATCTTGCTTGGCTATGTCTTATTTGTTGTTATCTACCTATTATTCTTTATTTTGAGAGACATGGTCCTGATGTTGGCCATGTTGATCACTTTGCCAGATAAGAAGATGTCTTGTCTTTATCCTTGGGTTACTCGTTATCTATCTCGGGTTCTATACTCTCTACCGGTGTTTCGCCTTAGTTAATTTCTTGTTATCCTTTTAATGTGTTGACTTCGTGTTGACTTAGTATTATTATCGTCATCTTCAAGCGTTGGCATGATTGTTGTGGAAGGAAGATTTCAGCAGGACTCTGATATTAGATATTTTAATATTTGTTGAGTATCCAATGGATATTCTTGTACTAATTCAGCTCCTTTGATTCTGGACAGTTCCGCAATCATGATTATCTGTTTCCGATATCATTTTGATTATAGATATATTTTCTATATAATATGTTTTGACATGGATTTTGAATTTGGAGTGTTTTCATAGAAAACTGTCTTGTGTTATTATTGAAGGTGTTTTGGATGAATATTATGATTGACCTGGATTTCGGATTTTGATTATTTTTCTAGGACTGTCTTCTTATTTTTTTTTAGATATTTTGTGATTTCAGTGACTTGGACATTTGGGTTATGGATTTGATTCGTTTTGGGTATTGTCAAGAGTGACCGGATGACCCTGGTATACCTTGGTGGCGTGGTAACAAAAGTTGCAGCCGCTCGATTATAGTGCCATGGTGAATCTTTTGTAGCCATTCTAGATGACGTGGCAGAGAATGACCATGACATACATTATGATCGGATATTAGAAAACTACGATCGTCGGTTTGAGACAAATATCCTGGGTTTTATGATTTTATGTGAATTTTTATGCAGTTGAAATTTTAGGTTTTCTGATATTGTTTTCGATATCTTGTACATGTTTTGATTTTGAAGTTATTTCGTGCATGTGAGATTTTGATTTTCGAAAACCTTTCGATGTTTTGGACCTATTTTAAGAGTTGAATTGTGTAGCTAGACATTGTTCTCTTTGATGTTTTCATACTGAGATTTTGTTCATTTTTAGTTGTATTACTTGATTTCTGTAAGGTGGGTAGATTTTTCATGATACATATATGTACTAGTTTTGAAAAGCCTATTTTAACTGATTTCGAAATTTCGAGGGCAAAATTTTTGTAAGGTTGGGTAGGATGTTACCTCCAAATTTTAAAAAATAGGTATATGACTATTTTCACATTTAGAGTGATTTTAAAATTTTGTAAATATTTAAATTTTATTTAAATTCTAGATCTTGACTTGGCCTTGATTGTTGAGGCCCGACTCTTATTTATTGTCACTCCCGTTTTTTGTTGTACGTATTTTCAGTATACGTGTACGGATTTCTGACGTTTGTCAGGTGACCCGTAGTTAGACTTGTCTTGCTTAGCCTGATCCTGGTTTAATCTTGCCTTAATTTATTTTGGTTCATCTTGGTTTGGCTTGGCCTGGTTTGGTTTTGTGTGGTTTGAGATGAGAGGAGTTGATATATAAGTCAACTATCCTCTCTCTCTTATTAATTTCATTTATTTCCTTCATCTTCTTCATTACTCCTCTCCACCCACCAAAGAAACCCTAGGCAAGCAAAACTTGCTTCATGATGGATCTCGAGTTTTATTATTCCATTCTCTTATTCACTTGATTCTAAGCCTCTTTAGAACTTGGAGTTTTTAGTTTCTATGGATAGATTTTTGTAGATCTAAGTTTATAATTTTTTCGGTTTTTCTTGGTTTTGATTCTTAAACTTCATTATTTTCGAGATCTAATGGTCCTATGTTGTAGGAAATTTGATTCTACCCAATTTAGACCCTTGAAAATCCCGATTTCGACTTATTTTGAGAGATTTATGGCCTTTCTAGTCCATGGGTTCTCATAAACATTTGGAGGCTGGTTGGAGAAGTTGAGCAATGCATGCTGATGCATGCTGGCACATGCATGCTGGCACATGCTGTCATGGCGTATGTTGTGGATGGTGCCTTTTGGCCCATGGCGCATGCTATCCCTTTGTAGCACCCAATTTCTAAAATAAAGGTAATTTTAAAATTTTGTAATTATAATCATTTAATAATGATATTTAAACCATGTTATGATTTTTGGTAATTTTTAATTAATTTAAAACTATTTAAAACTATGACTTGTGATTTTGATGGTTGACTAGTGTAAACTTAGAATTTCCTAAGCCTAGAGACTAACCATGACCATGGGAGCCTAGTCATGTGATTAGAATGTCATATTACTACTTTTTAGCCTAGGGGTATTTTGGTCATTTTGATAATTTGGTTTGTAATTTGCATTAATTAATTTTGTGCTAATCTTTTAGTTAAGCCTTAACATAGGATCTTAGCCTAATCTAGATTAGTCTTGAGCCTAGACACTTGATTAGGATAACCTAGTAATGACAAATATCTAGATATTTCTAAGTATGATATTTACCCCTTAGGATATTTATGAAAAAGAAAACCTTAGGACTATTGGACCAATAGGAGGACTTGGAATTGGGTGGACAAACCCTAGCCACTCATCTACATCTAAAACCTACCCTAATTCATCTAATGGCAGCCACAATAGTAATCCCCCTCCCTATAAAGTATCACTTAGAAAAACCTTGCCTCTTTTTACATCAACAAGAACCCTAACTTGTTCTTCCCCAAAATTCCTCTCCTTTATCCAAATTGACCCCAAATTGAGGCTACTCTCTTGCATTAGGATCCATTTCAGAAGTAGAGGCTAATTGGGGCTTTCTTGCGAGAAGTGGAGCGCGTTTGGACATCGCTCGAGGAATGGAACTTCTCATTTCGGGACCCTTTTCATTGAGTTTGAACTCTCAATAGGTAAAACCCTACAAACCCTAATAAATTCCCGATTTCTTCCCATATATGCATTCATTTAGGGTTCTCCTAGGTGTATCCCAAGTTTGGTGGAAAATCGTATCCATTTCGTGTCCGTATCGGACACGTATCGGTGTTTTTAAAGGGGTGTTCGATGAAATGCCACATAGAAAACTATTTTAGTAAAATTCAAAACTAATTACATGGTTTTGTAGCCCTTGGTGTGTGGATTCCAAATCCATTTGACTGAGTCGAAGACTTTGGCATTTTCGTATCCAAACTAGACACGCACACTGTGCACGAGGACTCGATCGGGTCCCCTGCTACCCGACCCTTATTCCTCTTTGGTTATGACATGTGGACACGTGCCACTTGGCACAGATGTGGGGGCCATCACTGACAGACCCCTCTCGAGTTTCATAAACTCTCGTGTCGTGTCGGACACGGAATCCATCGCGTACTAGTTTTGTACTGCACGCACACAGGCTGAAACTGGGTTTTGATACGGACCTCGTGTCCATCCTAGACACGTCTTGGTCCTGTGTCAGGCCCCTAGACACGAAGACCTATCCTTGGCGAACACGTGTGCACAACCACGTGGACACTGGAACACTGTGTCGTGTGCACGATGCCACGACACGCGTGCACGAGGAATACTTTGACTGTTCTCTTATACTTCTTATTTTTTTGACTTGGACACTTCGTGTCCACTTGTATGGACACGGATGCACCCCCCTGACACGTCTACATATGAGAAACACTCAGTACACATTGTTTTGGGTTTTTATCAAGTATTGGGTTTCGATTTGGGTTCAAATTGAAAATACCGATACTGAAAACTGTGAACTGAGTTGGTTGGTTTTGATTTTGAGTTTTAAAACAATTGTTAACTGAATTTATATATGAATTTAGATTGGGTTTAATATCGATAGTAGACACTATAATGTAGATGTGGGTTGATTTATGAAACTGAGAAATATAAACCTGAGATTTGGAGGAAAAACTGAAAACTGAGATATGGGTTTTGTTTCGAATTGATGTGTAAAATTGAGTTTCGAATCTAGATTGAAATTGTAGGTTGCATGTTAAACTTTGAGGATATAACTAAATGTATATTTCCATGTCTATATGATGTTGGTGATTTCATTTGGTTTCAGAAATGGATTGGTAGATGTGGGTTTGGTTTGAGAGAAAACAGTAAATACCTGAGAATGTATGTATGGTTGTGTTTACCTGATAAGGAGAGCTGGGTTAGAATATTTATGGTGAGTGTTAGATCGATTTCTCAGGTTTAGTTCAGAGGTTATCTATGTATATAATGTATGTTTGTATATATATTTTTCCTATATATCTATTTTCATATATAGTTAGTATATATAGGTTTCCTAATGGCTCTTTACCTATTTTGTTCACTACAACAAAAAACCCTTTTAATGACGGCTAAAAAGCGTCATTTATGACGAACCATGACGCTTTTTTTTCCACAGCAACCGTCATGAAAACGGGTGTTATAAATGTTTTTCAAAAGCGTCATAAAATAACCGTCATGAATAGTTTCTATAAAAGCGTTATGAATAGTTAATATATAGTGCAGAATTCAGAACAATTTTAAAACGTCATGAATAGATAACATGTATAGGCTCAATGCAGCACATTTATAACACTTTATACTATTCAAATTAGCACATCCAAATCAGTCCATATAATTGTCAGGCTAAAAATCAAATTAATATTATATATCACCATCTTTATTACATTTCTCAAAATAGAGTACATATCAACATCTTCATTACATTCTCAAAATAGAATATCCAAATACATATATACATTTACAAATACATATATACATTTACAACTACCAAAAAACCTGCACCCAGAGCTCTGTTGGACTACCAGGGACTAAAGGTCCTCCAACTGCTAAAATCTTTATGGAAAAAAGCAGTATCCTCGTTTGTTTGAATTTAATGTCTCTTGCAATTGATTGGTCCACATATGAAAGAAGGAAAGCTGAAAAAAAACAAAAAAAAGATTACATTGGAAGCATGAATAAACTTGACAGTACATTCTCTTAAATCAACATGAATAAGCTTAAAAAAGATTACATTGGAAGCTGAGCAGCCAGCATCAAACTTCTCAAGCAGCACCAACATGTAACTTATAGTTAGGGATAACAGTACCTAGGAAACTCTCCAACCAATGAGCCATCCAGACCGGTCAAGAAAAAATTATGAACCAATAAGCAAGTAAGTCCTTAAAACACAAGCAATAAAACATAGAGGAAAAAAATTATGTAGTCCCAACATTTATGTAGTCCCAACATAGAGGGAAAGGAATTATTTTTTTTCAACCAATTTAAAATATGCCATTCATGATTTGAACCTTCTAAATAAATAAAACTGTAATTGGTCTAATACCATGTTAAAATCTATGCCACCAATACTCCAATTTCTACAACCAAGGATTCACCACAAACACATAGTTGTTACCATGTAATGTATTTGCTTTTTCTGGCATATGTAAAATAGCTCATTCTTTCATTCAAGTTATATTATGGTCCGTAGTAACTCAGGTCAATTTGCAAGTACAGAAGTATGACATAGATGAAAGTAAAAGGTAAATCAACTAAATGAGAATAAAACTGGTCTTATCCAAGACTAATATATACTTTGTTAACACAAGTAAAAGCTCACAGAGCAGAAACTAAGGCAGCTAACTGAACTTAAATAAATCCATGTTAAGTTGTGTGGAAGACTTGTTACCCAAACTTTAGGAGAGGAAAGACCGAGTCACGGTCATGGGAGAAGCCTCTTCCAAGCCGCAAAGAGCACAAGCTGTTCATTATATATTCAGAAGCAGAATAAACATAAACTAGGTTACAAGAAGCGAAACAAAATTAAAAGAAATAAAAATATATATGCTAAGAACTAACACCAGTAAGCAAGATGGAGATAACCAAAAGATTCTATTATTTATGAATGTAACTATCAAAAGAAGTCTAAACATTGTCACATATTTTTTTTCCCTGCAAACTGACTGTTAGCTCTTCTGAAGGTATATGGATCACATTTACCCGAAGCTCGATATCCCAACTGGATACTAATGTAGTTCTTTTACAATCCTAAACCAATTCAAGTTAATAACTGGGGCAATATTATTGAAGGTGATGGACCACACAAAATATTAGAGAATCTAAATTTCATTCAATATTAGAAGAGAAATTAGGAGAGCAGTTACCAAGGAGCACATACTTGTTCAGCTAGCGCGAGAGCATATTTGCAGATTAAGAACCTTCTATGTTGACACACAATCTACAAAAGAATCCAATTGCACTCTGTTAACACCTAATCCATATAATAATAGCATACACAGCAATAGAATTCAAATTTCACTACTAGTGAATCAACAAAATTCTATCACGAATCCAAGGAATTTCATTCAATAATAAACTTCCTATACAAATAAAATAATATACATGCCAAAGAGGCACAAAAGAAAGCTATCAGAACAATATATATGCTAAGTAGAGCGTTACTGGATTGAGAGTGCTATGTTCTCTGAACCTTTTCTCCAAAAGAGCAGACTGCTCCTTCGTAAGCCTGAGCTTCTTCCTCACGTTGCCGTCCTCTTCGTCGCTCACCCGCGAAGAGAAGCCCCTCTCCGCTTCGACCTCCCCGCACGCGGTTGGCGAGAACGTCGACACCGAGCTGTGCGAGGACGACGACGGAGCCTTGGGCATCGTCGTCGGCACGCTACTGTACGCGACGGTGTCGTCGGAGGCGCTCGGGGTAAGCTAGATGAACCTGGACATATAACTGGGTGCGAGACACAAACGTAACGAGAACAAACAACACAAATCCTAACCCTAACCCTAAGGGGGGAAAAATCAAATCTTTCCCAAAATAAAACACTCAAATCTACTGAATCAAGCGCTGCCCAGATGATAAAAGTGAGAAAATAGTCGAAAATCGAACTAGAATGGAGTTGAAGTTGAGGATCATACCACCGCCTCCTAATGCTCGTGCCATACCCTCCCCACCGCCTCCATCTGCTGCTCGAACTCCCTCCTCCCGACCCCGACCTTCTTCAGCCTCTTCACCACCACCATCGTCGCGTCCACCTTTGCGTAGATCTGGAGTTTAGGAGAGAAAAAATTGGAGTCGAACCGAAAAGGAGGGAAAATGAAAAGTGAAAAATTGGGGGAGAAGAGGTTTGGGGAGGAGCTGCTCGGTTAGAAAATGGATGAGAAATAAATTCTCTCTCTCCCACTTAGCTTTTATACAATGAAAGAATTACAAGTTTGCCACCGCTCTAAACTATTAATAACGCTTTATTTTATAAACGTTATAAAAAGTCCAGAATTAGCCCAAACCGTCATAGAAAAAAGGTATTTTTCAACTTAATAACGCTTATGTATCAACCGTCATTAAAACTCCTTGTCGAGCGTCATTAAAAGGGTTTTTTGTTGTAGTGGTTGTTAGGTTGAGGGGTTGATATGGTATATGTCTGTGAGTGGGAGTAAATGTGAGGGACTAGTGGTATACTAGAGTGTGGAGGTTAGATTATGGTTGTGAGGATAGATAATTAGATATTGAGTGTCATGTGAGTGGAGTGTTTGGTTCAGTGAGATTGGTTCAGGAGGATAGGTGTTGTTTTAGAGAGTGGTGTTTGTTAGAAGGTGTGTATCAGATGGAGGGTGCCACTGCCAAGAACAATAGAAGCAAGGCATGGACATCATGCCTTAACTGCATCAGCTTTTCACTAGGAGGAGGGGGCATACCAGTTGACTCCTGCAAACTGAGATGGGATTTCCTTGTTGCCTTGGCCTTGGCCATGGTTTAGTGTGACTTAGTTTTGATTGAGTTGGGTTGAAAGTTGTATACATTATAGTGAATGTTATGTATATATAGATTATATACATATATATATATATATATATATATATATATATATATATATATATATATATATATATATATATATATATATATATATATATATATATATATGTATAAATACATGTATATGCATAATGGTTACCTATATATATATATAGCTCATATATATGTTATGAACTAAATAGATATGTAAGTGTGTTCAAGCATGTATGTATATATATATATATATGTAGGTTGTAATGTGTATGTATATAGTATTGTATGTAATTTAACTTATTAGCCTATGTTATCTATATAGGTTTTCATATGGTTTTGTATATATGTATTGTGTATATAGTCTACCTATATAGGCTAAGTTCTATTGTTAGGCTATATTGGTATAGGTTGGTTTAGACTTATATAGGCCTAGTATATAGTTTTCCTTTTAGGCTATGGTATATTTTGTGATGTTATGGTATATATTGGTATAGGATTTTGGTTAGACTTGTTGTTGACTGAACCATAGACTAGTTGATCAGAGTTGACCTAGTTTGACTAGATTGTTGACCAATTGACCTAGTTGACTTTGTGTGACCTAATTGGACATGGCATGACCTTGTTGACTAAGATTGACTTAAACTGACCTAGTGTGACTTAGTTTAGTTTGGTGTGAGTTAGTATGACCCAGTTGGACTCCTAGTTTGACCAATCTGGACTTGTTAACCTAGTTTGACCTAGCCAGTTGACCAGGTTTGACTTAGAGTTGACTTTGGTCTAGATTGACTTAGAAATCATATAGATTGCATCATACACTTCAATTACCTTATTTTCAAATACATTATAACATGTTTTACTCTAAATAGGACTCTGTGATACCAGTTCGGATATCTATTCATATCAGTCGTATAGGGTGACAGGCGAGCACATTCTCTGATCATTTTATACTTGTTAGGATTCATATTTTTGCTCTAGATTACTTTATATGATGCTGTCACATTATTATCATGGATTGGTACTATATGGATCTTGTCATGCGATGTTATCCCCCTTGGGGTGCATCAGATACAGTTATCATGTGCTTTTCATGAACATCTTTTATTTCATGTACACCGCTATTCATGTATACTCTTGTGCAATCTTGTACTCTCATTATCACGTGAACAAAAATGATAAAAATCTCTTGTACAAGGGAACGTAACTTGACTGGATCCTTGTGTATTGATTGGGGAGGGTGAGTAGGAAATGGTTATGTTATCAAAATTCCATCTTGTGAAATCTTGTGAAATCATGTATATGTCCATTGTACACTCACGTATGATGGAGTTACCCTTGCATTGTCCTAAACCCTTTATATAACCATCTCATGCTCTAAATCACAGGTTACTTATAGTTCTTACTTATCATGTATATAGATATTTCTAGTTATCAAATATCTCTCGTTTTCATATATATTTTTTTACAGTCCATGTATCTTACTCTTTTGCATGCTTTATATTTCCTAACCTGATATGAACTACGGGAGATGTATTGTGCTCGCTCTTGTCCTGACTGGACCTGTTGAAAATATTACATATGATGATGGTGACTGTCCTACCTTCTATGGGGCATATGAAGGGGACATTTAGGAGCCCGAGGAGCATCTAGCTCAGTAGAGGGTGCCTAGTTTAGTCTAGTATTTATAGTTTTCTGTTTGTATCAGATTGTTTCGATTGTTAGTTAAGACTATAGTTTTATTCAGGACTTGTATTTATTTGTGTTGAACATCTATTTTTTGTGGTGTGATAACTCTAGTTATCTTCAATTTCTTCCTTTTATCTGCTTCCATATCGTGCTCTATCTTCCCTAGACTTGTGATTGATATATAGAGTTGAGATATTATAGTATACCTCCGTGCGGAGATGACAGGTTTATATATATCTTGTTGTTAGATGTTAGATGCTATAGATGACCTATACAGTGTTCTACCACCGATACTGTGGCGTAGGCTGGACGTACCCACGTTATCGTGCCCCTAAACAGGGTACTGGTTGTGACACCCTTGCATATGTTGTCCTGGCACATGATGTCCCTTGCACATGCTGTCCTGGCGCATGCCGTAGATGGTGCCTTTTGGCCCATGGCGCATGCTGTCCCTAGCGCATGCTGTCATGGCGCATGCTGTCCCTGGCGCTTGTTGTCCCTGGCGTATGCTATCCTGGCGCATGCTGTCCCTGGCACCCCTTTAGACCACTTGCGCCATTTATTGCCATGATAATTCTTGTTACATTTATCCATGCTTGTCCCCTTAGTCCTTAGTGTAATTTTGTGATCTTTGCTTGTACCCTTTTACTTGACTTCCCCTGTGACGACCCGGCTTAATAACTTGCTGAGCATAATAAGGCTTGAACTTGATAAGATTTGACTTGACTTGACTTGACATGAACACGGCTTGATAATAAGGACCCGTCTTGATAACTCTTGATAGGGGCCCGTCGAGGTATACTCCTGGCAAGTAATCTTGACAAGTAACAAGTAACCTGACATAACATGAAAATCTTGAAACGTTGTTGCGACAGCTACCTGGACTTGCTAAGTAACTCTTATCTTGACACCGTAGTTGATTATCTTGGTTGTGCCTGTACAAGCTATATGTCGTCTTGCATCATGCCTAGGACATGGATTCCTGATTACCACGGTCATGGATTCATACTGAATCTGACTAGGGTAATAACTAAATTGATCAAGTAGATCATAAAGAGATTTTTCAGCTACAGGCAGTCCCATTATATGGGTGCTTTAATTGGACTTGTAGCCTGCCGTCGAGTAGGACACATTTCCAGCACGCTGTCATGTGTTGGACCCCCAAGTCACCTAATCCAACTCTCTCAACTTGAAACTAGATAACCTGGATTAAGTCTGCAGGGCTTGTGGCTGTTGGAACATCTCATTGCATCTTGTTAGTAATTAGGCTTGTGATAACCCTAGTTAGTTAAAAGTATCAAGCCGTACTTGTTGCTTGGCCGTGATTGATGGATGGAGTCCAGTCTAGTCTTGTCTAGACGGTGCCAGTTCATGGTTACTTCAGCACATTACTGTTATGCTTTACTCTTGTCGATAAATGAGTAGATACTAAGCTCTGTTCAGATGAAGGGTTACAACCCCGGTTCTAGTTTGGTTTATAGGTTGTATCTTGGTTACCAGAATAGTTCCTTAGTTATCTTATCATTTATCATCCTGATTTTCTTAATCCATGTCTTTCATTATCAATTATGTCTTTATGTGCTAATATGCTGGTTTTAGTTCTTAAGTGAATAGGGGTGCAACTCGGGCGGGTTGGGTCGGGTTAGACCTCAACCCGAACCCAACCCAATGCACCAAAAGCCTAGCCCAAACCTAAGCCCAACCCGACCTCGGGTTCAACATTGAAGCCCAAGACCGAGCCCGGAAGAATAGAAAGGAACCTAATTTACTCGGGCCGGTCGGGTTGGGCCGGGTCCATCAAATTTAACGGGCTCTAATATTATATTTTGAAATAACGGGCTCTAATATTATAATCAAACCGCCATGGTCTAAGGGCATTTCAATTCTCTAGCAATGGTCGTAGTATACTTGAGCTAGTCATTCCAAAGAGGTTCAACAATCTTCACACTTCTGATTCTTCTCACATTAATCTTCAAAGACAAAAAAACAAAATATTTGACATAAAACTAACTTTATTTTAACTGAAGTCCAGCAACTAAAAAACATCCAACATCACTCAAAAGTCAACATCCAAAATATTACTACCAATCTTACTAACACCTCCAAAACCTTAAAAATAAGGGAAAAAAACACTATAATGCTTCTTCCATCGATACGGCTTCCACTGCACTATGAAGAAAAAAATTGGGTCTGAACTCTTGATCAAAATAACACCACGTTCCTGAAAAATAAAGAAAGAAAGAGAAAAAGAATTAATTGAGTGGTATCCATATCGATGCAATAAATGAAGAATATAACAATCTGAATGTTTAAAGAGTCAAAAATGGGTCTAAAATCAGTAGTCAAGATTGATATTTACCATAGAATTCATGAGTCACCCATCTCCAAAGAAACAAGCCCAACTCACTTTTCCAAAGAAACAAACCAACTCACTCCACAAAAATGTAAATTCACTACAAGTTACAAATGATATAAGAATTTAGATATCATTTCAATTTCACTAAAAAAATAGCAATTTAGATATTTAGTTACCTCACAAAAGAGAAGGATAAAAACATATGGGACCAACTTAAGTTCCATTCTCGACTCCATCGATCACAACTAAAGAATGCAAAACAAAAGTATATATAAGTAAGAGAATCAGAGATAATGAGTAATTAAATTTAGAATAATATATTTGCTAAAAAGATGAAATGTGAGCACAAAATTGATTACCTATCCCAGCGTCCTCTATCTCTTCCAATTTTTCTTCAATATCGACATGAGTTCTTGAGTTGCGAATCCAATCTTGTGTGCAAATTAAACATTCAACAAATTCAGGTGTTAAAGAACTCCTAAACTGATCAAGTACACGACTTCCAGTGCTAAAGGAAGACTCTGAAGCAACTGTTGAAATTGGTATTGCAAGTACATCACGAGCTATGGCAGAGAGAACATGATACTTCGATTGGTTTATTTTCCACCAATTTAATATATCAAAGTTTAAAAGAGCACTTTCTTCCGGCTCTTCCAAATACTTTTTTAACTCGGATTGTGTACTTGCACACCTTTGATCTTCTAAATACTTTCGATATTCAAGCTCCAAGCTATCCACTTCCATGTCCAATATTTGAGAACCAGAAGTTTGTACACTATTAAAACACTTAGATGCATCTTTCATATTTGTACCCAAGCAATTAACTGATGGCAAGGACTTGTACTTTAAAAACAAACGGTTCATAAAAAGTTTTACCTTACCAATCAATTCTTTTGCCTTTTCTTCCTTGTAAAGTTTTGTGTAACAAAACTCTACAAACTTTAACTTACGACATGGATCTAATACAACAACAACAATCAACAACATATTCATTTTGTCAATAGTTCCCCAATACTTGTCAAACTTAGCCTGCATTTTCAAACCCATATTAGCAAACAAAATGTCTCTACTGCATGACCATTCTTTTAAAAGTCTTTCAATCTTAAATACCTCATTAAAGTAAATATTACTAGTAACATACTTTGAACCAGATAATTTTTTTGTGGCCTTGTAAAATTTTTCTAAGAATGCACACAAGATTTCAGCATTTTTCCAATCATCCACAGTTGGAGTTTCACTATTTAATACATTTAAAAATTGTGGATCTTGCTTTTCTAAACGATCAAATGCTTTTTGAAACACAAGAGAAGAATCCAACATATAATATGTTGAATTCCATCGCGTACTAACATCTAAACACAAAGCTTTTTGACTTGTGATCTTTTCATCAATAGCACACTTCCTAAATGTTTGTAATCGTGATGGAGAACTTCTTATATATTTAACGCAATCACGAATTCGATAAACTATTTTTTGAATTGGTTCTATCCCATCTTGAACGATAAGGTTAACAATATGCGCAGAACATCGCATGTGAAAGAATTCTCTTTAAAGACTGGACAGCAACATTGGTTGCACTACAATTATCTACTGTAATGGTGTATAATTTCTCTATACCCCAGGACAATAAACATTGTTCTATAGCCTTCTCTATTTGTTCTCCACGATGCGGGGCTGGAACCACTCTAAAATTAAGAATTTTCTTTTGTAAATGCCAATCTCTGTCAATATAATGTGCAGTGAGACACATGTAACCAAGATTTTGAATTGAAGTCCACATATCAGTGGTGATGCAAACATGCTGACCTTGACTAAAAATTATTTCTTTGAGTTTTACCATCTTAGACGTGTACAACTCAATGCCATCTTTTCTTACAGTTGTATGTGACATCAATTGAAATTTAGGCTGCATAACTTGGCAAAAGCTTTTAAAACCTTCATGCTCTACGAATTTAAATGGAACTTCATCTACAATAATCATCCCAGCAAGTGCATTTCTACATGCTTTTTGATCAAATTTTCAATTTACGACAACATTTTGAGGTTCATTTAATGAAAAAGCTAATAGTTCCTGTTTTGAATATTTAGACATTTTGTGAGGGTTTTTAGGACATTGTTTTGAATGACGTAACATTGTACTAGTACCATTCGTGCTATCACAAGCAAATTCTTTCTTACAATAATTGCATGTTGCTCGATCGGGTAAAGAACCATCAGGTTTAATTACTTTAGTGAAATTATCCCAAGCAGGAGATTTTGAGTTATAAGATTTCTTACGCTTCGCTGAGTTTGCATTTTGATTTGTTGGTTGTGCATTTGAGTTTGGAACTAGTACAATTGAATCTGCCACTGGTATATTTGAATTTGACAGTGGTACATTTGTGTCCTCCATTTGAAACTTTAAGTCCAGAACCAAAAGACAACTGAAAACATGAAATTAAGTAGATTAGTTTATGATGCATAGACATAGTCTCAATTTTATTGATTATAACGAAAAGAAGAAAAAAGACATGGACTTTATATGAAATCATAAAATACCCACTTTTAGGAAACAATAAAACAAAATCTAAATGTAAACATAAAAATTAACAAAATAACCCTAAAATTTGAACAAAACAATGATGAATTTCAGGGGAGAAAGGAAAATAAATTTTGTACTTTTTGAGAAACAGTTGAAGTTGTCTTTAAAGGAAATGCATAGAATTCCTTTCCACCGCCTGCGAGGAGCCGAGGAAGAAAGTCGGATCTGTCACATACGGATGGGAGTACACCACGACAACCGTGTGAGGGGTGGCAGAGGGAGCATAGGAGATGAGGAGCCGGTGGTGTCCGTTGTCAACTCCAGGAAAGGCTGGAAAGCCAAGCCTTCAAGTTCAGCACACTTTTTTTTGGGTCAAGTGTTGGTGAATGGTGAGGACTATGGCAAAAGAAATCCACCACATTTATAAGTAAGAGGCCACCACCACTGTCACCCCCGGTTTTCGAATTAGTGGTATTTTCATCATTTTTCAAGTTTTATAATTTTTGGGAATTTTATTTGATTTTATA
>JANAVB010042020.1:27958482-28008482 GCA_029216955.1 Iris pallida | reverse complement strand
ATTGATATGGATTGACTTCCAATGTTCTCCTATGACCAAGGTTGACCTAACTAGACTTGTCTTGACCCAGAATGACTTAATAGGATTTAAATTGATTTGACTTTACTTCCTAAATATAGTATTGATAGGTCTTGTTATCTATAGGTCCTCGAGGTGCTGCATTGGATCCAGTTGACACATTATATCATATCACAGGCGAGTACATTCTCTGATAACTTTTTCCCAATTTATGATAATTGTTATGATTCATGTACTTAGTGTAGATATGCTCATTCCTGACACATGGTTCTTACGGATTGGTATTCCTAGATCTCGACGAGAGATGTTGCTCCTTGTTAGCTTGGGATGTATTGTGCAAGCTCCCTTGTAGCTCTTACGCAATATATGGTCACTGATTCTAAAGAAGACTTGCTCACTTCTCATAGAATCCCGTGCAGTGACGTGTCCTGTTTGGATCCATTCTACCAGTTGAGGGTGAGGGAGTAGTAGCATATGCCTGTGATCAAATCCATCTTGCATTCTTGAACAGTATTAGTCATATACCGTACTTATGACTAGCCAGGCCAGTTCTTTACAGGTTCACAAGCCGGTCACAAGCTGAAACTATTACTCACACACATTAGATAGATAGCTTACCTTGATTTGTGTACATACCATGATCAGTTCTACTTTTCTGTTTTAGCTCTAGCTCTACAGTTTACCATGCCATGATACATATATGTACACTCCATGATTTCATTGTATATGCTCTATTTACAGTCTTATGGCTTTTATTCTATCTTGAGATCTGTTATGAGATATATGTACTCATTCCATCCTGACTGGATATGTTGAAAATGTTTACAGATGCAGAGAAGGACTATTATTGCACTTACTACGGCCCACCGGACGTAGTAGGTTTAGAGACAGATATCCCAGATCCGCAGGGTGAAGTACCGCAGGACGAGATACCGCCTATCCTGTAGATAGAGTAGGTTTTTTGTACTGGACCTTGTCTCCAGTCACTCTTGGGACTGTTATTATTTTGGCTTGTATTAGAGACTTTGGACTTAGACTTGTATATTCTTTGTGTTTGGACTTGACAGGTTATATTTTATTGTCGTGTTGTCTTTATCTTTCAGTATTTACTTTATCATCTTAGAGTTGTGATTGAGCACTCATATATTATCATTGCTTGTCCTCCGTTTGGAGTTGACCATATTTTCGACAGGTTTTTGATATTATATAAACTGTTGTTAGAGTAGTAAACCTACAAAGTTCCATGCCGTTTTACGGTGTGGGCTGGGCGTTGTTACGCACACGTGTCCTTATAGCGGGTGCGGGTCGTGACACGTTTTTAGTGGTGGCCCATGCAGGTCCTGAAGTCGCAATTAGTACGATGTCGTAGCAGCACTCGTCTTAGAGTGTTGACTACGAGCCTGTGTTGCATATAGGAGGTAGTAGGCTAAGAGTACTCAATCACAGTAGGATCTTTCCTTGCTTATCTTGCTTAACATCTTTGATATTGATTTAATGTATTCTAAGCTGTCCTCCTTTGATATAATCCTTCTTGTGCCATATTGATATCTTTTTTTCAATCTGTCTCCAGGATGGTGTGAGGAGCACGGGGAGACAGAGAGGTCTGCTACCTCTGGCGGACAGGCTCCAGTCACTTCCCCTGCAGTCGGGACTTCAGTAGGGGCTCTCGGGGGTACTCCTCTAATACTCTCGATGACTGTCCCTGGGGTCACTGTGGGTGCTCTTCCTGCAGTACCGAGGGCTACGACGGAAGCTGTCGGGAGCGTTCCTCTTCCTCTTCAGCAGGGGACTCCTCCGATGGTGGTGGGAGTTGTTCTTCCGTTGCCTCCTCTGCCTACAGACATGGGACTGATGCTCACATTCTTTTAGCAGGTGCTGAAGTCCCAGCGGGCCCAGCATGAGGCACAGATGAGATAGACTGAGGCCATGCGCCAGGGTATGAAGGATGCCCATAGGTTGGCCCTGGCTACGGTGGAGCGTGGGGCTCCACAGCGGGAGGTGCAGCAGCAGAAGTCCGGAGACATCTAGGCTTTCAAGAAGATGGGTTCGAGGGATTTCAGAGGGACCGAGGGCATTGTATATGCTGATGACTGGCTCGAGGATATCGAGCGTCAGATGAGGGCCTCCCGCCTGGCAGATGACCTGAAGGTCGAGGCGGTTGGCTTGTAGTTATTAGATTGTCACGCCCCAGAACCAGAATACTGGAGAGCGGGGGCAGACATAGCCAGCTACGTATATTGAAATGGATTCCATCTCGCTATACGGTCACGGCTGTCTAGGATACATGAGGGTTTATCTACAAGCCAACAGTCTCTTAAGGTCATGAACAAGCCTATTGTCTCAATCATAAGCAAGTAAGTAAGAGTCACAAGATGTATGATCATTAAATATACAATAATAAGGCATCCCAAATATTACATATTCAGCTGATCATGAAGCTAGTCATTACAAAATGTTAGGACTAGCAAGAGTTTAGTCATACATGATCAACCCTAGGATTTGTCAATCATGTTACAGCCCGTAGGCAGACAGTAAGTAAGTGCAATCGAGCTAAACAGGTGCTCGTCGGCTAAACGCCTCAAAGAATATTTTTACAATAGAGTGGGAGAGCCAAAAATAACCCACTCGTTGCCAGGGTTCCGTCTAGTGGCCACCATCTGGCTGGAAAGTCGGTAGATCCTTGGTAGCTGCTCCGAAATCTGGCCACACAAAACCAGCTGGGTCAGACCCCAGAAAGAGCAAGTGCCATAAAGGAGGCTTCACTTAAGTACTAAAACCAGCAATCAGCACAGGAATATAAATATAAATAAAATAAGGACTGGAATAAAAGAAAACATATCATGATGATATACGACGAGATAACCATGGAATTATTCAGATAGCCAGGTTACAATCCGTAAACCAAACAAGGACCGGGGTTGTAACCCTTCGTCTGAACGGAGCTTGGTTTCTCACCATTTATCGGTAAAATAAATACAGGCATTCTGGTCATTCAATAATCTGGAACAGGATCAGGGCAAGACTAGACTGGTTAGACTCCATCCAATCACTTCACGGCCAAGCAAGAATTATGGCTTGATACTTTAACTAACTAGGGTTGTCACAAGCCTAATTACTAATAAGATGCAGTGAGATTATTCCACAGCCACAAGCCCTGCAGACCATCCAGGTCACCCAGGTCGAGAGATTAGGGTTGAATTCAGGTGGGTACATCGCCCAGGAGACGCATGTACCCTTAAGTAGCTTGAAGGTTGCAACACATGACAGTGTGCTGGAAATGTGCCCTACTCGACGGCAGGCTACAGATCCCAAGCGCGCCCAGGTAACGGGATTGCCTGTAGCTGGGAGATCTCTTCATGACTACTGTATTAATCTAGTTATTAACCTTAGTTCATTTCAGTAGGTACTCCTGACCGTGGTACTCAGGAGTCCCCTCCTAGACATGATGCAAGACAGGACTGGATTATTTATACAAACACAATCGCCCACGGTGTCCAGATTAATTATACAGGTCATGTCATGTCAGGTAGCCTGTCGTAACAGCTTATCAGATACATCATGTCAGGTTATCAGGTCAAGTGTACTAGTCAGGAGTGCGCCACGACGGGCCACTATCTGGTCATGTCAGGTCATTATGTCAGGAGTGCACCACTACGGGTCACTATCGTGTCATGCTCAGGTATCATTTCCAAACATATTAAACAAATCCATGATTATCAAGTTCATGACAAAGGGCGTAAGGATATAAAATGGACGTTAAATATCTAATAAAATATTAATATACAGGGCTATAGAAGATCAAGGGTAATCAGGCTACGCATCAGGCTAGCGTACGCTCAGGTCTGCGTACCAGAGGATCCATACACTTCCAATGGAAAGCGTATGCAAGGGTCAGCGTACACAAGGGCACGCTCAAGCTACAGGTCAGCGTACGCTCAAGCTAGCGTATGCTCAAGACTGCGTACGCTCGAGCTAGCGTACGAAAGGAGCCAGCGTACGCCTTGCTCGCTTAAGCTAGCGTACCAAGGCACGCGTACGCTCAAGCTAGCGTACGCTCAAGACATGCTGCCAACAGGCAGCGTATCAAGGTGAGCGTACGCTCACTAAGGAGCAGCGTACGAAGGCTAGCGTACGCTCGCTAAACAGCAGCGTACGAAGGCTAGCGTACGCTCACTAAAGAGCAGCGTACGAAGGCTAGCGTACGCTCACTAAAGAGCAGCGTACGAAGGCTAGCGTACGCTCGCTAAAGAGCAGCGTACGAAGGCTAGCGTACGCTCACTAAAGAGCAGCGTACGAAGGCTAGTGTACGCTCACTAAACAGCAGCGTACAGCTCAGTGGCGTAAGCTAAAAAGCTAGCTCACTGTTCACTGTCTTCTCCAAATGGCAAGAACAGCAAGAACTCCAAGGATGGAACCCAAAACTCCAAATGCTCATAACTTGGTCAAAACAAGTCCGAATCCAACTTTCCAAAGGTCAAAATTGGGTAGAATAAAATTCTCTAAAACATGGAACCATCCAAACTTGAAAACAAGGAAGTTTAATAGATCAAAACACCAAAAATCCAAAAATAGCAAAACTCTAGATCTACTAGAAATAAAGCCTCAAAATAGAAAATGACAAGTTCTAATGTGGTTTAGAATCATGAGAAGAAGCTAATGGAACCATAAAAATGAGTTCTCTTGTGGAAGCAAGTTGCACTTGCCTATGGTTGGGGAGTTGTGGAGAGGAAGGAAGAAGAAGAAGAAGAAGAAGAAATAAATGAGAGTTATGGAGGAGAGAGAAGGTTGGTGGGGAAATAAATATCATGGGTTGTGGTAGGTAGGGGGTTCACCTTGGTCCATGATGGACCAAGCAACCAGCCGGCCAAACCAAGTCAACCCGAACCGAGAGTTAAACCAAGCCAAGAAAACTAAACAAGGAACAATACAAGAAAATATGTACACGTATTTCCAAATACGTAATACGAACCACAGGCATTACAACTCTATCCACCTTAAAAGAATTCCATCCTCGAAATTTAATCAAGAGGCTAGAGGAGCAATGACAAGCTACACTAATAACAAGCAAGCTATACTAGGCAATCAATCAATCATGCAAGCAAGGAATTGATGGCATGAGGCATAAGAAAGACATTATACCTCACGAGTCAAACAAGTCAGGATATCGTGATCGGATATCATCCTCACGCTCCCACGTTGACTCACCCAAAGAGTGATAACCCCAAGCAATTCGGACTAACTTGATAGTCTTGTTCTTGAGGATCTTTTCTCTTCGATCCAATATAGACACGGGCCTCTCCTCATACGAAAGGTTGGTACCAACAACCAACTCCGAATGATCTAGGATGTGGCTCGGGTCCGGGATATACCGTCGTAATTGGGATACATGGAACACGTCATACACCTCGCTTAGCGACGGCGAAAGAGCGAGACGATATGATACATCTCCTACTCGCTCCAGAATGTCAAACGGTCCTATATACCTAGGACTAAGCTTGCCCCGTACGCCGAAACGAATGACGCCACGGTTAGGCGAAATCCTCAGGAATACATGATCGCCGACCGAGAACTCGAGAGGGCGCCGATGAGAATCTGCCCAATGACGCTGGCGATCTTGGGCAACTCGAAGGTGATCTCTGACTCTCCTGACCACTTCAATTGTCTGCGCAATCATCTCCGGACCGAGCATCTGCCTTTCTCCGACATCATCCCAAGCTAACGGGGATCTGCACTTTCTACCATACAATGCCTCGAACGGTGCCATCTGGATACTAGCCTGGAAACTATTATTGTATGAGAATTCCACCAGGTGCAAATGATCTTCCCATGAACCACCGAAGTCAAGTGTACAGGATCGCAACATGTCTTCAAGAGTCTGGATCGTGCGCTCCGACTGGCCATCTGTCTGCGGGTGATAGGCTGAACTGAACTGGAGGTGAGTCCCCAAATTCTCTTGCAAGCTACGCCAAAAGTGTGACGTAAATCTTGAATCTCGGTCCGAGGTGATACTGACTGGGACACCGTACAATCTGACAATCTGCCTGAGGTACATCTCCGCTAACTGAGCCATCGACTGACCAACTCTAAACGGGAGAAAGTGAGCCACTTTCGTGAGCCGGTCAACTATAACCCAAATAGCATCTCTACCAGCTGGGGATCTAGGTAATCCAGTCACGAAATCCATGGTCACATGCTCCCACTTCCACTCTGGAATCGGCAAGGGCTGAAGAAGTCCAGCCGGTCTCTGATGTTCGGCTTTAACTTGTTGGCAAACCAAACACCGAGAGACAAACCGAGCTATCTCCCGCTTCATGCCATTCCACCAAAAATGCTGACGGATATCACGGTACATCTTCGTACTGCCAGGATGGATGGAATACTGAGAACTGTGCGCTTCTGACATGATCTCCTGTCTGATATCTCCACTGGGTACACAAAGACGCTTACCATGCCTAAGTGTACCATCCTCATGAATACATAACTCTGGTCTTCGTCCTGCTTCACACTCTGTTCTGAGTCGCCGAAGCTTGGAATCTGCTGACTGCGCCATCCGGATCCTCTCGACTATAGTGGACTGAACTTGCATGCTGGCCATCAACGCCGCACTGGAAGGGAGAACAACTTCTATGTCCATCTTCTGAAGTTTGGCTAACAACTTTGGCTGCACTGTTAGGAAATAAGCTCCGGCTCTCCTGCTCAATGCATCCGCAACAACATTGGCCTTCCCAGGATGATACTGCAGGTTGACATCATAATCCACAAGAAGCTCCAGCCACCTCCTCTGACGCATGTTAAGATCCTTCTGGGTGAAAACATACTTCAGGCTCTTGTGGTCGGTGAAAATCTCCACCCTATCTCCATACAAGTAGTGCCTCCACAACTTAAGTGCAAACACCACTGCTGCCAGCTCCAAGTCATGGGTTGGATAATTCCTCTCATGATCACGAAGTTGTCGTGATGCATAAGCTATTACCTTTCTATGCTGCATCAGAACACATCCTAAACCTCTGCCTGAAGCACCACAACACACTGAAAATCCTCCGGTTCCATCTGGAAGCGTGAGAATAGGAGCTGTTATCAATCCTCGCTTCAACTGCTCAAAAGAACTCTGACACTCTGCTGTCCAAGCAAACTGCGCATCCTTGCGGGTCAACTGCGTCAATGGCGCTGAAATCCGAGCAAAGTTCGAAACAAACCGCCGATAGTAGCCGGCCAATCCGAGAAAACTACGAACCTCTGCAACTGTGCTGGGCACTGGCCATGACTCAATAGCCACAATCTTCTGGAGATCCACTTCTACTCCTCCTCGAGTGATGATATAACCCAAGTACGAAATGCGATCGAGCCAGAACTCGCATTTACTAAACTTGGCATATAACTGGTGCTCCCTGAGTATCTGAAGAACTATACGGAGATGCTGCTCATGCTCCGCCTCACTTTTGCTGTAGACCAGGATGTCATCCAAGAACACGATCACAAACTGATCCAAGTAAGGCATGAAGATGCGATTCATGAGGTCCATGAATACTGCCGGCGCATTGGTTGCTCCAAAAGGCATAACAAGGAACTCCCAATGCCCATATCTCGATCTAAAAGCTGTCTTCGGGATGTCCTGCTCTCTGACTCTGATCTGATGATAACCTGAGCGCAAATCAATCTTCGAGAATACTGAAGCCCCCTTGAGTTGATCAAACAAGTCATCTATCCTCGGAAGAGGGTATCTGTTCTTGATTGTCGCTGAGTTCAAGGTACGATAATCAACACATAACCTGGACGTACCATCCTTCTTTTTCACAAGAAGTATCGGGGCTCCCCAAGGCGATCCACTAGCACGAATGAATCCCTTGGTTCTAAGCTCTTCAATCATCTTGTACAATATCTCCAACTCTGATAGCGCCATCCTGTAGACTCTCTCTGACACTGGGGCTGTTCCGGGAATCAAGTCTATAGTGAACTCGATCTCCCGCTCCGGAGGCATACCTGGAAGCTCTTCTGGAAAAACATCTGGAAACTCCTCGACTATCCTGGGCAACTGAACTGCTGCTACTGCCATCCGCAATACTGGAGAAGATGACTCAACTTTGCCTCGGGAGAATGAAAACTCCGGCTCGCCTGGAATGCTAAAAACAACCCTACCAATATGGCAGTCTATTCTAGCATACTGGTTCCTCAACCAATCCATTCCTAGGACCACATCATAATCGGCCAGCGGGAACTCTATCAATCTAGCGGGGAATTCTCTACCGCTAACTACGATCCGACACGAGGAAAATACTCTATCTACTCCTACAAGTCCGTTACCAGTAAGTATATTAAGCCTTACTGATAATGACTCGGGCTCCAGTCCTATCCGTGTCGCGAATCGTACAGACATAAAAGAATGCGATGCACCAGAAATAAATAAAGCTGAAGCTGGAAAGGAGTTGACGAGAATAGTACCTGCCACTACCTCACCTGGTGCCAACTCTTCCTCCACGGTCATCACCATAGCCTGACCGTGCCCTCGGGGTGCTGGTCCCCTCTGCTGATATCCTCGCTGCCTATTCTGACTCTGGGCTTGGGCTTGTACATACTGCTGGGGGTTCTACTGCTGGAACACTTGGGTCTGAGGCGGCAAGGGCCTCATCAATGGATACTGCTGCTGTTGCTGCTGGATCGGTGCTGGTCCTCTCACTGAAGAGCTAGAAAGGTTGGACGATGATGAACCACCCCTGTTCGGGCAGGATCCAACCCTATGGTCTGGTGCTCCACAAGCCAGACACAATCCCTGCGCCCAACGGCACTCTGCCACCACATGGCCTGGCTTCCCACAATGAGAACAACCCACTGCGGAAGACTGCTTCTGCTTCTGCTGCTGCTGAGGGTGCGTCGGAGTGGAATGCTGAACCGACGTTACTGAGGCGGCTCGCCTCGGAGCTCCAATAGTCAAAGCCCTGGCTGCCGGGGCTGGTGCTGAAGACTGATTCATCTGACCGTGAGATCTCTTCCGACCTCCGGTCCTATCCACAATCCTCTGGGAGGTATACTCATGCCTCCGGGCTGCTCTCAAGACTGCATCAAAAGTCTGATGCTCAAACTGCTCGACTGCCAACAAGATCTCCAGGTGAAGTCCCTGCTGGAACCGCTGGGCTCTATCATACTCGGTTGCCACCAGGGTAGGAGCAAACCGACTGAGTCTGAAAAACTCGGCTGCATATCCGTCGACCGTCCTGCCTCCTTGCTTCAGATTGGTAAACCTCGTCTGCAGATCATACCGAGCCACGGCATCGAAATACTTGGTCTGGAATCTCTCTCTGAATACTGCCCAAGCAATGGGGGCTGCAAATCCAACGGCCTATGCTGTCCACCAGCTGCAGGCAAGATCTAATAGCTGTAGGCGCACAACTGCCACCTTCTCATTCTCTGGAGTCTTGGCTGCTTCTAGAATCACCTCTGTGTCCTGAAGCCATGCATCTGCTGCGATAGCATCTTCACTACCGTCAAAGAATGGAGGGTTCAAGCGCTTGAAGCTGTTGGCAGCGCTGTTACCCTGATGACCACCCCGGGTCAAAGCATCCGTCACTGCCTGGTGCAAGGCATCTCCACGCCGGTCTTGGGAAGCTATCAAGGTCCTGACGAGTCCTACCAAAGTGCCGTCATCAGGTTCTACAGGTTGAACTGGCTGGACTGGTGGCTCTCCGCCAGAAGGCACGACTCTGGAGGCTACTCCGGAGTGCTGGGCTTGATCTCTAGGTTGCTGCTGGTCCGCGGGAGGTGCTCCGCCTTGCTGATCGGCCGGGTCAGGTACTATGCCGCTGAAGAAGACGACATAGAAAACAATAAGGAAGGACTAGGACAGACCAACGATGCAAGCAGGTGATCAGGACAAGAATCCAGGGATTCAGAGGATACGAGCGGAGTTCAAGGGCGAATACTGATTGAGACATCTATTCGGTAAACCCTCACATATCTTGATTTACAAGACCTGCATGGGCCACCACTTAAACCATGTCACGCCCCAGAACCAGAATACTGGAGAGCGGGGGCAGACATAGCCAGCTACGTATATTGAAATGGATTCCATCTCGCTATACGGTCACGGCTGTCTAGGATACATGAGGGTTTATCTACAAGCCAACAGTCTCTTAAGGTCATGAACAAGCCTATTGTCTCAATCATAAGCAAGTAAGTAAGAGTCACAAGATGTATGATCATTAAATATACAATAATAAGGCGTCCCAAATATTACATATTCAGCTGATCATGAAGCTAGTCATTACAAAATGTTAGGACTAGCAAGAGTTTAGTCATACATGATCAACCCTAGGATTTGTCAATCATGTTACAGCCCGTAGGCAGACAGTAAGTAAGTGCAATCGAGCTAAACAGGTGCTCGTCGGATAAACGCCTCAAAAGAATATTTTTACAATAGAGTGGAAGAGCCAAAAATAACCCACTCATTGCCAGGGTTCCGTCTAGTGGCCACCATCTGGCTGGAAAGTCGGTAGATCCTTGGTAGCTGCTCCGAAATCTGGCCACACAAAACCAGCTGGGTCAGACCCCAGAAAGAGCAAGTGCCACAAAGGAGGCTTCACTTAAGAACTAAAACCAGCAATCAGCACAGGAATATAAATATAAATAAAATAAGGACTGGAATAAAAGGAAATATATCAGGATGATATACGACGAGATAACCATGGAACTATTCAGATAGCCAGGTTACAACCCGTAAACCAAACAAGGACCGGGGTTGTAACCCTTCGTCTGAACGGAGCTTGGTTTCTCACCATTTATCGGTAAAATAAATACAGGCATTCTGGTCATTCAATAATCTGGAACAGGATCAGGGCAAGACTAGACTGGTTAGACTCCATCCAATCACTTCACGGCCAAGCAAGAATTACGGCTTGATACTTTAACTAACTAGGGTTGTCACAAGCCTAATTACTAACAAGATGCAGTGAGATTATTCCACAGCCACAAGCCCTGCAGACCATCCAGGTCACCCAGGTCGAGAGATTAGGGTTGAATTCAGGTGGGTATATCGCCCAGAAGACGCATGTACCCTTAAGTAGCTTGAAGGGTGCAACACATGACAGTGTGCTGGAAATGTGCCCTACTCGACGGCAGGCTACAGATCCCAAGCGCGCCCAGGTAACGGGATTGCCTGTAGCTGGGAGATCTCTTCATGACTACTGTATTAATCTAGTTATTAACCTTAGTTCATTTCAGTAGGTACTCCTGACCGTGGTACTCAGGAGTTCCCTCCTAGACATGATGCAAGACAGGACTGTATTATTTATACAAACACAATCGCCCACGGTGTCCAGATTAATTATACAGGTCATGTCATGTCAGGTAGCCTGTCGTAACAGCTTATCAGATACATCATGTCAGGTTATCAGGTCAAGTGTACTAGTCAGGAGTGCGCCACGACGGGCCACTATCTGGTCATATCAGGTCATTATGTCAGGAGTGCACCACTACGGGTCACTATCGTGTCATGCTCAGGTATTATTTCCAAACATATTAAACAAATCTATGATTATCAAGTTCATGACAAAGGGCGTAAGGATATAAAATGGACGTTAAATATCTAATAAAATATCAATATACAGGGCTATAGAAGATCAAGGGTAATCAGGCTACGCATCAGGCTAGCGTACGCTCAGGTCTGCGTACCAGAGGATCCATACACTTCCAATGGGAAGCGTATGCAAGGGTCAGCGTACACAAGGGCACGCTCAAGCTACAGGTCAGCGTACGCTCAAGCTAGCGTATGCTCAAGACTGCGTACGCTCGAGCTAGCGTACGAAAGGAGCCAGCGTACGCCTTGCTCGCTTAAGCTAGCGTACCAAGGCACGCGTACGCTCAAGCTAGCGTACGCTCAAGACACGCTACCAACAGGCAGCGTATCAAGGTGAGCGTACGCTCACTAAGGAGCAGCGTACGAAGGCTAGCGTACGCTCGCTAAACAGCAGCGTACGAAGGCTAGCGTACGCTCACTAAAGAGCAGCGTACGAAGGCTAGCGTACGCTCGCTAAAGAGCAGCGTACGAAGGCTAGCGTACGCTCACTAAAGAGCAGCGTACGAAGGCTAGCGTACGCTCACTAAACTGCAGCGTACAGCTCAGTGGCATAAGCTAAAAAGCTAGCTCACTGTTCACTGTCTTCTCCAAATGGCAAGAACAGCAAGAACTCCAAGGATGGAACCCAAAACTCCAAATGCTCATAACTTGGTCAAAACAAGTCCGAATCCAACTTTCCAAAGGTCAAAATTGGGTAGAATAAAATTCTCTAAAACATGGAACCATCCAAACTTGAAAACAAGGAAGTTTAATAGATCAAAACACCAAAAATCCAAAAATAGCAAAACTCTAGATCTACAAGAATTAAAGCCTCAAAATGGAAAATAACAAGTTCTAATGTGGTTTAGAATCATGAGAAGAAGCTAATGGAACCATAAAAATGAGTTCTCTTGTAGAAGCAAGTTGCACTTGCCTATGGTTGGGGAGTTGTGGAGAGGAAGGAAGAAGAAGAAGAAGAAATAAATGAGAGTTATGGAGGAGAGAGAAGGTTGGTGGGGAAATAAATATCATGGGTTGTGGTAGGTAGGGGGTTCACCTTGGTCCATGATGGACCAAGCAACCAGCCGGCCAAACCAAGTCAACCCGAACCGAGAGTTAAACCAAGCCAAGAAAACTAAACAAGGAACAATAAAAGAAAATACGTACACATATTTCCAAAATACGTAATACGAACCACAGGCATTACATAGATGTTGCCCGGATATGGTTCGGAACGAGCCGGCTCTTGCAGGAGAGGGCCACACTTGGGCTTCGGGCCCTGTTCAGAGAGAAGTTCTTTTCCTCCACAGACATGATCGACCTAGTGCGGCAGTTTTAGAACCTGCAGCAGGGTAGTATGACTGTGGAGGAGAATGCGGCAGAGTTCGGCCGGCTGAGCCGATACGTCGAGTACATGGTGAGCGACCCAGTGATCCGAGCAGAGCGCTTCCGAGAGGGATTGACATGGGATATCAAGATCCTGATCCCTTCCTTCTATGCGACATATACAGAGGTTTATGCGGAGGCTCGGAAGGTGGAAAGAGAGTGAGGCTTGAAGCCGAAGAGGGATCGTGATTTGTTTTTGGAGGCCAGTAGCAGCACGGGGGCTGCTAAGCGCCCTCAGCTTCAGCATCAGCCGTTCCAGCATCATCGGCAGCAGGTGCAGGCCAGGGCACCTGTCCAGAGGGTTCAGCAGCGTCAGAGGTAGGATGATCCTCCGTGCCACTACTACAAGAAGCCCGGTCATCTCTTTAAGTTCTGCAGGAGGAAGCTGGATTTGTGTCTCTTTTGTGGTGCCACTGGGCATCAGATGCGGGAGTGTCCTAAGAACTCCCGTATTGCTGGAGCAGCTCAGAGGGCACCTGTTCCGAGGGCACCAGTTAGTGTGTCGGTAGTTCAGCAGCGGGGTCCACTCCCGACCCAGCTGCAGCAGTTTGTCCAGCACCGCCAGCAAAAGGGTGTTCAGGGTAGAGCCTTTGCTCTTGCAGCCGAGGAGATAGAGCCTATTGCAGATATTGTCGCAGGTTCTATTCTGCTCGATTCTTTTCCAGCTTTAGCCTTTTTTGATTCTGGTGCTACGCACAGTTTTGTGTCTGTTTCTTTTGCTCTTAGGCACAATATCATTGCTGAGTATCTTGGTAGGACTTGCAAGATTATGACTGGGAATGGCATCATCCTGGTTGATAATTTTTACAAAGAGCTGAGAGTTTCTTTGAGAGGCCGGGAGCTGAGTGTGTGTTTGCTCGTAATGCCACTTCCGAGTTACGATGTGGTACTCGGTATGGACTGGTTGAGCACGCACCATGCTAGCATAGATTGTAGGGGAGGTAGGATTCTGTTCAGGCCGCCGGGAGAGCCGGAGTTTGAGTTCACCAGGGATGCAGCGGAGCTAGGAGATGGATTCTGCGGAGCATTGTTGGCGGGGCCGGTATTGCCACATCCACTTATTGCTAAGTTCTTTGATGTCTTTTCCGAGGAGTTGCCCGGGATGCCACCAGATCGTGATGCTGATTTTTCTATAGACCTAGTGCCGGACGCTGAGCCTATCTCACAGCACGTCTATAGAATCAACAACAGTGAGTTAGCAGAGCTGAAGAAACAGGTCGACGAGCTGGAGGACAAGGGCTTTATCCGATCTAGTTCTTCACCTTGGGGCACGCCAGTTCTTTACGTCCCGAAGAAGGATGGTACGGTACGTATGTGCATTGATTACAGGGCGCTCAACAACCTTACCATCAAGAACAAGTATCCTTTGCCAAGGATTGATGACTTGTTCGACCAGTTGAGCGGGGCGAGGGTGTTCTAGAAGATCGACTTGTGTACCGGGTACCATCAGTTGAAGGTGAAGCGGGATGACATTCCGAAGACTGCATTTCAGACCCGTTATGGCCAGTATGAGTATACCGTCATGCCGTTTGGGTTGACCAACGCCCCGGCGGTATTCATGAACTTGATGAACAAGGTATTTTATTAGTACCTTGACAAGTTCGTGGTGGTCTTCATTGATGACATTCTCATCTATTCGAAGACACCAGAGGAGCACGAGGAGCACCTGAGGATTGTGCTGGACACTCTCAGGAGGGAGCAGCTGTATGGGAAGCTGTCGAAGTACGAGTTCTTCTTGGATCTCGTGGAGTTCCTAGGCCATGTTGTCTCCGGCGAGGGGATTTCAGTGGATCCAAAGAAGATTTCTGCGAGTCCTGGTCTACACCAAGCTCAGTAGCAGAGGTTCGAAGTTTTCTGGGTCTGGCAGGTTATTACCGGAGGTTTGTACAGGACTTTTCCAGGATTGCCCAGTCGATGACCCGACTTACCAAGAAGGACGAGGAGTTTGTTTGGTCCGAGGAGTGCCAGGCTGCCTTTGAGGAGCTGAAGGCGAGGTTGACTACAGCTCTTATCTTGACGCTGCCATCTGGATCTGGTGGTTATACGATCTACAGTGAAGCTTCAGGACGGGGTTTGGGTTGTGTAGTTCAGCAGTACGGGAAGGTAATTGCCTATGCATCTAGGAAGTTACATCCTCATGTGAGGAACTACCCTACCCACGATCTGGAGCTAGCAGCGATCATCTTTGCTTTGAAGCTGTCGGAGAGCGAGTTAAGATCTATACAGATCACAAGAGCTTGAAGTACGTGTTTACCCAGAAGGAGCTGAATATGAGACAGAGGCGATGGTTAGAGCTGATGAAGGATTTTGATATATCCTTACAGTACCATCCGGGGAAGGCCAACGTGGTCGCGGATGCTTTGAGCAGGTATCCCGTGGCTATGTGTTTGACGATGGATCGTCACCTTCTGGCAGATCTGGAGAGTTTGGGCATAGAGGTGATAGTTCCTGGGTTTGAGGAGCAGATGTGGGGTCTCCAGGTGCAGTCAGAGCTGATGGACAGAGTCAGGGCAGCTCAGTTTGAGGATGAGGCTCTGAGGGTCATCAGAGAGCACGTTCGGACAGGACTGTTGGATGAGTTCTCTATAGCGGAAGATGGGTCGTTGAGGCATGGTACCAGATTGTACGTGCTGAGCGAAGGACTTCGGGAGGAGGTTCTTCAGGAGGCGCATCATTCTCAGTACTCTATGCATCCTGGAGTCAACAAGATGTATAGAGACTTGAGACAGCATATTTTGTGGTATGGCATAAAACGCGAGGTGGCTCAGTTCGTTTCTAGATGCTTGGTGTGCCAGCAGGTGTAAGCCGGGAGGCAGAGACCCGGTGGATTGCTCTAGCCACTACCCATTCCTGAGTAGAAGTGGGAGCATATCACTATGGGCTTTGTATCTGGGCTTCCACGCTCTCCAGGAGGAAAGGATGCGATTTGGGTCATTGTTGATCGATCGACCAAATCGGCCCACTTTTTGCCTTTCAATGTGGGTTTGTCTACGGAGAGGTTGGCCAAGATGTACGTGCGGCAGATAGTCCTATTGCACGGGGTTCCAGTGAGTATAGTCTCGGATCAGGACTGCCGATTCACTTCCCACTTATGAAGGAGTTTGCAGCTTAGCTTGGGCACATCGCTCAAGTTCAGTACCGCATACCACCCCCAGACAGACGGGCAGTCGGAGAGGACAATTCAGACCCTCGAGGATATGCTTTGTACCTGTGTCTTGGACTTCGGGGGATCTTGGGAGGACCACCTTCACTTGGTAGAGTTTGCTTACAACAACAGCTACCAAGCCAGTATAGAGATGTCACCTTTCGAGGCTCTATACGGACGGAGGTTCCGTACTCCCTTGTCTTGGGATGATATCGGCGAGAGGGTTTTGCTTGGCCCTGAGATGGTAGTAGATGCTGCAGAGAAGGTCAGGGTTATCAGAGATAGACTTCGAGTGACGCAGGATAGGCAGCGGCATTGGACCGATAGCCACCAGAGGCCGTTGGAGTTTGAGGTATAGTTTAGATCTTTCTAGAATTTGAGTCTGATTATGATTGTTTTAGATCAAGCTTTAAGTCTTGTGTTTTTATTCTAGGTTGGTGATCTTGTGTTCCTGCGGATTTCTCCGACGCGTGATTTCGTTTTAGTGGCGGCGGGAAGCTTAGTCCACGATATATCGGACCTTTTCGTATCTTGGACAGCGTCGGTGCAGTGGCTTACCGATTGGAGTTACCGCCCGCACTAGAGAGAGTGCACAACGTGTTCCACGTGTCGCAGCTGAGACGGTACGTGGCAGATCCCAGTCACGTCTTGGACCACTCCGAGATCGAAGTGGGACCGACACTCAGCTATCCAGAGAAGCCGGTTGAGATCTTGGACCGAAGAGAGAAGGTGCTCCAGAACCAGGTCATTCCCTTGGTTCGCGTTGCATGGAGACACCACTCTCCAGGTGAGTCTACCTCGGAGAGAGAGGACGACATGCAGGAGCGATTCCCATATCTCTTCGAACCTTGAGGTAAAATTCTTTCTTTTCCTTCCTTGTTCTATTCATGTTGCTGTGTTAGTTCTCATTCAATTTCGAGGACGAAATTCTTTTAAGGAGGGCAGATTTGTTACCCCCAGTTTTCGAATTAGGGGTATTTTTGTCATTTTCCAAGTTTTATAATTTTTGGAAATTTTATTTGATTTTATATGATTTTTAGGGATTTATTTGATATAATTTGAATTTTATCCAATTTGGACTTAAATTGGAGATCCGGGTAGTCTGGACCATGGTGGGATCCATATACTAGCTGGGCTTGGCCCACATGCCATCCTAACTAGGCTAGAAACCATAAACCAATACTTCCATGGCTTAACTAGTCATTTTAGAGGCTTAATTAGTCATTAGAAGTTAAACCGAAACAAACCGAACCAAACCAAACCCGAAAAGAACCAAACCAAGTCTAATGGGTTGGGGGCTTAATGGGTCTCCACCCAAACCCATTAAACCCCCATGGCCGACCATGTATAGGCCACCTCTCCCTTCCCTTTGCTTCATCTCTAAGTAATCTCTCTCTCTCTTCATTTCATTCTTTGGAGCTTCTTCTTCTCCAAGAGATCACAATTAGGTAAGCTCATTTAACCCTCATTAATTCCTCTATTTCATTTTACTCCTTCATAATAAATATGGAGGAGACCATTCTCTACACAATGACCATAGATTTTGTAGGTTTTCCTAAAAACTAGTTTAGGGTTTTAATTAGGGGTTTTCCTTTATATAGAGTGTATATATATATATATATATATATATATATATATATATATATATATATATATATATATATATATATATATATATATATATATATATATATATATTATAGAGTGTATATATATATATATATATATATATATATATATATATATATATATATATATATATATATATATATATATATATATATATATATATATATATATATATATATATATTTATATGTATTTGTGTGTGTGCGTGTAGAGGAGAGTGGTGGTGGTGGTGTCATGAGAGGAGAGTGGTGTGAGAGTGTGTGTGTGAGTGTGTGTGTGTGTGTGTGTGTCTATGAAATGTGTTTGTGAATATATATATATATATATATATATATATATATATATATATATATATATATATATATATATATATATATGTATGTGTGGATATATATATGTATAGATAGATAGATAGATAGATAGATAGCTATATAGAGTATATATATATATATATATATATATATATATATATATATATATATATATATAGGGAAGAAGTAGAAGAAGAAGGAGAATAAGAAACAGCAATGCAGCAGCAGCAGCAGCATTAGGCAGATGCAGCAGCATCAGGAAGCAGTGTAGCAGCAGCAGTAGGCAGCTGCAGCAGCAGGAAGCATTGGCAGCAGCAGCAATTGCACTAGCAGGAGCAGCAGTAGCATTAGGAGAAGGAGGGGGGATAATAAGCAGAAGAGTTAGAAGAAGAATGAAAAGAATAATAAGAAGAGGAGTTAGAAGAAGAATTAGAAGAAGAATGAAAAGAATAATAAGAAGAAGAGTTAGAAGAAGAATTAGAAGAAGAATGAAAAGAAGAATTAGAAGAAGAAGAATTGGAAGAATTGGAAGAATAGAAAGAAGGAAAAGAATGAGAAGAAGAAAGAAAGAAGAGTGGTGTTAGTAGTAGTGTAGGATACGGGGTAGGAAGTGAGGGAAATTAAATTAGAGAGATTTGAGAGTGAATCGGATTTTGGTGAAATGGTAAAATTGAGCTCCGAGTGTCGGAACGCGTTGAAACTTGGAGGAGACTTAGATTATGTGAATTAGATTTTGTGGGTAGGCTCCCTAGTTAAAATTGGGATTTCGTGTGGGAGTAGGGAGATGGTATCGCACCGATACTCAAGATAAACGGTAAATCGGCCATAGGCCGTAAGATGGACTGGATGTCTACTTTACCTAGGAAGCTTGGTAGGTAACGATAGTATAGGCTAGTATCGTACTACCCTAGGAAGCACGGGTCGAAATACCAAGCGTAGGTAGGCTAACTCAGTATTTGCCTAGGTGAGAAATTTACCTTTGTAAAGGGTAAATTTAAGATATTGACCTACGGCCAAGATATGGGTTTCGGAGTTCAAGATGGACTCGGATATGGGTTGTAAGGGTTGGTAATGGTTAGAAATAGTCGCCTAGATCTAGTCTTGACCTTGGTTGACCACGGTTGACTTTTTAGACCAAAAGTCAACCATGGGTCAACACTTTACCCAATTTAGTCCCAAATTCCATTAGACTTGAACAGTTGACCAAAGTCAACTGTTAGTCACCATTGACCTAGGTTGACCTAGAGTTGACCAGAGTTGACCAATTGACCAAAAGTAACTGTAAGTCAACTTTTGACCTAGATTGATATGGGTTGACTTCCAATGTTCTCCTATGACCAAGGTTGACCTAACTAGACTTGTCTTGACCTAGAATGACTTAATAGGATTTAAATTAATTTGACTTTACTTCCTAAACATAGTATTGATACGTCTTGTTATCTATAGGTCCTCGAGGCGCTGCATTGGATCCAGTTGACATATTATATCATATCACAGGCGAGTACATTCTCTGATAACTTTTTCCTAATTTATGATAACTGTTATGATTCATGTACTTAGTGTAGATATGCTCATTCCTGACACATGATTCTCACGGATTGGTATTCCTGGATCTCGACGAGAGATGTTGCTCCTTGTTAGCTTGGGATGTATTGTGCAAGCTCCCTTGTAGCTCTTACGCAATATATGGTCACTGATTCTAAAGAAGACTTGCTCACTTCTCATAGAATCCCGTGCAGTGACGTGTCCTGTTTGGATCCATCCTACCAGTTGAGGGTGGGGGAGTAGTAGCGTATGCCTGTGATCAAATCCATCTTGCATTCTTGAACAGTATTAGTCATATACCGTACTTATGACTAGCCAGGCCAGTTCTTTACAGGTTCCCAAGCCGGTCACAAGCTGAAACTACTACTCACACACATTAGATAGATAGCTTACCTTGATTTGTGTACATACCATGATCAGTTCTATTTTTCTGTTCTAGCTCTAGCTGTACAGCTTACCATGCCATGATACATATATGTACACTCCATGATTTCATTGTATATGCTCTATTTACAGTCTTATGGCTTTTATTCTATCTTGAGATCTGTTATGAGATATATGTACTCATTTCATCCTGACCGGATATGTTGAAAATATTTACAGATGCAGAGAAGGACTATTATTGCACTTACTACGGCCCACCGGACGTAGTAGGTTTAGAGACAGATATCCCAGATCCGCAGGGTGAAGTACCGCAGGACGAGATACCGCCTATCCTGTAGATAGAGTAGGTTTTTTGTACTGGACCTTGTCTCCAGTCACTCTTGGGACTGTTATTATTTTGGCTTGTATTAGAGACTTTGGACTTAGACTTGTATATTCTTTGTGTTTAGACTTGACAGGTTATATTTTATTGTCGTGTTGTCTTTATCTTTCAGTATTTACTTTATCATCTTAGAGTTGTGATTGAGCACTCATATATTATCATTGCTTGTCCTCCGTTCGGAGTTGACCATATTCTCGACAGGTTTTTGATATTATATAAACTGTTGTTAGAGTAGTAAACCTACAGCGTTCCATGCCGTTTTTACGGTGTGGTCTGGGCGTTGTTACGCACACGTGCCCTTACAGCGGGTGCGGGTCGTGACAACCACCACCAGCAGATTCTGTTAAATGCTTTGTATGCTAGAATGGAGAAGTCAAGGAGACTTTTGAGTTTTTTTTATTGACTATCCTAATTACGAGGTGACATTACACTGATGAGAAGTTGAAGAGTTTCACCTAATTACGATGTGACATTTCAGGCTTCAGCCTGTGTGTTGGATATATATATATATATATATATATATATATATATATATTTATATATATTTATATATATATATATATATATATATATTTATATGTGTGTGTGTGTGTGTGTGTGTGTGTGTGTGTGTGTCGGGTTTGGGTTTTTTTCGGGAACTCGATACATCAACCCGAGCCCAACCCGATTTTCAATCGGGTTCAAATATTTAACCCGAGCCCGTAATCAAACCCAAGTATCTCCAACCCTAACCCAACTTATTAATGGGTTTATTTGATCCGGCTCGGGTTTAGCCCGCCCAAGTTGTACCCCTATAAGTGAAGCCTCCCTTGTGGCACTTGATCTTTCTTGGGTCTGACCCAGCTGGTTTTGTATGGCCAGATTTCGGAGTAGCTCCCGAGGATCTTCCAACCTTCCAGCCAGATTGTGAACACTAGACGCAACCCTGGCAACGATTGGGTTTTTTTGCTCTCCCACTTTATTGTAAATTATTCTTTTGAAGCGTTTAGCCGTCGAGCAAGTGTTAGCTCGTGTTGAAACTTTATTTCTGTCTGCCTAAGGGCTGTAACATGATTGACAAATCCTAGGGTTGATCATGTATGACTTAAACTCATGCTAGTCTTCGCATTTTGTACGACTAGCTTCATGATCATCTGAATATGTAATATTTGTGATGCCTTACTTTGTATGTCTGATGATCTTACATCTTGTAACAATTACTTGCTTGCTTAAGATTGAGACACTAGGCTTGTACTTGACCATAAGGGACCGTTGGCTTGTAGATAAACCCTCATACATCTAGACAGCCGTGACCGTATTGCGTGGTAGGATTCACTTCAAGGTACGTAGCTAGATGTGTCTGTCCCCGCTCTCCAGTATTCTGGTTCTGGGGCATGACACGGTTTAAGTGGTAGCCCATGCAGGTCTCGTAAATCAAGATGTATGAGGGTTTCACTGAATAGATGTCTCAATCAGCACTCGCCCTTGATCTTTACTCATGTCTTCTAATCTTTCTGAAATCTTGACCTGATCACATGTTTATATCTTCGATCTATCTTGGTCCTTCCTTATTGTTCTCCATATCATTTCTTCAGTGGCATGGCTCTTGGTCCTGCCGATCAGCAAGGTGGAGCGCCTCCGGTGAACCAGCAGCAACCTGGAGACCAAGCCCAGCATTCTGGAGCAGCTTTTCGAGTCATATATTCTGGGAACCCAGAGCCCCCGGTTCAGCTAGTCCAGCCTGCAGAGCCTAACAATAGAACCCTGGTGGGACTCATTAGGGAATTACTTGCATCTCAAGACCGTCGGGGCGATGTCCTGCATCAGACAGTAAAAGATGATATGGGCAGAGTTGGTTATCAAGAAAACAATATGGCCAACAGCTTCAAGCGCCTGAACCCTCCTTTCTTTGATGGCAGTAAAGATGTTATCGCTGCTGATGCGTGGATTCAGGACATAGAAGTTATCCTAGAGGCAGCTAGGATTCCTGAGGAAGAGAAGGTGGCCGTTGTACGCCTACAGTTATTGGACTTAGCCCGCAGCTGGTGGACGATGCTAGTAGTTGGATTGGCAATGTCTGTTTTATGGGCGATATTCAGCAATAAGTTCCAGACGAAGTACTTCGACGCAGTAGCTCATTATGATATGCATACGAGATTCACCAATCTTAAGGAGATGCAAAGGACGGTCGATGGATATGCGGCCGAGTTTTCTAGACTTAGTCGGTTTGCTCCTACCTTGGTGGCGACCGAATTGGATCGAACACAGCGATTCCAGCAGGGACTCCACCTAGAGATCATTATATCAGTGTAGCAGTTTGAGCACCAGACGTTTGATGATGTCTTGCGAGCGGCGAAGAGGCATGAGTATACTTCCCAGAGGATTGTAGATAGAAGCGGAGGACGGAAGAGATCTCATGGGCAGATGTCCCAGTCATCAGCACCAGTCCCGACAGCTAGGGCTTTGACTATTAGAGCTCCTGGAAGGACGACTACGGTATCATCGGTTCAGCACTCGACACCAACGTATCCTCAGCAGCAGAAGTAGAAGCAGTCTTCCGCAATCGGCTGCTCTCATTGTGGGAAGCCATGACATGTAGT
This sequence comes from Iris pallida, assembly GCA_029216955.1. Lineage (NCBI taxonomy): Eukaryota > Viridiplantae > Streptophyta > Magnoliopsida > Asparagales > Iridaceae > Iris > Iris pallida. The sequence continues at coordinate 27,985,558 of JANAVB010042020.1, read as the reverse complement.
ATCAGAATTTCGCAGAGCACGGGGATTGTGCTTGGCTTGTGGGGCACCAGATCACAAGATAGGGTCTTGTCCGAATAGAGCCAGTTCATCGTCATCAAACCTAACCAGTCCATCTGTCACGATCCGCACCCGCTTTTCGGACGCGAGCTCGTGAGCAAGCCAGCTACGTATCGAGCGGACTCCAGCCCGACTCGAGTACGTATAAGCTGTCAAGTTCATGGGTATCATGTCTAATCTAAACTGTATCTCAATCCACAAGAATCAAATAAAACAAGAATAAACACTATGGGTCGTGGTCTGCAACCTACTAGCATATATGTCCGATGAGACTCCAAGGAAAAGAACAAGAGTCTCTAAACTGAACCAATAAACATAATAACTCATAATAAGGAATGTAGAGCACGAAAGAATAACAAACGTAATAATGATACCTGAATCCCACAAGAACCGAAAATCCTCCGCCATCCAGAACTACTAGCTAACTTCATGCAATCGCTAAACCTGAAGAGATCATCAGATCCTCAGAGGACATAGCAAGATACATAATATATATGCCTATCTAACAGTTTTAATCATGCGTGAGAAAATAAACAAAAAAAAAAACAGAAACACGACAAATGACTACGAACACAAACACGAACACGAACACACGAACACGAACACAAACACTAACACATGAACACGAACACTAGAACAACTACGTATAAATGAACTGCCGGATGAACGATACGAGATCAATGGAAGAACCAAACCCTCATCCCGAGTGTGGACGAACAGGTTTGAACTAAGCACTAACCCTCGTCCCGGGGGTGGACTCTCTGGTTAGCTCACGGCAAGACACCCTCGTCCCGTGTTTGGACTCTCTGGTGTAATTGGTCAACCCTCTTCCCGAGTATGGACTCTCTGGTGCCAATGATCACGACAAACACCCTCGTCCCGAGTGTGGACTCTCTGGTGTACCAAACAACCCTCGTCCCGAGTGTGGACTCTCTGGTTGTGGAAAACGATAATCAAGGCTATGGCAGTTCACTACACGAACTCATTCTATGACACGACTCAAGCAAGGTACTGGTGAGAAACTCCAAATATGACTACACACGGCCAAACATGAACACGGCTATATGCAATAAAAACAGCTCTACAGAATATAACACGAAAAGCACATATCCATAAACAATCAAAGACTGAAAACTGAAATAAAATACATGTAAATAAAACTGTAGAGGAAGGCAAGGTATACTTGCCTGGAGGTTGCACGAAGAGCCAACAATAAACCGTCAACCGGTAAGCCAAATAAGTCCAAAACTAACAACTGTCTCCGAAAGCTGAAACAAATATTACCAATGTTCTCAGAATAGTCAAATTAGCTAGGATTGTCTGTCCTTAAGTCCAATTCTGGATACAGGGGCAAAATGGTAATTTCGGACCAAAACGATGTCCGTCGTTGGACCCGCTTTGCACCAAAAAATGTGTCAGAGTCAATGGTCTCTAAAGTCATCAAACTACATGTCTACAAATTCATTTTGATGATATGAACCCAACGGTATGTCCAATTGTGCACAAAATCGTCCGTTGAATCGAATCGTGGGGCCCGCAAAACGGTGATTCGATCAACTATCTCAGAATCGGACCAAACTTGGCATACAGGACCAGAAAAATGATACAGTCCTGTTGGCGCAAGTTTCGTCTCGAGATGACGAACGTGCACGAAGTTATTCAAATTTACGTAACTCTTAAATTAACGTATAAATAGGCATAAATATTTGTATCGAAATTAGGTTTTCATGTAAATGTATAACTTAAAGTGTATATATATATATATATATATATATATATATATGTATATATATATATATATACACTGGTGCTTGCTTATATAAGGTTAAGAAAATCAATTAAAACATTATATACATACCAACAATCTTACTAATTTATTTAAGGTGTCTAACAAGGAATTAAAATTTTATATAAATAAATATTTTCAAATGGTTACTGATTACTAAGTACTGTAACCTAAGATTACTTATTAAATTCCAAACAACTAACCATATATCTATCCATGTACCAATATAATAATATACTATATAAACACATTACATATTATAAAAACAAAAAGTACACACTAATCTAAAGTCCTTTATAGGCACATGGTTAGCTCAGAAGGGGAAAATGGTATTTTTTAGGAAGATTTAACTATAAATCTGGGCTAAAAGAAAAAAAAACTAAATTTAAAAAGGGGTTTAGGTGTAATTTTACCTAAGGTTCATTTATTCCATCTCGTTGAAGCATCTTGCATGGTAGTGTATTTCAAAGGACGTCCGCACTTGGCCATGTATCCGTCCACGGAAGCTCCATACAAGAGTAGGCAGTGGGTTGGAGTGAAGTGGCCGCGGTGACGTGACTGAACGAAGCCGCTTGCGGCTTTGGTCGAGAAAGGGTTAGAGCCGGACAGTAGGTGTATCGTGCAGTCGACGTCGAGTCGGGAAGGGCATGAGTCACAGTTCCCTTGTCTGGAGCCGGCACTACGTCGAGTCTCTAAGCAATACGATGGTGGGGATGGGTGGGATGGTACCTGGGGTATGGGCGTCTCGGTGCCGTAAGGGTGCATGCCACCTGGTGACTAAATGGCAACGACAATAGCGAAGGTGGTTCTGCCGACGGTGGAAGGGTGGCCGCAAAAATTTTGGTGGCTGTCACCGCTATGAGAGGTGAAGCCGATTTGTTGCGGTAGAGCTAAGGTTGGCCGAGTTTGCCATACCGAGGATGTCGGCTAGCCTAGGACCTCGTGACCGGTAAGCAATATTTTGTGGGGTTCAGTAAGAAAGAAGCTTTGCGGCTAGGGTTTTGATTGCTTTCATTGTTTGCATATAAATACACATGAGTAGAGGGCCGAGCACTGGATTGTTAAACCCACCCAAACCCGAAGGGCAAGTTGGAACAGATATGCTAAGTGAGCAAAAGAAGCTGGGTTGTTTGCATATATATGGAAACTTGAATACTACTTTGAGTTGGGCTGCTAGGGCCCAGAAAAAGGTTAGGACTTGGAACTTAAGCAAATAATTTTCTAACCCATAAACATATTAATAATAAATATAAATGATATAAGTAAAATACACAATTGAATTATTACAAGAAAATATTACTACAAAATACCAACTTAGAAATAGGGAAAATAATTGGGAATACTAAATATTAAAAATTTCAAGTAGAAATTCAAAAAAGTAGCTAACAATAAAATTTTCAAAACAAACTTTTTTTTTTTAAAAAAAATTCATAATTTCGGGAAGAGGTGTTACACCATCGGTTAGGGGTCCAACACCAGTGCAGCAGCAGTACCAGCCTCCGAGGTCATTGCCGCCTTAGGCTCAACAGTATGCCCAAGCTCAGATTTAGAACCGGCAGAGAGGTTTCCAGCAGAGGGGACCAGTACCAAGAGGACAAGGACAGGCTATGTCTCTGACCGTGGCAGAAGAATTGGCATCAAGTGAGGTGGTGGCAGGTACCATTCTCGTCAACTCTTTTCCAGCATCAGTCTTATTTGATTCGAGTGCATCTCATTCATTTATGTCTACACGATTCGTGACATGGATAAGACTGGAGCCCGAGTCATTATCAGTAAGGCTCAATATACTTACTGGTAACGGTCTTATGAGGGTAGATAGAGTCTATTCCTCGTGTCGAATCGTAGTTAGCGGTAGAGAGTTCTCTGCTAGGTTGATAGAATTTTCGATGGTCGACTATGATGTGGTCCTAGGAATGGATTGGTTGAAGGATCAATACGCAAGAATAGACTGCCATATTGGCAGGATTATTTTTGGTATTCCTGGCGACCCATAGTTTTCATTTTCCAGAGACAAAGTAGAACTTTCCCCACAAGTCTTGCGGATGGCAGTAACAAAAGCAGTTCAATTTTCCAGAGTAGTAGGAGAGTTCCCTGATGTGTTTCCCAAAGAGCTTCCAGGCATGTCCCAAGAGAGAGAGAGAGAGAGAGAGATAGAGTTCACCATTGATTTGCTTCCAGGGACGGCACCAATGTCAGAGAGAGTCTACATGATGGCACCTTCACAGTTAGAGGTATTGTACAAGATGATTGAAAAACTCAGAACAAAGGATTCATTCGTGCTAGTGGATCACCTTGGAGAGCCCCGATACTTCTTGTAAAAAAGAATGATGGTACGTTAAGATTATGTGTTGATTATCGTATATTGACCTCTGTAACAATCAAGAATAGATATCCTCTACCAAGGATAGATGATTTATTTGATCAACTCAGAGGAGCGGCAGTATTCTTATTGACTTGCGGTCAGGGTACCATCAGATTAGAGTTAGAGAGCAAGACATCCCGAAGACAGCTTTCAGATCTAGATATGAATATTGTAAGTTTCTTGTTATGCCATTTGGAGTGACCAATGCACCAGCCGTATTGATCATGGACCTCATGAATCGTATCTTCATGCCCTATTTGGACCAGTTCGTGATAGTGTTTATAGACGACATCTTAGTCTATAGCAAGAATGAGACAGAGCATAAGCAACATCTTCGTGTAGTTCTTCGGATTCTCAGAGAGCACCAGTTGTATGCGAAGTTCAGTAAGTACGAATTTTGGCTGGACCGTATTTCGTATTTAGGTCATATCATCACCAGAGGTGGAGTGGAAGTGGACCCCCAGAAGATAGTGGCTATAGAGACATGGCCAGTACCCAGTAACGTCGCAGAAGTTCGGAGTTTCCTAGGATTGGTCAGCTATTACCGGCGGTTTGTGTCAGACTTTGCTCAGGATTTCAGCACCATTAATGCAGTTGACCCGCAAGAATGTACAGTTTGCTTGGACAACAGAGTGTTAGAGTTTATTTGAGAAGTTGAAGCAAGGATTGATGAAGACACCCATTCCTACGCTTCCAGATGGGACCAGAGGATTTTCAGTTTATTGTGACGCTTCCAGCAGAGGATTGAGATGCATCTTGATGCAGCATGGTAAGGTAGTAGCTTATGCGTCACGTCATCTTCATGATCATGAAAGGAATTATCCAACCCATGACTTGGAGTTAGCAGCGGTGGTTTTTGCACTCAAGTTATGGAGGCATTACTTGTATAGAGATCGGGTGGAGATTTTTGCCGACCACAAGAGTCTTAAGTATGTGTTTACCCAGAAGGAACTTAACATGCATTAGAAAAGATGGCTAGAGCTACTTGTGGATGACGACATCAACTTGTGTGTACGTATCGATCCGTGCACCTTGGTTTCCGTGCCAGATCCATGTACTACTTGCGGGACCTACACGGTATATCCTCATGTCATCTTTTGTGATTGTTCTATTATTTTAATTTTTTATGCTAATAATTGTTTATTATGTGTTCTGAGGACCTCGATGGACGTTCTAGCTTGGATCCTGATCGCCGAAGACTTGCTTACCTAGCCGAGCCCTCTAGGCAAGTATTCCTTGTTCATCGACGGCTCTTGCCCTCGTGTTAGATTTAATTATATTAAATTTATTTGTAAATGTAAATGTATAACCATGATTAGTATAGATTAGCAGTAGAACTGCCATGATGATAACTTAGGATAGCTTGGTTCGATACCGGGTTATGACCGTATCGAACAACTCGGACGGGTCATCCACACCTTCGAGGACACGAGCATGACTCACTTGTATGGATTGTCCCCATATGCCCCGTGTCCGACTCGCGGTCGGGTAACGGCTTGGATAACTGTTTCTATGAACGTGCTTGTGGCTTGGATATGACTGTGGGTCCGTGATGCGCCCTGCGTGGCGATTCTTGTTGCTTATGTTGGCTTGGCGCCTAGTACGCATCGTAGTACATCTGGAGGCCGGGACTTAGTGTTCTCGACTATGTTTTGGTTTTCCGTACGCATTATAGTGTTGCTGGAACCCGGGACTTAGTGTTCTCGGTTTGCGATTCTGCGGCTGATTGCTGTAAACACCCTAAATTTTTACTATAATTTTTTTAAAAAAAATCTATTTTGGGATTGGTTTTTTTTTCGTTTTGATATTTGTACGTCGAGTATGAATACGTATACAACATATTTTATTTTTATTTTTACAAAAAGATTTATTATAGAAAAAAATAGATAGTTGGTTGTAAAAATAGTATAAGTTATAGAATGCGTCGCAATTTTATTTTATAAATAATATCGCTTGAGAAGTGCAATTCATGTATAATTTATTTTCAAAAACTAATTAAAATTATTTTATTTATTTGCAAAAATATATTTCAAATACTTAAATATTTATTATGATTTTTGAAATTAATTATTACAATTTTTATTATTTATAAAAAATTAATTTGAAAATTTGTTTGGTTTAATATTTAATTAATTGTGGTGATTTAAATTTGGAAAAGATTTTATTTAATTTAAATTGAAGATAAGATTTATCTAAAAATTAAATATGGATTTGGATTTGATTGGACTAAATTTTGATTTGGTTTAAATTAATAGTGAATTATCTAACGGGATTTAATTCTTCCTACTCCTTATCAAACTAGAGTTTCTACCCCCCTATATATAGGGGAGACTCTACATTGTTTTCCTTCTCAATTATTTCTACAAATAAATCCACCATAGATGTGCGTGCACGGTGTCGGTGTCCAATCCCTCAGTGACAGCGGGTGTTGGCCTCAGGTCTGACCCCGGGTGTCTTTCCAATATAGTATATTTGTACATATACATCGCATCCTCCTCCGTGTAGATAATCCCAACACAATCTCCGATCCCCTCACCACTTCGACCTTCGCTTCACGATTTCCCTTCCGGCGACTTGCAACCACCCAATCACAACCACCACAGCCTTCCAATACACCATCATCACCATCACCCCGACCCAAAAGCCCACGGACCGACGGTCTTCCCGACGGCCCATGACTTCCACCGTCGTAGACCGCTACCACCCCAAACACCACTTCCAGCCTCGCCGACAAACTGCAGAATCATCTCCCTCCTCGGAGCGGCCACCCACGAGACCAGCTTTGCCACCATCTTCGTCATCATCACCACACCCTTCATCGTCGCCTCCACAGAAATTCACCCTCACCACCCAAAAATCCCCAAAAACAAATCATCACCACCACCACCATAACAAATAAAACGACACAACTTACCCGACGATGGCGTCATCATGCCCCTCCTCGTCCACCCTCCTCGTCCAGTGCCACCGACCCATCGTCCCACCCGTAATAGATTAGCGCCGACCCAGTGGTGTGTGCGACCGCCCCCTCCGTGCGCGCACGTGTCCACCGCTGCTTCCCGCCATCACCGTCGAGTCCCAGCGCTATCTAACTCCAATTCTGGCCGTGGAGCCACCCTGCTTCCTTCATTTCACCCAAATTCGGCCGGAGATGCCGAGCGCAGATTCCCATGCACTGCAGCGTCGTGCTGGAGTTCCTTCCGACCTCTTTCGGCACAGACCGCCGCTCTGTCGCACCCGCTGAGATTCGGCACCCTCCGCTGCCGGTGAGAACCCGCTCCCCCATTTCCCCTCACTCTCTGATCACTCCTCTCCCTCGATTTTATTCCTCCTCTGCTCTTTATAAATTTTGTTTGCTTCCTTTCCCTTTCTTTCCAATGTCAACTCTTCCTTTAAGGAAGAGCACACAGCAGTGGGTTAAAGCATTGGACATGCAGGCTTGTGTTGTTTTAGTTTTTACTATATTTTTACTAATGTTAAGTTATATGATACAATAAATATACTAAATATAGTAGGTATGTATCAGAGTATATACAGTAACTAATTTACTATAAGTATTAAATTAGTATGTTATAATTTATTTTTTTATTATTATTATTACTATTATTATTATTATTATTATTATTATTATTATTATTATTATTATTTAAAGAGAAGAGCAGCAGATGAACCTATTCTTTTATTTTCATTTTATTATTTTTCTTTTTTTTTTGCTTTTCTTTTACCACTGCCAGTAGATACTTTATTATTAATTAAATGTTATTTTAATATAGTTATATATAGTATATATGGTAACCAAGCTAGTATTACTAATTGTAGTAATGCTATCCTAAATTTTTTAGGAGATTTATAAAATGCCATTATTAATATACTTAAAATATATTCGTGAAAAATATGTTATTAGATTTTCTAGGGTATTTATATATATTATTTATACAATTCCTACGATTTCTATCTTGTCCTTGCTCATCAAGTTTTCTATCCCCTCCAAAACTGAACTTCTTTTTGTCACCCTAACTAATTTAACCATTCTAGACTAATAGAACTGTCTGTGCCATCATCGGAAGTTGTCGTGCGTAGTTGTAACACAGAAGCCATATTTTGTGCCACCTTGATCATCACATCAGACCAGACGTCACTACCAGGCAAGATACCTTGCCATTAGCTATTTATTTTAATTTAGCTCATATTCATGCATTTATTTATTATTTTTTTGCAAAATAAACTGTGCTACAATGTTATAATTAGATAGATTTTTACTGTGTAGTTCTATTTTTCGTACTTATTATTTTTATGCATATTAACCTTAGATTTAAGGGACCACCCTTGTTTGTGTTGCATATATTGGCCTTGACACATTTGTGCCACGAAGTCGTGTGTCACATATAGAACTCGGACATGCGTGACCGGGTGGCCACCAGTACGTATAAGCCGTACGATAGGATTAACCGCTAATAGTGTTTGGATGATTAGTTTGACTTATCGGTTAATAGAAGTTATGTGTTGTGGATACGACTTAGTAGGCATTGGACGGGGAGGACAATTCCTTAGCGTATGGGCTACTATACAATTTTCTTTTCTGATCCGGATACTCCGCTAGAGATACGGTGTGAGATGACCCTTATTCTACTGACGACCACTGGCATTCTTCGAAATGTCATGCTCTTACTGATTGGGCCTCTGGTACCCCAAGGGGGGACTATGCCGATCCTATTTTAGTCAGGGCCCATGCATTGGAGGATGTTCTTAAAACTGCATTCACTTAGATTGGTTAGACACCCTTATCTGTTAGGTATGAGTACTCTTAGTTTAGATATTTGTATCTGACCGTGGCTTGGAACAGTAACTTGTCACGGACTAGTTTGCCACATCTTGTTCTTGTTTGGTTGTAGGTGTGGTCATTGCTCCGATGAGAAGGTATTGAACCTTATTGGGGTCCGAATACCATATTGGATTCGTGACTTGGAAAGATACTTCATCGTGGGTTAGTGTGCCATCTCCTGTCCTTGTTTGGTTGGGGGGATGGTACGCTAATTCAAAGATGGAGTATTGGACTATGTTATAATTTAATTGACTTATGTATTGAGCAGTATTTATTCAGTTTATATGGCATGATATTGTGTATCTTGTTACATCCCTCTGAGGACCTGGTTATTTCTCCAGGTTTGTGCTCTTGCCTTCCGCAGGTAATCTAGCCAAGGTCATGATCTTCTCATTTCTTGCAAAGATGGCGTGACTTAGATATATTCGCTATTCTCGACAAATTATTCCATTTCCATGTATCACTTTTCTTTTAACTAGTTGGTAGTGGATTTGTCTCCGCCCAACCTTTGTATAAATGACAAATTCTAGTTGATTTATATTATCTTTTATTCTTTCATTTTGTGGATGAGATTAGTTAGCCTTGGTTTTACTGCATTTACAGCTTATGTATACATACGAGTATTATATATATACTGTAGCTCCCCTTTCCAAAAAATTTGAATTATATTTTTTATTATTTAATTAATTTAAATGGGGATTTTTTTTTATTTTTATAAATAAATATTTACTTAATTATTACGGTAGATGACTTTAGCCATGGTTGAGTTTTGAGGCACCAGACGACTAGGAATCATGGCACGGATAGTGCAGTGGCGTGCCTTGACTAGTATATTAGCCATGCCAAGCAAGACCGAGTCATAGTGATATCCTAACTAGGAAAATTAGGCCAAGTTGCGACTTAACCCTATAGAACATTTTAATTATTTATTAATTATATTATTGACTTGTAGGAGACCCGTTTGTGTCGATTTAGCCCGAGCTTGGTCCGAGCCGAATTCAAGCCTATGTAGGCATGCAGTGAGACCAGGAACGACCATGTAGTCATATTTTATGTGTGTACAATATTTCCTAAATTATTTTAGGTATTGAGGTACATTTTTAATTATTTTAATATTTGTATAAAATTGGTATTTTTATTATTAAATATTGTTTTACAATATTTGTACAATTTTTTGGACCCGGATAAAGGTGAATAGTATGGATTCACCAACCACCATTTAATTATTTTATTATTTTATTATTATTTTGTGGTGATTAAATAAATACATTTATTACTATTAGATATTATTAATATTGATTATACTTAAAATATTTTATTGTCTATATGGAATTTGTGGTATACATATATGTATAAATATCAAGATATACATATTGAATATATAGGCCTGTAAATGTAATTATAATTTATTAAAGTATATACATATATACATATTATATATATATATATATATATATATATATATATATATATATATATATATATATATATATATATATATATATATATATATATATAAAATATATATATATATATATATATATATATATATTATAATATATAAAATATATATATATATATATATATATATATAATATATATATAAAATATATATATATATATATAATTATATATATATATATATCTGGTGTGTGTGTGTGTGGTATGTGTGTGGTGTGTGTGTGTGTATGTGTAGGTGTATATAAATACGATATATGTGTGAATGTGTATGTATATATATGTGAGGTGTATAATAAATATACGATATGTATGTTGTGTGTATATATATATATATATATATATATATATATATATATATATATATATATATATATATATATATATATATATATATAATATTGAGATTGTATTTCTATTAAAAATATTATTTAGATTTTTGGAAATTTTATATAAGTAAATATATGAGTATATATGAGTATATATTTATTTAGATTTTTGGAAATATATGAGTATTAGGAGTATATATGTGTATATATATAGATATATATATATTATATAATATATATATAATATAATATATATATATATGTATAAGATTTTTTGGAATGTCCCGTCTTCTTCCTCCAGAGCTGTCCCCCTTCCTCCGGCCGGCTTAGGCCGGCCTCCCATTCCCCTTAGCTCCTTCCCTCTGCTGTTCCTCTCCCCGCTCCGTCCGTTCCCCCGATGCCGTCCCCCTGGCCCCCCGCGGCTCAGGACTGGATGCGCCTTCTCCCCGCCGCCTATCAGTCCCCCAACCACCGGCCTTCTCCCCCGCCGAGCTTTCCGGAGCTCGTTTCCCTCTCCGGCGTCTGAGCGGCTCTTTCTCCTCCCCGCCGGTGGCTCCCACCGCCCTCCCGCCTTCCACCGCCTCTGCTGGCGGCCTCGCCAACCCGGCCTACTCCCTCAGCTGGCTGGAGTTCCCGCCCTCCCCATCCTTTCGAATCCTGTCCTCCCCCCTTGGGAGGAGCGAGCGTCTGCTCTGCTGCCCTCGGGTCCCCGCCCACCTACCCCTCGGGCCCCCGCCCACCTACCGCTCGGATGGAGGACTCGCTTCCCGAAGTCCCCCTCTGGGGCACGCGTCCAGCAGTGAGATGGTCTTCGCAATTTGTGGAGCAGCTCTCTTCTTAGTAGCGCACAAGCTATGGACTGCGCTCCATGGGGCCCCCATCTTTGGCGCAATCTCCTGACGTTGCGGTGCCCCACACCCCCTGCGCAAATCAGCTCCCAGCTGAGCTCCCCGGATTGCGCTCCTCCCGGGGGCCACCCCCTCTTGCGCAGTCCATTCCCTCTCCAGTCGCTGTGGTGTCCCCCACCCCCCTGCGCAATTCAGCTCTCGGCTGAGTCCCCTCCTCCCTTTGCGCAATCCAACCTTCCTCTCCTTCTATCCCTGCCCCTCCCCGCACTCTCGCTCTCACCCCCTCATCCCCTTTCCATTGCGCACCCCTCTCGCCCCCTCCTCTGGGCTCTGTTCCCTGCTACCACCTTGCGCACATCAACCCCCCCTCCTCTGGTCTGTTCCCTGCTACCACCCCCCTCCTCCTTCGCGCTCCGGCTCCATCCCCACTCTGCCCCCATCCTCTTCCTCCGGACCTTCCGTCATCAGCCGACCATCCCCGGCGTTACCCGGATCTGTTCCCCGCACCAACCGTCTCCCAGCCACCTCCTCCCTTGTGCACGATCCCCGAGCGCCCCTCTTCCGTAGGGGCTTCTGGGGCACTGCCTTCCTCCCTTCCTCCAGCGCCAGTGCGATCCCCGTCCCTGGCCCGAACGGCTCTGCCCTCCTACGCTGCCATGCTTCGTCCTGATCTCTCCCCTCGAAGGGTATTATCATCCCCGACGTTCCTCTGCCAGACATCGAATATTCTCCAGCGTCCCCAGCCCCAGTCATCCCCTTCTCCGAACGGGAAATGTCCTCGCTGTCGGCGGCCTTTCCCCACACCTTCATACTAAAATTCTCCTCAGGATGCCCCAAACTCGCCAAGGTTCAAGAAGCCATCGCCAAGTGGAATCTGTCGTCTGACTACCGGGTGGCCCCCCTTGACCCCAAGCACATCATCCTCCACCTATCTTCGGATCGCGATCACAGGACAGTGTGGTCCAAGGGCACTACCAGAATCGAATCCCAACACATGAAAATAATCAAGTGGACCCGGGATTCAACACCAAAGAAGACTCAGCCACAGTGGCAGCGTGGGTCACCCTCCCTAATCTTCCCTGTCTGCTTTGTCCCAGCGGCGCTTAGACGCATCGCCAACTCCTTTGGGACGTACGTGGCATCGGCGCCCGAGACCAACACCTCACCAAAGCTCACTACGCCAAAATCTGTGTTGAACTTGATCTAACATCAGAACCTCCCAACTTCATCACCATCGAGCTAGGCAACCACACCCAACCCAACAAATCCTCTACGACAACCACATACTGTTTTGCAACCACTGCCACTTAAGGGGCCACCTTCCGAAGTTCTGCCACCGCCTTCACCCGGAGCTCAAGAAGAAGTCATCCAGAAAAGACGACCTTTCAGTGGGAAGATCCCCAGGTCGCCCATCTTACCCCCCCCCCCGAATTCTCACATTCGGTTCGAATCCAGCCCCAATGAGCTAGCACCCAGCGATCCCCGAGCAGAGCTCTAATCCCTTACACTCCCAACACATAGCGACCTCCAACCAATTCGCCATTCTCGACTCAGAAGACCCGGAGACGGCAAGCCTCCTCGAAGGCTCAATCCCCTCCGACCTTCCAATCCCCTCCCCCCCCCCCCCATCTCTTCGCGAGCAAAGAAAGGTATCACTTCAGGTAACTCTGAGCACCAACCCCCCTAGCGGACAGGTGGCGGACTCCATGGTCGCAGCACCACTCTCGCCCAGCAGAATCCAAGTCGAAGATGCTCTTGCTATCCTCGGACCAGACCAAGCTAGGAGAGGCATGCAAGTCTTAGCCGCAGGAGTCCCTCTTCAGCAGTTGTTGACCGAAAGCTCACGACTACCTGACTATTCCTCCAGAGGATCCTGTTGTTGACTCAGCTGGCGACCTAATAGGTCCCTCCTCAAGTCCAAAGAACACCACAACAACAAACCCCATCAGCATCGAGAGCGACCGCGCCAAATTCCCTACGGAGCAAGGGGGCATAGACAAGTCTGTCACCATTCTAACCAGATCCGCCGCAAGGCGGAACAAAAAACCCTCCCACAACACCCTAAATGCTTAACATCCTATCTTGGAATGTTCGAGGTCTGGCTAATAAACCGACATTAAGGAGAATTTCCAGCCTTCGAAAAATTCACAAGATTGACATCTTCATCATCATTGAACCCAAAATCCGTCCAAACGCCTTAAATCTACCCAACTGGCTCTGGGACTTCCAACAGCGATCGCCGGCAGGCACGATATTTGGATTCTGGGCTCGAAGGATGTTAAGCTCGACATCATTCAGGACTCCCAACAAGCCCTCTCTTGCTGGGTCACCCACCCCACCCTCCCGGAGCGTGTCATCATTCAGCGGTCCACGGCAGCTGTGATCGCCGAACGGAAAATCCTTTGGAACGATCTTCTCGACACCTCATCACAACCCCAACACCCCTGGCTCTGCATAGGGGACTTCAACGCCATCACCCGCAGAGAGGAGAAGATCGGAGGTCGTTCCACACCCCTATCAGCCATGCAAGACTTCAACGACTTATATTCAACGCTCATCTCACCCCTCCAGTTCACTGGCAGCGAATTCACCTGGTGCAATATGCAGGATGGCGATCGCCGCCAATACTCCGCCTGGACAGAGCACTCACCAACGCGCGATGGCACGACATGAGGATCAGCTCCACCCTATCCCACCTCAACTCCACGAGTCCGACCACGCCCCTATTCTGGTGGAAACCAAAAACATCACCCACCTCCCAAAAAGAACTTCCAATTCCTCGACTTTTGGATCGACCATCCGCAGTTCCCGAGCATCGTTGCTGAAGCTTGGAACAGCCAGGATCCCCCAACCCTCTCACTCGGGTTAGCAACAAGCTCAAAGCCACCAGGAAAGCCCTTTCCAATTGGAGCAAACAAGCCTTTGGGGACATTTTCCAAGCGATCCGCATCGCTGAGGACGACGTAGCCCGTGCCGAAGCCATATACCAAACCGACCGATCCCCAGCGGCCAGGAGAGCCCTGAACCTTACCAAGGCCATGCTCAAATTCAGACTCAAAGTTGAGACCGATTTCTGGAAACAGAAAGCTAGACTGAAATGGGACAGCGAAGGGGACAAAAACTCCAAATACTTCACGCCTGCGTCAACGGCAAAAGAAACAAACTATCGATCCATCAAATATCAGACGAGCAAGGTAATCAGAACTGACCAAAAGGGTATCCAAGAGGCTGCCACCGACTACTATGCCAATTATTCTCCAAGGAAACGGTCCACAAAGACCATTCTTTCCTCAACCAAATTCCCCCATCATCAACGACTCCGACAATGCTTTGTTGGAGCGCCCTGTCCGAACAGGAAGTGAAAGACGCGGTGTGGGCATTGAACGAGCATAGCCCCCCGGACCTGACGGATTTACTGGTGTTTTCTTTCGTTCATGCTGGGAGATCGTCAAGCGGGACATCACCGACGGCTATCGCCTTCCTTGAAGGAGCTCACTACCCCAAAGACATCGCCAGAGCCAACCTCATCCTCATCCCGAAAAAAGACAACCCCAACTCCTTCCGCGACTTCCGTCCGATCAGTCTTTGCACCTTTACCAACAAAATCATATCCAAAATCATTGCACCAGAATGACAGACATTCTTCCCAAAATCATCTCGGAGGAGCAAAGCGGTTTCGTTCGAGGCAGGAACATCCAGGACAACATCATGATGGCTCAGGAACTCATCAACTGCATGAAGTTTCGGCTCGGGGGGAAACATCGCCATCAAAATCGACATGGAGAAAGCCTACGACAGACTCGATTGGCAGTTCATGATCTGGGTCTTCAGGGCTTTCGGATTCTCGGAGAATTGGACCAACACCGTGTGGAGATCCGTCAGCAACTCTTGGTTCTCCACAGTCATCAACGGCCAATCCGAGGGCTTTTTCAAATCTAGCGGGTGTCAGACAAGGCGATCCTCTATCATCCACTATCTTCATCATCGCTGCCGAGCCCTGAGCAGAAACCTCAACAACATGGTCAACACCCGAATTTCCAGCAATATCACACCGCCAGCGGCTGTCCCATCATCACCCACCTGGCCTTTGCTGACGATTTACTTATCTTCTCGTCTGGGGATATCGGATCGATGGAGGTGGTTCACAACACCCTGAACCGGTACTCCAGATGCTCTGGTCAGAAAATCAACCATTCCAAGAGCATAATCTACGCCCACCACAGCTTCAACATCGAGAATGCCACCAATCTTACCAACCTCACCTCCTTCTCGGTAGCTCCCCCTTCACCTACCTTGGCTGCCCCTGGTGTACGGGAGATCCAACGCTAGCATCTTCGAGAACCTAATCACCAAAATCAGGAACAAAATCGAAGGTTGGCATAACGCCACCCTATCCCCAGGCGGCAAAATAATCCTCATCAAACATGTGCTCAACTCCATCCCATCCACACCTAGCAGCTTGCTCCCCAACTAAAAAGGTCCTCGCGTCGATCGAGCAGATCTTTTGCAAGTTCTTCTGGGGCCACAATGAGGGCCATGACAAACACCACTGGGCCAGCTGGGATACCATGGCCACCCCGATCGCGACTGGCGGGCTGGGATTCACCAAACTCAATCACATCGTCAAAGCCTTCTCTATGAAACTGTGGTGGAAATTACGCACGACCGAAAACCTATGGACCAGGTTCATGAAGGCCAGATACTCAAACACAGACACCCAGCGATGGCCAGAGCTAATAGCAGATCCTCCGCGGCTTGGCGCCGTATTTTACGGGGTCGCGATTTGGCTGAGCCGAGATCAGGCTCCATCTGGGAGACGGCAGAGCCAACCTCTTCCTGGAACGTTGGACCGGTGACAACCTCATCCCGAACATTTCTGGAGCTCCCAAAGCAGGATCAAAGACCTGTGGAACCCCACCAATAACGACTGGAACTGGAACCAGATTCGTGCCTGGTCCGGCGACGAAACGATCGATAACATTCAACAGCTTGGCCTTTCCATAGGCCCCGACGCGGACGAGTGGAGATGGTGGAAGCTTCCGGTTTTCTCTGTGCGATCGGCAAGGGCTGTCATCCACGAGAATGGCCAAGAGCACTTCACGCGCGATACTGGCAATCGTGTATCCCCAAGAAATGGTCTTTCCTCCTTTGGAGAACACGAGAAAGAGATTGCCTACCGATGAGATCCTTACCACCATCGGGTTCAGCCTGGCGTCTGCTTGTAATTGTTGCGTGATAGACAGACGGAGACATCGACCACATCTTCCGGGAGGGATGCCTCCCCGGCAAAATATGGAGCCTCCTCAACCGCACCTACAACATCACTACAGGAGACGGGCGCTTTAACGATCTCCTGGCCCTCTGGGGAGTTGCGTCCCACGGCCACCAGATCGTCGCAGCGGCCGCCACCTGGGTAATTTGGAAGAATCGCAACAAAGCGAGATACGAGGGTCACCAATATTCCGCCGAGCAGCTTATTTGGGAAATCCAGGCAATGTCGCAAAAGGAGCTCACTGTGCTCCCACAGCCCTCCAGCGTTCTGGCAAACTTTCCTCAATTAGTTCTGGCAGGCGCGGTTGCCCCTGCCTTTTTGGTGGCTTTTTGCGTTTTGCTTGTACTCCTTTCAGGCTTCGGCATTTTGAGCCTTGATTAATAAAGAGTGCTGGATATATATATATATATATATATATATATATATATATATATATATATATATATATATATATATATATATATATATATTATATATATATATATATATATATATATATATAATATATATATATATATATATATATATATATGTATATAAAAGAAAGAAAATATATATAAAAAATATATAATATAATATAAGAAAATATGTATATAAAAAAAAAAAAAATATATATATAATATATAGATATATATATATATATATATATAGATATATATGTATAATAAAAGAAAAGAAAATAAGAAAAAAAAACAATTTATTAACCAAGCCCGGCCCAGCTAGCCCCAAGCCCAGCGGCCCGACCATTTCTTCTCCTCCTCGGCTCTTCCCGAACATAGAGTTACGTATAAGTAGCAGCAGTAAACGAGAAACCTAAAAACCCTAGTTCTAAGACCCCGCCACTCGACCCAGCCACCCTGGACAAACATCCCAGCCGGCGACCACCCCCACGGCCACCGTCGGCCGGAGATTGCCGCAGCAGGTGTGCGGACAGCAACGCGCAGCGCGGACAACAGAGCAGCAGCAGTACTGCTGCGGAGTTGACTTCGTGGCACAATTTTACGACGGTCGATGGATCATTTTCCGATCTGTCTTCCGGTACGTACCTGATCTAAACCCCTTTAAGCTCTTCAAATACTTTTTTTTATTCCGCAATGAATGCAGTGAGAATCGATTCCAAAATCGATAGAAAATGTCGAAATGAGACAGAATGATAAACCCCGACCCTGACTTTGGAAGGCGGATTTCTACAAATCTGTAGAGAAACTTAGAAATCTTTTGAATAGACTTGCAGATTACCTATACAGGATTAGAACCCTACTATTAGATTTAATTCTAGTTAATTAAACAGTACGTTAGATCAGTTTAAAACTCGAGAAAAACCTGTGAAAACAGTTTTCAAAAACTAGAAAATCATTGATACGACGTACGTCCCGCCAATCCGGGCAACGTGGTCGCGAATCGAAAGCATCGAAAGGTGCGTAACGGCTTCGTGGTCGTGTGGACTTGACGGAATTCAATTGGTTGCGTGTGCGCGACAAATTGATCCGTATCCGTCGAAATTTATGTATCGGCCTATGTGCAAAATTTTCAATTACTTTGTGCATGTTCGTCAGATCGAGACGGAACTTGTGCCAACAGGACCGTATCATTTTTCTTGTCCTGTATGTCGAGTTTGGTCTAATTCTGAGACAGTTGATCTGATCGCCGTTTTGCGGGCCCCATGGTCCGATTCAACGGGTGATTTTGTGAACGGTCCGCCGGAATCCAACTTGGACATACGATTGGGTTCGTATCAGGAAATTAGACCTGTTGACATATAGTTGAAGACTTTAGAGAGATTGACGCTGGCACGATTTTCGGTGCAAAGCGGGTCCAATGGCGGACATTATTTTTGCCCAAAATTATCATTTTGCCCTTATCTAGAATTGGATTAAGGACAGGCAATCCTTGCTAATTTGACTATTCTGAGAATTTTGGCAATATTTGTTTCAGCTTTCGGAGACAGTTGTGAGATTGGACTTATTTGGCTTACGGTTGACGGTTTATTGTTGGCTCTTCGTGCTAACCAGACAAGATACCTTACCTCCCTCTACAGTTCATTTTCATGCTTATAGTTCATCTTTTAGTATGTTATATTCAGTTACTTAGTTGTTATAGATTTATATGATACCATGTTTACTAGTTTACGACATAAAGCGGTATTTAATGTGTCCACCGGTCTTGTACCACCGATTTCAGGAATACCCTTCTTAATGTATGTCCGGGTAATAGATCTCATTGGAAGCTTTGCTGGCTCAAAAGAACAAGAAGGTCATGAACAAGCCATCTATCTTAGCCGAACGATGATTGGAGCTGAACATCGTTGTAACACAGTTTTCCAGATAAGGATAATTTTAAAATTTTATATTATAATTATTATTTAATGATATTATTTCATATTATGATTTTTAGTGATTTTTAAATTATTTTAAACTATTTAAATTCATGACTTATGGTTTGACGTTTTGCTAGTGAAACGTAGAGATGTTTGACCTAGAGCCTAACCATGTGATTATGATTTTTAATATCATTTTGGCCTAAGGATATTTTTGCATTTGACCTCTGAATTATTTTGATATCATTTTTTTTTATGATATGTTTTGGGGTTATTGAGTCGGGTTCGAATTTCAACTCAATCCGACTTGAAACGGGGACCGGGGGTAGTTTGACTCTAGGGGACACCACACATAGTTAGGCATGGCCCACATGATATTAAATTTAGTCCACATGATAGAAATATTTTAGTTATAGGTTAGACTAATTATTATGGATAAGGTTAGTGTGATTAGAGACTTTAGAATGACTAATTTAGCCCCAACCAATTAGCCCTTTCCTAATACTCATAGAATAGGTGAGTGGGGGCATTTTGGACCTTACCATAATAGGACAAATAGCCCCATATGGCCAGCCACTTTGGGAGAGGATAGGCTCAAGTTCATTTCATTATTCTCATCCCACTCTTCTCTTGTTCTTCCCCAAATTCCAAGAGAGCAATCCCTAGCAATTTCTTCACCAAATCCTTCCATTTTGTCACCAAATCTTCTTATTTCGTTCTCCATTCTAGCCAAGGAGGAAGCTACCCAAGTTTGGGAGGATTCGGAGCACGTTCGTGTCCTTTTGGAATCTTACGTGTCGGTGTCGCTCCGGGAAGGCTTCTCTTCGATTCGATCTACCGGGAGGTATAAATCCCTTCTCCTTTTATTTCCTCATACATATAGGTCTATTTGAACCCATAGGAATGACTCCCATGGTTGCATCTCCATTTGTGTCCATTTCGTATCTATTGGAGGTCATAGGAGTGTCCTTTGTGTTGTGGTTGTGTCCATGTGGGAAAATCTCAAATTTGGACATACTATGTGTTGTTGTATGTATGAATGAATTATTACATGTTTAATCTCATATTTTGTATTGGAGATGTGTTCTATAGTGTCTCATCATATATATATATATAGTGTAGAGAGTGAGTCTTGATAATTATGTTATATACTTGTGTTCTTTTGTCTCAAACTACCCAAATCCGTCATGATTTTATCCACGTTTTTAATTTTAGCCCTAACTTAGAAATGTCATAACTTCTAGCTCAAAGCTCGGTTTAATCTCCCATTTTTTTAAAAGAAGCGTATTGAAGTTAGCTTTCCAAAACCATGTATCAATAGGCCTAATCTTTCTGTAAATTCTGGAGAATTATTTGAGTGTCAGCTGTACGAAAGACAAACGCGTTCTCGGTGTTTCGCGAATCCGGGAGTTTTCGGAAACGAAAAACGCGATCCGTTTGAAGTTTCGGAAAACTAACACTAGATCTATAACATATTTTAATCCTAGATTTTAATTCATACTGAGATGGTACAGTATTGATTATTAGTAGGAGTTACTATTCGGCATATGCATTTTGTGCACCACGTGTGTAATAATGTTCTATTTAATTTTAACCCATGTTAATGTATATACATTATGTAATTAAATAGAGAATGCAAGCATGAGTAAATGTTTAAATATAATGTATGAGGTGTAAGTATCCTATCTAATGTAAGCATGTAAAAGTATGGCTTGTAATGAATATGTAGGTTCCATAGTATGTAATGTATGGTGCATATAGTGGTGCAACAGAATAAATGAATGATGAATGAATGCAAGCATGAATATAATGTAATAATAGATGTAATATATTAGCCTTATTAGGAATAAAACTGGAATTTAGTTTTGTTTCACTAAATAAGAGTAATGAGAACTCATATATGTGAATGTTAACTTCTATTGACACTTTGCTACACAACTGTCATGCCTCACTATCACTCCACACACAATGCACACTACACTATATAACCCTCATACCCTCACTCATTGACACTCTCACCACACATTGCCTAACACTCTCCATGATAACACCACATGTTCTTGTGCACTTTCATGACACACACACCAATGAAACATACACATCTTCTCTATTATATATATATATAATATATTATATATATATAATATATATATATATACATACTATACATGGCTAAATGTGTTAATGTGGTAATAGAGTTTTCCTATAGTTATATATACATATTGTGATATAGGGCCTAGTGTTGAATTCTCTTTTCATGTACACCTCCATATTCACACACAACATAACTTTACATGTTAGCTTCATTTCTTTAGTATAATATTGGTGTGTGTTGTGTTTGGCTTGTATAGCCTTGTGATTGATGTGTGATTGCTAGACTAGGCTTGGTTAGGCCAAGTGAGACTATTAGATTGTTGGGCTAGGATTTGACCTAGTTGACCTAGTTTGATAGTCTAGTTGACTGGAGTTGACCAAGTGTTGACTTTAGTCTAGTTTGACCTAGACAGCATGCAGATGCATTGTAGATTATATTTATCATTTTCTGTGTACATCTTGACTTATGTTGCTCTAACTAGGAGTCAGGTACTCATCTCGGACAGTACATTTACTTCAGACATTCAGATACGAGGCGAGTACATTTTCTGACCGTTTCATACTTGTCTGGATTTATATTCTTGTTCTAGATTACTGTACTTAATGCTGACACGATCATTATCACGGATTGGTACTATACGGATCTTCTTTGAGAGTATCTCCTTGTATTCACTAAATACATATTGTGATGTACGTTTCACTTACATATTGTATTTATTGAATACTCATATCCTTGTATACTCCTGGTGCATATTGTACTCTCAGTATCACATGAGTCCCAGGGATAGACCATTGTACAACTATTGTATAATATTGTACATCTATTGTATTGTAATATTGTACATCCATTGTATAACATTGTACATCTATTGATAATATTGTACATCTTGTATAATATTGTACATCCATTGTATAATATTGTACATCTATTGTATATTGTACATCTATTGTATAATATTGTACACTATTGTGTAAGATAACGTAACGGAGTAGATCCTTGTGTATTGATTTGGGGAGGGGGAGTAGAATTGGTTATGTAATAAATCTATTATACAACATGTATAACTATTGTATATGTCTATTGTACACCACGTACAATGGAGTTACCATTACATTTTCCTAGACCGTTTACATAACCAATTGTACTCTAAATCAGTAGGCTTACAGTTCTTATTTACCATATTTAGATTTTCTGTTATCAAATCTCTGGTTTTTCGTATACTTCTTACTTTCAGCGTTTCATGTACCTTACTCTATTACATGCTTTATATTTCCTAACATGATATGAACTGCGTGAGATATTTTGTGCTCGCTCCCGTCCTGACTGGACCTGTTGAAAATTTTACAGAGGATGATGAGGCACCCTGTACCCTTACTTGGAGTTTGCCTAGTTGACACTCGCGACCTGGACCCCAGGGGAGGTTCAGGCAGTGCTGAGGACGATACCTTGCTTAGTATAGATAGTTTAGATGTTTTCTTTTATGTTTAGTTGTTATTCTTGATTCAGAGTTTGTATATATAGAGATTGAGACTTGTATTTCATTTCTGTTGTACCTCTGTTGAGGATCTCTATCTATTTATCGTGCCATATTCTATCTCTAGATTGTGATTGAGTTGTACCCCTGTGTTGGCCTCCTATGGAGAGCATTAATATATGTTAGTTATAGTTCATGACCTAGAACAGCGTTCTATCGCCGACACTGCGGCGTAGGCTGGGCGTTGTTACGCTCTCGTACCCTCACAGTGGGTACGGATCGTGACACGTTTTTAGTGGTGGCCCATGCAGGTCGAGTTATGTAGTGGTATTCGAACTAGAGTATCACTACAGCCTGCAGTAGGATTAGGATATTTTGGAGGTACTCAATCACATTAGGAAAAACTCTTAATCTGATTCCTTTTGTCTAAAATTGTTGCTTATTGACTTCCCTTGAATATAAACTGTTCTCCTTTGAATTTTTGCGTCATTATCAGAAATGCTTCTTGTTTGATCTATCTTCATGATGGTTATGAAGACACGATCTCATCGCTTCGGTTCGGGGGTACTATCGAGAGGCTGGCCACCTCTGTCCTGTTCATCAGGGCCTCGAGACCGCAGCTTCTGTTGTGTCGACTCAGGTTGGCGTTTCTGCTACATTGGAGGTGCACCTCCGTCTGTACAGAGATTTTCCTTATTTTCGGTTTCTCTCAGCAGCAGCGATTCATGCAACATCAGCAGCAGAGATTTGGCAGTACAGCATCAGGCTGGAGGAAACCAGCAGGGCGAGCTATCGTCAGGACAGTCGAAGATGCACAGGACCGTTGGAATCTTGCTGCAAGTTCCGTTCTTCTCAATTTTATTCCCGGAATTGTCTTTATAACTACCTGAAATCCGATTCCATTTGTTCCTTGTTGATTGATAATTTTGTCATGTTACTCTTTTGTTGTGTTTGTTTTTCTTCTGAGAAAATCATATGGGCTAGGTCGCCTAAATCATGGGATCTAGAATCATCGATAGTCATGTTAGTTGGCATAGTGAGAACATGTAGTTAGATTTTGGATGTATTCTGGGCATGAGAATTAAGGTTTTCGCCGTCGCATGCGGCAGTACGAAAATTTTAATACCATGAACCGAGGTACGTACCTTAGTCAAGGACTCTGTGATTATCGTAGCCTTGCTCACTAGCATGATGAAGACTGGACAAATGATTTGGACAGACGCATGATAACAGATTGTATCTTGAGAAGGTTTAAAACATCATACCCTTTTGTTGTTTAAATGACAGGAGTAGGGATATTAGATTGTAGAGCTTGTTCATAGGTAGTCCTTCATATTATAGATATGGTGGACTTGTAGAGTGTCTGTACCTAGAGGTGAGTTAGCATTGGTGCTAGAATAGTAACCATTGTAGATAATTTCTGTTATTATGATACCAACAGTAGTATAGGATGTTAGTATGCCATACAACCTTGATGATTATTTATTGTTTTCCTTTACCTTCCAGTAAGGCACCTAGTAACTAGAGCCTGCCCTTGAGCATAGTTGTAGTTTCACCTAGGACTAAGAGGTCTATATATATAGATGAGATACTTAGGATATATGTGGGTGTGGTTCTTGAGCATATATATTATATATATATGTGGTATTTGGATTGGTGTGCTTAGCTTGTGGGTAATTAGTTATGGGTGACTTGATAGGATTTGGAAGTTAAGAGCAAGTCTATATAGAGTTTTCTTTGCTAATCCTAGTTGCCAACACTAGGTAGCTAGCATAGGTAAAAGTCCTAAGAAGTTGACCAGCTGATGACCAAGTACTAGGATGTTGAGGAAATGACTAGTGATTGACCCTTGTCTATGTTCGGCTAGAAAAGGGTACGATCATCTTAATTTTGAGGACAAAATTTTTATAAGGTGGGTAGGATTGTAACACCCAGTTTTCCAACTGAGGGTAATTTTAAAATTTATAATTATAATTATTATTTAATGATATTATTTCATATTATGATTTTTTAGTGATTTTTAAATTTTAAACTATTAAATCATGACTTGTGGTTTGACGTTTTGCTAGTGAAACCTAGAGACTGTTTGACTAGAGCCTAACCATGTGATTAGATATTTTAATGTCATTTTGGCCTAAGGATATTTGAATTTGACCTCTTTGAATTATTTTGATATCATTTTATTATTTATGATATGTTTTGGGTTATTAAGTCGGGTTCGAATTTCAACTCAATCCAACTTGAAACGGGGACCCGGGGGTAGTTTGACTCTAGTGGGACCACACACTAGTAGGCAGGCCCATGATATTAAATTTAGTCCACATGATAGAAATAGTTTAGTTAGAGGTTAGAATAATATTATGGATAAGGTTAGTGTGATTAGAGACTTTAGAATGACTAATTTAGCCCCAACCAATTAGCCTTTCCTAATACTCATAGAATAGGTTAGTGGGGGTATTGGACCTTACCATAATAGGACAAATAGCCCCATATGGCCAGCCACTTTGGGAGAGGATAGGCTCAAGTTCATTTCATTATTCTCATCCACACTCTCTATCTGTTCTTCCCCAAATTCCTAGAGAGCAATCCCTAGCAATTTCTCCCAAATTCTTCCATTTTGCCACCAAATCTTCTTATTTCCTTCTCCATTCAAGCCAAGGAGGAAGCTACCCAAGTTTGGGAGGATTCGGAGCTCGTTCGTGTCCTTTTGGAATCTTACGTGTCGGTGTCGCTCCGGGAAGGCTTTCTTCGATTCGATCTAGGGAGGATAAATCCTTCTCCTTTTATTTTCTCATGCATATAGGTCTATTTGAACCATAGGAATGACCTCCATGGTTGCATCTCATTTGTGTCCATTTTGTCTATTTGGAGGTCATAGAGTGTCCTTTGTGTTGTGGTTGGTCCATGTGGAAAATCTAAATTTGGACACAATGTGGTTGTTATGTATGAATGAATTATTACAGTTTAATCTCATATTTTTCTATTGGAGATGTGTTCTATAGTGTCTCATATAATATTAGAGTAGAGAGTGAGTTCTTGAATATATGTTATATATGTGTTCTTTTGTCTCAAACTACCCAAATCCGTCATGATTTTATCCACGTTTTAATTTCAGTCATAACTTAGAAATGTCATAACTTCTAACTCAAAGTCGGTTTAATCTCCCGTTTTTTTTAAAAGAAGTGTATTGAAGTTAGCTTTCCAAAAATAATATTAATAGGCCTAATTCTTTATGTAAATTTTGGAGAATTATTTGAGTGTCAGCTGTACGAAAGAAAACGCGTTCTCGGTGTTTTCGCGATTCCGGGAGTTTTCGGAAACGAAAACACGATCGTTTGAAGTTTCGGAAAGATAACACATAGATCTATAACATACTTTAATCCTAAATTTTATTCATGCTGAGATGGTACAGTATGATTATTAGTAGGAGGTACTATTAGGCATATGTATTTGTGCACCCTTGTGTGTAATATAAGTTCTATTTGATTTAATCCACGTTAATGTATATACATTATGTAATTAAATAGAGAATGCAAGCATAAGTAAATATTTAAATAAATGATGTATGAGGTGCAAGTATCCTATAATATAAGCATGTATAAGTATGGCTTGTAATGAATATGTAGGTTCCAGAGTATATAATTTATGGTGCATATAGTGGTGTAAGAGAATAAAGAATGATGAATGAATGCAAGCATGAATATAATGTAATAATAGATTAAATATGTAGCCTTGTTAGGAATAAAACTGGAATTAGTTTGTTTCATAAATAAGAGATGCATGAGAGTCATATATGTGAATGTTAACTTCTATTGACACTTTGCTACACAAACTGTCATGCCTCACTATCACTCCACCACAATGCACACTACACTATATAACCCTCACACCCTCACCATTGACACTCTACCCACACATTGTCTAACAATCTCAAGATAACACAACTGTTCTTGTGCACTTTCATGACACACACACCCCATGAACACATACACATGCTCTTCTCTCTTCTCTCTCTCTCTCTCTCTCTCTATATATTATATATATATATATATATATATATATCTATATATATATATATATATAATATATATATATATATATACTATACATGGCAAATGTGTTAATGTGGAAATAGAGTTTATTATATAATATATATATATATATATATATTAATATATATATATATATATATAATATATATAATATATATATATATATATATATATACATGGCTAAATGTGTTAATGTGGTAAATA
>JANAVB010042020.1:27544893-27958469 GCA_029216955.1 Iris pallida | reverse complement strand
CCTGCCCACCAATTGCGAGCTAAGGCCAACAACTGCAGGCACACCACCGCACCTTCTCATTCTCGGGTGTCCTGGCTGCTTCCAGAATCACCTCGGTATCCTGAAGCCATGCATCCGCGACAATCGCATCCTCGCTGCCGTCGAAGAAAGGAGGCTTCAATCGCTTGAAACTGTTGGCCGCCTGATTCCCTGGATGTCCGCCTCGGGTCAAAGCATCTTGAACTGTCTGGTGTAGGACGTCGCTTCGACGATCCTGGGAAGCTATCAAGGTTCTGATGAGGCCTACTAAGGTACCATCATCTGGCTCTGCGGGCTGGATGGGCCGAACTGGTGACTCTCCTCCAGTAGGTATCACTCTGGAGGCGACTCCGGAATGCTGGGCTTGATCTCCAGGTTGCTGCTGGCCTACGGGCGGTGCTCTTCCTTGCTGATCGGCAGGGTCAGGTACAGTGCCGCTGAGGAAAACGACACAGGGAAACAATAAGGAAGGACCAGGACAATTCAACGATACAAGCATGTAATCAGGGCAAGAATTTCAGGGATTTGTAAATACGGGCGGAGATCAAGGGCGAATACTGATTGAGACATTTATTCGGTAAACCCTCACATTTCTTGATTGACAAGACCTGCATGGGCCACCACTTAAACCATATCACACCCCAGAACCAGAATACTGGAGAGCGGGGGCAGACACAGCAGCTACATATATTGAAATGGAAACCACCTGGTATACGGTCACGGCTGTCTAGAAATATGAGGGTTTACTACAAGCCAACAGTCTCTTATGGTCATGAACAAGCCTAATGTCTCAATCACAAGCAAGTAAGTAAGGTTACAAGATGTATGATCATTAAATACACAATAATAAGGCGTCCCAAATATTACATATTCAGCTGATCATGAAGCTAGTCGTACAAAATACGACGACTAGCAAGAGTTAAGTCATACATGATCAACCCTAGGATTTGTTAATCATGTTTACAGCCCGTAGGCAGACAGTAAGTAAAAGTGCATCGAGCTAACAGGTGCTCGTCGGCTAAACGCCTCAAAACAATAATTTTACAATAGAGTGAGCGAAACAAAATAGAAAACCCACTCGTAGCCCGGGTTCCTTCTAGTCGCCACCATCGGGCTGGAAGCTTGGTAGATCCTCGGGAGCTGCTCCAAAATCTGGCCACACAAAACCAGCTGGGTCAACCCCAAAAAGAGCAAGTGCCACAAGGGGCCACGAAAATGAACAAAAGCCAGCAATCAGCACAAGAAAAATATAACATTAGAACTAGAATTTATGAAAACATGGCAGGGTGATATACGACGAGATAACCATGGAACTATTCCGATAGCCAGGTTACAACCCATAAACCAAATAAGGACCGGGGTTGTAACCCTTCATCTGAACAGAACTTGGTTTCCCACCATTTATCGGCAAGATAATAATGCAAGAAATCAAGACAGGAAGCAATCTTGTACTGAATCAAGACATGGCTAGATGGTTATACCTCATTCAATCAATCACGGCCAAGCAAATACTACGGCTTACTACCTTAACTAACTAGGGTTATCACAGGCCTAATTACTAACAAGATGCAGTGAGATTATTCCACAGCCACAAGCCCTGCAGACCATCCAGGTTACCCAGGTCAAAAATTAGGGGTTGAATTCATGTGGGTACATCGCCCAGAAGACAAATATACCTTTAGGTGACTTAGAGGGTGCAGCACGCGACGGTGTGCTGGAAATGTGCCCTACTCGACGGCAGGCTACAGATCCCAAGAGCGCCCAGGTAACGGGATTGCCTGTAGCTGTGTCATCTCTTCATGACTACTGAGTTATTCTAGTTATTAACCTTAATCCATTTTAGTAGGTACTCCTGACCGTGGTACTCAGGAGTCCCATCCTAGACATGATGCAAGACATGACAAGTGGATTTAACAAGCAAGCAAGAAAGAACTATCACGGTGTCAAGGCAAGCCAAGATAAGTTTGCCGTCGCAACAGCATTAAGTTAAATCATGCCAGGGTACTTGTCAGGAGTGCGCCACGACGGGCCACTATCATGTCAGGTTGGTCATGTCAGGAGTGCATCACTACGGGTCACTGTCGTGTTATGCTAGTTCCTTATCATACCATGCCATGTACAATAGTCATTCCAAACATATTAAGTAAAATCAAGTTCATGACAAAAGGCGTAAGGATATAAAATGGGCATAAAATATCTAATAAAATATCAATATACAGGACTATAGAAAAGCCAAGCTTAAAGAAATAAGACCAAAACTCCAAGAGCCAATGGGTTAAAAGGGGTCAGGGGAGCAGCGTACAAAAGTCACGCACGCTGAAAGAGCTGCGTACGTAAAAAAGTCACGCACGCCAGAGAGCAGTGTAGGTAAAAGTCACGCACGCTACAGAGAGCTGCATGGGTGAAAAGTCACACGCTGAGAGAGCAGCGTAGGTGCAAAGTCACGCATGCTTAGAGAGCAGCGTAGGTGAAAAGTCACGCACGCTACAGAGAGCAGTGTAGGGAAAGTCACGCACGCTACAGAGAGCAGCATGGGTGAAAAGTCACGCACGCTGAGAGAGAAGCGTAGGTAAAAGTCACGCACGCTACAGAGAGCACGTGGGTGAAAAGTCACGCACGCTACAGAGAGCAGCGTAGGTGAAAAGTCACGCATGCTACAGAGAGCAGCGTGGGTAAAAAGTCACGCACGCTACAGAGAGCAGCGTAGGTGAAAAGTCACGCACGCTACAGAGAGCAGCGTAGGTGAAAAGTCACGCACGCTACAAACAGCAGCGTAGGTGAAAAGTCACGTACGCTGAAAGAGACACGCTTCCAACAGGAAGCATACCCAAGTCTACGTACGCACGCTAAGAGCGCGCAGCCCAGTGTACGTAAGCTAAACAGCTCTGCACACACTGCTCACTGTCTTCTCCAGACAGGAAGAACACCATGGCTGAACCCAAAGCTTCAAAAGCTCACAACTTGGCCATCCGAACTCCAAATCCGAATTTCTAAAGCTCCAACTTGGGTGAAACTGAATGCTCTTCCACATGGAAGCATCAAAAACCCATAAAATCCAACTAAAGTAGATCAAACCATACAAAATCCGAAAATAGCTAAACCTAGATCTAGAATAAAGGAAGCTCCAAATCACAAAATAGTAAGTCCTAATGTTGATCACCATATCCTAATCTAGCAAATGAACCAAGAAAATAGGGCTCTCATGAAGTGGCAAGGTGCACTTGCCTATGGGTTGGGAGAGTTGTGTAGAGGAAGGAGAAGAAGAAGAAGAAGGAAATAAATGGTGGTTATGTGGAGAGAGAAAATATTGGTGGTTATAAAGAGGGGGAGTTGTGGTGGGTTGAGGGGGTAGCATAAGCTAAGGTGATCCAATACCTATAAACCAAACCAAACCGAACCAACCCAATAAATTCGAGCCATGCCAAAACCCAAAATACGAGAAATACCGAAATTCCACAAGTTGAGAAAAATAAAAATACATGCCAAAATCCAGATACGAGTATAAATACGAAATACGAAATACGGAAAATGAGGTGACACTATCCTGTGAACATATATGGTGGTTAAGTCCATGTGGGGTTAGACAACTTGATTAGTTCAGATTTCCATATGTTTTGTCTTATATATAGGTTCAGTATTGAGTATCCCTCTTCATTGTTGGTGTACTCCCTAATAAAGGATAGCATCAATCTTTATATTCCCATCCATGTTTTGTTCAGTCATGAACAAATGTTGTAGAGTATTATATTTTGTCCAATGCAGTTCTTTAGTGCAGACCAGTTAGAAGTGGGTTAGGATTTACTTCTTGTGTTAGTCCATTTTAATTCAATTTGATTTAGTCACCCTTACTTGATGATTGGCCTGCATCACACATGTACCAATCCATTTTGCCTTAAGCATCCGTCCTGTATGTGAGAAGGATTCAGTTAAATGCAATAGCAGCCTTTTCCCTCTTGTATCAATGGAGATTCCCATAAGTATCAGGCCACACTTTGGTTCTTGTGGGCAGACCATGTATGTTGATGTTTCAGTTTCCACTATTGGTTTTGTCTCATTTACCTTGTTCAAACAGATCCTGATGTGTTATCAGCCTTAATCCCTTTGGGCTAGCCTCCACTTTCACTTAGTGCCCAAGTCCTTATGAATCATGTTCAGTGATAGCCCTTTCATCATTCAAGTTCTATCCCTGTATAGATTCGCCTATAGGTGTATTTATTAGTCAATACACTTTATATATATATATATATATATATATATATATATATATATATATATATATTTGAGATGGTACGAGAATCGTAGTCTGTCATTGGAACAGTAACCCATCCCTACATCAAACAAGAACAAGGAATGAATTACTGCGCCGGGACAGCGTTACGTGCCAGCCAGCTTAGCAAGCAACAAGCCAAACAATTATATAAATAAGCGGCCACTCAAATGCCTACGGCTGTCTATGTGGAGGTTGGGTTACCCCAACAATGCAATATAGAATTCTCAGATCGTGCCATCCCAGCAGGGCTAGCGGGGCCAAGTATAGCATATAAGAAGAGCACCAATCCCTCGTAAGGCCACCGGGCTTTGCATGTCACCATCGGTCCCTCGTAAGGCTACCGTGCCGAGCATGCCATGTATATAATGTATAGTACAAAGTAGCCGGATATTGCCATCCACTAGTACGAATGGTAACAATATCCGTGGCGGCCAGCCTGCAGGTTATGACTAATGTCTGGGATAAGGCTGGTAATGCACGATCTCGGGATTCCGTTCCCTTCTAATGTTTCTACCAGTTTAAGTTGCCTAGATTAACCCTATATTTATCCGGAATCACATACCGTGGTCACATGATCATCCTCCTAGATGTCGTACCTCAGTACGAGAATGCTAAGTAAGAATCAACCTCAGCACCTATAGTCCCAGTTGTGATCCATCCTTAGTGTTATGCAACAAGCAAGCAAGCAATCCTAACCACGCTAAGACTATAGGCCAACTACCAGATACCCGTGCAGGTAATCATATAATATAGCCAGAATATCAGGATGGCATCGCAATGCCATATAATCACGGAAGTAGCACCTCAAAGTGCTAGTAGACAAGGGGCACCGCAGTACAAGATCAGGGCCAGTACCTCAAAGGGTAAGCTGGACTTATAGCACGTATATAAGTAGTCATGTCTGGGACAAGGACAAATCTGTCAGTCATAAGCCATCTGCCCACATCGTGGTATGGATATCAGGTCAAGTACAAGATCAGAACCTCTACTATAATAACATCTCAAGCATATATGGGAGCCTACAGCTCCAATCATCAAGTCGGTCCATCCACCAGATCAATCTAGCAAGAGTCTCCCCTCCATGATGGAGTTAATATCACATCAATAAAGACAACGACCAAATAACAAGCTCATCCCCCTAACAATGCTAGGCCCTCTGGCTCACAAGAATCCTCTGAATCGATGATCACAAGCTATCAGCAAATAAGTCTCACCACCACCAAGATATAGCAAACAAACCAGATTTTGGACGCTTGGGAAGTCGAGGAAAAATCATATATTGATATCCTCGATATTCTATTCGTTCCGCGAGACACTCGTACCAATATCAAAATCCAAAAGTCCTCAAAGACATATCTGATCAAATTAGAACATCACCAAAGAACTAGTAACACTATCTAAGAATCTACTTAGTCTACCATAATCACTATCTTAATATCATATCTCCTCATAGTCAATCCTCGAATAAGATCATAATCCCAACACATGGGTCAACACTAATCAATGCCGTCGGAAGATGGCAAGGATTGTGTGAACCACTCTGGATCAGATCCACAACCCTTAAACCAAACAAGGACCAGGGTTGCAGACCTTCACCCGAGTAGAACCGCTCTCCTTATACAATTCGGCGGACATGACAGACAATGGGATAACAAACTAAACTAAAACACCATCTAAAAAGAAGGGTCACGGGTCAAGAGTCCAATAGGTGATACCGTCGAAAAGGCAAGGATTGCGTGAACCACTCTGGATCAGATCCACAACCCTTAAACCAAACAAGGACCAGGGTTGCAGACCTTCACCCGAGTAGAACCGCTCTCCTTACATAATCCGGCGAACAAGACAGGTCAAGAGCTAGGCGACTAATCTAGTCGGGATTCTACCTAGCAGGCAATAGGATCAGGGATGCTATACCAAGAAGAACATGCATGAGTTCAGTCCAGTAAACCAAAGGAATGGTTCTACCTAATCCTTCGAACCAAATTCCCAACTGGGAATTCTGGAAAAATCTGGCAGAGTCTCCTTTGTAATCTGGATGGGAGCACCCTACGAATAGGAGCTAAAACCACTCGGCACAACCTGCCGCAGAATCGCAGAATCTCAGGCTAAGAACACTAAGTCTCAGCTACCAGCAACACTACGATGCGTACTGGAAATCAATCGAACCCGAGACCACTAAGTCCCGGCCTCCAGCAGCGCTACAATGCGTACTGGGCGCCAAGCCAACATGCATAATAATAAAATAACTGCCTCGCAGGGCGCACCACAACACATGTCCATAAATCCCTAACCCCACAATCACCGCCACAGGTAAAGTTAGCCAAAGCCGTTATCCGACCGCGAGTCGGACACGGGGCATATGGGGACAATCCATACAAATGAGTCGTGCTCGTGTCCTCGGAGGTGTGGATGACCCATCTGAGTTGTCCGATACGGTCTATCCAGTATCGGACCAAGCTAGCCTAGGTTATCATGGCAGTTCTACTGCTAAGCTACACTACTCATGGTTATACAATTTATAATAAATTAAATACAATAAAATCTAGGAGAGATGGCAAGAGCCGCCGATGAGCAAAGGATACTTGCCTAGAGGGCTTGGCTAGGTAAGCAAGTCTTCGGCAGTCACGATCCAAGCTAGCACGCCAATCGAGATCCTCAGAACACACAATAAATAGTCATCAGCACCAAATAATAAAATAACAAAATAATCAAAAGAGATGGCAGAAGGCTATACCATGTGGGTCCCGCAAGCAGTACAGGAATCGGGCACGAAAACGAGGTACGCGAATCATACGAACACATAAACCGAGACGTGCACGCATATCGAGACGCGCACGAGAATCGAGATGGCATGAATATCAAGATGTATTGACTAATATATATATATACATATATATATGTATGTATATATATATTTGTAGAACCTATGTATAGGATAAGGATATATGTATAGGATAAGGATTTTGTACCACATTACTTTCAGTCCTAAACACACATGTTACTCCCTTATATATATTATATATATATATATATATATATTATATATATATATATATATATCTCTTTTGAGGGTGTCCACTTCTTAATGGTGCTTGGAGACATACCTCCAAGGGGGCTCGAACCCACGCTACTGCGCCGGGGTGCTCCACCGTTCCAACGGGCTACGGCCACTGGGAAAAATATATATATATTATATATATATAATAGATATATATATATATATATATATATATATAATATTTATATATATATATTTAATATAATATATAATATATATATTTGTAGACCTATGTATAGGATAAGGATTTTGTACCACATTACTTTCAGTCCTAAACACACATGTTACTCCCTTTGTATCATGCATTTAACCATGCAAATCAGTTAACCTTATCTGCCTAATCCCTACAGTCATTTCAAGACCTCTACTTCACTGTCTAGTTTCCCCTCATAGAGTTATCCACATTATCCTTGCATGATATCCTAAAACTCGTAGTATATAGTATACAAATATTTATATGTTTATATTTGTAGATGATAAGAGTTAAGTATGTATATCCTATAGCTAAAGTATGAGATATGCAGTATATATGAGGCTATGATTTAAATATATCATTGATACCATACACCCTAACCAAATCAAGACCTAAAACTTAGTGAATAGCCCCAGACCCTAAATATTGACCAAGTTGATTAAAGTTGACCAATTAGCAAAAGATTGACCAATAATTGACTATTGGACTAGGATTTACTAAATTTGACTTCATTGATCTTGGAATGGCCTAGCAGCATATAAATAATTTTTTGTCTAATCTAGAATACTCTGTAACTTGTAATTCTCATAACAGGTCTTTGTGACTCCAGTTCGAATACCGATACACATTTATTGCTCATGATGCCAGGCGAGTATATTTTTGTTAGCTTTCATTCATGATAGTATCTATATTGCTTGCTCTAGACTACTTTACTTGATGCTGACACATTGTTAATACGGACCAGTACTATATAGATCTTGTCATGAGATGTTATCCCTTAACGGGTGCATCGGGTATTTCATGTTCATGTACTTCATCATATACATCTTATACTCCTTGTATTCATATTATTCATGTACACTAATGTGCTCTCCTGTACGTTCATGTGCTCTCATGTACTCTTATGTGCTCTCATGTACTCCCATGTTCTCACATGTACTTCATGTATAAACTAACAATCATGTACGTAATGCAACTTGATCAGATCCTTGTGTATTGATTGGGATAGGGGGAGTATAAGTAGTTATGTGATTAAATCCTATTAGTGTAATCATGTATATGTTAATTATGCCTTCACGTATAATCGAGTTACTGTAGAATAATCATTTACAACCTAAACCGATCACATAACTATCTTATGCTCTGTTATATTATTTACAGTTCATAGATTCTTTATTCTATTTCATGTACTCAGTTTACTTATCTATATCTCATGTATTCATGTACTTCTTTATAGCACGTTTTGTATTATATTCTATTGCTAGTTCTATATTTCCTACCATGCATTGGAACTGCTTTCAAAGTTATGTATTCGCTCCAATCCTGACTGGATACGTTGACAAAATTTTACAGAGAACTTGGAGGATCCAGCTAGCCTAGAGGAGATGCCAGTAGTGCTTAGACTAGATTGCTGGAATATTGTCTGAATTATTCTAGTCCTCTCTCATGAGTTATATATATATACTACTTTGGGATGTGTTGATTACACTTTAACTTATTCTCTAAATTTGGTTGTATCGCACTGTGATATCTTTCTATCTATTCCATATTGCTGTTATTTTCTCTTTAGTTACTTTGTGATTGAGTTGTATCTTTTGGAGATTGTCCTCCGTTTGGAGAGTATCTATATTGGACAGGTATATTATTTGTATTTAGCTTTTGATTGAGACCTATGACAGCGTTCTACCGCCGATCTTACGGCGTAGGCTGAACGTACCCAGATCTTGTGCCCTTATACTGGGTATGGGTCGTGACACCATGGCGTTCGTAGACTGAAGCTTCAGCGCATCTTTCGGACAAAGTCCATGCGTGTGCAGATTACGAGCCTCAACGCATCTTGAAAGACAAAGCTTTTCGGCCATGTCCATACGCCACACCAATGGATTATGGGCCAGGCATGTCACGACCCGCACCGGTATAGGGGCAAAAGTGCGTGACAACACCCAGCCTATGTCGCGGCATCGGCGGTAGAATGCTGTCTAGGTCTACTAAACTAACTAGCAAAATAAATATCATAACCTATTGAGATAGTCATCTCCAAATGGAGGACAATTAATGACAATATACCCATACTCAATCACAGTACTATAAGGAAGATAAATGGTATAAAAAGATAAAGATACATGATATAAAATATCCAGAAAAGTCTAACATAAAAAATAATACAAGTCCAGATAGTCTCAGAGTCGGAAACTCAAATACAAGTCCAAAACAATAACAGGCCATGAGTCATCAACCGGAGACAAATCTAGTTCAAATCTAGCCTAAATGAGTTGCTAGATAAGCCTCCTCAGCTAGAGCTAAACCCTCCCGAATCAAAGTCCCCCGATCTATGCCTACTATACATTGTGAGCCATAATAGATAGGGCAACCGTCATATAAAAAATATATCCTGTCAGGATTGGAGCAAGCACACCACTAATAGTAGTTCTAGTTAGTTGATAAAACTATAAAACTGTATGTAGAGAGTACGATAAATGATGAGGAGCAGAACTATCAATATGAAATCATAACCTGGCAATAGTACTATGAAGAATAAATGATGTGAAGTATACAATGTACATGAGTGGAAATAAACAGATAATATGTAAGTACAGTCCAAGAATATGATGGGAACAATAAATACTATAAATAATATATGTTTGAAAAACTAGCTTCAAAATGTGATGGAACTTGTACAATAGCTAAGAGGCTTGGTTAATCGTGTGTGTATACAATTAACACTTACAATGTTAATAATTTACAATAGGGATTTGATCACATCTCTTACTAGAATTTTCCCTTCCCTAACTTGTACAGTGGATCCAACCATGACACGTTACGATGCACGAGCAAGATTTGACGATAATAACATATATAATGTCGTGTACTTTGTTAATACGATAATCATTGTAACAGATCATGACTGAAGATCCCGCTATATACCAGTCCGCATACCATCATGTTAGAATCAAATATAGCATCACGAAATACAAGACTCATAATAGATATCAAATACTAAAAACTATCGGAGAATGTACTTTCTTGAGATCCAGTATAGAATATTAACAGTGTCCGATACGGTGCCTTGAAGACCTAAATATGGATTATATTAATATCAAGTTTTGAAATGAAAATAAGTCAACTAGTCCAAATCAAGGTCATAGAGCCATTTTTAGGTTAAATTGGTCAATTAGGTCATCCGGGTCAACTCTATATCAAATTTGGTCAATCTAGTCAATTCTAGGTAGCACTAGTCTATACCTAGGTTTCTAGGTCGATACCAAGGTATACTAGTCTATATTAATCAATATCTAGTTAAGGCTAGTCAATTAGTTATTACTAGTTTATAATACCAAGGTATCTATATATACTAGTTAATACCATGTCCTAATCATTACCTAGTCACCTATAGGTAACCCATTTACTTGTCAATTACCCATTACCTATGGGTTCTCTATACATTACCCTAGCAAATTTTCCTAAATTTATCATGCCCAATTCCAATGTGCATTGCCTATTACTCTTACTAATTATACATACCAATATTCATGGTATCAAGATACCATATTCTCATGCCAATACCCCCAATGTAACCATGCTATGCCTACATGTTATACCAACTCCTATCATTATCTTACCCTTCCTACCTATCCACATAGATATCAACATGTCAGATACCAAGTATGCATACGTGCCTATACCCTATTCCTATATCGATTCTCATATGGCACCCCATATCTAGCTTGACACTCACGCACCAAGTGAAGCACACCTTAGACAACCCTAGATACTTATTAGTGATACACATAGACCCTGTACTAGTGTTGGGACCGCACAACGCACTCTCATGTGCAGTCCCTTCTCCTACTCCTTGTACACTTATAGACACTAACCACACTCTTATATGGCTGCCCTACCTCACATCCACAACTCCTAATTTCTGGCAAGAATTCATCCAACATCCCCTTTCTCAACTACTGTTACCTATCTATAAACACAACACAACTACCTATAGGCATCCACATATGACTCTCCGTCAACATATTTATACATATATATCAATATAAGCATATAACTCATTCTCATATATATATATATATATATATTATATATTATTATATATATATATATATATATTATATATATATATAATTTTTTGGAATGTCCCGTCTTCTTCCTCCAGAGCTGTCCCCCCCTTCCTCCGGCCGGATTAGGCCGGCCTCCCATTCCCCTTAGCTCCTCTCCCTCTGCTGTTCCTCTCCCCCGCTCCGTCCGTTCCCCCCGATGCCGTCTTCTTCCTCCAGGATGTTAGATTTTTTGGAATATTATATAGTATATATATATATATATGATATAATTTATTTATATATATTTTGGAATGTCCCGTCTTCCTCCAGAGCTGTCCCCCTTCCTCCGGCCGGCTTAGGCCGGCCTCCCATTCCCCTTAGCTCCTCTCCCTCTGCTGTTCCTCTCCCCCTCTCCGTCCGTTCCCCCCGATGCCGTCCCCCTGGCCCCCCGCGCTCAGGACTGGATGCGCCTTCTCCTCCCCGCCGCCTATCAGTCCCAACCACCGGCCTTCTCCCCCGCCGAGCTTTCCGGAGCTCGTTTCCCCTCTCCGGCGTCTCTGAGCGGCTCTTTCTCCTCCCCGCCGGGCTCCCACCGCCCTCCCGCCTTCCACCCCTCTGCTGGCGGCCTCGCCAACCCCGGCCTACTCCCTCAGCTGGCTGGAGTTCCCGCCCTCCCCATCCTTTCGAATCCTGTCCTCCCCCCTTGGGAGGAGCGAGCGTCTGCTCTGCTGCCCTCGGGCTCCCCGCCCACCTACCCCTCGGGCCCCCCCCCCTACCGCTCGGATGGGACTCGCTTCCCGAAGTCCCCCCTCTGGGGCACGCGTCCAGCAGTGAGATGGTCTCTGCCAATTTGTGGAAGCTCTCTTCTCTAGTACGCACAAGCTATGGACTGCGCTCCACCCTGGTGGCCCCCATCTTTGGCGCAATCTCCTGACGTTGCGGTGTCCCCACACCCCCTGCGCAAATCAGCTCCCAGCTGAGCTCCCCCGGATTGCGCTCCTCCCGGGTGGCCACCCCCTCTTGCGCAGTCCATTCCCTCTCCAGTCGCTGTGGTGTCCCCCACCCCCCTGCGCAATTCAGCTCTCGGCTGAGTCCCCTCCTCCCTTTGCGCAATCCAACCTTCCTCTCCTTCTATCCCTGCCCCTCCCCGCACTCTCGCTCTCACCCCCCTCTCCCTTTCCATTGCGCACCCCTACTCGCCCCCTCCTCTGGGCTCTGTTCCCCTGCTACCACCCCCCCCTTGCGCAAATCAACCCCCCCCCTCTGGTCTCTGTTCCCCTGCTACCACCCACCCCCCTCCTCCTTCGCGATCCGCTCCATCCCCACTCTCTGCCCCTCCTCTTCCTCCGGACCTTCCGTCATCAGCCGACCATCCCCGGCGTTACCCGGATCTGTCTCCCCCGCACCAACCGTCTCCCAGCCACCTCCTCCCTTGTGCAGCGATCCCCGAGCGCCCCCTCTTCCGTAGGGGCTTCTGGGGCACTGCCTTCCTCCCTTCCTCCAGCGCCAGTGCGATCCCCGTCCCTGGCCCGAACGGCTCCCTGCCCTCCTACGCTGCCATGCTTCGTCCTGATCTCTCCCCCTCGAAGGGTATTATCATCCCCGACGTTCCTCTGCCAGACATCGAATATTCTCCAGCGTCCCCAGCCCCAGTCATCCCCTTCTCCGAACGGGAATGTCCTCGCTGTCGGCGGCCTTTCCCCACACCTTCATACTAAAATTCTCCTCAGGATGCCCCAAACTCGCCAAGGTTCAAGAAGCCATCGCCAAGTGGAATCTGTCGTCTGACTACCGGGTGGCCCCCCTTGACCCCAAGCACATCATCCTCCACCTATCTTCGGATCGCGATCACAGGACAGTGTGGTCCAAGGGCACTACCAGAATCGAATCCCAACACATGAAAATAATCAAGTGGACCCCGGGATTCAACACCAAAGAAGACTCAGCCACAGTGGCAGCGTGGGTCACCCTCCCTAATCTTCCCCTTGTCTGCTTTGTCCCAGCGGCGCTTAGACGCATCGCCAACTCCTTTGGGACGTACGTGGCATCGGCGCCCGAGACCAACCTCACCAAAGCTCACTACGCCAAAATCTGTGTTGAACTTGATCTAACATCAGAACCTCCCAACTTCATCACCATCGAGCTAGGCAACCACACCCACACCAACAATCCTCTACGACAACCATACTGTTTTGCAACCACTGCCACTTAAGGGGCCACCTTCCGAAGTTCTGCCACCGCCTTCATCCGGAGCTCAAGAAGAAGTCATCCAGAAATGACGACCTCTCAGTGGAAGATCCTCCAGGTCGCCCATCTTACCCCCCCCCGAATTCTACATTCGGTTCGAATCCAGCCAATGAGCTAGCACCAGCGATCCCCCGAGCAGAGCTCTAATCCCTAACACTCCCAACACATAGCGACCTCCAACCAATTCGCCATTCTCGATTCAGAAGACCCGGAGCGGCAAGCCTCCTCGAAGGCTCAATCCCCTCCGACCTTCCAATCCCCTCCCACCCCCTTCCCCCATCTCTTCGCGAGCAAAGAAAGGTAGCACTTCAGGTAACTGAGCACCAACCCCCCTAGCGGACAGGTGGCAGACTCCATGGTCGCAGCACCACTCTCGCCCAGCAGAATCCAAGTCGAAGATGCTCTTGCTATCCTCGGACCAGACCAAGCTAGGAGAGGCATGCAAGTCTTAGCCGCAGGAGTCCCTCTTCAGCAGTTGTTGACCGAGAAAGCTCACGA
Source organism: Iris pallida (assembly GCA_029216955.1). NCBI lineage: Eukaryota > Viridiplantae > Streptophyta > Magnoliopsida > Asparagales > Iridaceae > Iris > Iris pallida. The sequence goes on along the minus strand of JANAVB010042020.1, from coordinate 27,944,136 downwards.
CTACCTGACTATTCCTCCAGAGGATCCTGTTGTTGACTCAGCTGGCGACCTAATAGGTCCCTCCTCAAGTCCCAAAGAACACCACAACAACAAACCCCCATCAGCAACGAGAGCGAGCGCCAAATTCTCCACGGAGCAAGGTGGGCATAGACAAGTCTGTCACCATTCTAACCAGATCCGCCGCAAGGCGAACAAAAAACCCTCCCACAACACCCTAAATGCTTAACATCCTATCTTGGAATGTTCGAGGTCTGGCTAATAAACCGACATTAAGGAGAATTTCCAGCCTTCGAAAAATTCACAAGATTGACATCTTCATCATCATTGAACCCAAAATCCCGTCCAAACGCCTTAAATCTACCCAACTGGCTCTGGGACTTCCAACAGCGATCGCCGGCAGGCACGATATTTGGATTCTGGGCTCGAAGGATGTTAAGCTCGACATCATTCAGGACTCCCAACAAGCCCTCTCTTGCTGGGTCACCCACCCCACCCTCCGGAGCGTGTCATCATTTCAGCGGTCCACGGCAGCTGTGTGATCGCCGAACGGAAAATCCTTTGGAACGATCTTCTCGACACCTATCACCACACCCCAACACCCCTGGCTCTGCATAGGGGACTTCAACGCCATCACCCGCAGAGAGGAGAAGATCGGAGGTCGTTCCACACCCTATCAGCCATGCAAGACTTCAACGACTTTATATTCAACGCTCATCTCACCCCTCTCCAGTTCACTGGCAGCGAATTCACCTGGTGCAATATGCAGGATGGCGATCGCGCCAATACTCCCGCCTGGACAGAGCACTCACCAACGCGCGATGGCACGACATGAGGATCAGCTCCACCCTATCCCACCTCAACTCCACTGAGTCCGACCACGCCCCTATTCTGGTGGAAACCAAAAACATCACCCACCTCCCCAAAAAGAACTTCCAATTCCTCGACTTTTGGATCGACCATCACAGTTCCCGAGCATCGTTGCTGAAGCTTGGAACAGCCAGGATTCCCCCAACCCTCTCACTCGGGTTAGCAACAAGCTCAAAGCCACCAGGAAAGCCCTTTCCAATTGGAGCAAACAAGCCTTTGGGGACATTTTCTAAGCGATCCGCATCGCGGAGGATGACGTTAGCCCGTGCCGAAGCCATATACCAAATCGACCGATCCCCAGCGGCCAGGAGAGCCCTGAACCTTACCAAGGCCATGCTCAAATTCAGACTCAAAGTTGAGACCGATTTCTGGAAACAGAAAGCTAGACTGAAATGGGACAGCGAAGGGGACAAAAACTCTAAATACTTCCACGCCTGCGTCAACGGCAAAAGAAACAAACTATCGATCCATCAAATATCAGACGAGCAAGGTACAATCAGAACTGACCAAAAGGGTATCCAAGAGGCTGCCACCGACTACTATGCCAAATTATTCTCCAAGGAAACGGTCCACAAAGACCATTCTTTCCTCAACCAAATTCCCCCCATCATCAACGACTCCGACAATGCTTTGTTGGAGCGCCCTCTGTCCGAACAGGAAGTGAAAGACGCGGTGTGGGCATTGAACGAGCATAGCACCCCCAGACCTGACGGATTTTACTGGTGTTTTCTTTCGTTCATGCTGGGAGATCGTCAAGCGGGACATCACCGACGCAGCTATCGCCTTCCTTGAAGGAGCTCACTACCCCAAAGACATCGCCAGAGCCAACCTCATCCTCATCCCGAAAAAAGACAACCCCAACTCCTTCCGTGACTTCCGTCTGATCAGTCTTTGCATCTTTACCAACAAATCATATCCAAAATTATTGCCACCAGAATGACAGACATTCTTCCCAAAATCATCTCGGAGGAGCAAAGCGGTTTCGTTCGAGGCAGGAACATCCAGGACAACATCATGATGGCTCAGGAACTCATCAACTGCATGAAGTTTTCGGCTCGTGGAGGAAACATCGCCATCAAAATCGACATGGAAAAAGCCTACGACAGACTCGATTGGCAGTTCATGATCTGGGTCTTCAGGGCTTTCGGATTCTCGGAGAATTGGACCAACACCGTGTGGAGATCCGTCAGCAACTCTTGGTTCTCTACAGTCATCAACGGCCAATCCGAGGGCTTTTTCAAATCTAGCTGCGGTGTCAGACAAGGCGATCCTCTATCATCCACTATCTTCATCATCGCTGCCGACGCCCTGAGCAGAAACCTCAATAACATGGTCAACACCCCGAATTTCCAGCAATATCACACCGCCAGCGGCTGTCCCATCATCACCCACCTGGCCTTTGTTGACGATTTACTTATCTTCTCGTCTGGAGATATCGGATCGATGGAGGTGGTTCACAACACCCTGAACCGGTACTCCAGATGCTCTGGTCAGAAATCAACCATTCCAAGAGCATAATCTATGCCCACCATAGCTTCAACATCGAGAATGCCACCAATCTTACCAACCTCACCTCCTTCTCGGTAGCTCACCCCCCCTTCACCTACCTTGGCTGCCCCCTGGTGTACGGAAGATCCAACGCTAGCATCTTCGAGAACCTAATCACCAAAATCAGGAACAAAATCGAAGGTTGGCATAACGCCACCCTATCCCCAGGCGGCAAAATTATCCTCATCAAACATGTGCTCAACTCCATCCCCATCCACACCCTAGCAGCTTGCTCCCCAACTAAAAAGGTCCTCGCGTCGATCGAGCAGATCTTTTGCAAGTTCTTCTGGGGCCACAATGAGGGCCATGATAAACACCACTGGGCCAGCTGGGATACCATGGCCACCCCGATCGCGACTGGCGGGCTGGGATTCACCAAACTTAATTACATCGTCAAAGCCTTCTCTATGAAACTGTGGTAGAAATTACGCACGACCGAAAAACTATGGACCAGGTTCATGAAGGCCAGATACTACAAACACAGACACCCAGCGATAGCCAGTGCTAATAGCAGATCCTCCGCGGCTTGGCGCCGTATTTTACGGGGTCGCGATTTGGCTGAGCCGAAGATCAGGCTCCATCTGGGAGACGGCAGAGCCAACCTCTTCCTGGAACGTTGGACCGGTGACAACCTCATCCCGAACATTTCTGGAGCTCCCAACAACTGCAGGATCAAAGATCTGTGGAACCCCACCAATAACGACTGGAACTGGAACCAGATTCGTGCCTGGTCCGGCGACGAAACGATCGATAACATTCAACAGCTTGGCCTTTCCAAAGGCCCCGACGCGGACGATGTGGAGATGGTCGTTGGAAGCTTCCGGTGTTTTCTCTGTGCGATCGGCAAGGGCTGTCATCCACGAGAATGGCCAAGAGCACTTCACCGCGCGATACTGGCAATCGTGTATCCCCAAGAAATGGTCTTTTCTCCTTTGGAGAACTATGAGAAAGAGATTGCCTACCGATGAGATCCTTACCACCATCGGGTTCAGCCTGGCGTCTGCTTGTAATTGTTGCGTTGATAGACAGACGGAGACAATCGACCACATCTTCCGGGAGGGATGCCTCTCCGGCAAAATATGGAGCCTCCTCAACCGCACCTACAACATCACTACAGGAGATGGGCGCTTTAACGATCTCCTGGCCCTCTGGGGATTTGCGTCCCACGGCCACCAGATCGTCGCAGCGGCCGCCACCTGGGTAATTTGGAAGAATCGCAACAAAGCGAGATACGAGGGTCACCAATATTCCGCCGAGCAGCTTATTTGGGAATCCAAGGACAATGTCGCAAAAGGAGCTCACTGTGCTCCCACAGCCCTCCAGCGTTCTGGCAAACTTTCCTCAATTAGTTCTGGCAGGCGCGGTTGCCCCCTGCCTTTTTGATGGCTTTTTTGCGTTTTGCATTGTACTCCTTTCAGGCTTCGGCATTTTGAGCCTTGATTAATAAGAGTGCTGGTTAAATATATATATATATATATATATATATATATATATATATATATATATATATATATATATATATATATATATATATATATATATATATATAAATAAAAATAAAAATAAAATATATATATATATATATATATATATATGTATATATATATATATATATATATATATATATATATATATATATATATATATATATATAAAATAAAAATAATATACTATATATATATATATATATATATATGTATAATAAAAGAAAGAAAATATATATAATAAAAAAATATATAATAAAAAAATATATATAATAAAAGAAAATATGTATAATAAAAAAAAAAAAAATATATATATATATATATATATATATATATATATATATATATATATATATATGTATAATAAAGAAAAGAAAATAAGAAAAAAAACAATTTATTAACCAAGCCCGGCCCAGCTAGCCCCAAGCCCAGCGGCCCGACCATTTCTTCTCCTCCTCGGCTCTTCCCGAACATAGAGTTACGTATAAGTAGCAGCAGTAAACGAGAAACCTAAAAACCCTAGTTCTAAGACCCCGCCACTCGACCCAGCCACCCTGGACAAACATCCCAGTCCCGGCGACCACCCCACGGCCACCGTCGGCCGGAGATTGCCGCAGCAGGTGTGCGGACAGCAACGCGCAGGCGGACAACAGAGCAGCAGCAGTACTGCTGCGGAGTTGACTTCGTGGCACAATTTTACGACGGTCGATGGATCATTTTCCGATCTGTCTCTTCCGGTACGTACCTGATCTAAACCCCTTTAAGGCTCTTCAAATACTTTTTTTTATTCCGCAATGAATGCAGTGAGAATCGATTCCAAAATCGATAGAAAACTGTCGAAATTGAGACAGAATGATAAACCCCGACCCTGACTTTGGAAGGCGGATTTCTACAAATCTGTAGAGAAACTTAGAAATCTTTTTGAATAGACTTGCAGATTACCTATACAGGATTAGAACCCTACTATTAGATTTAATTCTAGTTAATTAAACAGTACGTTAGATCAGTTTAAAACTCGAGAAAAACCTGTGAAAACAGTTTTCAAAAACTAGAAAATTCATTGATACGACGTACGTCCCGCCAATCCGGGCAACGTGGTCGCGAATCGAAAGCATCGAAAGGTGCGTAACGGCTTCGTGGTCGTGTGGACTTTGACGGAATTCAAATTGGTTGCGTTGTGCGCGACAAATTTGATCCGTATCCGTCGAAATTTACTGTATCGGCCTATGTGCAAAATTTTCAATTACTTTGTGCATGTTCGTCAGATCGAGACGGAACTTGTGCCAACAGGACCGTATCATTTTTCTTGTCCTGTATGTCGAGTTTGGTCTAATTCTGAGACAGTTGATCTGATCGCCGTTTTGCGGGCCCCATGGTCCGATTCAACGGGTGATTTTGTGAACGGTCCGCCGGAATCCAACTTTGGACATACGATTGGGTTCGTATCAGGAAATTAGACCTGTTGACATATAGTTTGAAGACTTTAGAGACTATTGACGCTGGCACGATTTTCGGTGCAAAGCGGGTCCAATGGCGGACATTATTTTTTGCCCAAAATTATCATTTTGCCCTTTATCTAGAATTGGACTTAAGGACAGGCAATCCTTGCTAATTTGACTATTCTGAGAATTTTGGCAATATTTGTTTCAGCTTTCGGAGACAGTTGTGAGATTTGGACTTATTTGGCTTACCGGTTGACGGTTTATTGTTGGCTCTTCGTGCTACCACCAGACAAGATACCTTACCTCCCTCTACAGTTCATTTTCATGCTTATAGTTCATCTGTTTTAGTATGTTATATTCAGTTACCTTAGTTGTTATAGATTTATATGATACCATGTTTACTAGTTTACGACATAAAGCGGTATTTAATGTGTCCACCGGTTCTTGTACCACCGATTTCAGGAATACCCTTCTTAATGTATGTCCGGGTAATAGATCATTCATTGGAAGCTTTGCTGGCTCAAAAGAACAAGAAAGGTCATGAACAAGCCATCTACTATCTTAGCCGAACGATGATTGGAGCTGAACATCGTTGTAACACCCAGTTTTCCAGATAAGGATAATTTTAAAATTTTATAATTATAATTATTATTTAATGATATTTATTTCATATTATGATTTTTAGTGATTTTTAAATTATTTTAAACTATTTAAATTCATGACTTATGGTTTTGACGTTTTGCTAGTGAAACCGTAGAGACTGTTTGACCTAGAGCCTAACCATGTGATTATGATATTTTAATATCATTTTTGGCCTAAGGATATTTTTGCATTTGACCTCTTTGAATTATTTTGATATCATTTTATTATTTATGATATTGTTTTGGGGTTATTTGAGTCGGGTTCGAATTTCAACTCAATCCGACTTGAAACGGGGACCCGGGGGTAGTTTGACTCTAGTGGGACCCACACACTAGTTAGGCATGGCCCACATGATATTAAATTTAGTCCACATGATAGAAATATTTTAGTTATAGGTTAGACTAATTATTATGGATAAGGTTAGTGTGATTAGAGACTTTAGAATGACTAATTTAGCCCCAACCAATTAGCCCTTTCCTAATACTCATAGAATAGGTGAGTGGGGGCATTTTGGACCTTACCATAATAGGACAAATAGCCCCATATGGCCAGCCACTTTGGGAGAGGATAGGCTCAAGTTCATTTCATTATTCTCATCCACACTCTCTCTCTTGTTCTTCCCCAAATTCCAAGAGAGCAATCCCTAGCAATTTCTTCACCAAATCCTTCCATTTTGTCACCAAATCTTCTTATTTCGTTCTCCATTCTAGCCAAGGAGGAAGCTACCCAAGTTTGGGAGGATTCGGAGCACGTTCGTGTCCTTTTGGAATCTCTACGTGTCGGTGTCGCTCCGGGAAGGCTTCTCTTCGATTCGATCTACCGGGAGGTATAAATCCCTTCTCCTTTTTATTTCCTCATACATATAGGTCTATTTTGAACCCATAGGAATGACTCCCATGGTTGCATCTCCATTTGTGTCCATTTCGTATCTATTTGGAGGTCATAGGAGTGTCCTTTGTGTTGTGGTTGTGTCCATGTGGGAAAATCTCAAATTTGGACATACTATGTGTTGTTGTTATGTATGAATGAATTATTACATGTTTAATCTCATATTTTTGTATTGGAGATGTGTTCTATAGTGTCTCATATATATATATATATATTAGTGTAGAGAGTGAGTTCTTGATATATTATGTTATATACTTGTGTTCTTTTGTCTCAAACTACCCAAATCCGTCATGATTTTTATCCACGTTTTTAATTTTAGCCCTAACTTAGAAATGTCATAACTTCTAGCTCAAAGCTCGGTTTAATCTCCCATTTTTTTTAAAAGAAGCGTATTGAAGTTAGCTTTCCAAAACCATGTATCAATAGGCCTAATTCTTTCTGTAAATTTCTGGAGAATTATTTGAGTGTCAGCTGTACGAAAGACAAACGCGTTCTCGGTGTTTTCGCGAATCCGGGAGTTTTCGGAAACGAAAACGCGATCCGTTTGAAGTTTCGGAAAACTAACACATAGATCTATAACATATTTTAATCCTAGATTTTAATTCATACTGAGATGGTACAGTATTGATTATTAGTAGGAGTTACTATTCGGCATATGCATTTTGTGCACCCTCGTGTGTAATATAATGTTCTATTTAATTTTAACCCATGTTAATGTATATACATTATGTAATTAAATAGAGAATGCAAGCATGAGTAAATGTTTAAATAAATAATGTATGAGGTGTAAGTATCCTATCTAATGTAAGCATGTAAAAGTATGGCTTGTAATGAATATGTAGGTTCCATAGTATGTAATGTATGGTGCATATAGTGGTGCAACAGAATAAATGAATGATGAATGAATGCAAGCATGAATATAATGTAATAATAGATGTAATATATGTAGCCTTATTAGGAATAAAACTGGAATTTAGTTTTGTTTCACTAAATAAGAGATACATGAGAACTCATATATGTGAATGTTAACTTCCTATTGACACTTTGCTACACAACTGTCATGCCTCACTATCACTCCACACACAATGCACACTACACTATATAACCCTCATACCCTCACTCATTGACACTCTCACCCACACATTGCCTAACACTCATTCCATGATAACACACACATGTTCTTGTGCACTTTCATGACACACACACCAATGAACACATACACATGCTCTTCTCTATATATATATATATATATATATATATATATATATATATATATATATATATATACATACTATACATGGCTAAATGTGTTAATGTGGTAATAGAGTTTTCCTATAGTTATATATACATATTTGTGATATAGGGCCTAGTGTTGAATTCTCTTTTCATGTACACCTCCATATTCACACACACACATAACTTTACATGTTAGCTTCATTTCTCTTATGTATAATATTGGATGTGATGGCTTGTGTTTGGCTTGTATAGCCTTGTGATTGATGTGTGATTGCTAGACTAGGCTTGGTTAGGCCAAGTGAGACTTATTAGACTTGTTGGGCTAGGATTTGACCTAGTTGACCTAGTTTGACTAGTCTAGTTGACTGGAGTTGACCAAGTGTTGACTTTAGTCTAGTTTGACCTAGACAGCATGCAGATGCATTGTAGATTATATTTATCATTTTCTGTGTACATCTTGACTTATGTTGCTCTAACTAGGAGTCAGGTACCTCATCTCGGACAGTACATTTACTTCAGACATTCAGATACGAGGCGAGTACATTTTCTGACCGTTTCATACTTGTCTGGATTTATATTCTTGTTCTAGATTACTGTACTTAATGCTGACACGATCATTATCACGGATTGGTACTATACGGATCTTCTTCTGAGATGTTATCTCCTTGTATTCACTAAATACATATTGTGATGTACGTTTCACTTACATATTGTATTTATTGAATACTCATATCCTTGTATACTCCTGGTGCATATTGTACTCTCAGTATCACATGAGTCCCAGGGATAGACCATTGTACAACTATTGTATAATATTGTACATCTATTGTATAATATTGTACATCCATTGTATAACATTGTACATCTATTGTATAATATTGTACATCTATTGTATAATATTGTACATCCATTGTATAATATTGTACATCTATTGTATAATATTGTACATCTATTGTATAATATTGTACACTATTGTGTAAGATAACGTAACCGGAGTAGATCCTTGTGTATTGATTTGGGGAGGGGGAGTAGAATTGGTTATGTAATAAATTCTATTATACAACATTGTATAACTATTGTATATGTCTATTGTACACCCACGTACAATGGAGTTACCATTACATTTTCCTAGACCGTTTACATAACCATATTGTACTCTAAATCACAGTAGGCTTACAGTTCTTATTTACCATATTTAGATATTTTCTGTTATCAAATCTCTGCTGTTTTTCGTATACTTCTTACTTTCAGCGTTTCATGTACCTTACTCTATTACATGCTTTATATTTCCTAACATGATATGAACTGCGTGAGATATTTTGTGCTCGCTCCCGTCCTGACTGGACCTGTTGAAAATTTTACAGAGGATGATGAGGCACCCTGTACCCTTACTTGGAGTTTGCCTAGTTGACACTCGCGACCTGGACCCCAGGGGAGGTTCAGGCAGCTGCTGAGGACGATACCTTGCTTAGTATAGATAGTTTAGACTGTTTTCCTTTTATGTTTAGTTGTTATTCTTGATTCAGAGTTTGTATATTATAGAGATATTGAGACTTGTATTTCATTTCTGTTGTACCTCTGTTGAGGATTCTCTTATCTATTTTATCGTGCCATATTCTATCTCTAGATTGTGATTGAGTTGTACCCCTGTGTTGGCCTCCTTATGGAGAGCATTCATATTATGTTAGTTATAGTTCATGACCTAGAACAGCGTTCTATCGCCGACACTGCGGCGTAGGCTGGGCGTTGTTACGCTCTCGTACCCTCACAGTGGGTACGGATCGTGACACGTTTTTAGTGGTGGCCCATGCAGGTCGAGTTTATGTAGTGGTATTCGAACTAGAGTATCACTACAGCCTGCAGTAGGATTAGGATATTTTTGGAGGTACTCAATCACATTAGGAAAAACTCTTAATCTGATTCCTTTTGTCTAAAATTGTTGCTTATTGACTTCCCTTGAATATAAACTGTTCTCCTTTGAATTTTTGCGTCATTATCAGAAATTGCTTCTTGTTTTGATCTATCTTCATGATGGTTATGAAGACACGATCTCATCGCTTCGGTTCGGGGGATACTATCGAGAGGCTGGCCACCTCTCGTCCTGTTCATCAGGGCCTCGAGACCGCAGCTTCTGTTGTGTCGACTCAGGTTGGCGTTTCTGCTACATTGGAGGTGCACCTCCGTCTGTACAGAGATTTTTCCCTTTATTTTCGGTTTCTCTCAGCAGCAGCGATTCATGCAACATCAGCAGCAGAGATTTGTGCAGTATCAGCATCAGGCTGGAGGAAACCAGCAGGGCGAGCTATCGTCAGGACAGTCGAAGATGCACAGACCGTTGGAGATCTTGCTGCAAGTTCCGTTCTTCTCAATTTTATTCCCGGAATTGTCTTTTATAACTACCTTGAAATCCGATTCCATTTGTTCCTTGTTGATTGATTAATTTTGTCATGTTACTCTTTTGTTGTGTTTGTTTTTCTTCTGAGAAAATCATATGGGCTAGGTCGCCTAAATCATGGGATCTAGAATCATCGATAGTCATGTTAGTTGGCATAGTGAGAACATGTAGTTAGATTTTGGATGTATTCTCGGGCATGAGAATTTAAGGTTTTCGCCGTCGCATGCGGCAGTACGAAAATTTTAAATACCATGAACCTAGAGGTACGTACCTTAGTCAAGGACTCTGTGATTATCGTAGCCTTGCTCACTAGCATGATGAAGACTCTGGACAACATGATTTTGGACAGACGCATATGATTAACAGATTGTATCTTGAGAAGGTTTAAAACATCATACCCTTTTTGTTGTTATAAATGACTTAGGAGTAGGGATATTTAGATTGTAGAGCTTGTTCATAGGTAGTTCCTTCATATTATATAGATATGGTGACTTGTAGAGTGTCTGTACCCTAGAGGTGATAGTTAGCATTGGTGCTAGAATAGTAACCCATTGTAGATAATTTCCTGTTATTATGATACCAACCAGTTACGTATAGGATGTTAGTATGCCATACAACCTTGATGATTATTTATTGTTTTCCTTTACCCTTCCAGTAAGGCACCTAGTAACTAGAGCCTGCCCTTGAGCATAGTTGTAGTTTCACCTAGGACTAAGAGGTCTATATATATAGATGAGATACTTAGGATATATGTGATGGGTTGTTGTTCTTGAGCATATATATATATATATATATATGTGGTATTTGGGATTGGTGTGCTTAGCTTGTGGGTAATTAGTTATGGGTGACTTGATAGGATTTGGAAGTTAAGAGCAAGTCTATTATAGAGTTTTCTTTGCTAATCCCTAGTTGCCAACACTAGGTAGCTAGCATAGGTAAAAGTCCTAAGAAGTTGACCAGCTGATGACCAAGTACTAGGATGTTGAGGAAATTGACTAGTGATTGACCCTTGTCTATGTTCGGCCTAGAAAAGGGTACGATCATCTTAATTTTGAGGACAAAATTTTTATAAGGTGGGTAGGATTGTAACACCCAGTTTTCCAACTGAGGGTAATTTTAAAATTTTATAATTATAATTATTATTTAATGATATTTATTTCATATTATGATTTTTAGTGATTTTTAAATTATTTTAAACTATTTAAATTCATGACTTGTGGTTTTGACGTTTTGCTAGTGAAACCCTAGAGACTGTTTGACCTAGAGCCTAACCATGTGATTATGATATTTTAATGTCATTTTTGGCCTAAGGATATTTTTGAATTTGACCTCTTTGAATTATTTTGATATCATTTTATTATTTATGATATTGTTTTGGGGTTATTTAAGTCGGGTTCGAATTTCAACTCAATCCAACTTGAAACGGGGACCCGGGGGTAGTTTGACTCTAGTGGGACCCACACACTAGTTAGGCATGGCCCACATGATATTAAATTTAGTCCACATGATAGAAATATTTTAGTTAGAGGTTAGACTAATTATTATGGATAAGGTTAGTGTGATTAGAGACTTTAGAATGACTAATTTAGCCCCAACCAATTAGCCCTTTCCTAATACTCATAGAATAGGTTAGTGGGGGTATTTTGGACCTTACCATAATAGGACAAATAGCCCCATATGGCCAGCCACTTTGGGAGAGGATAGGCTCAAGTTCATTTCATTATTCTCATCCACACTCTCTCTCTTGTTCTTCCCCAAATTCCTAGAGAGCAATCCCTAGCAATTTCTCCACCAAATTCTTCCATTTTGCCACCAAATCTTCTTATTTCCTTCTCCATTCAAGCCAAGGAGGAAGCTACCCAAGTTTGGGAGGATTCGGAGCTCGTTCGTGTCCTTTTGGAATCTCTACGTGTCGGTGTCGCTCCGGGAAGGCTTCTCTTCGATTCGATCTACCGGGAGGTATAAATCCCTTCTCCTTTTCATTTTCTCATGCATATAGGTCTATTTTGAACCCATAGGAATGACCTCCATGGTTGCATCTCCATTTGTGTCCATTTCGTGTCTATTTGGAGGTCATAGGAGTGTCCTTTGTGTTGTGGTTGTGTCCATGTGGAAAAATCCTAAATTTGGACACACTATGTGTTGTTGTTATGTATGAATGAATTATTACATGTTTAATCTCATATTTTTCTATTGGAGATGTGTTCTATAGTGTCTCATATATATATATTAGCGTAGAGAGTGAGTTCTTGATATATTATGTTATATACTTGTGTTCTTTTGTCTCAAACTACCCAAATCCGTCATGATTTTTATCCACGTTTTTAATTTCAGTCATAACTTAGAAATGTCATAACTTCTAACTCAAAGTTCGGTTTAATCTCCCGTTTTTTTTAAAAGAAGTGTATTGAAGTTAGCTTTCCAAAAATATATATTAATAGGCCTAATTCTTTATGTAAATTTCTGGAGAATTATTTGAGTGTCAGCTGTACGAAAGACAAACGCGTTCTCGGTGTTTTCGCGATTCCGGGAGTTTTCGGAAACGAAAACACGATCCGTTTGAAGTTTCGGAAAGATAACACATAGATCTATAACATACTTTAATCCTAAATTTTAATTCATGCTGAGATGGTACAGTATTGATTATTAGTAGGAGTTACTATTCGGCATATGTATTTTGTGCACCCTTGTGTGTAATATAATGTTCTATTTGATTTTAATCCACGTTAATGTATATACATTATGTAATTAAATAGAGAATGCAAGCATAAGTAAATATTTAAATAAATGATGTATGAGGTGCAAGTATCCTATCTAATATAAGCATGTATAAGTATGGCTTGTAATGAATATGTAGGTTCCATAGTATATAATTTATGGTGCATATAGTGGTGTAAGAGAATAAATGAATGATGAATGAATGCAAGCATGAATATAATGTAATAATAGATATAATATATGTAGCCTTGTTAGGAATAAAACTGGAATTTAGTTTTGTTTCACTAAATAAGAGATGCATGAGAGCTCATATATGTGAATGTTAACTTCCTATTGACACTTTGCTACACAACTGTCATGCCTCACTATCACTCCACACACAATGCACACTACACTATATAACCCTCACACCCTCACTCATTGACACTCTCACCCACACATTGTCTAACACTCATTCCATGATAACACACACTTGTTCTTGTGCACTTTCATGACACACACACCCCCATGAACACATACACATGCTCTTCTCTCTCTCTCTCTCTCTCTCTCTCTCTCTCTATATATATATATATATATATATATATATATATATATATATATATATATATATATATATATATATATATATATATACTATACATGGCTAAATGTGTTAATGTGGTAAATAGAGTTTTCCTATATATATATATATATATATATATATATATATATATATATATATATATATATATATATATATATATATATATATATATATATATACATGGCTAAATGTGTTAATGTGGTAAATAGAGTTTTCCTATAGTTATATATACATATATGTGATATAGGGCCTAGTGTTGAATTCTCTTTTCATGTACACCTCCATGTTCACACACACACACATACTTTACATGTTAGCTTCCTTTCTCTTATGTATAATATTAAATGTGATGGCTTGTGTTTGGCTTGTATAGCCTTGTGATTGGTGTGTGATTGCTAGACTAGGCTTGGTTAGGCCAAGTGAGACTTATTAGACTTGTTGAGCTAGGATTTGACCTAGTTGACCTAGTTTGACTAGTATAGTTGACTGGAGTTGACCAAGTGTTGACTTTAGTCTAGTTTGACCTAGACAGCATGCAGATGCATTGTAGATTATATTTATCATTCCCTGTGTATATCTTGACTTGTGTTGCTCTAACTAGGAGTCAGGTACCTCATCTCGGACAGTACATTTACTTCAGACATTCAGATACGAGGCGAGTACATTCTCTGACCGTTTCATACTTGTCTGGATTTATATTCTTGCTCTAGATTACTGTACTTGATGCTGACACGATCATTATCACAGATTGGTACTATATGGATCTTCTTCTGAGATATTATCTCCTTGTATTCACTAAATACATATTGTGATGTGCGCTTCACTTACATATTGTATTTATTGAATACCTATATCCTTGTATACTCCTTGTGCATATTGTACTCTCAGTATCACATGAGTCCCAAGGATAGACCATTGTACAACTATTGTATAACATTGTACATCTATTGTATAATATTGTACATCCATTGTATAACATTGTACATCTATTGTATAACATTGTACATCTATTGTATAATATTGTACATCCATTGTATAACATTGTACATCTATTTATAATATTGTACATCTATTATATAATATTGTACACTATTGTGCAAGATAACGTAACCGGAGTAGATCCTTGTGTATTGATTTGGGGAGGGGGAGTAGAATTGGTTATGTAATCAAATCCTATTGTACAATATTGTATAACTATTGTATATGTCTATTGTACACCCACGTACAATAGAGTTACCATTGTATTTTCCTAGACCGTTTACATAACCATATTGTACTCTAAATCACAGTAGGCTTACAGTTCTTATTTATCATATTTAGATATTTCCTGTTATCAAATCTCTACTGTTTTTTGTATACTTCTTACTTTCAGCATTTCATGTACCTTACTTTATTGTATGCTTTATATTTTCTAACATGATATGAACTGCATGAGATGTTTTGTGCTCGCTTCCGTCCTGACTGGACCTATTAAAAATTTTACAGAGGATGATGAGGCACCCTGCACCCTTACTTGGAGTTTGCCTAGTTGATACTCGTGGCCTGGACCCTAGGGGAGGTTCAGGCAGCTGCTGAGGACGATACCTTGCTTAGTATAGATAGTTTAGACTGTTTTCCTTTTATGTTTAGTTGTTGTTCTTGATTCAGAGTTTGTATATTGTAGAGATGTTGAGACTTGTATTTCATTTCTGTTGTACCTCGGTTGAGGATTCTCTTATCTATTTTATCGTGCCATATTCTATCTCTAGATTGTGATTGAGTTGTACCTCTGTGTTGGCCTCCTTATAGAGAGCATTCATATTATGTTAGTTATAGTTCATGACCTAGAACAGCGTTCTACTGCCGACACTGCAGCGTAGGCTGGGCGTTGTTACGCTCTCGTACCCTCACAGTGGGTACGGGTCGTGACAATCGTTATAGCCCAGTGGAGAAGGAATGTTTAGCCTTAATGTTTGTTGTTCAGAAGACAAGACATTATATCATAGGCCAAACTATTCATGTCGTATCCCGAGTCAATCCTCTTCGAGTCTTAATGAAGAAACCAAGTACACTTAATTCTAGGCTTGCCACATGGACCATATTATTAGCACAATATGATATGGTTTATGTTCCTCAAAAGTCTGTAAAAGGCCAAGCACTTGCTGACTTTTAGCAGCTCATCCTGTTCCTGAAATATCTAAACTCTATGATGAGATTTCGAACGAAACTTTGGAATTAAAAATGATCTCAGAAGAATTTCCTACTTGGAGATTATTCTTTGATGGAGCTTCTAGAATTGGACCTGGAGGTACTCTTATTATGGGAGTGGGAATTGTTCTCGTTTCACCCGAGGGATTAACTATTCAAAGGGCTTATTCTTTAGACGAATCGTGCTCTAACAATGTTGCAGAATACAATGCCTTGCTCATTGGACTCCAATTAGCTAAACAACTGGATATTGAATATCTCGAAGTATATGGCGACTCTAAGCTTATTGTTAATCAAGTTAGAGGCATATATGAAGTCCGACATCAAGATTTGGTACCATACTATGAAGCAGCAACCATGATAGCTTCTTCATTTAAGGGGTTCTTCATCGAACATGTACGTCGGGCATGCAATACAGAAGCTGATGCCTTAGCTAACCTAGCAGCAGTATTGGCAGTTCCAGTCAAAAGGCAACAGATGGTTGTTATCTCTAATAGAGAACTATTCTGTGTTGAAAACAACCACAACACTGAATTCAGCAACCTAACTGAAGTCAATGTCCTTAGCGAGGATTGGAGAGTACCTTTCATTGATTTTGCAGTGTAACGCCCCAGTCCCAAAATACGTAGGACTAGGAACATAAACATGCCAGCTGTATTCATACGAAGTATACTCCAATATATGGAAGCCTCGTATAAATACATAAGCTGTAAAATGCAGTAGAACCATAACTAATCTCATCCACATAGTATAAATGAATAAAAGATCATATAATGAGAATAAATTTGTCTTGATACAATATGTTGGGCGGAGACAAATCCACTACCAACAAAATAAGGAAAAGTACATATAAAATGAAATAAGTGGCGAGCGAAGCGAAGACGATCCAAAAGCAATCATCCTCGAAGAAATAGCGAAGATCACGGCTAGAGCTAGAACACCTGCGAAAGACAATAGCACACACCTGGCAAGACAACCAGGTCCTCAGAGGGACGTAACAAGACACATAATAGCATGCCATATAAACTGAATAAATATTGCTCAAATAAATAAGTCAATCGAATTTATAACATAGTCCAATACGTACCTACTGAACGAGCGTACCATCCCCCCAAAAAATAAGGACAGGAGATGGTAAACTAATTTACGGCGACGTATCTTTTCATGCTATGAATCCAATATGGTATCCGGACCCCAACAAGGTTCAATAACTTCTCATCGAAGTAGTAAGTCACACCTACAACCAAACAAGGATAAGATGTGACGAACTAATCCATGACAAGTTATTGTTCCAAGCCACGGTCAAATACAAGTACCCAAACCAAAAGTACTCATACCTAACGGATAAAGGTAGCCTACCGTTCTAAGTGATATGTAGTTAAGAACAATCCTTCCTACGCATGGGCCCTGGCTGAATAGGATCGGCGTAGTCCCCCTTGGACACCAGAGGCCCCATCAGTAAGAGCATGACGTTCCGCAGAATCGTCAGTAGCCGTCAGTAATCATGGGTAATCTGACCCGCGTCTCCGACGGAGCTCACGGGTTACAAAAGGAAAAGTGCATCGAAGCCCATACGCTAAGGAATTGTCCTCCCCGCCCAATGCCTACTGTGTTGTATCCACAACACAAACCACTATAACCGCTAAGTCAAACTAGCATGCAACCTCTATTAGCGGTTATTCCTATCGCACGGCTTGTACGTACTGGTGGCCAGCCAATCACGTACTTCCGTGTCCTACATGCGACACACAACTTCGTATTACAACGTGTCAAGGCCAATGAATGCAACACACAAGGTGGTCCCTTAAATCTAGGTTTAATATGGGAAAAAGAATACATAGCAGGAATATAAACGAACAGTAAGTTCTAACAGTTATGCCATGTATCACAGTTTATTTTGCATAAAGAAAATAAATAATGCATGAAATATGAGCTAAAATAAATAAACAGTAAATGGCAAGGTATCTTGCCTGGTAGGACTCCTAGTGTGCTGCGATGATCAATGTGGCACGAACTGCGACTTTGGTGCAACAACTTACAAGGTGATCTCGGACGATGACACGGACTGTTCCATTGGGCCCAGGACATGCGAATTAGCTAGGGACGATAGGTGGAAGAAAAGAATTGGCAAAGGGATAGGAAGGCTGGTTACGGACAGGAGAAAATCAAAGAAATAATGGATAAATATTATATATACAAATTTTAGTAAATATTTATTATATTTGAAAACTATAACTCATTAATCAAAGTAATTTTTAAATAGATATTCATAATTTCGAAAATACAATAATAATGTCTTTAGGTCAAAGCCATATATTTGAAATATAAAAATAATATATTTTAGGGCTTCTAAACCCCGATTTGAAATTACATATGTGGTCGAGCACAACCATATTTTGTTACAAAGTGATTTTAGGAAGCAATATATAAATATGTCAAAAATTATTAATAATTTCATTAATAACAATCATAATAATAATAACAAAATAACATAATAATAATTATAATATTATATATACGTATAAAATACTTTCTTTCTTTTTTTTATAAAACAATATTAATAAATAATACTAACAATAATACCAACAGTATTATACAACATAATAAATTAACTAGGCAACATCTATGTATACAATGCTGATACTTAAAAAAACATTTAAAAACTTTGCATTCTGTGCGTTCCCTGAAAAATGGTTAAGAATTAATAAAATAATCATAAACTGAATAATATACTGACAACAGTTTTTAATAATAATAGTAATAATAATAATAATAATAATAATAATAATATAAAAAATAAAAAATAAAAAAATCAGCACTGATAAAGGTGAAAGGTCGTTCTTCTCTTTCGAGGAGAACTTAACAGAACTTAGTAAAAGAACAAAACTTAGCAAAACTTAGCAAAAGAAAAAATATATATCAGAAGAAAGAGATTAGAGGGAGAGGGAGGTGAGGAAGAGAGAGGGGAAGGGGGAGAGTGAGGAAAGAGAGGGAGGCGGAGAGAGCTAGAGAGAGAGAGGGACTGAGAGCGGCGTTCTGGAGGAATGGGGAACGGGCTGGGAAGCGGAGAGCTCGGCGTGGGGAGTCGGAGAGGGTCTCGTGCGGCGCACCGTAGATGGCCGGCGGCGTGACTGGTGAGGGGCGGTCGAGGCTAGGCGCGTATGGTGGTTGGGGCGATGGGGCGGTCGCCGGCGTGGGGAGCGCGGCGTTGACCGGTGAGGAGCTGAGGCCGGGTTTCGCGGGACGGAGGAAGGCGGATCTGGTCGAGGGAGGCGGCGCGGCCGGGGACACGTCGGCGGTCACAGCGGAAGGCACGGCGGTGCAGGCGGCTACTCCGGCGAAGGTCACCGGAGGGGGTAAGTGGCGGTGATTGTTTTAATTTCTAGGGTTTTCCTTATTCCTCTTCTACGTTGGTGGTGGCGATGAATATGGTATAGGCGGGGCTGCCGCGGCAGTGGCCGCGGTGGCGGCTAGGTTGTGTGTGGTGGGCTTGCTGGTGTCGGGGTTCAGGGTCGTTGGTGGCGGCAATGGTGTTTGGTGGTGGTCTTGTTGGCTGTGGCGGCGACGTGGTGATGACGGTTGTGGTTGGCCGGGAGAGGGGGTCAGGATGGTCGGAGGATGGGAGGTCGGGTCTGCTGATGGTGGTTTTGGTGACGGGAGTCTCGTGGGTGTACTGGTGGTGACGGTGTTTTGGTCCTTGCTGATGGTGGTAGTGTGATGGAGTTTTGGTCGGGGTGGTCGAGGGAAGCACGAGGATTAGGGTATTAGGATGATCTGTCGGGTTTGTCCGACAAAAACCAATGTGCCTGTAAAATATGGAATAAGAATCTAGATGGACACTGACACGGTGCATGGCACGTTTATGGAATTTGTGTGGATGAATAATGAATTGGAGGAGTACCTGCCTATTTATAGGACGTGGGAATTCCCAATAAGATAGGATTGGGATTTTATTTAAAACCCAAAATAGATAGTTCAATCTAAATCCAAATCCAAATCCAATTACAAATGTTATTTAAATCAAATTAAATACCCTTAGTTTAAAATCAAATCAATAAATCAAATTTCAATTATTTAGCTATTTAAATAAATTCAAATCAAAATTTAAATGGCCACAATATCTTCCAAAAATATTTTTCAAAATATCAATTTTAATAATTTCGAAAATCATAATTATTTTAAAATACCTTTTTAAATAATAAAATATTTATATTAATAAATCTAGGAAATTATATTTTTATTTAAAATAATCTAGCAACATATTTATGAAATATATGTATGAACGAATAATATTACTTATTCTAATTGAAAGGCTTTTCATAAATAAAATTATAAATTTTGGAAATTTTGATAGCTAAATTAAATATTATATATATTATTTTGAAACTATAAAATAGAAAAAATATTTTTCTAAAAATATGTACGCTCGCACATATTCGCACTCGTCGAGCAATTTCGAAAAATAAAATTTCGTGCGCGACGTATAATATGACTATGTGACGTATTATACAAAATTTTAAATCGGTACTAAATTTAATAAATAAATAACAAAAAAATATAGTAGAAATTTAGGGGTTTTACATCCTACCCAACTTAAAAGAATTTCGTCCTCGAAATTAAGAAATTGTAGGGGGGTGAGAAGACACAAGGGAGTATCGATGGGAAACCATCGATAACAATTTATGCCGTCAAAAGTTGCGATCTAGATCATAGAAAAATATAATACGAGTATGGTCGTGGGTAGTGAATGAGGGTCATAGTCAGGCCGAGAAGAAGGACGAGAAGTTTAGGATGAAATATTGAGTGATAATAATCATGATATGAATGCTAGGAAGGTTCTAGTACAACGCCTTCGTCCTTCTAAAATAGGTGAAGGCGAAAGCAATATAGAGTTCGAAGGAGGCGTTTATCGAATACGAATACGTAATTCAAAGACGATCAAAAATTTCAAAGAAATTGTCAAGGCAGTCGTGGATGGGATTCTAGAGGACAAGTTTAACTATGTCCCTATCCACGTAGAATAATAGGCAAAAGCGAACCAAAGTGCACTTGGTTGATCAGACCATTGTGCACCGGTTCTGATAAGACAACATGTTAGTGGAAGCTCTTCCAATAACATATGTCTTGATTAAGCTTGATAAAAAGATAAGCTTGTAAAAACTAGGCTACATTAGCATCATTAGTTTAGATAGTAAAAATATAGGCACGATGGTAGATGAATAAAATCAATATGAATAGTCTAAGAGTCATAAGGATCTAAGTCATGTTTATTCCTATACCATCATTCTACGGTTTTATTGACCAAGGCTCTGACTGACCAAATGGGTTAACTTCCTCTAGTCTCTATGGTCTAGAGAATATATTCTCCTTAATGGTCAAGAGTGTGTCGGGTCGTGGGGTGTTCTACCCAACTTAAAAGAATTAAGCTAAGGGTGTTTTGGGACATCCAACTAGTAGGGTCAATCTCTAGCAAGCACGAAGGGAAGATAACAATAGGGATGGAAGGAAGCAAGCAAGATGCAATTGATGAGTCAAACGGTAGATAAAGTCAAGGAAATAGGTCAATTATGTGGATGAGATGCTAAACTTCTAATCCTATACGCAGGCTTGCTTGATACGGTAAAGTAACCAAACAATTTATCTTGACCTGCATGGGCCACCACAAAAACATGTAACGCCCCAGTCCCAAAATACGTAGGACTAGGAACGTAAACATGCCAGCTGTATTCATACGAAGTATACTCCAATATATGGAAGCCTCGTATAAATACATAAGCTGTAAAATACAGTAGAACCATAACTAATCTCATCCACACAGTATAAATGAATAAAAGATCATATAATGAGATCATATAACGACAAGTTATTGTTCCAAGCCACGGTCAGATACAAGTACCCAAACCAAAAGTACTCATACCTAACGGATAAAGGTAGCCGACCGTTCTAAGTGATATGTAGTTAAGAACAATCCTTCCTACGCATGGGCCCTGGCTGAATAGGATCGGCGTAGTCCCCCTTGGGCACCAGAGGCCCCATCAGTAAGAGCATGACGTTCCGCAGAATCGTCAGTGGCCGTCAGTAATCATGGGTAATCTGACCCGCGTCTCCGGCGGAGCTCACGGGTTACAAAAGGAAAAGTGCATCGAAGCCCATACGCTAAGGAATTGTCCTCCCCGCCCAATGCCTACTGTGTTGTATCCACAACACAAACCACTATAACCGCTAAGTCAAACTAGCATGCAACCTCTATTAGCGGTTATTCCTATCGTACGGCTTGTACGTACTGGTGGCCAGCCAATCACGCACTTCCGTGTCCTACATGTGACACATAACTTCGTGTTACAACGTGTCAAGGCCAATGAATGCAACACACAAGGTGGTCCCTTAAATCTAGGTTTAATGTAGGAAAAACAATACATAGCAGGAATATAAACGAATAGTAAGTTCTAACAGTTATGCCATGTATCACAGTTTATTTTGCATAAAGAAAATAAATAATGCATAAAATATGAGCTAAAATAAATAAACAGCAAATGGCAAGGTGTCTTGCCTGGTAGGACTCCTGGTGTGCTGCGATGATCAATGTGGCACGAACTACGACTTTGGTGCAACAACTGTACAAGGTGATCTCGGACGATGACACGGACTGTTCCATTGGGCCCAGGACATGCGAATTAGCTAGGGACGATAGGTGGAAGGAAAGAATTGGCAAAGGGATAGGAAGGCTGGTTACGGACAGGAGAAAATCAAAGAAATAATGGATAAATATTATATATACAAATTTTAGTAAATATTTATTATATTTGAAAACTATAACTCATTAATCAAAGTAATTTTTAAATAGATATTCATAATTTAGAAAATACAATAATAATGTCTTTAGGTCAAAGCCATATATTTAAAATATAAAAATAATATATTTTAGGGCTTCTAAACCCCGATTTGAAATTACATATGTGGTCGAGCACAACCATATTTTGTTACAAAGTAATTTTAGGAAGCAATATATAAATATGTCAAAAATTATTAATAATTTCATTAATAACAATCATAATAATAATAACAAAATAACATTAATAATAATTATAATATTATATATACGTATAAAAATACTTTCTTTCTTTTTTTATAAAACAATATTAATAAATAATACTAACAATAATACCAATAGTATTATACAACATAATAAATTAACTAGGCAACATCTATGTATACAATGCTGATACTTAAAAAAACATTTAAAAACTTTGCATTCTGTGCGTTCCCTGAAAAAGGGTTAAGAATTAATAAAATAATCATAAACTGAATAATATACTGACAACAGTTTTTAATAATAATAATAATAATAATAATAATATAAATAATACAAAATAAATAAATCAGCACTGATAAAGGTGAAAGGTCGTTCTCCTCTTTTGAGGAGAACTTAGCAGAACTTAGTAAAAGAACAGAACTTAGCAAAACTTAGCAAAAGAAAAAAAATATATCAGAAGAAAGAGATTAGAGGGAGAGGGAGGTGATGAAGAGAGAGGGGAAGGGGGAGAGTGAGGAAAGAGAGGGAGGCGGAGAGAGCTAGAGAGAGAGCGGGACTGAGAGCGGCGGTCTGCAGGAATGGGGAACGGGCTGGGAAGCGGAGAGCTCGGCGTGGGGAGTCGGAGAGGGTCTCGCGCGGCGCACCGTAGATAGCCGGCGGCATGACTGGTGAGGGGCGGTCGAGGCTAGTCGCGTATGGTGGTTGGGGCGACGAGGCGGTCGCCGGCGTGGGGAGCGCGGCATTGACCGGTGAGGAGCTGAGGCCGAGTTTCGCGGGGCGGAGGAAGGCGGATCTGGTCGAGGGAGGCGGCGCGGCCGGGGACACGTCGGCGGTCACAGCGGGAGGCACGGCGGTGCAGGCGGCTACTCCGACGAAGGTCACCGGAGGGGGTAAGTGGCGGCGGTTGTTTTAATTTCTAGGGTTTTTCTTATTCCTCTTCTACGTTGGTGGTGGCGATGAGTATGGTATAGGAGGGGCTGCCGCGGCAGTGGCCGCGGTGGCGGCTAGGTTGTGTGTGGTGGGTTTACTGGTGTCGAGGTTCAGGGTCGTTGGTGGCGGCAATGGTGTTTGGTGGTGGTCTTGTTGGCTGTGGCGGCGACGTGGTGATGACGGTTGTGGTTGGCCGGGAGAGGGGGTCAGGATGGTCGGAGGATGGGAGGTCGGGTCTGCTGATGGTGGTTTTGGTGACAGGAGTCCCGTGGGTGTACTGGTGGTGACGGTGTTTTGGTCCTTGCTGATGGTGGTAGTGTGATGGAGTTTTGGCCGGGGTGGTCGAGGGAAGCACGAGGATTAGGGTATTAGGATGATTTGTCGGGTTTGTCCGACAAAAACCAATGTGCCTGTAAAATATGGAATAAGAATCTGGATGGACACTGACACGGTACACGGCACGTTTGTGGAATTTGTGTGGATAAATAATGAATTGGAGGAGTACATGCCTATTTATAGGACGTGGGAATTCCCAATAAGATAGGATTGGAATTTTATTTAAAACCCAAAATAGATAGTTCAATCTAAATCCAAATCCAAATCTAATTACAAATCTTATTTAAATCAAATTAAATACCCTTAGTTTAAAATCAAATCAATAAATCAAATTTCAATTATTTAGCTATTTAAATAAATTCAAAAATTCAAATCAAAATTTAAATGGCCACAATATCTTCCAAAATATTTTTTAAAATATCAATTTTAATAATTTCGAAAATCATAATTATTTTTAAATACCTTTTTAAATAATAAAATATTTATATTAATAAATCTAGGAAATTATATTTTTATTTAAAATAATCTTGCAACATATTTATGAAATATATGTATGAACGAATAATATTATTTATTCTAATTGAAAGGCTTTTCATAAATAAAATTATAAATTTTGGAAATTTTGATAGCTAAATTAAATATTACATATATTATTTTGAAACTATAAAATAGAAAAAATATTTTTCTAAAAATATGTACGCTCGCACATATTCGCACTCGTCGAGCAATTTCGAAAAATAAAATTTTGTGCGCGACGTATAATACGACTATGCGACGTACTATACAAAATTTTAAATCGGTACTAAATTTAATAAATAAATAACAAAAAAATATAGTAGAAATTTAGGGGTTTTACATGCAGTGCATAACATTTTGCCAGAAGATCCTAAAGAAGCTACAAGTATCCGTCGTCGATCACTTCGATTCTATTATAATCATACTACTAAGACACTATATCGAAGAACTTTTGATGGATTACTTTTGAGGTGTCTCGCTGGTGATAAAGTAAAACAGATATTATGTGAGGCTCATGATGGTGTTTGTGGAGCACATCAACCTGGTCCTAAACTATAGGATCGTATCCGACTTATGAGATACTACTGGCCCTCTATGGTATCAGATGCTATTGATTATGCAAGGAAATGCCGTGCATGTCAAATTTATGCATATTTCATTCACCAACCGTCGAAATTTCTTCATTCAACTGCAGCCTCGTGGCCTTTTGAAGCTTGGGGCATGGATATAATTGGTCCCATCAATCATCCTTCATCTAAAGGACATCGGTTCATCTTAGCTATAACCGATTATTTTTCCAAGTGGGCCGAAGCTATACCTTTGGCGGAAGTAAAAACTAGTAGCGTTATCAATTTTATCAAACATCATGAGATATAAAGATTTGGTATCCCTCGCTGAATCATCTATGATAATGGGCCACAATTTATCAGCCAGAAGTTTAATAGGTTCTGTGATGACAACAGAATCAATAATGTCGCCTCTACAACCTATAATCCTGCGGCTAACGGGTTGGCTGAAGCATTCAACAAGACCATTATCAAACTCCTTAAAAAGTTTGTCTCTATTAACAAACGTAATTGGAGTGATAAACTCGAAGAATGTCTATGGACATATCGCACTACCGTCCGTAATCCCACAGGTTACACACATTTTTCTCTGGTATATGGATGTGAAGCTGTGCTAACTTTGGAAATTCAAATTCCATCATTGAGAATCGCCATTGCTAATGAGCTTACTACAGACAATAATAATCGTCTTTGGCTTCAGGAATTAGAGGCGCTCGACGAGAAAAGGTTATTAGCTCAACAACATATCGAACTTTATCAGGCCCAGATTTCAAAAGCTTTCAATCGCAAAGGCAGAGTGCGAACATTTTAAAAAGGCGAGTTGGTTCTTACAGTCAAACGTCCTATGACTATAACACATATGAGCAACGACAAGTTCGAGGCAAAATGGGAAGGACCGTATGTGTAAATAAAGTCTTCTCCAATGGAGCCTATCAAATAACAGATATGGATGGCCGAGTTTCTATGATGCCCATCAATGGCAAATTTCTAAAAAAATATTATGTATAAAGGCAAAATGTACTTTATTTTCAGAGACATGATGTAAATAAAAGTTTATTATTTTTCAAAAGCAAAATGGAATTACATAATATTACAGACGGGGAGGAGGCCCTGATCCTTCATGATTAAATACAAAGTTCGCCAACCGTTCAAACATTTCGTTGTCTGAACGCACCAGGAACTCACAAACAGCCATCCTCAATGCCTCTTCTTCGGCAGTTTTTTCAGGCTCCACTAACTTGGAGATCAAATCCTGTTCTGGTGCAGGAGGAACAGTTGAGCCTTCGCCCCTTTCTTTTTGAGAAGGCACTGGAGGCTCAGCAAGGGAAGTCTTGGTTTCTTCTTCAGCCTTCGGAGCAATCAAATCTTTGGAAGACATTTTTTCTTGCACATGAAGAAAAGAGATTGACAATATTTACAAAAGTTTTGTTCTATTTATAGGCAGAACAACTAAGTAATCAGCCTTGAGAACTGATGCGACTTTTGGAAAGGGGCACAATTGTTCGTTCATTTCTAACGGTTCATTCATAATCGACTCTTCATCTTCCCTTCTTCGAAACCGACGTGCTTGATTCATTCGCTTTCTTCTTCGAAAGTTTAAACGACCATTCATTCATTCAATATTTCTTCCTCGAAAATTGAAGTAAATGATCACCCATTCATTCATCATAGTGAGAGGTCATGTCTCTTACAAATTTGAATTCCAAATATTCACGTCAAAACAACTTGCCACATTTATAATCCTCTCTGGATTCTGTTATCTATGACAGCATAGCAAAATCAAATTATAAAAAAAAAGAATAATGATACAATTATTTCTTTATTCCTTCTTTAAAAGCATAGATACATCTTGATGAAAATCTATTACATCTTAGATTTTCATTCTAATGAAGGTCTATTACATCTTTGGATCTTTCCATCGATAATGAAGGTCTATTACATCTTTGGATCTTCTTATTTGTTGGTGGCAATTCCTTGTCGTCTCGACCTGAAGTAACGAGCCAGAAAATAGAATTAACTCTGGTCTTCTATCTCAGAAAGACGAGAGGAGAACCCCAGAATGCAGCAGCCCAAAGATGACATGTTTTTAATACAACTGGTGGAGAGAAGACAGCCCGCCAGGGGAACTAGGAACGAGATCACCCTTATGATATAATTCCTAGTTCTGCGTCTTCACCATCCAACTCTCATGTATAAAGGCTCTTCCTACCATCTGAGGAAGACCCTTCTTAACATGAAGAGTCCTGAGCTATCTGATTTGAGTGTCAGAACCACATGAGCTGTCTGATGTGAGTGTCAGAAGAATGCTCTCTACAACATCCAAATCACCAACGCCAGTTCTGAAGAAGCTCGCTAACCAAGTCTCTGCAAATATCAATAAAATAGGAGAAGTTAGCAGAATCTATCAGCAGTATGCGTCTACAAATAGGTGCACATCAGCATTGCACCTACAAACAGGCGCACATTAATATTGCACCTATAAACAGGTGCACATCAGCACTGCGCCTACAAATAGGCGCATATCAGCACTAAGCACTGATCAAACAAGTGTATGTCAGCAATACGTGTCTCTGATCCGAGCTAAACACTGGACCACAGTGTGCGCCTATTCTCAAAAATAGTTAGCACATATCAACAGTGTCTACACCATGTAGATCGATATTTGTCTCCAAAAGTGGTACGAAAGAAGAATATTCATACCATTGATTCTTCGTCGAGACTTACCAATTTTTGAAGACACAGCATGCAGGCAAAAAATATTAGGGTGAAGTAGCGCAAGTGAAACCTTATGGGAAGATATTTGTTTTGAGGGAGTATGAATGATTCTTTCATTTCTGGATATCCTTTTTAAAGTGGAGGTGGGTGCATCGTTCTAGGATCCTATTTTGGGAAAGAA
Source organism: Iris pallida (assembly GCA_029216955.1). NCBI lineage: Eukaryota > Viridiplantae > Streptophyta > Magnoliopsida > Asparagales > Iridaceae > Iris > Iris pallida. Next base: position 27,915,866 of record JANAVB010042020.1, on the reverse strand, counting down.
CTAAAAAAAAGGGGCATCTAAAATCGTGTAACGACTGCCATGTGTTCTTCAGAAGAAACAGTAAAACGAAGAATTAGCTAAAAGAATATGTCCATGAGCACCATTCGAAATCACAGCCGCATAAAATCAGAAATTTTAGGTTTCATTGCATAAAGACTGGTGGACCCCTACAGTCAAGGACATAAAAATAAAAAGTTGTTCTGCCTAGAACATTATTTCTTATCCTTGCCTTCATCAGTCTGACGAAGGGCAGCGTCCAATTCTTGCATGGTGCGGATCCCCGAGCGACGCATCAGGTTAAGAAATCCCTCCGAATTGTCGTGCTCCTCAGAGGATGATCCGCCACTCGAGCGATTGAAGACTGACGGGGTTAAACCGAAAAGTTTCAAAAAGTTTACTGCCCTCAAAGCTAGGTCAGCCTCCAACAAAAAGGTTGTAGGCGCAACATCATGTCTTGCTTCAGGAGATTTGATTATAGTGTGAACATTGGTCTCTATCTCTTTCTTCTTGGGGGCCATTAAAGAATAGAAGTGAAGAACAAAGCACAAAGATCAACTACTACATATATATCAATAAATTGACTCTTCGTATTCCTCTTGGGGAACTGAAAATAATCAATGAAACTCCAGAAGACGAAGAGAGGATTGAGTATTTTCGAGAAAGGTATTTAATCATTTTGACCGAGCATTGTCCGGCGCAACTTGACTTAGTCAAAACTTTTCTAAATTCAAAGTATTCTAAAACTTTACAATGTTTTTAAGTTTTAAAAACTTTGAAGGGGGTCTTGTAGAGCCTAAAAATCAAGTTTTGCCCTGAACATACTAATCAATAATCAAGCTGCGCCCCAAAGATCAGGTTGTGCCACTGATATGAAGCTCAGAGAACGGACTGCGCCACTGATCAGGTTGCGCCTGATATCAGACTGCGCCCAGTCTAGTTGCGCCAAAACCTACGTGGCATCTGACACTTAATGGTCATCATTACCTGACAACACTGACGACTGACACAACAGTGAACGAGGAAAATCTCTTCGAATCACGTGAATTGTGCCGCTCAAGAGAAGTTGGTGGACAACTGTCCTGTACACTTCGTGAGTTGCGCCCAGAAGCTGCCACGTGTGTAGGCACAGCCCAAATCAAGCGCAGTTTAACTTATTGACTGAAGCTTGCGTAACCTGATAAAGTTGAGACAACTTACATTCTAAAGCAGGATGACGTGGCGCACATGCCACTAATCTCTCAAGACGTGTCTACTATCCTGTACACGACCATGCGCATCTCAATCATATGATACCATGCGTCTAAATACAGTTAGTATACGATTGACAACTGAATGAAAGTTGGCACAACAGAAGGTTAGCGCAACTCAATGTGGCGCAATCCAGCTCCGCGCACCATCAGAATAACTGCTAAAATAGTTATTTCAAGAACTCTATAAATAGAGTTTCCAATCATTATCAAACACACACACAGAGTTCACGAACTCTTGCAAAATTGTTGCTGCATTCTCCAAAGGCTACAGTCTTCAAGTTCACATAGTCCAAGGGATAAAGTGATCGTCTTCTGATCAGATTCCTAAAGTTGTACTTCCCCAGAATTTATTGTACTTTGTACTCTTTTACAAGTTTGGAATAAAAAAATTTGTTTTTGCAAACATCCACGCATAGGCATGACTTTCATAAATACGTGATTGCCCTCTATGAATTCAAGTGGTCGTCGGTAAGTGTCGACATAGCTCTTCTGCCGACTTTGTACTATCTTCAGTCTCTCTCTTATCAACTTAACTTTTTGTACCGTCTGCTCCACTAGTTTCGGGCCGAGTATTTGTTGTTCTCCGACTTTATTCCAGCAAATGGATGATCTGTACTTTCGGTCGTACAAAGCTTCATATGTCGCCATTTGGATGCTGGACTGATAACTATCGTTATATGCAAATGTGGCCAACGGTAGATAAACGTCCTAGCTTGACTTCAAGTCGATTGCACAGAGGCGTTACATGTCTTCAAAAATCTAATTCACCCACTCTTTTTGGCTATCGGTCTGAGGATGATATGCTGAGCTAAACTTCAACTTGGTCTCTATTGCTGACAGAAGACTGCACCAGAAGCGTGATACGAATCGCCCATCCCGATCTGAGACAATTGATACTGGAATTCCATGCAACCGAACTATTTCATCAAGATAGATCTGAGCAAGGCGATCGACGCTCCAAGTGACTTTAATGGCAATGAAGTGCATTGACTTGGTTAATCGATCGACGGTGACCCAGATGGCATCGTTCCTCCGTGGCATCTTCGACAGGCCAACAACAAAGGCCATAGTGATGTGATCCCATTTCCATTCTGAATGGCAAGGTTCTGCATCTTCTCGCCCGGTCGCTGGTGCTCAATTTTTACCTGGTGATAGGCCATACATTATGACATGAGAGTGCAACATCTCTCTTCATGCCATGCCACCAAAAGATAATGTTGCCTTATACATCTTGGTGCTGCCAGTATGCAAGAAATATTTTGTATAATGTGCTTTCGACATTATCTCCTTTCTGAGTTCTGAGTTATCCGGTACACAGCTCGCCTTTCACTCGCAATGTTCCCAACTCGTCCTCTGCAAAGTCAGACGTCTTGCCTGTTGATATCAGCTTTTGCATCTTCTCCAGGTATGGTTCATCTTTCTGAGCAGATTTGATCTTTTTCAATAGGCTCGATTCTAGTTGCAGTTACGCCAGCTGTACACCCATAAATCGAACTCAAAGTTTTATGCCCATTCCTTCCAAGTTGTGCAGTAGTCGACTGTTGATGGATGGTGAAGCTATTTACTTCCGACTCAGTGCATCTTCCCCAATATTCTTCTTGCCCGGCGTATAGTCGATCGACAAGTCATAGTCTTTAATCAGTTCCAGCCATCCCCTCTGCCGCAAATTCAGTTATTTCTGGGTGAAGAGATACTTAAGGCTCTTGTGATCTATATAAATCCTGTACGCCATGCCATAAAAATAGTAGTGCCACAGTTTCAACACGAACACAATTGCCGCTAATTCTAGGTCATGAGTGGGATAATTCTTCTCATGCGGCTTTAGATGTCTAGAAGCAAAAGATATCACCTTATCCTGCTACATAAGCATACACCCCAAGCCCTGGCCAGATGCATCGATGAAGATTTGAAATCCCTCAGTCCCTTCCAGAAGAGCAAGCATCGGGGCCGAAACGAGCCGCTGTTTTAGCTCCTAAAAAGAAGTTTCACGGTCGTCTGACCAGTCAAACATGACTCCTTTCTGGGTGAGGCGAGTCAACTGTGATGCGGTCTTCGCAAAGTCTTTCATGAAGCGTCTATAGTATCCCGACAAGCCGAGGAAGCTTCGAATTTTGCTGACCGATACGGGCCTTCTCCAATTAATGACTGCTTCAACTTTCTTTGGATCGGTCGAGATACCGCCAGCAGAGATGATGTGCCAAAGGAATGATACGATGTTCAGCCAGAACTCACATTTGCTCCTCTTTGTATACAACTGATTATCTCGGAGGGTCTGGAGTATGGTTTGTAGATGTTCTGCATGTTGCGCTCGATCCTTCGAGTAGACGAGGATATCATCTATGAAGACTACTACGAATTTATCAAGGAATGGATGGAACACCCAATTTATTAGATACATGAAGGCGGCAGGAGCATTTGTTAGGCCAAATGGCATTACCAAGAACTAGTAGTGGCCGTAACAAGTGTGAAAGGCAGACTTCAGCACATCCTCTGGCTTAACCTTGAGCTGGTGATAACCCGATCGAAGATCAATCTTCAAAAATATTGTGGCACCTTGGAGCTGATCAAACAAATCTTTGATGCGTGGCATAGGATATTTGTTCCGGACGGTAGCTTTATTCAATTTTCTGTAGTCGATACAGAGCCGCATCGACCCATCTTTCTTCTTGACGTACAGCACAGGCGCACCCCATGGTGAGACGCTAGGACGAATGAACCTTTTTTCAAGCAATTCCTGCAATTGTACCTTTAGTTCTTTTAATTTTGCAGGAGCCATTCTGTACGGGGCCTTAGAAATTGGTCGAATGTCGGAAAAGGTATCAATGGTGAACTCAATTTTTCGATCGGGTGGCATGCCAGGTAGCTCGTCCGGGAACACATCTAAAAATTCTGCCACAATGTTAGTTTGATCTGCGTTTGCACCATCCTGTCGCGTGTCTCGAACGAACGCCAAGTAGCCTTCGCATCCGAAATGTAGCATCCGTCGAGCAAAAATTACTGAGGTCTTCATGCAAGCCATCGGTGCTTCGCCACATGAGTAGCAAAATTCGGTCTTCCCAGTAGACGGAAGGTGGCCTTCTTTCCTGCACAGTCAATGGTGGTCGAGCAAGCGTCGAGCCAATCCATCCCCATAATGTTGTCGTAGTCCTTAAGATCCAGAACTATCGCATCTAGAGTCAATTTCCTTCCACTTATTCATATGCAACCATCTCTACAGATAGTATTTACAAGGATTTATGTGCCCGACGAGGTGCTAACGCTAAGGTTAAGGCCTAACGGTGCCATAGAGAACTTATATTCGGTGGCAAAATCCATCAATATGAAACTATGCGTAGCGTCTGAATCAAACAGTACACGAGTAGGTTTGTTATTGAAAAGCAATATACCTGTCATAACTGTGTCCGAGGCGAATGTCACGCCCCGATTCATAGAGTCATTTATTCACATATTTTATCTCTTGGAATCGATCGTCCTCGCTTGGGCGTGATGCCGTACAAGTCTAGTATTGCACTTGTACAAGGCAAAGATGGTACATAATCGATTATTCTTTAAATAGGAACACATCACAGCGGCAGAAGTAGATATATTAAATTTAATAAGGACAATCTTTCTCATTGAATAGAAGTACATCACTTCTTTATAGCAGCGGAAAAAAAGAGTAACTTGAAGCCACACAGAGATATGTAGAACTTTATTTTCTTTATTGATAATTGAAGAAGAGTACAAGACTTGTATTGAAGTACAATGATTACAGCACATCTCACTTTACATTGGAAACCAACTGAACAATGCTATACCGCTTACATTTGATATTTGGATACAATGGATTACAACTCGATATACCGACTTGGCTTACAATCTCACTGGTACAACTGATTATAATGTTCCATACATTATGCCCTTTATAAACAGAAGACATCATCTTGTGCAAGGAGAGCTTCTGTATGTCCAACAAATCTTCGATGCCGCGGGACCAATCTAGCTAATCTTCGTGTGTAGAACATTCCAAACACGAGCACCTGCCCACAAAACGTGGGTCAGCACATCATCTATGTACTGGCGAGCAGAATCCAACCCACTCGCATAAACCAACATTTAAAATGATCATTTAAGCAAGTATTTATTAGAATGATCTTTCTAATTGGGGCCTAGCATCAGTTTACAGTTCATGGGCAATAATCAGAGTGAAGCATGTAAACTAAATTCTTAGTAGCATTTATGTGAATATATCATTTTAGCATTCTTGGTGTTATCATACAAGGCATCATTGAGGCATCGTTAACATTAACATCTTAAACATATTATGGCAATTCTCACTTCAAGCATCATTTAGCATAAATGTTATGTTTGAGCACTATTTATAGCAAGGCATCTTTCTAGCATACTGAATTGAACATGTTAAGCAGGCAAATTAAACCAACTTATACAATATCACAATTATTTGATTTCTTACCGATAGCCGACTTTTCGTACCTGTATCAAATACAGGTTATCCGATATACTTCTCTGCCTGCACAAAACTTTCATTAGCATGCATCCTGACTACATGGTCACTGGTGTTGTTAAACCATATGGACTCTCTTTATTTCATTTCATTTGAAGATAATGCGGTCAGCATAGTAGGTGGCGAGCCTCTATGCCACCCCGCCTTATCTGTGCTCCCATAGCACTCATCATTTCCTCCTAGGCCGAATCGGTCCCTAGGGCCCTAGGAACCGTTCGAGGAAATTATTACTCAAACCTTGTATACAAGTTGTCCATGACCATGCGAATGCATGTCCGACTCGATTGTGAACATAATCGTATGGTAAAATATATTAAGGAAAGTAAAGGCAACAGTGCATCATTAGTCATATTCAATGACTTATTCATTTCATCATTACCATCATTTCATTTGGTGATCTCAACAATCCCAGCTTTATCATTTCTCATTCATTGCTTCATTGCAACGTATCTCATATCATTCCTTTCTTAAGAGGAATGTAACATTCATTCATTTCATAGGGACATTTATTCATTCATTCATTCATTTCTTATAAGGGACATGCAGCATTTTACATTCTTTGTAACAGATATATAGAGAGTACATGGTTTTAGTGTTTCATTCAGTTCATTTCTTATTCTATCATTCACAAGGCATCTTATTATTTAAGTGTTTGGTCGTTTCAGCAGCATTAAACATAAGGAACAAGGTTATCAATTCAATCTCAGGCATCGAATCACATTAGCAGTTCAATGTGTTGTACATTTCAATAATTCTCAGCCTAAGCATCTCCATTATTCAACAACTAACATATGGGACATTTAGGGGAAGTTCATAGCATTTTAATACTTCATTTTATTAAACATGAAGGAGTAAGGAGGAGGAAGGACAGTTCCACTCACTTGCAATAAAGGGTCTTCCTGTTCCGAACACACAATTCTACTATGCGTAGCTCCACCAGCGAGCCACGTTCCAATACCCATTCCGTCTAGCCAGCTAAGAGACTGCATCAGTCTCAATTCTCCCGATTCCCAACATAAGTCACGGTCCAATATTCTGATCCCATCCAATAAGCCAACCAAATGCCTCGTGCGGAGCGGGGTATTACATAATATACCACTCAAAAAAAAGTTTCGTCCTCGAAACTTAAGGAAACAACTCTTCTACTAGATTCACTCAGTCACAACGAGTTATTCATTCAGCTTCAATTCAATATTCATTTCAGCACATTCGGTCATCTTAAAATAGCTATCCAACTGTATCATTTAATTCCATCAATGATTCAATCTGTCTATCTCTTTTTTAATTACTTGTAACTTCTCATTGATTCACCAACATTTTCCTTGCATTTCTATCTCGGTCGCAATATATTACTTCGTTTGGATCCATACACATATTTTAGGCGTCCCCAAAACATATGCATTTTAGCCAAAGTCCGCGCTAGTGCGATAAATTCTTTCCATAATGTTATCTCAGTCGCAACCAATCACTTCGGCTGGATCCATACACATATTTTAGGCGTCCCAAAAATATATGTACTTCAGCCAACTTCCATGTTAGTCCGATTCAATCAGCCACAATATAACTCTCTTTTCTAAATCCGACTTAGCATCCTTTCATTTGACTTATTGCTTTATTCACTTTGCCACAATCAGTATCTTTCCGGCCACAATACTTAATATCAGGGACAACTTGGTTAATCTCTCTACCCAAGCATAATATTTCTAACATTTGATCAAGGGTCTAACTTAGAGCCAAACATATCAAGGGTTCACAACATGCAATCACATTCCTTCCCAATTCCAACAATATTTCTCACCGAGGCAATTCATCTTTCATAAAAGATACAATCCGACGTCTCTCACTATCGATTACCCAAGCCAAGGGTACAATTCTATGCAACAGTCAGGGTTAACCCAGCTACCCGACTATAGGTACACTTAAGTCTTACCTTACGATTGCAATTCCCACTTATGGCCGACATATAATCCTTTAGGGTCAAACATCTCTTAAGATACAAGTTGAAGCATACATTCCCTTAGGTCAATACTCATTATCACAGTCTCTCATTCAATACCACAAGGTCATCCTATGGGTCTCCAATGGTCACCAATTATTCAGTCAATCTCTAAGGTTAGCTACACTGACAGCTAAACTTAATCGTTCAGGTGACTTCCCTATAGTGGACGGCTACTAGGGTTATACTAGTTTCTTATTCTTAAGGCCAACACGCAACCAACAGTTCTAGGGAACTCTACCCAAACCTATGGGTATCGACTCAGTCTGAATAACTAATCGCCATTGTTGGCTATGCCAACAATCGGTCATACAGCCCACGGTTTCTAGGGTCAAGTCTATCTATCTAGTGTCTTCCTCAAGGAAATAATTCTCACAGAGGTTCACTCTAGACTTACCCAACGATCGACTAAGATCGATCTATCAACATTACGGTCAAATCCCAACCCGACATATGATTCACATTATTCTAATAATCCATCAAGTAAATTTTCAACGATCCAATTTCTATTCCAATTCCTTTGTACTCACACGAACCCATAAGCCAAGGCCAACTATTCAAGGGTCATCGATTCCGACAGTCTTAACATAACTATAGAATCATACTATTCAATCTGTATGACAGAGTCATACCACTAAGTCATAAGCCAATAATCTATCTCCCAACCGACATCCATCTATACCGACATTATCCAACACATTTACAATTTCTCAATCCCATTCGTTTCTCAATCATCACTATCTTACGGGCATTCTTAATCTCATGCAACAATGGTCAAATAGTCCATCCATTCAATCCGACAATTTATGTATCACTTAACCATCCTCTAGGCAACACAATAGTCAAAGTGGCTACTTGTTACTTTTCTAATCCTATTAAATTCCTCAGCATACATGCACATAGGCAACGACTATCCTTTGGTGATCAAGATGGATTAACATCTATTATACCTTAGGGTCAGAGCATAGATCTCTAATATTCCTTTGATTCACCGACAATATTTCGAAAACTTTCAACTACGCAACCAACTTTGTATTAGCCATATTTGATTTACATCCAACCAATCGAAGTCGACATTCAGATGTTCTAAGCCACAACATTCTCTAGCCAAATCCATTTACCCATAGCATACTAACTGCTTACTAGTCTGAGTCATCACTCGACTAAACAATTTCTAACCAAGCCACCGGTTACAATTTCTGCCAATCTCGCTACTCAATATAACATCATCGTCAAGGGACACTCGAGTCATCTAACCATAATACATGACTCCCAGCTAAGTCTCGGCACTATCCAGTACCCACAGATAGTCTCATTTCTATTCTATGGAAAGGGTCAACATACATCTCGTTCTGAGGTGGTAGAGGCAATATACCACTCAGAAACGAAGCCATCCTTAAACAATACCAACTCAATCCATTCCAGACATTCGTGATCTATAATGATCATAATACTTAACCAACATCTCGGGGTCTCAATATCACAAGCCAACATTCTTAGGGTCTCAAAAGCAGTAGCCAACACACATGAGTCAATTCACCAATTCTGTTGAACTCATCCACAATTATTTTATTCTCAATTCTTTTCCAATATCACATGCAATTCTTAACTTGTTGCAGCATACATAGCTATTTCCTTTATTCCCACATTCCAAACAGCATTCACAATATAGCATACTATGGCATCGAGTCATTGTTGGGTTATTTGTGTCCAAACCAACAACAATCATTCATTTAGGGGCATCACAATGTATATAGACTTATTATATGGAACATCCAGTGAGTAGCCAAGAGGGTCAACAAACTTTCAAGCACAGGTAACATAAGGATGATTACCGAACAACAATAGCATAATCGCGCAAGCAATCTTTGATTTAATCGCGGAAGCAACGTTGAGTGATCGCGGAAGCAACTTTGGTTAATCATTGATGCAACTTTGATTTAGAATGAATCAAAGAAGAGACCAAGGACGTAAAGCCGTGCTCTGATACCAATTTGTCACGCCCCGATTCATAGAGTCATTTATTCATATATTTTATCTCTATGAATCGGGGTGTGACAGCGAATGCTTCATCCCACGTCATAGCGTAGACTCGTCCCTAGGCACTAGGACGATGATCTTGGCCATTGGGTTGCGTGGCTTGACGCGGTCGGAGCGCCTATCCTCGATTTTTTTGTCGTTTTTGTTGTAGCGGGACATGATAATTCTGTCTTTGGGTCATACAGTCTCGAGATTGGTGACCCCTTTTTTGGCAAAAAAAGTATCCCACGTTGAAGAAAGTGCAGTTGTGGGCATTGTGCCCGAAGTGGTTGTATTTGGTGCAACGAGGTAGTGGGTTCTGTCCTTTGTAGCTGCCATTGTTTGGACGCTTTGTAGCGTGATTGTTGCCTCTCGTATAGCTAGGACATTTATGATTGGAATGGTGCACAATGTTGGCAACGATGGAAGGGTACTCGCTTTCAAGGCGAAGAGCATCGCCCGTGGACTTGTATTTCGGTACTGTCACATAAGCTACAATAGAACACTCCTCTATTTGAAGAAATGTACCAATAAATTTGGACAATCTGTTGAACTCCGTCGTATACTGTTGTACTGTCTGGTTCCCTTACTTCAACTGCATAAGTTTATTTTCCTTCTCTTAATGAACGGCTGAGGGAAGGTACCCGACTTCAAAGGCTTTACAAAATATGGCCCAATAGATCGGCGCTGAGTTATTATCGCATCGGATCGCTCGTTTGTGTATGGCCCACCAGTCGTGCACGTTCAAACATAGTTGAAGTTATGTGCAAGCGAATTGCTTGGATTCTTCAATGCAGGGGAGCTCGAAGTGATCTTCTAGCTCTTCCAACCAGTCGATTGCCACAGAAGGGCCTTCGGTGCCGCTAAAGGAGGTACGGCATGCTTTCTTGAATTTTGACACTTCAAAGTTGTAACTTTTTGGTGCCGCAGGTTCACGCTCGGGCTCCTCTTGAACGACTTTGATAGGTTAACCCATCGACTCGGTGATAGTAGGCACTGTTGTAGAATTTTTGTTGGCCACAATCGTCTGAACGATCTGATGCTGAGTATCAAGCTGCTTTTGTTGCATCTTGGTTTGGGCATCGAAGCGAGCTTCGAATTGGGCCTGTCGCACCTACGTCTGTTGATGTCGGTTCTCGGACTATTTCTGTTGTGCCTCCATCATGCGCAGCATCCTCTCAATGGCATTGTTAGAAGGTATGGCCCGCAAGCTGCTCGAACCGCTCGAAGCACTTTGTTCTTGCTCGACCACGGTTTCCGCCACGGGTTTCGTCACTTCTATAATACGAAGGCACACACATCAGTCTCAAAATTTTACGAACTCATTGTATGGAACAACTTATCTCATCGATGCGAGGTCAAAGGTTTGAGACTCTAGACGGAAGGCCAAAGGGTGTAAAGCCGTGCTTTGATACCATTTATGTCACGCCCCGATTTTGTAGAATCGATAGTCGCCCCCCAGGCGTGATGTCGTACGAACCTAAGTTGTGATCACACAAGGCATAGTCATAAGGCTATCCGAAACACAACATCAAGTAGAGTACGCAGAGAAATTGAACAAACACATTTGAAAACAGAAGGAACTTTTCTTTCATTGATAATAAACATTATTTACATGACTCTGTTACATTTATTTGTCTCGCAGGATACAACATGACTCGATTACAAAATAAATACTGATGAGATAGTCGTTCCATACATTATGCCCCCATTTACAAGCAAACCATTTCATTCCACCTGGTATTGTGGCGATCGAGACATCTTATCTTCTGGACTGAATGTAGAGTCTTCAAAAGGATCAAAACAAGCCTTTAACAAAAGGATCAAAACAAGCCTTCAACACACGAACGAGGCTTCAAATGTACTTGTATCGCCTTGAGCTTAAGTGACACGCTCTTCTTGGTTCGGGGTACCTGTGGAGAGCGAGGATCAGTACATTATACTTTGTATTGGTGCATGGCTAATTAAGTTCCATGCTCTCATTTGGTTAAAGAGTTTATATGACTTAGTTTATGAATCTTTCTAACCATCCTAATGAATTTCAGACAAGCATATGACAAGCATAATATAAATTATGCTAGAACTTACCTATGGCAGAGCGTGCCGTGCAATGTGAGACTTACCATGTTCCTTCCTATCAATTGTTATCGCTAGTATAGCGTGTGCAAATTTAAGTATGATTGGTCACTGACACCACAAGCCATCCTGGACTTATAGCTTTGTTAATCGGGGCCCTTTCAATGCAAGTAGCGAGCCCCGCTGAAACTTTTCGTCTAACCCGTGCTATTATCCAGTACAGCTATATCGTGTTTCCTCCTAGGCCGAAGCGGTCCCGTGTTCCCGGGGTGCCGTTCGAGAAAACTTTTACCTTGTCGACAAGTTCTCCATGACCGTGCTAGAACAATTTAGTTACTAAAGTATGGTCTATATTTTTGAGAACTTGATCATTTCATCGTGTCCCGCCTTGTCGTGGCATCATTTTATTTGAGTCAATATTTTGTTAACGTAGTTCTACAAAATAGTAGTGTATTCGTGCCTTTGAATCTATCATTTCACTTGCAATAAAGGTTATCGATTGAACTAAGAAGAGGGTCGAGAAGAGAAGCGTCAGCCACTCACCTTGACTTTTGTTTGAGGCGAGAGACTGGTTGGCTGCGCTATGCGGTGCCTATGCGATCACCTGAAATTGCATAAGCAACTGATTAGAACACTGTGCCATTCAAGAAGTTCGATATGAATGCGAAGTTCGAAAACGCAAGCCATGAAAACCATCGAAAATATTCACGAAAATGCATTCACAAAAACCAAAGCCAAAGATCAAGTGTGGCATGAAAAGCAGAGCAACGGGAGGTCTCTCCCGACTCAGCTAAATATGGGACTTGATTCCGAAGAAGCCTTTCCATAATGAGAAAAGGATCTTAATTCAATCGTTCCCGTTCGACTAATTCAATTGATGCCGACCTATCGGTTCTAATTGAATTGGTAGCGACAGTGTTCCTTTCTCGTGCACCCCATTGGTAGAAATGGGGCACGATATAGGGACGGGGCACTACAGTTTATATAATAAGTCAAAAATATCCCAGAAGCTACTCTGTATGCAGTATACCGCTCTACACAGTAACGAATATAAACGACTATTTTTATCGCTGTTGCATCATTTAATGTTGACCAAAAACTACCTAGACGGTATATCGTTGGTGCACCTAAAAAATTGTAAGCTTGGAAGGTTCTATTTCAAACTGCTTATTTCACGGTATACCACTGGTATGCTGCGAGCGATATACCGCCGGTATACCGGTATAATACCATAGTTTTTGAACTTGGATATTTGGCTAGATACCGATATGATACCGGTATGATATCCCGAACCCCCACGGGGGACACTGCCTTCTTGACCCTCGTCTGCTGACCAGACAGTGGAACCTCTAGTGCATAGGGGTGAGCAATTATCGGTTTTCAACCCGAAACCGATCCGAACTAACCCGAAATTGTAATTCATGTCGATTATGAACTAAACGGGTCGGTAATCGGTTAAGAGAAGTGAAATCCATTTTAATTCGGTTTGGGTCACGGTTTAGTGAGTCAGTTTTTAACCCGGCCCGAAAACCGAATTAATTATTATGTGTATTAACATTTTCTGCAAATACATATTAGACTAACAAAGAAATACACATTGTCATTAATGCATATTAGGACTATACGAAGTTTAACTATAAACATTACAGTAATTATACGATTGTTAGTGCTTTTATAATACTAAATTTAATTGATTAACCATAAATTCAATTTAATCATTGGACTAATAGACTTATACTTATATTTCTAAATCTTCACCACTTGGGCTACGATCCTTTCAAAACTAATTAATAGTAAAAATTTATCATATTATTAAATGTATAATAATTATTAAATCACATTGTTAACTAATTAATTATTTATGTTAATTAATTATGTAACAACTTAATACTACTTAGGAATCAAACAAAATAGTTTTCATATTATTTAATTATTAATTATAAAATAGTAATTGGTTATTTTAATTAATAAAAACTAATTATATAACATTGATTAACTAATATTAATATAATGTCACCATTAGCTTATTAATACAATACTTTACTTAATTGTTCATAACTATATAATTACTAACTAATTAACAGTATTTATAATTAAAAAGGATGATGAAAATGGTTAATCAAAACCCTCGTCTCACACTTAATAAAAACTCCCATACCACATCCTCTATATAAAAGAGGATGTTGAAAATCGAATTTTGAAAGGAGACAATGGGGGCAGGATTTTGAACATAATTGTTACACCAAATCCCACCATCCACTTTCATCTTTTACCAAACAATAAAAACGAAATATTCCACCAAACATTATTTTTTCTACTTTCCATCTCAAATACAACTTACCAAACAAGCGCCATGTGAATCAAGAACGGTGATTAAAATGTATTAGTAAGAAAAAATAATATTAAAGATAGATGGAGGTGTTATTTTCAAAAGCTATTTAATGAGAGCAATTTAGATATTTTAATTTATATATAAGTTACCCCGAGATAAATCTGGTGTCTATTATCATAAACTAGATATTTGAAGTTAAGTATGCATTAAAGAGAATAAAAAAGAAAAAGGAGTTGATGATATTTATAAGATTTAGGAATGTTTAGGGGAGAAAGGGTTGATGTAGTTTACTTATTTATTAAATCAAATCCTAAGGATTAAAAAGGTATCAAATGAATGGATAAGCACGGTTATAGTACTTATATATAAGAACAATCTATAAAGATATACAAAGTTGTAATAACTATCGAAAAAAACTTTTTTTGTTTTATGCTAGAAAGATCTATTATGGAAGTACTTTACTAATGAAGACGATAATTAAAATTTTTAGAGAAAACAAATTACCTAATGATATTCTTATTTATATATGTTGCCATAGAGGACGAAAAGGAGTATAACAACGAAGAATTTGGTGAATCAAACGCAATAAGTTCATGAAGAGGTTCTTTGTCATAAGTATCTTCCAAATTTTATTATAATATTTATATATATTTTTACAAAAAAAACCTTATTAAAATAAGAAGAAGCTTAACCTACTTGTCCTACTTCATCTACTTGTCATTAAGTTACTTCACCACCTTCACATTACTACAAGGGGCCGAGATAACTAGGGATGCTGTCACATTCCGCTCCCGAAATACGTAAATTTTTTGCTTTTTTATGTATATGGTATCTGACACCTATACCTTGATTGCATGTAACCAGTATTTGCACCCGGCCATGGCATGGAACAGTATCTCGTCGCAGATTAGTGTGCCACACATTGTCTTTGTTTGGTTGTAGGCATGGTTCACTGCTTCTATGATAGGATTTCTGGACCGTATTGTGGTTAGGATTCTATTTATTTAATTAATTTGATTAGTTGTATCATGTAGCATTTATCATGTCATTAGTCGTATGGCTAGGTCATGTTAGGGATTAGGGTTTAGTGGAGCCAACCCTCACCAATATAAATATTCTCTTCCTCTCTCTCCTCATTCACTCTTTTATTCATTTCCCTCAACCAACCCACCTAGAAAATTACATCTTGCACAAATGAGAGACCACTTACATTTTTTCATTTTTTTTGTTATTTCTTTGATATTATTAGTCTAGATTGCTCATCTCTTCATTCTCTATAAATTTAGTTCTTGGAGTTTTTAATTTATAGGATAGTTTTGTATAGATCTAAGTTTCTAAACTAGGATTTTATGGATTTTCGTGGTTTGGATCTATCAAATATGGTTGTTTTCGAAAACTAGTTATTCCATATTGTAGAAAATTTAACTTCATTCAATTTTGGCTTATATCTTGCCTGATTCCGAGTCCTATGGCTCAAGTTATGGGCATTGAAAGTTTTGAGAACTCCATGGCGAAAAGCTTGATGCCTGGGACGATGACCCTTTTACGCGCGTCGTGCATCCGCGCCCCGTGGGCCGTGCATTCGTGCGCCTGCGCGATTCGTTTGTCGCACGCTCGCACGTCGTGCATCCGCGTCCCGTGCGCCGTGGGCAATTTTGTCTACGAGCGTCGCATGCCTCGCGCACCATGTACCCATTTCCCACGCGCCGTGGGCCAGTTTTTGTAGTACCCCATTCCGCTCAGTCAATCAGAGAAATCAGAACGCCGACGACGTTCCGACTTAGCCGTGCAACGGCTATCGAAGACCCGCTCGGTCGAGGCGACTCCTCGCACATGTGGGTGGCTTCGGTGAACTTGCCTCGTATTGGCCTTCGTACTAATAATACGAATGTTTTGAAATGCACAATTAGCCATAATAATAAAAAAGACGAATCCACATAGCTAATAAAATAATCCCAAGTCGGGTCGATTGAGTTAGAAAATGAACAAGGTCCCATGGTCGGCTTAGAATCGTTGCACGATGGCTTTCAAAATGGCACTCGGTCCTTCATCCCGTGGCTTGGGAGAAGGACAAGTTGGTCTTCACCACAAAGTTGTGAGTTAGCCTAAGTCATAGGCGTCGCCCGCATAAATGTTTGATAAAGCATGCACGGCCCCATCATCAAGGCTTTTTGCTCGCCCCACGAGCTAAGTTGCATCGTACAGCTTGTGGCATAAGTCTAGGCACCCAAATAACTTGGTTGTTCAACGTCGATTGCGTGTACGACATATTTCCTCGACGCAAGGCTTGAGGCAGCCTTTTCTCGTCAAGTTGATACACGATTAAGTTAGGCTAAGTGATTCTAGGCGATCGAAGATGTTCTAAGCACTTTTCCATGTTTTCTACGGTTGTCGATATTACTTGGTTTCACGATCATAAGGCCTGTCATATAGAGTATGACTTAGGCAGTGGTGTTGCATAGAGTTCAATTTGGTTTAAGGCACAATGTCACGAACTTACTATTTTTAAGGCATGGGCCACGGTTGATTAAATTGTGTTGGAAGGAGGGCTTTCAAATAGTAGTTCCTGAGTCGAATGAAATGATAGGACAAGAAGGAAGAATGCTCGCGACCATGGGTCGTCGAGGCGGTCTCAGATGTGAGAAGTATTAAACTTGGCCCTGAGAGAGATGGTAACATTAGAAGAACAATGACTGTGTGAGACGTCAGTTCGAGTCGAGTCTTACATGGTGTCACGTCCCAATTCCGTCGAATCGATAGTCGTCTCCCGGGCGTGATGC
Organism: Iris pallida; assembly: GCA_029216955.1. Lineage (NCBI taxonomy): Eukaryota > Viridiplantae > Streptophyta > Magnoliopsida > Asparagales > Iridaceae > Iris > Iris pallida. The sequence continues at coordinate 27,898,909 of JANAVB010042020.1, read as the reverse complement.
CGTGCGAACCTAATTTATGATCGCACAAGGCATAGTCATAAGATAATCTGAGACAAGAGATCTAAGAGAGTATGCAGACAAATTGATTCATACAATAAGTAAAGGAAACTTGATCTTTATTGATAATGAACATCTTTTACAGACTCCGATACAAGACTCATTATCGCACGGACTACAACATGACTCGATTACAAAAGAGTGTTGATGAGATAGTCGTTCCATACATTGTACACATCCCTCAATATACAACAAAGTACTCCAGTGACCTGGATGGAAGGGACGCTAAGTCATCTTCCTTGGACTGTCGAGAGCCTTCAAAAGTGGAGTCGCAGAGAAAGTCTTCGACGCACGATCGAAGCTTCAAAATCATGAACGCCGTCGAGCTAGCTAGCGCGTCCTTCCTGATTTGCGGGACCTGCAAAGAGCGAGGATCAGTACGATCACATGTACTGGCGAATGGCTAATTAAAATCTAAGCTCTGTATTTGATTCAAGAAGTTTCGTAAACATGTTAGCTGGCTATTTCAAAGATCTTTCTAACCATCCAGCTCGATTTGCATGTTAACATGTTTTGAGGCAAGCATATGAAACTGTATAACATTAAGCAACTATCATATTCATCTCGTGTCCCATGCACTTGTTAAGCAGTAAAAAGGGGTATTAAGGCCACTAGTAATGTCAAGTCATCGCGGACTATAGCAGGGTTAGACGACGCCACTTTCGCGTCGGGTAGCGAGCCCTATACGAAAGTGCCCGCATAACTTGCACCGATGAAGGGTTGGCACTGCTACACTCGTTCCTCCCAGGCCGAATCGGTCCCTTGGCCTAGGCAACCATTCGAAGAAACTTCACCTTGTCGACAAGTTGTCCAATGATCGTTTTCTTTTAAACTTACTTGATTTGCTTCCTTAGCCGTATCGTTGAGATAAACGTTAATCGATTCATCCATTGTTTTGCATAGGACAAGTGGATCTGTATAAGGAAACACGTTTTCTATTTTCAAAACTGGCAGTTTGATAGCAAGTGTTTCGTAAAGAATCGTGCCACGATTTCTTTGATTTTATACTATTATGACAAGCATTCATTTAACTTCATTTTGATTTTTGAATAGAGGGACGAGGTGAAGGTGGTCAGCCACTCACCTTAGCCTTGCTTCAAGCGAGCGACCGGTTGGCTGTGCTGACGTCGCCTACACGATCACCTGCAATCACATAAGCAACTGATTAGAACACTATATAATTTTCAAAAATTCGATATGAATGCGAAGCTCGAAACCGCAAGTCACAAAAAATCATTCGAAAAACATTCACAAAAAATGCACTCAAAAAAACCAAAGCCAAAGCCAAATCAAGTGCGGCATGAAAAGCAGAGCAACGGGAGGTCTCTTCCGACTCAGCCGCAGAGCCAATCCTCGAGATGCAACCCGCTGAATATGGGACTTGGTTCCGAAGAAGCCATTCCATAACGTGGAATGGATCTTAATTCAATCGTTCCCGTTCGATCGACTCGGCCGATTTCGACCTATCGGTCCTGACCGAATCGATAGCGACAGTGTTCCTTTCTTGCGCACCCCATAAACGAAAATGGGGCACGATGTAGGGACGGAGCACTACACCATAACCAAGTAATAAAAAGTTTCATCCTCGAAACTTAAATATTGAACCTACATCTACGAGAACAATGAAGGAAATTTCTCCTTCATTTCTGATTCAAGCTCCCACGTCGACTCTTCGACCGAATGGTTCCTCCAGAGGACGCAGACGAGAGGGATCGCTCGATTTCGCAGCAGCTTATCCTTGCATTCTAAGATTTGAACTGGCTCTTCGACGTAGGATAAGTCGGACTTTAGCTGCAGCTGGTCAAAATCTACCACATGGCTTGGGTCGTACACGTACTTCCGTAGTTGTGAGACGTGGAAGATATTGTGTACACCTTCAAGCGCCGATGGTAGGGCAATTTTATAGGCCACTGGAGCGACCCGTTCGAGTATTTCGAACGGCCCAACGAATCTCGGGCTCAATTTTCCTTTTGCACCGAACCGAGTAACTCCCCGCATGGACGACACTTTGAGAAATATGTGATCGTCTTCTTGAAACTCGAGGGGTCGACGATGAACGTCCGCATAGCTTTTTTGATGACTTTGTGCAGTCTTTACCTTTTCCGAATGAGCCAAATTTTCTACACGGTCTGTTCCACCAGTTCCAGGCCGAAAATCTGTCGCTCTTCGACTTCATCCCAGCAAATGGGTGATCGGCACTTATGTCCGTACGAGGCTTCATACGGTGCCATTTGAATGCTGGATTGACAGCTATTGTTGTATGCAAATTCGGCCAGAGGTAGATGATTGTCCCAGCTTGATTTGAAGTCAATTACGCAGAGTCGTAGCCTGTCTTCGAGAATCTGATTGACGCGCTCCATTTGGCCGTCGGTCTGAGGATGGTAAGCTGAGCTGAAATGCAACTTGGTACCCAGTGCCGACTGAAGGCTACTCCAAAATTATAACATGAACCGTGAATCCCGATCGGAGACGATGGATACTGGAACTCCGTGCAGTCGTACTATCTCATCAAGATAAATCTGCGCCAGGCGATCAACGCTCCAAGTAACTTTGATAGCAATAAAGTGCACTGACTTGGTAAGTCGATCGACGATGACCCAGATGGCATCATTTCTCCGCAGCGTCTTCGGCAGACCAACAATAAAATCCATGCACACGTGCTGCCACTTCTATTTTGGAATCGCCAGATTCTACATCTCCCCGCCCGGTCTCTGGTGCTCAGCTTTCACCTGCTGACAGGCCATACATTGCGACACGAAAAGTGCCATATCTCTTTTCATCCCATGCTACCAGAAGTTTATGCGGAGGTCCTTGTACATCTTCGTACTGTCGGGATGCAAGGTATACTTCGCGTAGTGCGTCTCCGACAATATCTCATTTCTAAGTTCTGAATCATCTGGAACGCATAGTTTACCCCTCAAACGAAGCATGCTGGTCTCGTCTTTCGCAAAGTCGGTCGTCCTACCCGTCGAAATTAGATCTCGCATTTTCTTCAGGTACGGATCGTCCTTCTGAGCGGTCTTGATCTTTTCAAGCAAGCTCGGCTCTAATTGCAACTTTGCCAACTGCACATTCCGGAATCGAACTCGGAGTTCAATGTCCATCTCTTCTAGGTCGTATAGCATTTTATGGTCGATGGATAGCGAGGCTATGTACTTCCGACTCAGAGCATCTGCTACAATATTTTACTTTTCTGGCGTATAGTCGATAGTCAAGTCGTAATCCTTGATCAGTTCAAGCCAACGCCTCTGTCGCAAGTTCAGTTTCCTCTACGTGAATAGATACTTGAGGCTCTTGTGATCGGTATAGATCGTGTACGCCACGCCATAGAGACAGTGATGCCATAATTTTAACACAAACACAATCGCCGCTAACAATAAAATCCATGCAACAATAAAATCCATGCACACGTGCTGCCACTTCTATTTCGGAATCGCCAGATTCTACATCTCTCCGCCCGGTCTCTGGTGCTCAGCTTTCACCTGCTGATAGGCCATGCATTGCGACACAAAAAGTGCCACATCTCTTTTCATCCCATGCTACCAGAAGTTTATGCGGAGGTCCTTGTACATCTTCGTACTGTCGGGATGCAAGGTATACTTCGCGTAGTACGTCTCCGACAATATCTTATTTCTAAGTTCTGAATCATCTGGAACGCATAGTTTACCCCTCAAACGAAGCATGCTGGTCTCGTCTTTCGCAAAGTCGGTCGTCCTACCCGTCGAAATTAGATCTCGCATTTTCTGCAGGTACGGATCGTCCTTCTGAGCGGTCTTGATCTTTTCAAGCAAGCTCGGCTCTAACTGCAACTTTGCCAACTGCACATTCCGGAATCGAACTCGGAGTTCAATGTCCATCTCTTCTAGGTCGCATAGCATTTTATGGTTGATGGATAGCGAGGTTATGTACTTCCGACTCAGAGCATCTGCTACAATATTTTACTTTCCCGGCGTATAGTCGATAGTCAAGTCATAATCCTTGATCAGTTCAAGCCAATGCCTCTGTCGCAAGTTCAGTTTCCTCTACGTGAATAGATACTTGAGGCTCTTGTGATCGGTATAGATCGTGTACGCCACGCCATAGAGACAGTGACGCCATAATTTTAACGCAAACACAATCGCCGCTAACTACAAGTCGTACGTGGGATAATTCTTCTCGTGCGACTTTAGCTGTCGGGAAGCAAAAGATATCACCTTGTTCCCCAAGCCCTGACCGGACGCGTCACTGAATATCTGGAAACCCTCAGTCCCTTCTGGAAGTGCGAGTATCGGGGCCGAGACGAGCCGTTGCTTTAATTCTTGGAATAAAGCTTCACAATCGTCTGACCATTCGAATGTGACTCCTTTCTGGGTGAGGCGAGTCAGAGGCGATGTTATCTTTACGAAGTCCTTCACGAAGCGTCGATAGTATCCCGCTAAGCCAAGGAAACTTCGAATCTCACTGACGGACGTTGGCCGCTTCCAATCGACGACGGCTTCAACTTTCTTTGGGTCGACCGTAATGCCTTCAGCTGAAATGATGTGTCCGAGGAATGCGACGCTACTCAGCCAAAATTCACATTTGCTTCGCTTCGTATACAACTGATTTTCTCGAAAGGTCTGAAGCACGGTCCGTAGATGCTCAGTGTGTTGCTGCTTATTCTTCGAGTAGACGAGTATGTCATCGATGATGACTACTACAAACTTGTCGAGAAATGGTCGAAACATCCGATTCATCAAATCCATGAAAGCAGCAGGGGCGATCGTTAGGCCGAACGATATTACCAGGAACTCGTAATGGCTGTATCGTGTGCGGAAGGCAGACTTCGGCACATCGTTCGGCTTGATCTTGAGTTGATGGTAACCCGAACGCAGATCAATTTTAGAGAACACCGTGGCTCCTTGAAGCTGATCAAACAGATCGTCAATGCGGGACAGGGGGTATTTGTTCCGGACGACAGCTTTATTCAGCTCGTGGTAGTCGATATAAAGACGCATAGAGCCATCCTTCTTCTTGACAAACAGCACGGGCGCTCCCCAGGGCGAGACGCTGGGTAGGATGAATCCCTTGTCGAGCAACTCTTCTAACTGCACCTTGAGTTCTTTAAGCTCTGCAGGGGCTATTCTGTATGGGGCTGTAACACCCAGTTTTCCAGATGAGGGTAATTTTAAAATTTTGTAATTATAATTATTATTTATTGATTATTATTTTATATTATAATTTTTGGTGATTTTTAATTATTTTTAAACTATTTAAAATTATGACTTGTGATTTTGACATTTTACTATTGTTTGGTTTTAATTTTGAGGAAATTTGTCACCTCCAGTTTTCAGAAACAGGGGTATTTTTGTCATTTTGTATTTTTGAAATATTTTTGAAATTTATTTTATTATTTATGATATTGTTTTGGGATTATTTGAGTCGGGTTCGAATTTCAGCTCAATCCGACTTGAAACGGGGACCCGGGGGTAGTATTGACTTTAGTGGACCCACACACTAGTTAGGCATGGCCCACATGATTTTAATTTTAGTCCACATAATATTAATTTTATTTAGAGGTTAGACTAATTATTATGGATAAGGTCAGTGTGATTAGAGACTTTAGAATGACTAATTTAGCCCCAACCAATTACTAATAAAATAGGTTAGTGGGGGCATTTTGGACCTTACCATAATAGGACAAATAGCCCCATATGGCCAGCCACTTTTGGAGAGGATAGGCTCAAGTTCATTTCATTATTCTCATCCACACTCTCTCTCTTGTTCTTCCCCAAATTTCTAGAGAACAATCCCTAGCAATTTCTCTACCAAATCCTTCCATTTTGCCACCAAATCTTCTTCTTTCCTTCTCCATTCTAGCCAAGGAGGAAGCTATCCAAGTTTGGGAGGATTCGGAGCTCGTTCGTGTCCTTTTGGAATCTCTACGTGTCGGTGTCACTCCGGAAAGGCTTTTCTTCGATTCGATCTACCGGGAGGTACAAATCCCTTCTTCTTTTCATTTTCTTATGTATATAGTCTATTTTGAACCCATAGGAATGACCCCCATGGTTGTATCTCCATTTTATGTCCATTTCGTATCCATTTGAAGGTCATATGAGCGTCCTTTGTGTTGTGATTGTGTCCTAGTGGAAAAAATCCCAAATTTGGACACACTATGTGTTGATGTTATGTATGAATGAATTATTGCATGTTTAATCTCATATTTTTTGTATTGGAGATGTGTTCTATAGTGTCTTATATATATATTAGTGTATAGAGTGAGTTCTTGATATATTATGTTATATACTTGTGTTTCTTTTGTCTCAAACTACCTAATTTCGTCATAATTTTTATCCACGTTTTTAGTAGCCAAAACAACTTAGAAATGTCATAACTTTTAGCTTAGAATTCCGATTTATCTTCCGTTTTTTCAAAAGAACCGTATCGAAGTTAGCTTTCCAAATATATATTTTAATAAGCCAAATTATTTCTGTAACTCTCTGTAGAATTATTTGAATGTCAGCTGTACGAAAGACGAACGTGTTTCAGTATTTTCGCGATTCCGGGAGCTTCCGGATACGAAAATGCGATCCGTTTAAAGTTTTGAAAAGCTAACACGAAGAGCTACATTAGAATTTAATGATTGCCCAATTGGTACAGTATTAGTTTTAAGTAGAAGAGTGACTATACGATATATGCATTTTGTGTAACCTATGAGCCTATGTAGTATGGATATTAAATGAATATAGAATATGTAATGCATGATATGTTAGATGAATAAAATGATATATATATGATATATATTTTCTTTAAATTAATTTATATGTATGGTTGAATGCAAGCATGTAGGAATGCTATTAATATAATGCATATAAGCAATGCATGAATGAAAGAATGAAATACAATGTATGCATGAAAGTATATAATGAATGCTAGATATGAATGCAAGATATATATATAATGATAGATATGAATGCATAATGTATAAATATTGTAATGCAATATATAATGATAACATGTATGGTAATGTAGAGTATATGATGCAAGCATGAATGAATGGAGGAAATACATGTATATAGGTAATATAGAATGTAATATATGAAAGGAATGAATGATAATATATAACATGATATGTAGGTAATGCAAGGTATGAAATATATGATGTGTGTATGTTTGTATGTCTCTATGTTAATGTATGAAATGATATGAATATACAATGTATGCATATGTATAAAATATGTAGGTAATGCATAGATGCACGAATGAAATGAATGTTTGCAATATGTTAATATAAATACAAGTATCTAATATGCATGAATGTAAGTATAATATAATACAAGTATACATGTATGTATCATGTAAATGTAATATACATGATATGTATGTATGCATGTATACAAGGTAAGTATGTATGTATGTATTTCTATAAACTGAGTTAACCTATAACCTTTTACACACATGCATTCATACACCCTTTGACATCATGTATCCCATGTCACATACACCTACCTATCACTAAATTTTAGAACATTAACACATATCCTTTCACACACATGCCAAACACACACATACTCACTTACTCTTTTACCTCTCTTTCTCTATATATATATATATATATATATATATATATATATATATATATATATATATATATATATATATATATATATATATATATGTATGTGCCTATATATATAGCTTTCCTATATATATCTATGTATATGAATACGTGAATGTGAATAATATATATACATTATATGACTAAGTTTGTGTGCCTTGTTAGCTTATGGTTTAGTTTTGTGCTTGGTTTAGCAAGTGACTTAGGCTATGAATTAGTAGCTATCTTGGATACTTGATTTGCATATACTTAGTTTGTTTAGACCTAGAATAACTTGTTTGACCTAATTTAGACTTGTTAGACCTAGTTTGACCATAGTTGACCTAGGTTTGACTTTCAGGGTTGACCAAGTTGACCAAGAGTTGACTTTGGTCTAGATTGACCTAGAATCATATAGAATGTATAGTAGAACTTCATATTGTCATTTTAGACTTGTTGTGACTTGTGTTGTTCTGATTAGGAGTCAGACACCTCTCATCGGACAGTATATTTACTTTGGACATTCAGACATCATACGAGTACATTCTCTGATAGTTCTCTCATTTAATTGTCAATTACTGTACTTCAGTTATAGTTAGTTTTATGTAATTCTCTGTTACAACACGTATGGATATATCTGGATTCATGTATGTGACACACATACCATACTTATTTGGCCTCTATTACTGGAATCACTGGAATCACTGGAATCATTCCGGAATCTATTTCTGGAATCATCATATTTTGGCTGGACTCATCTCGATTCTCGTGTCGTATTCTGGATTCACTTGTACTTGCTGGGAGGGAAAATACTTGAGTAAGACATATAGACATACCCCAATCTGGAATCTCCCAACTGGAATCTACTGGAATCTACTGGAATGATAGCCATCTCACACCCGGCCAGGTGTGTGATGTGCCGTATTACCTACAGCCGTTTATATGTCGATCTCGGTATTTTAAAACACACTGTTAGGGTATAGATTGGACTCACCCTGGAATCATTGATCACTATGACTGGAATCATCTTATATTGGACTCATCTTGTACTGAAATCACCTGGTATTAGATTCATGTTGTCTGGATTTACTTGGGTTTTGCACTTGTTTACATTTACTACCTGGACTTATTATGTTACCTTGGTTCAGCTAGATTTATTTTACAGTCTTTATTGCCATCATTCTTCTCTCGTTTTAGTTACTTTACTTTCTTTGTATCTTACTGCTTCTCTATACTATCACCTAAATATAAACTGCCATATTCATCAATAAAACTGCTTATAACTGCTTTATAGTTCTCTGTTATTTACTTGGGTTTTCTAGATGAGATGTGCTCATTCCTGTCCTGACTGGACCTGTTGATAAATTTTACAGATAGCCTGGAGGTTGCCTACTAGCCTAGAGGAGACACAGTAGAGGTTGTATAGTTAGTTATTTCAGTTGTATTGAGTTGTATTTATTCTATGGATTACTGTATTGAGCTTTGAGATGTTTTCTGGATTTATGTATCTTAGACACTTAGACTTCTATCTGCTGTATCTCTTTTCGATTTCATGTTTTACCTTTCTTTTATCTCGCTCTACCTTAGTTATGATTGAGACTGTATCTGCTATGTCACCTCCATTCGGAGAGTATATACTGTACAGGTACCTTTATATTATTAGATGTTTGACCTAGGACAGCGTTCTACCGCCGATACTGCGGCGTAGGCTGGACGTACCCACGTCTCGTGTCCTTACTCTAGGGTGTGGGTCGTGACAGGGGCTTTCGAGATCGGCCGAGTGTCGAAGAATGTATCGATAGTGAACTCAATCTTCCGATCGGACGGCATGCAGGGCAGCTCGTCCGGGAATATATCGGCGAACTCTGCCACAACATCGGTCTGACCCGCGTTTGCACCATCTTGTCACATGTATCGAACGGAAGCTAGATAGCCTTCGCACCCGGAATGCAGCATCCATCGAGCAGATATTACGGAGATCACCATACAGGTCGACGACGCCTCACCACACGAGTAGTAGAATTCAGGCACTCCAGGTATGTGAAATGTGACCCTCTTTTCAGCGCAGTCTATGGTTGCTTTGCACGGACCGAGCCAATCCATCCCCAGAATGATATCGTAGTCCTTAATATTTAGAACTATCGCATCGAGACTGACCTTTTGACCACCTATACAGATGATTTTATTCCCGCAGACTAAATTTGCAAGTAGTGACATGCCCGACGGTATGTTAACAGTGAGATCGAGGCCCATTGGTGTCAAAGAAAATTTGTGCTCGGCGGCAAAGTCCGCCGATATAAAACTATGCCTGGCACCTGAATCAAACAATACACGAGCAGATTTATTATTGAATTGCAGTATACTTGTCACGACTGTATCATATACAAATGCTTCGTCTCGAGTCATGGCGTAGACGCGGCCCTGAGCATTGAGATGACGGTCTTGGCCATTCTGTTGTGCGATCGGTGGAGCCCGAGGTGCTTGGCCTCAGTTTTGTTGATGTTGCGGGAGGCATTGGTTCGGCGTAGCTTTCGGGCAGTCCCTTACGAAGTGATCTATTTTGTCGCACGCGTAACATGCCCTGTGCTTAAATCGGTACTCGGTATCCAAGTGCCCCTCCTTGTGGCAGAAATTGCAAACCTTTCGATCCTTCGTCTGGTTGCCGCGATATTGACGCTTATGCACGTTGTTGCCTCCCGCATTACTATGACATTTGTTATTAAAGTGAACAGTACCGGTAGTAGTATGAGGATACTCGGACTCCAGACGGAGGGCATGGTTGAGTGCCTCGCCCATGGTTTTGTATTCAGGCACCGAGACATGAGCATGGATAGTGGAACGCAGGCCCACTACGAATCGTCGAGCTCGACTTGCAGTGATAGGTAGATAGTCTCCAGCAAACTTGGCTAGTTTGTTGAATTTGGCCGCATATTGTCGTACAGTCATATTCTCTTGCGTCAACTGCATAAACTCGTTTTCTTTTTCCTGTCGTACGGCTGCAGAAAGATATTATGTCTCGAACGTATTTCTGAATGTCGCCCATGAGATCGCCGCCATCTCGTCTTCACGTCGAATAGCCCGCTTCTGCACAGCCCACCAATCGTGTGCGTTCATTAGAAGTAGAAGTTGAGCACATGCGACTTTCTTTGAGTCCTCGACACCCAGAAGCTCAAACTTTTGTTCCAGCTCCTCCAAACAGTCGATTGCCACAGAGGGATCTTCTGTGCCATTGAAGGAAGTGTGGCATCTTTTCTTAAATTTTAACACTTCGAAGTTAGAACTTCTCGGTGCTGCAGGTGAGAGCACGGGCGCCTCTGGTTCAGCTTTGTTGGATCGAACCGTAGGCTGGGTCACGGCAGATGTCATCGTTGAATTGTTGTTGTTGCCTACGACCGACTGTACGATTTGCTGGAGGGTATTCAGCTACTGCTGCTGCTGCTACTTGAATTGAGCCTCGAACCGATTCTCAAATTGGATCTGACGAGCCTCCGTTTGTTGACGATGGAGCTCGTTTTGACGTTGCTATATTTCAAGCATTTGTAGCATGCGTTGCATCGGGTCGTCGGAAGGTCTGGCTACGTTAGGCGTCATTCCCGTTGGGTTGACGGAATGCTCGGGTCTGGAAGTACTCGAGCCGCTGGAAGCGCTCACCTCATCCTCTGCCCGAGCTCCCGTAACTGCAGGGAAAAGAAAGGCAACTCTCGTTAGTTTCAAAAAACGTCCTGGGTTCAGCGTATGGAATAACTTATCTCATCGATACGAGGTCAACAGTTGGAGACTAGAACTCGACACTGGAGACCAGGGACGTAAAGCCGTGCTCTGATACCATTATGTCACGTTCCGATTCCGTTGAATCGATAGTCGTCCCCCGGGCGTGATGTCGTACGAACCTAATTTGCGATCGCACAAGGCATAGTCATAAGTTAATCCGAGATACGAGATCTAAGAGAGTACGCAGACAAATTGATTCACACAATAAGTAAAGGAAACTTGATCTTTATTGATAATGAACATCTTTTACAGACTCCGATACAAGACTCATTGTCGCACGGGCTACAACATGACTCGATTACAAAAGAGTGCCGATGAGATAGCCATTCCATACATTGCACATATCCTTCAATATACAACAAAGTACTCCAGTGACCTGGATGGGAGGGACGCTGAGTCATCTTTCTTGGACTGTCGAGAGCCTTTAAAAGTGGAGTCGCAGAGAAAGTCTTCGACGTACGGCCGAAGCTTCAAAATCACAAACGCTGCCGAGCTAGCTGGCGCGTCCTTCTTGATTCGCGGGACCTGCAAAGAGCGAGGATCAGTACGATCACATCTACTGGCGAATGGCTAATTAAAAAAGCTCTACATTTGATTCAAGAAGTTTCGTAAACATGTTAGCTAACTATTTCAATGATCTTTCTAACCATCCTGCTCGATTTGCATGTTAACATGTTTTGAGGCAAGCATACGAAACTGTATAACATTAAGCAACTATCATATTCATCCCGTGTCCCGTGCACTTGTTAAGCAGTAAAAAGGGGTGTGAAGGCCACTAGCAATGTCAAGCTATCGCGGACTATAGCAGGGTTAGACGACGCCCCTTTCGCGTCGGGTAGCGAGCCCTGTGCGAAAGTGCCTGCATAACTCGCACCGATGAAGGGTTGGCGCTGCTACACTCGTTCCTTCCGGGTCGAATCGGTCCCTTGGCCTAGGCAACCTTTCGAGGAAACTTTACCTTGTCGACAAGTTGTCCAATGACCGTTTTGTTTTAAACTTAGTTGATTTGCTTCCTTAGCCGTATCGTTGCGATAAACGTTAATCGATTCATTCATTGTTTTGCATAGGCTAAGTGGATCTATATAAGGAAACATGTTTTCTATTTTCAAAATCGGTAGTTTGATAGCAAGTGTTTTGTGAAGAATCGTGCCACGATTTCTTTGATTTTATACTATTATGATAAGCATTCATTTAACTTTATTTTGATTTTTGAAATAGAGGGACGAGGTGAAGGAGGTCAGCCACTCGCCTTAGCCTTGCTTCAAGCGAGCGACCGGTTGGCTGTGCTGACGTCGCTTACGCGATCACCTGCAATCGCATAAGCAACTGATTAGATGTAAAACCCCTAAATTTCTACTATATTTTTGTACTGATTTTTTTTGTATTTATACGTCTCAATAACGTATTATACGTCACGCGCGAAATTTCGATTTTTGAAATTGCTCGACGAGTGCGAACATGTGCAAGCGTACATATTTTGAGAAAAATATTTTTCTATTTTATAGTTTCAAAATAATATATAGTAATTACTTTTATTTACTTAAGGTTGTGAAAAGTATCGCATCAAGATTTCGAAAACATTATTTAATTTTATTATTATAAAAAGGCGAGTTTATGTTTCGAAATTATTTATTAATTATCTTAAATTATTTAAAAGGTATTTTTGAAGTAATTCCTATTAGTATTTAAATTAATTTTTGAAATTTATTAATATTAATATTTTATTATTCAAAAAGATATTTAAAAATATTATTATTTTTGAAATTATTAATATTAGTATTTTGGAAAATATATTTTGAATTTATTGTAGCAATTTAAATCTCAATTTGATTTCATGGATTGATTTAATTAATATCTATATTAAAATTTGAATTTTCTTACTTGATTTTAAACTAAAAGATGGAATTTAATTAGATTTAAACTGGATTTGGAATTGGATTTTGATTTGATTGGTTTTGAATTTATTAGTAGCAAATATTCTAATTGGGTTTAAATGAATCCTAATTCTTATCCAATAAGTGAATGGCATAGTTTATTGAGCGTCGTGGTGGTGCACTCCAGATAAGTGAATGGCATAGTTTATTGAGCGTTGTTGCGACGGCTCTATTGACATGATAATGTAATATTGACCCGGACACCGTTGGTGACTTGTGAATGTATTAATAAATGAACCAGTGTGTCTTGCATCATGTCTAGGGCATGGATCCCTGAGAACCACGGTCAGGGGTACATATTGAAATAAAGTAAGGTTAATGATTAGAATAATTCACTAGTCATGAAGAGATGTTCCCCAGTTACAGGCGATCCCGTTATTCCGGCCGCAAATGTTTGGACTTGTAGCCTGCCGACGAGTAGGGCACATTTCCAGCCCACTGTCATGTGGGGCACTTTCTAAATTGTCACTTTACTGATTGAACTCTATTGACACTCCAGATTGTTACTATAATGATTGTACTCTATTGTCACTCCAGTGTATTGTACTCTCTCTAAATTGTCACTATAATGTTCGCCTGGATAACCTGGATAGCTGCAGGGCCTGTGACTACTTGGAGCATCTCATTGCATCTTGCTAGTAACTAGGATTATGATAACCCTAGTTAGTTAATGTAGAAAGCCGTAGGCAATGATTGGCCGTGATTGATTGGATGGAGTCTAGTCCAGTATAGTATTGTCTATAAGCGATTGATTGAAAGATTATACCAGAATGATTGAATGATTGTCACTCCATATTGTTACTATAACGATTGTACTCTACTGTCACTCTAGCGTATTGCACTCTTCATTGTCACTTTTATCATTGATCTCTCTCTCCTTTTCACCTTAATGATTGGCACCTTTAGCAATAAATGATCAGAGACTAAGTTCTGTTCAGGCGAAGGATTACAATCTCGGTCCTTGTTTAGTTTAAGGATTGTAACCTGGCTTCCGGAATAGTACCTTCGTTTTCTCTTCATATATTGTCCAGCTATGTTTTAGTTAGCATGATTCTCCAGTTCTTTTATTTCAATGATGCTTCTCTTAATTATTTCCTCTGATTGGGACAAGTGTATTGGTAGTGTACAAACCTCAATATGTGTTACTTATTGTTGTTTTCTTACATATTGAATGATAATGATTTGTTGGTTTTAGTTCTTAAGTGAAGCCTCCTTTGTGGCACTTGCTCTTTCTGGGGTCTGACCCAGCTGGTTTTGTATGGCCAGATATCGGAGCAGCACCAAAGGATCTCCCTGTATTTCAGTCCGATGGTGGTCACAGGCGTAACCAGGGCATCGAGTGGGTTCTTTTTGTTCTCCCACTGTAATATTGTAAATTATTCTTTTGAGGCGTTTAGCCGACGAGCAAGTGTTAGCTCGATTGTACTTACTTACTGTCTACCTACGGGCTGTAGCATGATTGACAAGCCCTGGGGGTTGATCATGTATGACTGAACTCTTGCTAGTCCTTACATTTTGTAACGACTAGCTTCATGATCATTCCGAATATGTAATGTATGGGACGCCTTACTATTGTGTATTTGGTGGTCTGACATCTTGTAATTATTATTAGTTGGATGAGATTGAGATAATAGGCTATTTATGACCTTAAGAGACTGATGGATTGTAGTAAAACCCTCACATATCTAGACAGCCGTGACCGTATAGCGGTGTGGATTCCATTCCGTTATACGTAGCTGGCTATGTCTGCCCCCGCTCTCCAGTATTCTGGTTCTGGGGCGTGACATCGTTTAAGTGGTGGCCCATGCAGGTCTTGTTAATCAAGATGTGTGGGGGTTTACCGAATAGATGTCTCAATCTGTACTCGCCTTTGATCTCCACTCGTATCTTCTTATCTCCTTGAATTTCTGACTTGATAACATGCTTGCATCATTGATCTATCCTGGTCCTTCCTTAATATCGCAGATGTCATTGCTTCAGTGACATCGTTCCTATTGATCAGCCAGAAGGAGCTCAGTCCTCAGCAGCCGCCTTCCGAGCCGTGCCTCCTAGAGAACCAGTACCGCCAGTTCACCCCGTCCAGCCAGCAGGGTCAGAGGATGGAGGATTGGTAGGACTCATCCGTGAGTTGCTTGCGTCCCAAGATCGTCAGGGAGATGCCCTGCACCAAGCAGTACAAGATGCTCTGAATAGAAGTGGTCCTCGAGGGAACAGTGCGATCAACAGTTTCAAGCGCCTGAACCCTTCCTTCTTCGATGGCAGCGAGGATGCCATTGCTGCCGATGCTTGGCTACAGGATATAGAGGTAATTTTCGAAGCCGTGAAGACTCCAGAAGACGAGAAGGTGGCTGTGGTGCGCCTACAGTTATTGGATCTAGCCCGCAGTTGGTGGGCCGCACAAGCAGTGGGATTAGCAATACCTGTCTCCTGGGCAGTGTTCAGCGAGAAGTTCCAGACCAAGTATTATGACGCAGTGGCTCGATATGACTTGCAGACCAGGTTCAGTAATCTTAAGCAGATGGGGAGGACGGTCGACGGTTATGCTGCCGAGTTTTCCAGACTCAGTCGGTTTGCTCCCACCTTGGTGGCAACCGAGTTTGACAGAGCGCAGAGGTTCCAACAAGGACTTCACCTGGAGATTATATTGGCAGTAGAACAGTTCGAGCATCAGACCTATGATGCGGTGTTGCGAGCAGCAAGGAGGCACGAGTATACCTCCCAGAGAATAGTGGACAAGACCGGAGGTCGAAAGCGGTCCCATAGTCAAATGAATCAGTCTTCAGCCCCAGCCCCAGCCCCGGCAGCCAGGACTTTGAATATTGGAGCTCCGAGGCAAGCGGCCTCAGAGACATCGGTTCAGCACTCAACCCCGACGTACTCTCCGCAGAAACAGAACCAAGCACAGTCTTCCGTAGTAGGCTGTTCTTATTGTGGGAAGCCTGGACACGTGGTAGCGGAGTATCGCAAGGCGTTGGGATTATGTTTATTGTGTGGAGCACCGGACCATAGGGTGGGGTCCTGCCCATTCAGAGTTGATTCAGCATCGATAGTATCTAGTCCCTCGGTTGGGGGACCAGCACCAGCACCAGCTCTAGTTCACCAGTAACAGCAGTTCCTGTTCCCGAGGCCATTGCCGACTCAGGCCCAGACTTTCCAGCAACAGAACCCGCGGCAGTTTGCCCTAGCCCAGGCCCAGGTTCAGAATTGGCTGAGAGGTATATGTGTCCTCTCATATTGCTTTCCTACCGTCATTATGCGGGGTGCATGACGTATTTCATGTATCCTAATTACGACGGTACATTCCGGACCCGAGCCATATCCTAGGTCATTCGAAACTGGTTATTGGTACTAACCTTTTCGTATGAGGATAGGCCCGTGTCCATGTTTGACCAAAGAGAGAGACCTCAAGCGCAAGACTATCAGTTCAGTCCGTGTTGCTTAGAGTCATCCCTCTTTGGGAGAGTCAAACTTGGAAGCATGAGGATGATATCTGATTAGGTCATCCCGACTGGTTTGACTCGTAAGGTGTAATATCTTCCTTATGCCTTACGCTTTGAATCCTTGCTTGCATGAATAATTGTATGAATGATTGGTAGTGGTAGATTGCCTATGATAGAATAGCTTTCCTTTACATCTCTAGCCTCTTGATTAAATTCTGAGGACGAAATTCTTTTAAGGTGGGTAGGATATAATGTCCCAAATTCGTGATACGTATTTAGTGTACGTATACGTGTTTTGGACCCATATTTTATTTAATCATGATTTGTTATCTTGGTTTATTTTGCATTGGCTTGGTTTTATTGGCATTAATAGTTCAATTGGTTTTAGTGGTTCATTGGTTTATTTTTGGATTAGTGAGGCTTGGTTTATTTCATGATTCATTTGGTTTAAATTGCTAGAGAAAGGGTTTATTGGCCTTGACTTGGTTCACCTTGGTTTATCTTGGCTTGGTTTATTTTGGGTTTGACATGGAGAACCAACACCACCCTACTATAAATATCAATTTCCCTCTCTCTCTCCTCATTTATTTTCTTCATCTTCTTTCTCATTACTCTTTCCTCTCCACCATTAACACCCCACCAACCTAGGCAAGTTGTATCTTGCTATCACTTGAGGGCTACATTTTATTTGTCTAATAGCTTTATTAGCTTATTTTAAGCAACATTAGAACTTGGGTTTTCTCCATTTGGAGCTTGAAATTTTGTAGATCTAGGATTAAAGTATTTTCAGATTTTGGTGGTTTTGATCTATAAAACTTGTTCATTTTCATGTTATGATTGTTCCATGTGGAAGAGAATTCAATTTTACCCAAGTTAGAACCTTGAAAATCTAAATTTGGTTTTGTTTTGGCCAAGTTATGAGGATTTGAAATTTCGGAATTCATGGTGTTCTTCTCGGCCAGATGGAGAAGAAGACTCCTCGGCCTGCGCTCTTTAGCACAAGGCCGGATTGCACTAGCTCCCCCTCGGCCTGCGCTCTTTAGCGTTAGGCCGGATTGTGCAATCACTGCCCCCGGCCAGTGCCCTTTAGCGCTGGGCCGACTTGCACACGCTCATCTGCGCACTAGACCGCAGCGCAACCCAGTCAGCGTAGTTCATCCGCAGCGCAACACATCCTCCAGCGCAACCCAGTCTGCGCAGTTCATCTACTGCGCAACCCATTCCCTGCGCAATCCAACTCAGCGCGCTTGGCTCAGGCGCAGTTCGACTCCTGCGCGGCTTGGCTCCTGCGCGACCCAATCTTGCGCAATCTAACCCTGGAGCAACCTGACCCTGGCTTTCCAGCGCAGTCTGGTCTTGGCACTTATTTACATTATGTTTTATTTCATCTTCTTTTAGTGCATGGTATTTCCTGTTTATATCCTTACGCCTTTTGACACGACATTGATATGAGCACGATGTGAGCATAGCATGATTGATGTATTGAATTCTGTGCGCAACTTGATAGTGACCCGTGGTGGTGCACTCCAGATAAGTGAATTGCATAGTTTATTGAGCGCCGTTGCGACGGCTCTATTGACATGATAATGTAATATTGACCCGGACACCGTGGGTGACTTGTGAATGTATTAATAAATGAACCAGTGTGTCTTGCATCATGTCTAGGGCATGGATCCCTGAGAACCACGGTCAGGGGTACATATTGAAATAAACTAAGGTTAATAATTAGAATAATTCACTAGTCATGAAGAGATGTTCCCCAGTTACAGGCGATCCCGTTATTCCGGCCGCAAATGTTTGGACTTGTAGCCTGCCGATGAGTAGGGCACATTTCCAGCCCACTGTCATGTGGGGCACTCTCTAAATTGTCACTTTACTGATTGAACTCTATTGACACTCTAGATTGTTACTATAATGATTGTACTCTATTGTCACTCCAGTGTATTATACTCTCTCTAAATTGTCACTATAATGTTCGTCTGGATAACCTGGATAGCTGCAGGGCCTGTGACTACTTGGAGCATCTCATTGCATCTTGCTAGTAACTAGGATTGTGATAACCCTAGTTAGTTAATGTAGAAAGCCGTAGGCAATGATTGGCCGTGATTGATTGGATGGAGTCTAGTCCAGTATAGTATTGTCTAGAAGCGATTGATTGAAAGATTATACCATAATGATTGAATGATTGTCACTCCAGATTGTTACTATAACGATTGTACTCTATTGTCACTCTAGCGTATTGCACTCTTCATTGTCACTTTTATCATTGATCTCTCTCTCCTTTTCACCTTAATGATTGGCCCCTTTAGCAATAAATGATCAGAGACTAAGTTCTGTTCAGGCGAAGGGTTACAATCTCGGTCCTTGTTTGGTTTAAGGATTGTAACCTGGCTTCCGGAATAGTACCTTCGTTTTCTCTTCATATATTGTCCAGCTATGTTTTAGTTAGCATGATTCTCCAGTTCTTTTATTTCAATGATGCTTTTCTTAATTATTTCCTCTGATTGGGGCAAGTTCATTGGTAGTGTACAAACCTCAATCTGTGTTACTTATTGTTGTTTTCTTACATATTGAATGATAATGATTTGTTGGTTTTAGTTCTTAAGTGAAGCCTCCTTTGTGGCACTTGCTCTTTCTGGGGTCTGATCCAGCTGGTTTTGTATGGCCAGATACCGGAGCAGCACCAAAGGATCTCCCTGTATTTCAGCCCGATGGTGGTCACCAAGCGTAACCAGGGCATCGAGTGGGTTCTTTTTGTTCTCCCACTGTAATATTGTAAATTATTCTTTTGAGGCGTTTAGCCGACGAGCAAGTGTTAGCTTGATTGTACTTACTTACTGTCTGCCTACGGGCTGTAGCATGATTGACAAGCCCCGGGTGTTGATCATGTATGACTGAACTCTTGCTAGTCCTCACATTTTGTAACGACTAGCTTCATGATCATTTCGAATATGTAATGTATGGGACGCCTTACTATTGTGTGTTTGGTGGTCTGACATCTTGTAATTATTATTAGTTGGATGAGATTGAGACAATAGGCTATTTATGACCTTAAGAGACTGATGGATTGTAGTGAAACCCTCACATATCTAGACAGCCGTGACCGTATAGCGGTGTGGATTCCATTCCGTTATACGTAGCTAGCTATGTCTGCCCCCGCTCTCCAGTATTCTGGTTCTGGGGCGTGACATGGTTTAAGTGGTGGCCCATGCAGGTCTTGTTAATCAAGATGTGTGGGGGTTTACCGAATAGATGTCTCAATCTGTACTCGCCTTTGATCTCCACTCGTATCTTCTTATCTCCTTGAATTCCTGACTTGATAACATGCATGCATCATTGCTCTATCATGGTCCTTCCTTAATATCCCTGATTTCATTGCTTCAGTGACATCGTTCCTGTTGATCAGCCAGAAGGAGCTCAGTCCTCAGCAGCCGCCTCCCGAGCCGTGCCTCCTGGAGAACCAGTACCGCCAGTTCACCCCGTCCAGCCAGCAGGGTCAGAGGATGGAGGATTGGTAGGACTCATCCGTGAGTTGCTTGCGTCCCAAGATCGTCAGGGAGATGCCCTGCACTAAGCAGTACAAGATGCTCTGAATAGAAGTGGTCCTCGAGGGAACAGTGCGGTCAACAGTTTCAAGCGCCTGAACCCTTCCTTCTTCGATGGCAGCGAGGATGCCATTGCTGCCGATGCTTGGCTACAGGATATAGAGGTAATTCTCGAAGCTGCGAAGACTCCAGAAGACGAGAAGGTGGCTGTGGTGCGCCTACAGTTATTGGATCTAGCCCGCAGTTGGTGGGCCGCATAAGTAGTGGGATTAGCAACACCTGTCTCCTGGGCAGTGTTCAGCGAGAAGTTCCAGACCAAGTATTATGACGCAGTGGCTCGATATGACTTGCAGACCAGGTTCAGTAATCTTAAGCAGATAGGGAGGACGGTCGACGGTTATGCGGCCGAGTTTTCCAGACTCAGTCGGTTTGCTCCCACCTTGGTGGCAACCGAGTTTGACAGAGCGCAGAGGTTCCAACAAGGACTTCACCTGGAGATTATATTGGCAGTAGAACAGTTCGAGCATCAGACCTATGATGCGGTGTTACGAGCAGCAAGGAGGCACGAGTATACCTCCCAGAGAATAGTGGACAGGACCGGAGGTCGAAAGCGGTCCCATAGTCAAATGAATCAGTCTTCAGCCCCAGCCCCGGCAGCCAGGACTTTGACTATTGGAGCTCCGAGACAAGCGGCCTCAGTGACGTCGGTTCAGCACTCAACCCCGACGTACTCTCCTCAAAAACAGAAGCAAGCACAGTCTTCCGTAGTAGGCTGTTCTTATTGTGGGAAGCCTGGACACGTGGTAGCGGAGTGTCGCAAGGCGTTGGGATTGTGTTTATTGTGTGGAGCACCGGACCATAGGGTGGGGTCCTGCCCATTCAGAGTTGATTCAGTATCGATAGTATCTAGTCCCTCGGTTGGGGGACCAGCACCAGCACCAGCTCTAGTTCACCAGCAACAGCAGTTCCTGTTCTCGAGGCCATTGCCGACTCAGGCCCAGACTTTCCAGCAACAGAACCCACGGCAGTTTGCCCTAGCCCAGGCTCAGGTTCAGAATTGGCTGAGAGGTATATGTGTCCTCTCATATTGCTTTCCTACCGTCATTATGCGGGGTGCATGACGTATTTCATGTATCCTAATTACGACGGTACATTCCGGACCCGAGCCATATCCTAGGTCATACGAAACTGGTTATTGGTACTAACCTTTTCGTATGAGGATAGGCCCGTGTCCATGTTTGACCAAAGAGAGAGACCTCAAGCGCAAGACTATCAGTTCAGTCCGTTGCTTAGAGTCATCCCTCTTTGGGAGAGTCAAACTTGGAAGCATGAGGATGATATCTGATTAGGTCATCCCGGCTGGTTTGACTCGTAAGGTGTAATATCTTCCTTATGCCTTACGCTTTGAATCCTTCCTTGCATCAATAATTGTATGAATGATTGGTAGTGGTAGATTGCCTATGATAGAATAGCTTTCCTTTACATCTCTAGCCTCTTGATTAAATTCCGAGGACGGAATTCTTTTAAGGTGGGTAGGATATAATGTCCCAAATTCGTGATACGTATTTAGTGTACGTATACGTGTTTTGGACCCATATTTTATTTAATCATGATTTGTTATCTTGGTTTATTTTGCATTGGCTTGGTTTTATTGGCATTGATAGTTCAATTGGTTTTAGTGGTTCATTGGTTTATTTTTGGATTAGTGAGGCTTGGTTTATTTCATGATTCATTTGGTTTAAATTGCTAGAGAAAGGGTTTATTGGCCTTGACTTGGTTCACCTTGGTTTATCTTGGCTTGGTTTATTTTGGGTTTGACATGGAGAACCAACACCACCCTACTACAAATATCAATTTCCCTCTCTCTCTCCTCATTTATTTTCTTCATCTTCTTTCTCATTACTCTTTCCTCTCCACCATTAACACCCCACCAACCTAGGCAAGTTACATCTTGCTATCACTTGAGGGCTACATTTTATTTGTCTAATAGCTTTATTAGCTCATTTTAAGCAACATTAGAACTTGGGTTTTCTCCATTTGGAGCTTGAAATTTTGTAGATCTAGGATTGAAGTATTTTCAGATTTTGGTGGTTTTGATCTATAAAACTTGTTCATTTTCATGTTTTGATTGTTCCATGTGGAAGAGAATTCAATTTTACCCAAGTTAGAACCTTGAAAATCCAAATTTGGTTTTGTTTTGGCCAAGTTATGAGGATTTAAAATTTCGGAATTCACGGTGTTCTTCTCGGCCAGATGGAGAAGAAGACTCCTCGGCCTGCGCTCTTTAGCGCAAGGCCGGATTGCACTAGCTCCCCCTCGGCCTGCGCTCTTTAGCGTTAGGCCGGATTGCGCAATCACTTCCCCCGGCCAGTGCTCTTTAGCGCTGGGCCGACTTGCATACGCTCATCTGCGCACTAGACCGCAGCACAACCCAGTCAGCGCAGTTCATCCGCAGCGCAACCCATCCTCCAGCGCAACCCAGTCTGCGCAGTTCATCTACTGCGCAACCCATTCCCTGTGCAATCCAACTCAGCGCGCTTGGCTCAGGCGCAGTTCGACTCCTGCGCGGCTTGGCTCCTGCGCGACCCAATCTTGCGCAATCTAACCTTGGAGCAACCTGACCCTGGATTTCCAGTACAGTCTGGTCTTGGCACTTATTTACATTATGTTTTATTTCATCTTCTTTTAGTGCATGGTATTTCCTGTTTATATCCTTACGCCTTTTGACACGACATTGATATGAGCACGATGTGAGCATAGCATGATTGATGTATTAAATTCTGTGCACAACTTGATAGTGACCCGTGGTGGTGCACTCCAGATAAGTGAATTGCATAGTTTATTGAGCGCCGTTGCGGCGGCTCTATTGACATGATAATGTAATATTGACCCGGACACCGTGGGTGACTTGTGAATGTAAATGAACCAGTGTGTCTTGCATCATGTCTAGGGCATGGATCCCTGAGAACCACGGTCAGGGGTACATATTGAAATAAACTAAGGTTAATGATTAGAATAATTCACTAGTCATGAAGAGATGTTCCCCAGTTACAGGCGATCCCGTTATTTCGGCCGCAAATGTTTGGACTTGTAGCCTGCCGACGAGTAGGGCACATTTCCAGCCCACTGTCATGTGGGGCACTCTCTAAATTGTCACTTTACTGATTGAACTCTATTGACACTCCAGATTGTTACTATAATGATTGTACTCTATTGTCAATCCAGTGTGTTGTACTCTCTCTAAATTGTCACTATAATGTTCGCCTGGATAACCTGGATAGCTGCAGGGCCTGTGACTACTTGGAGCATCTCATTGCATCTTGCTAGTAACTAGGATTGTGATAACCCTAGTTAGTTAATGTAGAAAGCCGTAGGCAATGATTCGCCGTGATTGATTGGATGGAGTCTAGTCCAGTATAGTATTGTCTAGAAGCGATTGATTGAAAGATTATACCAGAATGATTGAATGATTGTCACTCCAGATTGTTACTATAACGATTGTACTCTATTGTCACTCTAGCGTATTGCACTCTTTATTGTCACTTTTATCATTGATCTATCTCTCCTTTTCACCTTAATGATTGGCACCTTTAGCAATAAATGATCAGAGACTAAGTTCTGTTCAGGCGAAGGGTTACAATCTCGGTCCTTGTTTGGTTTAAGGATTGTAACCTGGCTTCCGGAATAGTACCTTCATTTTCTCTTCATATATTGTCCAGCTATGTTTTAGTTAGCATGATTCTCCAGTTCTTTTATGTCAATGATGCTTCTCTTAATTATTTTCTCTGATTGGGGCAAGTGCATTGGTAGTGTACAAACCTCAATCTGTGTTACTTATTGTTGTTTTCTTACATATTGAATGATAATGATTTGTTGGTTTTAGTTCTTAAGTGAAGCCTCCTTTGTGGCACTTGCTCTTTCTGGGGTCTGACCCAGCTGGTTTTGTATGGCCAGATACCGGAGCAGCACCAAAGGATCTTCCTGCATTTCAGCCCGATGGTAGTCACCAGGCGTAACCAGGGCATCGAGTGGGTTCTTTTTGTTCTCCCACTGTAATATTGTAAATTATTCTTTTGAGGCATTTAGCCGACGAACAAGTGTTAGCTCGATTGTACTTACTTACTGTCTGCCTACGGGCTGTAGCATGATTGACAAGCCCCGGGGGTTGATCATGTATGACTGAACTCTTGCTAGTCCTCACATTTTGTAACGACTAGATTCATGATCATTCCGAATATGTAATGTATGGGACGCCTTACTATTGTGTATTTGGTGGTCTGACATCTTGTAATTATTATTAGTTGGATGAGATTGAGACAATAGGCTATTTATGACCTTAAGAGACTGATGGATTGTAGTGAAACCCTCACATATCTAGACAGCCGTGACCGTATAGCGGTGTGGATTCCATTCCGTTATACGTAGCTAGCTATGTCTGCCCCCGCTCTCCAGTATTCTGGTTTTGGGGCGAGACATTATTGCTTGTGACTCTCAATAGGAGAGAACACAGCATAGATTTTTTTTTTTTGGTTATTGCTTTCGAATATGATTGTCACGACCCGCACCCTAGAGTAAGGACACGAGACGTGGGTACGTCCAGCCTACGCCGTAGTGTCAGCGGTAGAACGCTGTCCTAGGTCAACATCTAACAATATAAAGGTACATGTACAGTATATACACTCCGATTGGAGGTGACATAGCAATACAGTCTCAATCACATCTAAGGTGGAGCATGATAAAAGATAGATAGATAGATAGATAGATAGATAGATAGATAGATAGATAGATAGATAGATAGATAGATAGATAGATAGATAAGAACAGTATGAAATCCACAGAGAATACAATCCAGATAAGTCTAAGTGTCTAAAATAAATACATATCCCAAATAACATCTCAGAATCTCAATACACTCATCCAGAAAAGATAATAAAGACATCCTAATCTAGGGGAGTGTCATCAACTGCAAGTGGGTCCAAGTCACAAGTGTTGTCTAAAGCTGCACCATGAGGGGTAGACACCAGAGCCTCATCATTCATTGTAAAAATTTTAACATGTCCAGTCAGGACAGGAGCAAGCACAGTACATCTCAACAAATCATAACAGGTCAGCATATATAATCATGCTAGAGAGTAAGATACAAGAACTGAAGAAAATAACATGATAAAAAGGAAGACTGTAAATAAATAGATATTATATATAGAGAACTATCAGTGACTAGTGATTTGGAGCACAAGACAGTTATGTAAACGGCACAATATTGTACACGAGTAATCTACAGAGGGCGTACACGAGTAATCTACTGGATTGATTACATAACCACTTCTACTCCCCCGCCCCAATCAATACACAAGGATCTAGCCAAGTTATGTTATTGTACACGAAGGTCATGTGAATACATGATTATACACGATTTCACACGTTTCGTACACGAATGTCACGAATACAAGGAGTACACGATGCTCACGATAAAGTACACGAACACGAATACCCGATGTATCCGCTAAGGGGATAACATCGCTCGACAAGATCCATATAGTACTAATCCGTGTTTCTGACGTATCAGCATCATGTAAAGTAATCTAAAGCAGGAAAATACTCCTAATGTAGGATATGACATGATTAGAGAATGTACTCGCCTGTATCCTGAGTATCTGAAAAATATCTATTGTCCGAGGAGTGGTGTCTGTCTCCTATAGAACAGTACAAGTCACTATGAGTTTAAAATGATAATAAGATGCAAGTTAATGCATTCTACAGAATCTAGGTCAATCTAGACCAAAGTCAACTCTTGGTCAACTCTGGTCAACCCTAAAAGTCAAACTAGGTCAAACAAGTCTATACTAGTCTAACTAGTCTATTCTAGGTCTAAACAAGGCTATACAAGTCTAATATAGACTTTATACTGACATTCAAGCCACCCATAACCCATAGGCTAAGAGCCCTAGTCTATAGGCTATCTCATGCCTATAACCAAACCACATTCACATATACACATATCAATACATATATCTAAATATAATACACACACATATTATAATATATAGGATACCTATATATACATCTCACATATATATATATATATATATATATATATATATATATATATATATATATATATACATATATATATATATATACATTTATATATGTATATACACATATATATAGAGAATAGGAAAGGCACATGCGCATGTGTTCAAGTGTGTGTGTATGTCATGAGTACAAGAGAGTGTGTATGTGTGAGTGCCACATAGAGTTGTGTCAAGAGTGTCACATGAGGGTGTCAATGTGTGGGTGACAAGAGAGTATGTGTGTCAAGTATCAATCCTGAAAACAAGAACAGTGTAGTGTTAGTGACATACACTTGTGTGTGTGAGAGAGTAATATCCTAGAATAGGGAAAACATGGAACTATTCTAGTGAAATGTTATGAAAACAGTGAGCTTACAATTGTGTGAACCTGGGTGTATACAGGAAATAGGAAACAGTGAGTGAATCATTCTCAGGTTATTAGGCAATATCAGTGAATACAAAACAGTGTGGCAGCTAACAATGTGTAAGAGTACATTGTGTACATGTGTGTAAGGGACAGGGCAATGTGTCAAGTGAAGTGTTAGAGGATATAAACTTGTGTGTGTAACAGGAAATAGGAAAATCAGTGTAGTGTAAACAAGGAATGGAAAAAAACAGTGAGCAAATGGAAAAACAGTGAGCATACATTGAATCCAATTCAAACAGTTTAGGATATAACATAAGGGTACATAGATGTGTGAATTAACAGTGCACTAGTGAAACAGTGCTCAGGTTATTAAGAATCCTGAAAAAAAAAACAGTTCCTATATAACTCAATTTCAGTTAAAAGGAAGAACCAATACCCCATGCATTTAATCAATCTAAACTTAAAAAATCAGTTGACAGTGAACCAAGGAAACAGTGAGTTAATACATTGAATGGGAAGAAAACAAGACAGTTTACATTACTAAATCTCAGATTTTGGAAAAGGGAATCAATTCCCAGGTTAAAAGGGAATGAACATTTGAATCAAAAACAGTTTAAAGAATGAACTTTTGACAGATAAAAGGAAATGAATAATAGTCTTAACATTGAATCATATGACAGGTTATCAATGAAACAGTGAGCTAAATCATTGTGTTCATGTGTCAAATGCAAAATAGTGTACAAGTCCTGAAAATCAATGAGCTAACTAGAGGAAATCAGTGGGCTAACTATAGTGAACTCTGGAAAACAGTGTGCAAGCCTGGAAACATTGACAGTTTACCAATGAATCAATTCAGCGTAAAGGGGAAGAACAACTCAGGTTATCAAGAATAAATCATTCAATTTTAGTTTTGAAGAAGGGAAAGGAAACAAATTTCTCAGTTAACTAATGCATTCAGCCAAGGGTTAAGTTCAGCAATTTAACTTATCATGCAATTGTTCGCATATGACATAAATATGTGAGTGAAACATTATACTACCAATCGAATGGGAACAACATGTATATATATAGGTTAAAGCCTCAACCAAGATGAGGCTAAAGTGAATACAACCCCAATCCTAAACCCAGTATTGCATCAAAATAGTTTGAAAACAAGGAATTAAAGTGACAGTTTTAATAGGAGTGAAGTTTCAGAGATTAATTTCAGAATTGTGTATACAGTCCATATTTTCACATGTACCATTCCACATTCGAATTCCATATTCTAACCACAAACCAAACTAACATGCCAACCAACCTAGCTGGTGCTAATATATATGTACATGAGTCTTTATGAAATTTAAATATCAACTTCAGTTAAAAAATAGAATCAAAATTTAGAATGAACTAACAATGTATCAGTCACATAATCAAACCTAGATTGAAAACTAAACCCATACCAAATCAGTGACAATCCCCAACAGTACTAACAATGCTAGTGAATGACTGAGCATGGCAAATAAATCATTCAAATTTTCAGTTTAAGGAAAGAAATGAAGGGTTCAGAAATTAGAATTCTGAAATGAACTAACAACATATATCAGTCAACTCAACGAGCATACCATTCCACATTCAAAAATCCAAACCATGACCAATCAAAACAAAAAAAACCAATACAACATATGAGAATTAACATTCAATTGATCATTCAAAAATCAGTTTAAATAGGAATTGAAAGTTCAAGGGATTAAAACAGAAGCTATGTATCAGTCAATACAATAAACAGTCCAATCCCATTGTTCGAAATCCCATTCATCCCATTTCAGAAATTTGAAACAAAAACCTTAATGCAAACCTAACCGTCAGTAGCTAATACATATGGTTAGGTGAATAATCATGGCATTTAAACAGAAAAAGTCGGTTTAAAAAATGGAATTAAACTCACAGAAATCTCAAAACTGAAACGCGTATCAGTCGGATAGGAGAAACCCAAATCGAAACCCAATACTAATGATAAACCCCAAATCAGTGTGTGCTGAGTGTTCCTCACATGAAGACGTGCCAGGGGGGTGCATTCGTGTCCAAAAACCGTGTCCAGAGGTGTCAAATAATGTGTCTAACCAAGCATCAGAGGACAGTGCATGTACTGCATCATGCTGATGTGTCGAGTGTCCCAGGACACGACACACGATACTAGAGAGCTCGTGCTCGTGTCCCTAGGTTCTCCAGGTGATGGCCTACCCAAATGTGTCCCTGAAACACCACCACGACGTGTCCACGAAGGACACGAAGCCCGTATCGGACATCACTTGCACGCTCGTGCAGTGCAGTACAAATTGCGTGCTCACGCGATTGCGTGTCCGATACGACACGAGTCCCTCTGAAACTTTGTGGGTGGCATGTCAGACATTGCCCCTAGGTGCTCACCAAAAATGGTGGTGTCTCGTGTCGTGTCCAGTAAGATATGGCCCCCGAGTAGCAGGGGACTGCTACTCGCATGCTGTGCGCATGGAAACAGCATGTTCACTTGTCCATTCAGACACAAAACGACACAATGGTCACCTCAGTCCACTGGAAATCGATAAACAACATCAAACCCTAATTTTTTATTCAAACAAAAACAACAAACGAGAAAGAAATACCCAATGTGGCATTTCATCAAACACTTAGTATGCCCACTGATACGTGTCCGATACGGACACGTATTGGACACGAATCCTAACAATGCCTATACCAACAGTTAGGGTATACCTAGGGCTTCTTATTCATGCAATTAAAATACTATTTTATGGAGGGGATTAGAATTTACCTAGGGGTTTGAAATGGCTCAAAAAGCCCCAAAGTGAGTCGTTCCTCAAGCTATCCAAACTCTTCTGAATTGCTCCTTCACTGAAATTTCTCACCATAGCCATCAAATGCACAGAGATTAGAACCTATTGCAAGAAATTAGAAGGAAGAAGGAGTTGAAATGGAAGAGATAGGGATTGGGGAAGAATGGAATTTACCTCTTTTTCCAACTTGCTAATTTCCTAAAGGAGGCTAGCCCTAGATGGAAGAGGCATTAAATAGGGGTGTGGATCCCTAGGTGGTTGGCCATAAATGCTAGGGTTAGGGTTTTGGTTTCACTAATTGGGTTATGGGCCTCTATGGGCCTTAAGTCATAAGTCATGGTTTATGAAATCACAAGTCATTAACCAACCTATTCATTATCTCTATTTTTTCAATTTAATCATAATGACTAGAGTATTATTAACTTAGGTTAAACTAGGGTTTCATAATCTAACCAAGTGGTCATGACTAGGGTTAGCTTGTAGGACAGTCTCCAAAGTCACTATGAGTCAAAGTCAGAATAGCGCTAAATTAAATTATACTAAAAATCACTTAAATTCCAATAATTCTAATTAATACTAACTAACACTAACCATGGTTAGCTAAGACTAGCTATGACTAATCTGGGTTAGGTCCAAACTAAGTTAGGCTAATCACAATACATGATAATCAATTAAATAATATTAAAATCATACCATTCTTAATAATATATTTAAATTCCAAATAATATATATTAAATTCAATTAAATTCAAAATGAAAAAAATACCCTCAAACTGGAAATGATAAATGTAATACCCTAATCACATGGCTAGGCTCTAGGTCAAGCTGTCTCTAGTGTTACACTAGCAAAATACCAAAATTACAAGTCTTAGTTTAAATAGTTTAAAAATGATTAAAAATCACCAAAAAACATAATATGAAATAAATATCAATAAATAATAATTATATTTATAAAATTTCAAAATTATTCTCATCTGGAAAACTGGGTGTTACAATCCTACCCACCTTAGAAAAATTTCGTCCTCGAAATTAAGATGATCGTATCCCTTCTAGGTCAAACCCCAACAATCAAGGTCAATAGAAAACTTATCTAAATCATGCAATTGGAAAGATAGCATATAGGATTTTGGTAAGTGGTATCAGTCTGAGGTCTCATCTAGCCATTCTAGTCATACTAGATCAAAAGCAATCATAAGGTATCAAAACATACAACAATATGGTAGGAAAATCAATTATCAAGACTGGATAAGGTATAGGTCAAGGACTCACCTCCAACTAGGTCTGGTGGCTGGAACTCCCTCCCGAAGGTGGAGCCTTGGCTGGGATAAGTATAGCAGGACAGTCTCGCAGCATGTGTGCAGCTGACCCACATAACAGGCACACCCCTCTTCTCTTCCTACAGTAGTCCCATAAATGTCCAGGCTTCTTATAGAAGGTACAGGAAGGCACTCTCCCAGCTGGCCTCTGTTGAACAGGAGTCTGGACTGGATAGGCTGGTCTAGGATGATAGTCTGGGTGCTCATGGGGCTTTGGGTATACCTTGTTCCTCGTCCTCTTAGAACTAGGCTCTCCTCCTGAATGTACCAAATCCCACAGCAGTTGGATCCCGCGGCCCTGCTTCTTCAGGATCTCAACCTGAACTCTCTGTGCCTCTAACACATTCCGGAGAAGTCTGCATATCTGAGCTCCGTCAGAAAACAAACATGCCGAGGGTATGGTATGGGGTACCGCTCCTGGAGGCAGAGGAGGAGGCGAGAAAGGACTCTTGGTCTCAGATGAGACTGCAGCTCTCTCCTGAGTAACAGGTGGTGGAGGGAAACTCTCTGGTGAGGATTCTAACACCTCCTCGATGGCGGAAGGTGCCAGTACCCTTGGGTCAGCCTGAGGGGTCACTACCTCCTGAGCAATAGGAGGTAGGAGCACGCTCCCAGTCATATCCGGAGCTGCAGCGGCTCTCAGACGATGGGCTCGGGTCATGGGTGCCATACTAAAAAAAAAAGAGTAAATCAATCATCAAGGCTGTAAGGCAGTCTATCATTCCATATAAAAACTGGTAAATATAAACAAAGGAGAACCAGCTACAAGAGTCACTATTTTAAAGCCAGGCTATACTATCATCCCTAAGATAAGGGCCTAATCACAAGTCATCAAATCATCATACTAAGAAAGAACTACATATGAATAAGCTCTATAAAGCTAAAATATCTCTACTCCTAAATTATTTGATGATGGAAAAAAATTTATAATAACAGAAAGGTACGATAGAGATGATATGTTTAAAAAAAAACCTCCTCAAGATACAGTCTGATAATCATATGTGTCTGTCCAAAATCATGTTACTCAGAGTCCTCGCCATGCCAGTAAGCAAGGCTACGATAAACGATAGATTCCATATCTGGGGCATGCACCTCCATAATTATGTCGTCTGGAATTATCGCTATGCCGACTAGTATAGCTGCGAGAAATTCTAAATCTCATAACCAAGATACGTACATCCGAAGTCAGGTCTCTATGTTTCCGCCACGCCAGCTAATATGGCTGCGATAAACTACATGTCTCTATGTTTCTCTATGTTTTTGTTATTGCTTTCGAATATGATTATTATTATTATTATTATCAGATCTAATATTTGGGGTTACAAAATTTAGCATAACTGTATAATAATTTGTGTATAAACTATTTATATTATTAGTATGTATATGGTTGTAAATAATTTCATTAGTATTATTATTCTTCATATTAGTTTTATTATGATTATTGATGTTGTTATTGCTAAAACTATTTAATTGCTAAAACTATTATATTTTTGGAATTTCTATGAAATTATTATTATTTTCCAAATATTTTTAAGGGAAGTTTCTTTTTGTAAAAATGTTGTACTTTGACAAAAATTCCGTTTTTAGTCTCTAGATTTTAGGTACTTATATAAAATAAATTGAATAGGAAAAATATAGGCTCCAAATTATAGAATAATTTTCTAAGTATTTTCAAATAATTGTCTAAATTATTTTTCGCTTAAAAACGAATTATGATTTTTAGGATTTATCTAAAATATTTTAGGTTATAAAAAAAATAGTTTTCAAATATTATAAATAGTTTTCTGAAATCTTATATATAGTATCTATCTAATTTCCTTCGATCACCCTTATGTCTATAACTAGGCTCATTACTCCTATGCCCTCGCCAATTCTATCCTTCCTCCTATCGTCCCTAGCTAATTAGACTACTATAGACCCGATGGAACATGATGTGCTATTTTTGGATGTCGTCTTGCGTAGTTGTAACACCGAAGTCAATATTGTGCCACCTTTATTGAACCACACCAAGCAGCTCACCAGGCGTCGCAACAGGCAAGTATACCTTGCTAATTAACTGTCAATTATTTATTTTCTGCATTATTTATTTTGTTTCATATTGTTAGTTTCCTTTGTTATAACTTGCGCGTCCAAGCCACACTTGGGTGTAAGCGACTTTATTAGTCGTTACTTTATTTTATGCATGTTGACTTAGTGTTAGCGGACTACCTTCTTGTTAGGAGATATCCTTATATCTCCTTTGACTGTGACACTCACACTACACGGTTTGAGACATGTTGCTGGGGGCACGACTTATTGACTAGCTATCTCTAAAGTCGTGTGACGGTAGATATTCGTAACTGCTAAGACTAGGGTTTTAGAGACTCAAGCAGTTACAAAACTGGACAGGTTATGGACATGACTTGAACAGTATGGAAAATATTGGGGGAGGACAGTCGCTAGTGCGTATGGGAATCCAAACAGGTAAACTACAGTCTCCGGATGGAACTGTGGCGATATATTTGCAGATGCTCTCTGACGTTTTAGATGTTACGGACGGATACAGATGATTGGATGCCAGTTACGTACACATAGCCTAAAATCCCACCCATGCACATGAAAGTTGTCCTCTAAATTGCACATTAGGCGGTTAGAATCTCCTTTGCATATTCATGTCTAGGATAGTCTTTTATATATTATTTTATTATTCTGACAGTTCATATTAGCTTGTTCTTCTTGTATCTTGCTACGTCCGTCTGAGGACCTAGTTTTTCCCCAGGTGTGTGTTCATGTCTTCTGCAGGTATCCTAGCCAAGGCCGTGGTCTTCCCTATTCCTTCGAAGACAATTGCGCTTGGTTCGTCTTGTCATTTTATGGTTGATTCTTGTTCATTTCTTTCACTGAGATAGTTGGTAGTGGACTTTGTCTCTGTCCAAAGATTGTATCATAAATATTCAAGTTGATTTTATATTATTATTCTTTTCATTGTGGATGAGATTTAGTTTGTCTTGGATTACTGCATTTACAGCTTATGTATACATACAAGGCCCCTGTACTTCGTATGTATACAGCTGGCATGCCTACGTACTTGGTCCTACATATTTTGGAACTGGAGCGTTACATGTTTTTGTGGTAGCCCATGCAGGTCAAGAAAAATTGTTTGGTTACTTTACCGTACCAAACAAACCTGCGAATAGGATTAGAGTCTAGAATCTCATCCACATACTTGACCGCCTTCTCCTCGAGTTGCATCTTGCTTGATCCCTTCTATCGTGATTCATGCCCTTCTTTCGTGCTTGATAGAGATTAATAAGGTAACCCATACTAGGTGGACATGACCAATTGTTCCATCACCCTACTAGTTTAACCCTTGTAAGTTGGGTAGAATGCCTCATGACCTAGCATTGCCTTCATCCTTATGACTCATTATAGTAGATGCTAAGTGGATTGCCTAGACTATAAATTTTTAAGGACCATACCTTATTGGTCGACCAAAATCTTAGACAATGAGACAATAGGTCGACTGTATAGGCACCAAACAAGACTTAGATTCTCATGACTCTTAGACTATTCATATTGGTTCTTATTTCATCTACCCTCGTGCCTATGTTTTACTATCTAGACTAATGATGCTAATATAGCCTAGTATTTGCAAGCTAATTCTTTATCGAGCTTGATCAAGATATATGCTATGGAGTGGCCACTCACTAACATATTGTCTAATCAGAACCGGTGCATAATGGTCTGATCAACCAAATGCAATGTGGTTCGCTTTTGTCTATTATTATACGTGGATGAAACATAATTAAACTTGACATTTAGAATCCCATCCACGACTGCCTTGACAATTCCTTTGAATTTTTTTTCGGTCGTCTTTGAACCACGTATTCGTATTCGATAATATCTTCTTTGAACTCTAACTTGCTTTCGCCTTCACCTATTTTAGAAGGACGAAGGCGTTGTACTAGAACTACCTCTAGCCTTCATATCGATTATGATTATTATCACTCGATATTGATATATCTTCATCCTAAACTACTCGTCTTTTTCTCATCCCTATATTTACTATCATGACCTCCTAATCGCTTAATTTAGGCGTGCATCTAATTCGTTCCCTTAATCGTGCCCTTAACCTACCCTTAAGAAATCGTATCTTCTAGGTCTCTAATTTATTCTCTCATGATACCATACAATTCCTTATTGCAAGTTATCTTGATTCAACTTTAACCCTAATCATTTTCCCTCTAACTAGAGTTAGCCATATCCATGATTTATTTTTGTCATGATTTAAAATCGCGATTTTCTAATGCATTTTTGCATTGAACGTCGTTTCTTTGCCTCGTCCAGTAACTTGATCGTATTCATTACCAATACCCCATTGTGCCATCTCACACCCCTTCTAATTCTTAATTTCGAGGACGAAATTCTTTTCAGTTGCATAGGATGTAAAACCCCTAAATTTCTACTATATTTGTGTACTGATTTTTTTGTATTTATACGTCTCAATAACGTATTGTACGTCACGCATAAAATTTCAATTTTCGAAATTGCTCGACGAGTGCGAACATGTGCGAGCATACATATTTTGAGAAAAATATTTTTCTATTTTATAGTTTCAAAATAATGTATAGTAATTACTTTTATTTACTCAAGGTTGTGAAAAGTATCGCATCAAGATTTCGAAAACATTATTTAATTTTATTATTATAAAAAGGCGAGTTTATGTTTCGAAATTATTTATTAATTATCTTAAATTATTTAAAAGGTATTTTTGAAGTAATTCCTATTAGTATTTAAATTAATTTTTGAAATTTATTAATATTTTTATTATTCAAAAAGATATTTAAAAATATTATTATTTTTGAAATTATTATTATTAGTATTTTGGAAAATATATTTTGAATTTATTGAAGCAATTTAAATCTCGATTTGATTTCATGGATTGATTTAATTAATATCTATATTGAAATTTAAATTTTTTTATTTGATTTTAAACTAAAAGATGGAATTTAATTTGATTTAAACTGGATTTGGAATTGGATTTTGATTTGATTGGTTTTAAATTTATTAGTAGCAAATATTCTAATTGGGTTTAAATGAATCCTAATTCTTATCCAACAGGGAATTCCTACATCCTATAAATAGGCAGGTACTCCTCCACATTATTTTTTCCAAAATTATTCCATAAAAATTTTTTCCACCCATAAATGTCGTACATCGTGTCGGTGTCCAATCTCTTATTCCATTTTTACACATACAAATACATCATCTTCTTCGTGTCGGACAAATCTCGACACAGTCAAATCCATTACCCTAGCTATCCCCCGTCCATCCACAGACTCATGTTGCCGCCCTTCGACCACCGACAGACCAACGCACCCTCTGCTACTATCCCGACCGTTCTTCGACCACCACTAACACATCACCATCTTTTCACCCGCATTCTCATCCCTGGTCGCCACCCGGCCTTGCCGACTGAACCCAGCCCCAACGGGACCCGACTTTCTTCATCACCTTCCCTCATTAGGTACCACCACCTCTCCATCATCATCAACATTAACACCACCACACCGACCCGCTGCCATCATCCATACCGCATGGCCAGACCAGCCGACAGTCCCAGCCACCACCGCTAACTTCCTTCCTCACCATAACCCCAAAGTCAACACCCAAATCACCACCACCGGCCATCGTCGAATTTCCATAAACTCTACAAAAAAATAAAATAAAAAGAATTAGAATAACGATTGCCACCACCGCTCTTACCTGGACCCGCAGACGAGCGCAGCCTCGCCGACGAACAGCCGAGTCCCACCCTCCTTCTCGTGACCACCTCCATGCATCGTGGCTAGCCGAGCCAGCGCCACCTCGCGTTTCAGCGAGCTCCGTCCGGCTGTAACACCCATATCTCAGAACACGTATTTTGTTAAGCCTGCATGTATATTGGACCTGTATTTTATTTTCTCAGATTCTGGCCTATAATTATATTTTGGCTTAGCTTGCAGATTTTGGTTTTCTCGTAAAATGGGTTTTGACATGGCTTGGTTTTATTTTGTGGAGGAGGATTGGTTTGGTTTGGTTCAACATGCATTTGGAATACCTTAGCCTATGCTCCACCCTCAACACAACATAACCACCCTCATTAAAACCCTACCAACCTTTTCTCTCTCCTCATAACTCTTTTATTTATTTTCTCCATCTCCTTCTTCTTCCTTCCTCTACACAACTCACCAACACCCATAGGCAAGTGTACCTTGCCACCACATGAGAACCCTATTTTATTTGTCCATTAGCTAGATTAGGCCATGGAGATCAACATTAGAACTTGACATTTTGTGATTTGGAGTCTCCTTTGTTCTAGATTTAAGTTTTCTCTATTTTTGGATTTACATGGTTTTGATCCATTTTAGTTGGGTTTTTGTGGGTTTTGATGCTTCCATGTGGAAGAGAACTCAATTTTACTCAAGTTAGAACTTTGAAAATCTAGATTTGGCTTTGATTTGACCAAGATATGAAGAATGGAATTTTTGGTGTTCTTGATGCTTGCTCTCGGCCTGGAGACGAAGACTGCAGCCTGCGCTCTTTAGCGCAGTGCTGGACTGCGCATCCCCTCTCGGCCTGCGCGCTTTAGTGCAGCTCTGACCGCGCTGCTTGCCCCTTGGCGAACTGCACTCAGCCCCATGCGCCATCCATCCATGCGCAGTCTGCTCATGCACAGTCTGCTCATGCGCAGTCGGCTCATGCGCCATCCATTCATGCGCAGTCTGCTCATGCGCCACCTATACCCCTGTGCAGCTCACCCCTGCGCAGTTGGCTTCCCGCGTAATCTAACCCCGCGCGCTTGGACCCTGCACACTTCACCCCTGCGCAGTTCAACCCTGCGCCATCTATTTCCTGCGCCATCTACCCCTGTACAACCCACTGGCCCATGATAATTTGGTTTTATTTCTTGGACTTGGCTTTTCTTTTGTGGATTAGGTTTTGAGATCTTGTTCCACACAGCACGACTACCTTGACCCCAATACGACCTGGCACGATTTTCAGTATTTGATATGACTAGTACGTTTTTCGTGATTTCTGTGATTTATGATCCTAGTACTTCCTGATTTTCTAGAAAATGACCCGATGGGGTGCATTCTTGACTTGTAACCTGATAACTTGATAGTGGCCCATGGCGGCGCACTAACTTGTAACTTGTAACTTGACTTATAACTTGTAACTTGTAACTCAACTCGTATAACCAACTTGACACCGTAGGTGTTCCTGCTTGCTTGCTTGTACAATCCACCTGTTTTGTCTTGCATCATGTCTAGGACGTGACTCCCTGGTTCCCATGGTCAGGGATTTACACTGAATCTGGATTAGGCTAATGATTAGATCAAACTATAGTTCATAGAAAATTTCCAGTCACAGGCAATCTCGTTATCTGGGCACTTTAATTGGACTTGTAGCTTGCCAACGAGTAGAGCACATTTCCAGCACACTGTCATGTGTTGCACCCTCTAAGTCACCTAAGGGTATATCGTCTCCTGGGCGATGTACCCAACCATACTCTCAACCCACGGAAGGATAACCAGATGGTCTGCAGGGCTTGGGACTGGGAAATTCTCACTTGCATCTTGTTAGTAATTAGGCTTGTGATAACCCTAGTTAGTTAAAGTAGTAAGCCATAGTATTTTGCTTGGCCACTTGTGAATGGATGATGTCTAGCCCTGTCTAAGTCTTGTCTAGTTCCTGTACCCTTGTACTCCTGAGCATGATTGTTTTACGTGTTGTAACAATAAATGGATAGGGACAAGTGCTATTCAGGCGAAGGGTAACAACCCCGGTCCTTGTTTGGTTTACGGGTTGTAATCTGGCTCCCGGAGTAGTCTCGTACCCCTAGTCGTTTATTGTCCTGTTGTACTTTTATTACTAGTACTTTCTTCCATTTTTTTATTTTCTGATATGCTTGTTTTGTTCTTATTCGTGGACTCCCTTGTGGCACTTGCTCTTTCTGGGGTTTGACCTAGCTGGTTTTGTGTGGCCAGATTTCGGAGCAGCACCCGAGGATCTACCGAACCTCCAGCCTGATGGTGGCGACTAGAAGGAACCCGGGCTACGAGTGGGATTTCTATTTTGTTTCGCTCACTCTATTGTAAAATTATTCTTTTGAGGCGTTTAGCCGACGAGCACCTGTTAGCTCGATGCACATTTACTTACTATCTGCCTACGGGCTGTAAACATGATTAACAAATCCTAGGGTTGATTATGTATGACTAAACTCTTGCTAGTCCTCACATTTTGTACGACTAGCTTCATGATCAACTGAATATGTAATATTTGGGACGCCTTTTATTGTATATTTGGTGGTCAAACACCTTGTACTTATATTACTTGCTTGAGATTGAGACAATAGGCTTGACCTTAAGAGACCGTTGGCTTGCAGTAAACCCTCATATCTAGACAGTCGTGACCGTATAGCGAGATGGACTTCATTTTAATATATGTAGCTGGCTATGTTCGCCCCCGCTCTCCAGTATTCTGGTTCTGGGACGTGACATAGTTTAAGTGGTGGCCCATGCAGGTCTTATCAATCAAGAAATATGAGGGTTTATCGAATAGATGTCTCAATCAGTACTCGTCCTTGATCTCCTATCATATCCTCTGAATCTCTGGAATCTTGACTTGATCACATGCTTGTATCGTTGATCTGTCCTGGTCCTTCCTTATTGTTTTTTCCTGTGTCGTCTTCTTCAGCGGTACTGTACCTGACCCCGTCGATCAGCAAGGTAGAGCACTTCATGTGGACCAGCAGCCCGAAGATCAAGCCCAGCACTCCGGAGTAGCCTCTAGAGTTGTGCCTACTGGAGGAGAGCCCCCAGTTCAGCCCGTTCAGCCTGCGGAGCCGGATGATGGCACATTGGTAGGTCTTATCAGGATCTTGATAGCTTTCCAGGATCGTCGAGGAGACGCCTTGCACCAGGTAGTGGCAGATGCTTTGACCAGGGGCGGTCACCCAGGGAATAGCGCGGCCAACAGCTTCAAGCGCCTGAACCCTCCATTTTTCGACGGCAGCGAAGATGCGATTGCCGCAGACGCTTGGCTTCAGGATACGGAGGTGATTCTGGAAGCAGCTAGAACACCCGAGAATGAGAAGGTGGCCGTAGTACGGCTACAGTTGCTGGACTTGGCTCGCAGTTGGTGGGCGACACAAGCCATGGGATTAGTGGCACCCATTGCTTGGGCGGTATTTAGAGAAAGATTCCAGACGAAGTATTTTGATGCTGTAGCTCGGTACAACCTACAGACGAGATTTACCAACTTGAAGCAAGGAGGCAGAACAGTTGACAGTTATGCATCTGAGTTTTTTAGACTCAGTAGGTTTGCCCCCACCTTGGTGGCGACCGAGTTTGATAGGGCCCAGCGGTTCCAACAGGGACTGTATTTGGAGATCTTGTTGGCAGTCGAGTAATTCGAGCACCAGACGTTCGATGCAGTATTAAGAGCAGCTAGGAGGCATGAGTATACCTCCCAGAGGATCGTAGATAGGACTGGAGGTAGGAAGCGATCCCACAGCCAGATGCACCCATCATCAGCTCCAGCCCCGGTAGCTAGGAGTTTGACCATTGGAACTCCGAGGCGGGCGGCCTCAGTAACGTCGGTTCAGCATTCAACCCTGACGTACCCACAGCAGTAGAAGCAGAAATAGACTTCCGCGATGGGATGTTCTCATTGCGGGAAGCCAGGCCATGTGGTGGCAGATTGTCGTAGGGCGCAAGGATTGTGCCTGGCTTGTGGAGCGGCAGATCACAAGATAGGAGCATGCCCGAATAGGGGTAGTTCATCCTCTTCCAACCTAACCAGTTTGATAGGGCCCAGCGGTTCCAGCAGGGACTGTATTTGGAGATCTTGTTGGCAGTCGAGTAATTCGAGCACCAGACGTTCGATGCAGTATTAAGAGCAGCTAGGAGGCATGAGTATACCTCCCAGAGGATCGTAGATAGGACTGGAGGTAGGAAGCGATCCCACAGCCAGATGCACCCATCATCAGCTCCAGTCCCGGTAGCTAGGAGTTTGACCATTGGAACTCCGAGGCGGGCGACCTCAGTAACGTCGGTTCAGCATTCAACCCTGACGTACCCACAGCAGCAGAAGCAGAAATAGACTTCCGCGATGGGATGTTCTCATTGCGGGAAGCCAGGCCATGTGGTGGCAGATTGTCGTAGGGCGCAAGGATTGTGCCTGGCTTGTGGAGCGACAGATCACAAGATAGGAGCATGCCCGAATAGGGGTAGTTCATCCTCTTCCAACCTAACCAGTCCATCGGTTAGGGGACCAGCACCTGTGCAGCAGCAGCAGTACCCGAGGCCATTGTTGCCTCAGGCCGAGGCATTTCATCAGCAGAACCAGCAGCAGTATACCCAAGCCCAAGTGCAGAGCAGGCAGAAAGGTTTCCAACAGAGGGGACCCGTAGCTAAAGGTCAGGCTATAATGATGGCTATGGAAGAAGAAGTTGCACCAGGTGAGGTAGTGGCAGGTACTATTCTCGTCAACTCCTCTCCAGCATTGGTATTATTTGATTCTGGTACATCGCATTCATTCATGTCTGCACGATTCGCGACACGGATAGGATTGGAGCCAGAGTCATTATCAGTAAGACTCAATATACTTACTGGTAATGGTCTTGTGGGAGTAGATCGAGTGTTTTCCTCGTGTCGGATCGTAGTTAGCGGTAGAGAGTTCTCTGCTAGATTTATAGAGTTCCCTATGGCAGACTATGATGTAGTCTTAGGCATGGATTGGTTGAGGAACCAGTATGCTAGGATAGACTGCCATGTTGGCAGAGTTGTTTTCAGCATTCCAGGAGAGCCAGAGTTTTTATTTTCCAGAGGCGCAGTGGAACCATCATCCCCAGTGTTGCGGATGGCAGTAGCAGCAGTGCAGTTATCCAAGATAGTTGAAGAATTTCCAGATGTTTTCCCAGAAGAGCTTCCAGGAATACCGCCAAAGCGGGAGATCGAGTTCACTATAGACTTAATCCCTGGAACAGTACCAGTATCAGAGCGAGTCTACAGAATGGCGCCTTCAGAGTTGGAGATTTTGTACAAGATGATTGAAAAACTCAGGACCAAGGGATAAATTCGTACAAGTAGATCGCCTTAGGGAGCCCCGATGCTTCTTGTGAAAAAGAAGGATGGTACGTCCAGGTTATGTGTAGATTATCGTACCCTGAACTCAGTGACAATCAAGAACAGATACCCTCTTCCGAGGATAGATGACTTGTTTGATCAACTCAAAGGGGCTTTAGTATTCTCGAAGATAGACTTGCGGTCAGGATACCATCAGATCAGAGTCAGAGAGCAGGACATCCCGAAGACAGCGTTTAGATCGAGATATGGGCATTGGGAGTTCCTTGTTATGTCCTTTGGAGCGACCAATGCGTCGGCCGTATTCATGGACCTCATGAATCGCATTTTCATGCCTTACTTGGATCAGTTCATGATCGTGTTCCTAGATGATATCCTGGTCTACAGTAAGAGCGAAGCAGAGCACGAGCAGCATCTCAGAATCGTCCTTCAGACGCTTAGAGAGCATCAGTTGTACGCCAAGTTCAGTAAATGCGAGTTCTGGCTCG
Source organism: Iris pallida (assembly GCA_029216955.1). Classification (NCBI taxonomy): domain Eukaryota; kingdom Viridiplantae; phylum Streptophyta; class Magnoliopsida; order Asparagales; family Iridaceae; genus Iris; species Iris pallida. The sequence continues at coordinate 27,856,445 of JANAVB010042020.1, read as the reverse complement.
ATCACATTTCGTACTTGGGTCACATCATTACCCGAGGAGGAGTGGAAGTGGATCCCCAAAAGATTGTGGCCATCGAGTCATGGCCAGTGCCTAGTTCAGTGGCAGAGGTTCGCAGTTTCCTTAGATTGGTCGGTTACTATCGGCGATTTGTATCAGATTTTGCAAGGATTTCAGCGCCGATGACCCAGTTGACCCGCAAGGATGTGTAGTGTGCTTGGACAGCAGAGTGTCAGGAATCATTTGAGAAGTTGAAGCGAGGCTTGATAACGGCTCCCATTCTCACACTTCCAGATGGAACCGGAGGATTCACAGTTTATTACGACGCTTCAGGCAGAGGATTGGGGTGTGTCTTGATGCAGTATGGGAAGGTAATATCTTATGCACCACGCCAACTTCGTGATCATGAGAAGAATTACCCGACCCACGACTTGGAACTGGCAGCAGTAGTGTTTGCACTTAAGTTGTGGAGACACTACTTGTACGGAGATAGAGTGGAGATATTTACTGATCACAAGAGCCTGAAGTATGTTTTCACCCAGAAGGACCTTAATATGCGGCAGAGAAGATGGCTTGAGCTATTGGTGGACTACGATGTAGATTTGTAGTATCATCCAGGGAAGGCCGACGTAGTAGCAGACGCGTTGAGCAGGAGAGCCGAAGTTTATTTCCTGACGGTGCAACCAGACTTATTGGCAGATCTTCAGAAGATGGGAATTGAAGTGGTTCTTCCTACCAGTGTGGCATTGATGGCCAGTCTACAGGTTCAGTCCAGCATAGTTGAGAGAATCCGGGTAGCGCAGTCTACAGATTCCAAAATTTAGCGGCTCATAACAGAGTGCGAGGCAGAAAGAAGGCCAGAGTTGTGCATTCATGAAGATGGTACACTTCGGCACGGCACTCGTCTTTGTGTACCCAGTAGAGATATCAGACAGAAGGTCATGGCAGAAGCTCACAGTTCACAGTATTCTATTCATCCCGGTGGCACGAAGATGTACCGTGATATTCGTCAGTATTTCTGGTGGAATGACATGAAGAGGGAGATAGCCCGGTTTGTCTCTCGGTGTTTGTTTTGCCAGCAGGTTAAAGCTGAACATCAGAGGCCCGCTGGACTTCTTCAGTCCTTGCCGATTCCAGAATGGAAGTGGGAGCATGTGACCATAGATTTTGTGACTGGATTGCCTAGATCCCCGGCTGGTCGAGATGCTATTTGGGTTATAGTTGACCGGCTCACGAAGGTGGCTCATTTTCTCCCATTCAGAGTTGGGCAGTCTACGGCTCAGCTAGCAGAGATGTTGTCACCCCCATTTCCTGTATTATGTATTTATGCTCGTATTTGATTTTGGCACGTATTTAATTTTCTCGACTTGCGGATTTTGGTTTCTCGTAAATGGGTTTTGGACCATGGCTTGGTTTTATTTTGTGGAAGTTGGTTTGGTTTGGTTCATCATGAGTGGAACACTTTAACCTACACTCTACCCTCAACACAACACAACCACCCTCATTATATCTCCACCAAACTTTCTCTCTCCTCTTTACTCTCCATTAATTTTCTTCTTCTTCCTTCTTCCACACAACTCCCCAACCCATTAGGCAAGTGCACCTTGCCATCAAATAAGCACCACTTTTTATTTGTCCATTAGCTAGATTAGGCCATGGAGAACAACTTTAGAACTTGACATTTTGTGATTTGGAGCTTTCCTTTTTCTAGATCTAGGTTTTAACCATTTTTGAAAATCCTTAGTTTTGACCTATTAAACTTCGATTTTTGCATGTTTTGATGCTTCCATGTGGAAGAGAATTCGATTTTACTCAAGTTAGAACTTTGAAAATCTAGATTTGCTTTTAATTTGGCTAAGTTATGAAGAATTGAAGTTCTTGGTGTTCTTGGACTTGCTCTCGGCCAGGAAGAACAGCCCTCTGCCTTGCGCTTTTTAGCGCATGGCCGATTGCGCACCCCCGGCCTGTGCTCTTTAGCGCATGGCCGATTGTGCAATCACTTGGCCAGTGCTTTGCGCTGCGCTGGATTGCGCTGGCGCAAGCTAGCCATGCGCAAGCCAGCCATGCGCAATCCACCCCTGCGCAATCGACCATTGCGCAATCCACCCCTGCGCAATCCTCCTGTACGTAATCCATCTGCTGCGCCATCCACTCCTGCGCAGTTGGTACCCTGCGCAGCTCACTCCTGCGCAGTTGGTACCCTGCGCAGCTCACCCTGCGCAGTTGGCCTCCTGGCGCACTTGACTCCTGTACAATCCAACCCCCTGACCCCTTGCGCAAACCATTGGCTCTTGGAGATTAGGTTTTATTTTCTTTAAGCCTGGCTCTTCTATAGTCCTATATATATTGATATTGTCTTAGATATTTTACGCCCATTTTATATCCTTACGCCTTTTGTCATGAACTTGATTTTACTTAATATGTTTGGAATGTCTATTGTACATGGCATGGTATGACAAGGACCTAGCATAACACGACAGTGACCCATAGTGGTGCACTCCTGACATGACCAACCTGACATGACAGTGACCCGTAGTGGTGCACTCCTAACAAGCACCCTGACATGATTTATCTTGATAACTTGATAGTGGCCCGTGGCGGCACACTCCTGACTTGACTTGACTTGTAACTTGTAATTAACTCGTATAATCAACTTGACACCGTGGGTATTCCTGCTTGCTTGTTTGTACAATCCACTTGTCTTGTCTTGCATCATGTCTAGGATGCGACTTCCTGGGTACCACGGCCAGGGACTCGCGCTAAATTGGATTAGGCTAATTATTATATCAAACTAGAACATGGAGAATTCCCAGTCCCAGGCAATCTCGTTATCTGGGCACTTTAATAGACTTGTAGCTTGCCGACGAGTAGAGCACATTTCCAGCACACTGTCATGTGTTGCACCCTCTAAGTCACCTAAGGGTACATTTGTCTCCCGGGCAATGTACCCACCTATAACTCTCAACCCGCGAAAGGATAACTGGATGGTCTGCAGGGCTTGGGACTGGAGTTTCTCACTTGCATCTTGTTAGTAATTAAGGCTTGTGATAACCCTAGTTAGTTAAAGTAGTAAGCCGTAGTACTTGCTTGGCTAATTGCGAATGGATGGTGTCCAACCTTGTCTGAGTCTTGTCTAGCTCCAGTACCTGCTATCTCCTGAGCATGTTTGTTTTACTTATCTTAATGATAAATGAGTAGAGACAGTGAGCTATTCAGGCGAAGGGTTACAACCCCGGTCCTTGTCTGGTTTAAGCATTGTAACCTGGCTCCCGGAATGGTTCCACGTCCCTAGTCATTTATCGCCCAGTGTACCTTCCTACTTGTACTTTCTTTTATTCTTTATGTTCTGATATGCTGGCTTTTGTTCTTATTTGTGGCCTCCTTTGTGGCACTTGCTCTTTCTGGGGTTTGACCCAGCTGGTTTTGTGTGGCCAGATTTCGGAGCAGCTCCCGAGGATCTACCAAGCTTCCAGCCCAATGGTGACAACTAGACGGAACCCGGGCCAAGAGTGGATTTTCCTTTTTGTTTTATCCACTTATATGTAAATTTATTCTTTTGAGGCGTTTAGCCGACGAGCACCTATTAGCTCGATGCACATTTACTTACTGTCTGCCTACGGGCTGTAAACATGATTAACAAATCCTAGGGTTGATCATGTATGACTGAACTCTTGCTAGTCCTATCATTTTGTACGACTAGCTTCATGATCATCCAATATGTAATATTTGGGACGCCTTATATATATATATTTGATGCTCTAACATCTTGTAACTCTGTTAATTGCTTGAGATTGAGACAATAGGCTTGACCTTAAGAGACTGCTGACTTATAGTAAACCCTCATATCTAGACAGCCGTGACCGTATAGTTGAGATGTATTCTATTTCAATATACGTAGCTGGCTATGTCTGCCCCCGCTCTCCAGTATTCTGGTTCTGGGGCGTGACAGATGTACCTCAAACAGATTATCAGGCTTCACGGAGTGCCCGTCAGAATCACCTCGGACCGAGATTCAAGGTTTATATCACACTTTTGGCGTAGCCTGCAAGAGAGTTTGGGGACTCGTCTCCAGTTCATCTCAGATTATCATCCACAGACAGATGGCCAGTCAGAGCGCACAATCCAGACCCTTGAAGACATGTTGAGATCTTGTACACTTGACTTCGGTGGTTCGTGGAAAGATCAACGGCACCTGGTAGAGTTCTCGTACAATAATAGCTTCCAGGCCAGCATCCAGATGGCACCATTCGAGGCTCTGTATGGTAGGAAGTGCAGATCCCCGCTAGCGTGGGATGATGTTGGATAGAGATAGATGCTCGGTCCAGAAATGATTGTCCAGACAGTTGAGGTGGTCAGAAGAGTCCGGGATCATCTTCGAGTTGCCCAAGACCGCCAGCGACATTGGGCCGATGCCCATCGACGTCCCTTAGAGTTTGCTATCGGCGACCATGTATTTCTTAGGATCTCGCCTAACCGCGGCGTCATTCTCTTTGGCGTACGGGGAAAGCTTAGTCCTAGGTATATAGGGCCGTTCGATATCCTGGAGCGAGTATGAGATGTAGCCTATCGTCTTTCTCTTCTGCCGTCGCTAAGTGAGGTGCATGATGTATTCCATGTATCCCAATTACGACGGTATATCCCGAACCCGAGCCATATCCTAGACCATTCAGAATTGGTTGTTGGTACCAACCTTTCGTACGAGGAGAGGCCCGTGTCTATATTGGACCGGAGAGAGAAGATACTCAAGAACAAGACTATTAGTTTAGTCCGTGTTGCTTGGGGTTATCACTCTCTAGGTGAGTCAACGTGGGAGCGTGAGGACGACATCCGATCGCGATATCCCTACCTGTTTGACTCTTAAGGTATAATATCTTCCTTATGCCTTATGCCTTCCGTCCTTGCTTGCATGCGTGATTGTTTGATTGACTGCTTAGTACAGCTTGCATGTAAATAAGTATGACTTATCCTTGTCTCTCTAGCCTCTTAAATTAAATTCCGAGGACGAAATTCTTTTAAGGTGGGTAGAGTTGTGACACCCATATCTCAGAACACGTATTTTGTTAAGCCTGCATGTATCTTGGACCTGTATTTTATTTTCTCAGATTCTGGCCTGTAATTTTATTTTGGCTTAGCTTGCAGATTTTGGTTTTCTCATAAAATGGGTTTTGACATGGCTTGGTTTTATTTTGTGGAGGAGGATTGGTTTGGTTTGGTTCAACATGCATTTGGAACACCTTAGCCTATGCTCCACCCTCAACACAATATAACCACCCTCATTAAAACCCTACCAACCTTTTCTCTCTCCTCATAACTCTTTTATTTATTTTCTCCATCTCCTTCCTCTACACAACTCACCAACACCCATAGGCAAGTGCACCTTGCCACCACACGAGAACCCTATTTTATTTGTCTATTAGCTAGATTAGGCCATGGAGATCAACATTAGAACTTGATATTTTGTGATTTGGAGTCTCATTTGTTCTAGATCTAAGTTTTCTCTATTTTCGGATTTATATGGTTTTAATCCATTTTAGTTGGGTTTTTGTGGGTTTTGATGCTTCCATGTGGAAGAGAACTCAATTTTACTCAAGTTAGAATCTAGATTTGGCTTTGATTTGACCAAGATATGAAGAATGGAATTTTTGGTCTTCTTGATGCTTGCTCTCGGCCTGGAGACGAAGACTGCAGCCTGCGCTCTTTAGCGCAGTGCTGGACTACGCATCCCCTCTCGGCCTGCGCTCTTTAGCGCAGCGCCAACCGCGCTGCTTGCCCCTTGGCGAACTGTGCTCAGCCCCATGCGCCATCCATCCATGCGCAGTCTGCTCAAGCGCAGTCTGCTCATGCGCAGTCTGCTCATGCGCAGCCTGCTCATGCGCAGTCGGCTCATGCGCCATCCATTCATGCAGTCTGCTCATGCGCCACCTATACCCCTGCGCTGCTCACCCCTGCGCAGTTGGCTCCCCGCGCAATCTAACCCCGCGCGCATGGACCCTGCGCACTTCACCCCTGCGCAGTTCAACCCTGCGCCGTCTATTTCCTGCGCCATCCACCCCTGTGCAACCCACTGGCCCATGATGATTTAGTTTTATTTCTTGGACTTGGCTTCTCTTTTGTGGATTAGGTTTTGAGATCTTGTTCCACATAGCATGACTACCTTGACCCCAACACGACCTGGCACGATTTTCAGTATTTGATATGACTAGTACGATTTTCATGATTTCTGTGATTTATGATCCTAATACTTCCTGATTTTCTAGAAAATGACCCGATGGGGTGCATTCTTGACTTGTAACCTGATAACTTGATAATTGGACTTGTAGCTTGCCAACGAGTAGAGCACATTTCCAGCACACTGTCATGTGTTGCACCCTCTAAGTCACCTAAGGGTATATCGTCTCCTGGGCGATGTACCCAACCATACTCTCAACCCGCAGAAGGATAACCGGATGGTCTGCAGGACTTGGGACTGGGAAATTCTCACTTGCATCTTGTTAGTAATTAGGCTTGTGATAACCCTAGTTAGTTAAAGTAGTAAGCCGTAGTATTTTGCTTGGCCGCTTGTGAATGGATGATGTCTAGCCCTGTCTAAGTCTTGTCTAGTTCATGTACCCTGGTACTCCAGAGCATGATTGTTTTACTTGTTGTAACAATAAATGGATAGGGACAAGTGCTATTCAGGCGAAGGGTTACAACCCCGGTCCTTGTTTGGTTTACGGGTTGTAATCTGGCTCCCGGAGTAGTCTCGTACCCCTAGTCGTTTATTGTCCTGCTGTACTTTTATTACTAGTACTTTTTTCCATTTTCTTATGTTCTGATATGCTGGTTTTGTTCTTATTCGTGGCCTCCCTTGTGGCACTTGCTCTTTCTGGGGTTTGACCCAGCTGGTTTTGTGTGGCCAGATTTCGGAGCAGCACCCGAGGATCTACCGAACCTCCAGTCCGATGGTGGCGACTAGAAGGAACCCGGGCTACGAGTAGGTTTTCCATTTTATTTCGCTCACTCTATTGTAAAATTATTCTTTTGAGGCGTTTAGCCGACGAGCACCTGTTAGCTCGATGCACATTTACTTACTGTCTGCCTATGGGCTGTAAACATGATTAACAAATCCAAGGGTTGATCATGTATGACTAAACTCTTGCTAGTCCTCGCATTTTGTACGACTAGCTTCATGATCAACTGAATATGTAATATTTGGGACGACTTTTATTGTATATTTGGTGGTCAAACATCTTGTACTTATATTACTTGCTTGAGATTAAGACAATAGGCTTGACCTTAAGAGACCGTTGGCTTGCAGTAAACCCTCATATCTAGACAGCCGTGACCGTATAGCGATATGGACTTCATTTCAATATACGTAGCTGGCTATGTTCGCCCCCGCTCTCCAGTATTCTGGTTCTGGGGCGTGACACCGGCACTGCGACCAACCGTCGCCCTGCGTCAGCCCATCCCGCCATCGAAACCCCCATCGCCAAACCCCCAGATCCGCCCGACTTCTCACCAAACTCTGGCCGTTCCTCCACTGTTCCTCCGTCGCGAAAACCCCTCTCCGCCTCTCTCCAGCCTCGCCTGAAACCCCCGCTGTAAAATCCCTAAATTTCTACTATTTTTTTATTATTAAATTTGGTACCGATTTAAAATTTTGTATTGTACGTCGCGTAATCGTATTTTACGTCGTGCACGAAATTTTATTTTGCTCGACGAGTGCGAATATGTGCGAGCGTACATATTTTAGAAAAATATTTTATTTATTATTTTATAGTTTCAAAATAATATATGCAATAATTATTTCACTATCATTACCAAGTTGTTATTTTATTTACTAAAAGCCTTCATTTATGCAATTATTAAGAATAATTAATATTTTTATTGTATACTAGAAAAACATAATTATGAAAATATTATTTGTGTATACATATATATTTGTAATTATTTATTGGTTATTTTAAATATTATGTAATTTTTGAAATTATTATTAATAGTATTTTTGGAAAAAAAATATTTGGAAGATATTGTGGCCATTTAAATCGTGATTTGATTTTTGGATTTATTTAAATAGATATCCATATTAGAATTTGATTTATTGATTTGATTTAAACTAAAATTTTAATTAGATTTAAATTGGATTTGATTTCATTATTTTAAATTAAATAGATAATTATCTACTTTGGGTTTTAAAGATTCCTAATTCCTATCCAATTGGAAATTCCCACATCCTATAAATAGGCAGGTACTCCTCCAATTTTTATCATCCACCAAATTGTCTCCACAAATAAAACTCGTGCATCGTGTCGGTGTCCAACCTTTTTTCGTATCAGCCTGTGTCGGCAGGTGTCTTTCCACTAATTAAATTCTTTATAAATACATTCGTTCCCTTCTTGGCGTCCGACAATTCCGGACCTCATCATCATCCTCGTGTCCGACACTAGGACACGATCCATAACCCTAGCCCTAATCCTAAACCTAGTTACAACTCCGTCCTCCACCATTTCCCATCACCCATCATCACCACTTCCACCACCACCCGCCACCACCTGTCGTCGCCGTCACACCAACAGCTCCGCCAACACCCGACCAACACGGCCACAACCACCACGAACCCTACCATCCTTTCCCCGACACACCGACCCCAGCCCTGCCCCTGGCCACGATAACACCGCCTCTACTAAAAGCCCAGCACCACAGAAATAAAGGAAAAGAACTAAAAAGACACACCACCACCAACCATCCGCGGCCACCACCGCCGTTGCCACGGCCAAGGACGGTCGGACTCGACCACCATCATACATGAAGATAGGAAAATCCTTACCTAACCGGACCCGCGAGCTCCACGCTGGCCAACCTCCGCTCCGACCCGTGGTGCGCCTCCGCCGCCGCGTCGACAGTGTCGACCCGCCGCCCTACGCCGCAGCCGCTCGCCCCTTCTTCCCTAGATCCATCTCTCCTCCGCCGCAGATCCGACGTCGAGCCCACCACCGCGGCCAGCAAACGCCGCGGCCACCGCCTCGCTCCTCCCAACCAGCGCCCGCCACCGTTCTTTCCGACCCCGACCCTCTTCCGCAGCCCCGCTCCCGTCGACCACAGCCGCCCTTCGTCTTAGTTGTGCGCGCGAAGCTGCCGGCCCCGCGCCTCCGCCTCCGCGCCAGGCGGCAGCCGTCGATGGAGAAACTCCCGCCGCCTCTTTCTTCCTCCCGCGTCCGCCACGGCCGGCGCCGACCGTCCCTCCACTAAACTCCGGCGCCAACCCTCTCCTCCCCCGTCGTCTTCCTCCGCCGATTGACTCAGCCGGCGACGCCGAGCTTCCGCCGAGCCCTGCACCGCCTCTTCCTCCCGATCGTCCCGTTCCCTCTCCCCGACCTCTCCCGACTTCTCCCCTTCCTTTGCTCCCCTCTTCTTCTTCCTACAGCTGCTGCTGTTTCTTTTTTTAATATCTCACTCTTTGCTTTTTCTCTCTCTCTCTCTCTCTTCCAAAAAAATGTAGGAAGAAACCCCTTACTTTCCTGTTTTGTTTCGATAACAGCACAGCTGTGCTGAGTCTTTTTACCTTAATTTTTGTCATTTTCTTTTTATATTTTTATTTTTTTTACTAATTGAATTATTGTTGAATTCTGTAATATTACTATTACAAAAAGTATTTATATAAATACCTGTATATTTAATATATATTGAAATATAGTCATACACATATTTTGACCCATAAAATACATATTTTTAATTAAGGATGTCTACTACCTTTCAGATACACCTAAAATATTTTTAGTATATTATTATCATTAATATCATTTTTTATTGTTGAAATTAATACTAGTATTATTGTTAGTACACCATTAGTATTATTTTATTTTATTTTATTTTTCTTCTAAAAAGTCTATTTTGTACCTAAAATAAATTAATGGGCTTAATCATATATGTAATTTCAAACTAAATTTCAAAAGCCTAATAAAAATTTATTGGTGTCATATTTTAAGTAAAGCTTTTTGATTAAAATATTATAGTATTATTTTTCTAATTAAATTATTTTTGGCACTTTCAAGTATATCTTCTTACCTAAAAGTATTCTCTCAACAAATTATTTACAGCTATCAAAACTACTTTTAAAATAAGATATTTATTTATTTATTTATTTCCGTAAATCTCCTCGATTACCAATTCTTGACCATGACTAATCATGTTCCTATTCTTTCCAATCTAGATTACCTTATGTCCATCCTAACCAATTTGACCCTTCTGGACCCAATGAAATTGTCTGTGCCACCATCCGAGGTCACCATGTATAGTTGTTGCACCGAAGTCACAGTTCGTGCCACATTGATCATTGCAGTACACCAGGCGTCCTACCAGGCAAGACACCTTGCCATTAGCTGTTTATTTATTTTAGCTCATATTTCATGCATTACTTATTTTTTTATGCAAAATAAACTGTGATACATGGCATACCTGTTAGAACTTATCGTTCATTTATATTTCCTGCTGTGTATTATTTTCTTACAAATTAAACCTAGATTTAAGGGACCACCATGTGTGTTGCATTCATTGGCCTTGACACGTTGTAACACGGAGTTGTGTGCCGCAAGTAGAACACGAAAGTACGTGATTGGCTGGCCACCAGTACGTACAAGCCGTACGATAGGAATAACCGCTAATAGAGGTTGCATTCTAGTTTGACTTAGCGGTTATAGAGGTTACTGTTGTGGATACAACAAAGTAGGCATTGGGCGGGGAGGACAATTCCTTAGCGTATGGGCTTCGATGCACTTTCCTTTTTGTAACCCGTGAGCTCCGCCGGAGACACGGGTCAGATTACCCATGATTACTGACGGCCACTGACGATTCTGCGGAACGTCATGCTCTTACTGATGGGGCCTCTGGTGCCCAAGGGAGACTACGCCGATCCTATTTAGCCAGGGCCCATACGTAGGAAGGATTGTTCTTAACTACATTTTACTTAGAACGGTAGGCTATCTTTATCCGTTATGTACGAGTACTTTTGGTTTGGGTACTTGTATCTGACCGTGACTTGGAACAATAATTTGTCGTGGATTAGTTCATCACATCTTGTCCTTGTTTGGTTGTAGGTGTGACTTACTACTTCGATGAGAAGGTATTGAACCTTGTTGGGGTCCGGATACCATATTGGATTCATAGCATGGGAAAATACGTTACCGTGAATTAGTTTACCATCTCATGTCCTTGTTTGGTTGGGGGGATGGTACGCTCGTTCAGTAGGTGCGTATTGGAACATATTATAATTCGATTTACTTATTTATTTGAGCAATATTTATTCAGTTTATATGGCATGATATTATGTGTCGTGTTACGTCCCTCTGAGGACCTGGTTATCTTCCCAGGTGTGTGCTATTATCTTTCGCAGGTGTTCTAGCTCTAGCCGTGGTCTTTGCTACTTCTTCGAGGATGATTGCATTTGGATCGTCTTCACTTCGCTCGCCACTCATTTCCTTTTCTATGTACTTTTCCTTATTTTGTTGGTAGTGGATTTGTTTCCACCCAACCTATTGTATCAAGACAATTCATTATTATTATATGATTCATTTATTTTGCGTGGATGAGATTAGTTATGGTTCTACTGCATTTTACAACTTATGTATTTATACGAGGCTTCCATATATTGGAGTATACTTCGTATGAATACAGCTGGCATGTCTACGTCCCTAGTCCTACGTATTTTGGGACTGGGGCGTTACATGTTTTTGTGGTGGCCCATGCAGGTCAAGATAAATTGTTTGGTTACTTTACCGTACCAAGCAAGCCTGCGTATAGGATTAGAAGTTTAGGATCTCATCCACATACCTGACCTCTTTTCTTGATTTTATCTACCGTTTGACTCATCAATTGCATCTTGCTTGCTTCCTTCCATCCCTATTCTTATCTTCCTTTCGTGCTTGCTAGAGATTGACCCTACTAGTTAGTTTCCCAAAACACCATTAGTTTAATTCTTTAAGTTGGGTAGAATACCTTATGTCCTAGAAACCCCTTTGACCTAGTGACCTATATTAGCAAGCTTATTTAGATCCTAGAATCTAGAGGACCTAACCCGTCTAGCCAACCAAGGACTTGGACAAGAAGACTATAGGACGACTGTATAACTTAGAATCATTCTGCCTTCTTTTAATCTAAATATCTCGTGCCTATGTTTTTACCACTTTGACTAATGTTGCAACTATAATCTAGTTTTGCAAACTCATCCATTTATCGAGTTTGTTCATGACTTATGCTATTGAGCGCGCTCACTAACATATTGTCTAATCAGAACCGGTGCATGATGGTCTGATCAACCGAGTACATTTTGGTTCGCCTTTGTCTATTATTCTACGTGGGTGGAACATAGCTAAACTTGTCCTCTAGAATCCCATCCACGACTGCCTTGGCAATTCCTTTGAAATTTCCGGTCATCCTTGAATCACATACTCGTATTTGATAATATCGTCTTGAAACTCCTTATTGCGTTCGCCTTCACCTATTTTAGAAAGACGAAGGCGTAGTACTAGAATTTCCTCTAGCCTTCCTACCAATTATGACCGTTATCACTCAAGGTTGTTATATCCTCATCCTAAACTGCTCGTTCTTATCTCGGTCCTACATTTACTCTCATGACCTTCTAATCACTTAAGTTATGAGTGACCCAAATCGCTCTCTCAAACGTGCCAGCAACCAACTCCTAAGAAACCATATCTTTAAGATCTCTAATCTATTCTTCTCTAGATAACACACTAGCCTTTACCGCGTGTTTTATTGCTATCCCATGATTACTCTTGCCGTTATTAAAGTCGTGATTTCCTAAAGCATGATTGTGTTGGAAGTTGTGAACAATTATTCCTCACCGATACCTCCTTTGCCTTTCACTCCCCTCCTAATTCTTAATTTCGAGGACGAAAATCTTTTAAGTTGGGTAGGATGTAAAACCCCTAAATTTCTACTATTTTTTTATTATTAAATTTGGTACCGATTTAAAATTTTGTATTGTACGTCGCGTAATCGTATTTTACGTCGCGCACGAAATTTTATTTTGCTCGACGAGTGCGAATATGTGCGAGCGTACATATTTTAGAAAAATATTTTATTTATTATTTTATAGTTTCAAAATAATATATGCAATAATTATTTTACTATCATTACCAAGTTGTTATTTTATTTACTGAAAGCCTTCATTTATGCAATTATTAAGAATAATTAATATTTTTATTGTATACTAGAAAAATATAATTATGAAAATATTATTTGTGTATACATATATATTTGTAATTATTTATTGGTTATTTTAAATATTATGTAATTTTTGAAATTATTATTAATAGTATTTTTGGAAAAAAAATATTTGGAAGATATTGTGGCCATTTAAATCGTGATTTGATTTTTGGATTTATTTAAATAGATATCCATATTAGAATTTGATTTATTGATTTGATTTAAACTAAAATTTTAATTAGATTTAAATTGGATTTGATTTCATTATTTTAAATTAAATAGATAATTATCTACTTTGGGTTTTAAAGATTCTTAATTCCTATCCAATTGGGAATTCCCACATCCTATAAATAGGTAGGTACTCCTCCAATTTTTATCATCCACCAAATTGTCTCACAAATAAAACCCGTGCATCGTGTCGGTGTCCAACCTTTTTCTGTGTCAGCCCGTGTCGGCAGGTGTCTTTCCACTAATTAAATTCTTTACAAATACATTCGTTCCCTACTTGGCGTCCGACAATTCCGGACCTCATCATCATCCTCGTGTCCGACACTAGGACACGATCCATAACCCTAGCCCTAATTTTAAACCTAGTTACTACTCCGTCCTCCACCATTCCCCATCACCCATCATCACCACTTCCACCACCACCCGCCACCACCCGTCGTCGCCGTCACACCAACAGCTCCACCAACACCCGACCAATATGGCCACAACCACCACGAACCCTACCATCCTGTCCCCGACACACCGACCCCAGCCCTGCCCCTGGCCACGATAACACCGCCTCTACCAAAAGCCCAGCACCACAGAAATAAAAGAAAAGAACTAAAAAGACACACCACCACCAACCATCCGCGGACACCACCGCCGTTGCTACGGCCAAGGACGGCCGGACTCCACCACCATCATACATGAAGATAGGAAAATCCTTACCTAACTGGACTCGCGAGCTCCACACTGGCCAACCTCCGCTCCGACCCGCGGTGCGCCTCCGCCGCCGCGTCGACAGTGCCGACCCGCCGCCCTACGTCGCAGCCGCTCGCCCCTTCTTCCCTAGATCCATCTCTCCTCCGCCGCAGATCCGGCGTCGAGCCCACCACCGCGGCCAGCAAACGCCGCGGCCACCGCCTCGCTCCTCCCAACTAGCGCCCGCCACCGTTCTTTCCGACCCCGACCCTATTTCCCAGCCCCGCTCCCCGTCGACCACAACCGCCCTTCGTCGTAGTTGTACGCGCGGAGCTGCCGGCCCCGCGCCTTCGCCTCCGCGCCAGGCGGCAGCCGTCGATGGAGAAACTCCCGCCGCCTCTTTCTTCCTCCCGTGTCCGCCACGGCTGGCGCCGACCGTCCCTCCGCTAAACTCCGGCGCCAACCCTCTCCTCCCTCGTCGTCTTCCTCCGCCGATCGACTCAGCCGGTGACGCCGAGCTTCCGCCGAGCCCTGCACCGCCTCTTCCTCCCGATCGTCCCGTTCCCCTCTCCCCGACCTCTCTCGACTTCTCCCCTTCCTTTGCTCCCCTCTTCTTCTTCTTCCTACAGCTGCTGCTGTTTCTTTTTTTTAATATCTCACTCTTTGCTTTTTCTCTCTCTCTCTCTCTTCCAAAAAAATGTAGGAAGAAACCCCTTACTTTCCTGTTTTGTTTCGATAACAGCACAGCTGTGCTGAGTCTTTTTACCTTAATTTTTGTCATTTCTTTTTATATTTTTATTTTTTTACTAATTGAATTATTGTTGAATTCTGTAATATTACTATTTACAAAAAGTATTTATATAAATACCAGTATATTTAATATATATTGAAATATAGTCATACATATATTTTGACCCATAAAATACATATTTTTAATTAAGGATGTCTACTACCTTTCAGATACACCTAAAATATTTTTAGTATATTATTACCATTAATGTCATTTTTTATTGTTGAAATTAATACTAGTATTATTGTTAGTACACCATTAGTATTATTTTATTTTATTTTATTTTTCTTCTAAAAAGTCTATTTTGTACCTAAAATAAATTAATGGGCTTGATCATATATGTAATTTCAAACTAAATTTCAAAAGCCTAATAAAAATTTATTGGTGTCATATTTTAAGTAAAGCTTTTTGATTAAAATATTATAGTATTATTTTTCGAATTAAATTATTTTTGGCACTTTCAAGTATATCTTCTTACCTAAAAGTATTCTCTCAACAAATTATTTACAGCTATCAAAACTACTTTTAAAATAAGATATTTATTTATTTATTTTCGCAAATCTCCTCGATTACCAATTCTTGACCATGACTAATCATGTTCCTATTCTTTCCAATCTAGACTACCTTATGTCCATCCTAACCAATTTGACCCATCTGGACCCAATGAAACTGTCCGTGCCACCATCCGAGGTCACCATGTATAGTTGTTGTACCGAAGTCGCAGTTCGTGCCACATTGATCATTGCAGTACACCAGGAGTCCTACCAGGCAAGACACCTTGCCATTAGCTGTTTATTTATTTTAGCTCATATTTCATACATTACTATTTTCTTTATGCAAAATAAACTGTGATACATGGCATACCTGTTAGAACTTATCGTTCATTTATATTTCCTGCTGTGTATTATTTTCTTACAAATTAAACCTAGATTTAAGGGACCACCATGTGTGTTGCATTCATTGGCCTTGACACGTTGTAACACGGAGTTGTGTGTCGCATGTAGAACACGGAAGTGCATGATTGGCTGGCCACCAGTACGTACAAGCCGTGCGATAGGAATAACCGCTAATAGAGGTTGCATTCTAGTTTGACTTAACGGTTATAGAGGTTACTGTTGTGGATACAATAAAGTAGGCATTGGGCGGGGAGGACAATTCCTTAGCGTATGGGCTTCGATGCACTTTCCCTTTTGTAACCCGTGAGCTACGCCGGAGACGCGGGTCAGATTACCCATGATTACTGACGGCCACTGACGATTCTACGGAACGTTATGCTCTTACTGATGGGGCCTCTGGTGCCCAAGGGGGACTACGCTGATCCTATTTAGCCAGGGCCCATATGTAGGAAGGATTGTTCTTAACTACATTTCACTTAGAACGGTAGGCTACCTTTATCCGTTAGGTACGAGTACTTTTGGTTTGGGTACTTGTATCTGACCGTGACTTGGAACAATAACTTGTCGCGGATTAGTTCATCACATCTTGTCTTTGTTTGGTCGTAGGTGTGACTTACTACTTCGATGAGAAGGTATTGAACCTTGTTGGGGTCCGGATACCATATTGGATTCATAGCATGGGAAGATACGTTACCGTGAATTAGTTTACCATCTCCTGTCCTTGTTTGGTTGGGGGGATGGTACGCTCGTTCAGTAGGTGCGTGTTGGAACATATTATAATTCGATTTACTTATTTATTTGAGCAATATTTATTCAGTTTATATGGTATGATATTATGTGTCGTGTTACGTCCCTCTGAGGACCTGGTTATCTCCCCAGGTGTGTGCTATTGTCTTTCACAGGTGTTCTAGCTCTAGCCGTGGTCTTTGCTACTTCTTCGAGGATGATTGCATTTGGATCGTCTTCGCTTCGCTCGCCACTCATTTCCTTTTTCTATGTACTTTTCCTTATTTTGTTGGTAGTGGATTTGTCTCCGTCCAACCTATTGTATCAAGACAATTCATTATCATTATATGATTCATTTATTTTGCGTGGATGAGATTAGTTATGGTTCTACTGCATTTTACAACTTATGTATTTATACGAGGCTTCCATATATTGGAGTACACTTCGTATGAATACAGCTGGCATGTCTACGTCCCTAGTCCTACGTATTTTGGGACTGGGGCGTTACACCCGCTACCCCTTTCCGGTCGCCCCGCCGACCGAACGTGCTCGCCCCTCTCCCCGTTCGCGCAGCGCCACCGCTCCCGAGTCCACCGCCTCTCCCAGCGTGCGCCGTACCCTCCGCCCTTCGCCGTCGTTCCCCGCCGGACCGTCGCTCTACCTCTCCGCGCGTGCACCCCCTCTCCGCGTGTTTCCCCCTCTCTTCCGCTGCTCCTCTCTTGATCTCAGCTCTCTCCTCAATCTTCCTCTCCGCCATCTCAAACCCCCTCTCCGCCAGCCTCTTCCCTCTCCCGATCGTCCCCTTTCTCGCTCACTCTCCGTTTCAATTTTGGAGCCCTCTCTTTCTCTCTCTCTTCCTACTCTACAGTTCCTTCCCCTTTAAATTTTTTTCAGTCTCTAACACTTGCTAAAGCTGCTTTGAGCTTTATTGCTTGTGACTCTCAATAGGAGAGAACACAGCATAGATTTATTTTGTTTTTTTATTGCTTTCGAATATGATTATTATTATTATTATTATTATTATTATTATTATTATTATTATTATTATTATTATTATTATTATTATCAGTTCTAATATTTGGGGTTACAAAATTTAGCATAACTGTATAATAATTTGTGTATAAACTATTTATATTATTAGTATGTATATGGTTGTAAATAATTTCATTAGTATTATTATTCTTCATATTAGTTTTATTATGATTATTGATGTTGTTATTGCTAAAACTATTATATTTTTGGAATTTCTATGAAATTATTATTATTTTCCAAATATTTTCAAGGGAAGTTTTTTTTTGTAAAAATATTGTACTTTGACAAAAATTCCGTTTTTAGTCTCTAGATTTTAGGTACTTATATAAAATAAATTGAACAGGAAAAATATAGGCTCCAAATTATAAAATAATTTTCTAAGTATTTTCAAATAATTGTCTAAATTGTTTTTCGCTTAAAAATAAATTATGATTTTTAGGATTTATCTAAAATATTTTAGGTTATAAAAAAAAATAGTTTTCAAATATTATAAATAGTTTTCTGAAATCTTATATATAGTATCTATCTAATTTTCTTCGATCACCCTTATGTCTATAATTAGGCTCATTACTCCTATGTCCTCGCCAATTCTATCCTTCCTTCTATCGCCCCTAGATAATTAGACTACTATAGACCCGATGGAACATGCTGTGCTATTTTGGATGTCGTCATGCGTAGTTGTAACACCGAAGTCAATATTGTGCCACCTTTATTGTAGCACACCAGGCAGCTCACCAGGCGTCGCAACAGGCAAGCATACCTTGCTAATTAACTGTCAATTATTTATTTTTTGTATTATTTATTTTGTTTCATATTGTTAGTTTCCTTTGTTATAACTTGCGTCCAAGCCACACTTGGGTGCAAGCGACTTTATTAGTCGTTACTTTATTTTATGCATGTTGACTTAGTGTTAGTGGACTACCTTCTTGTTGGAGGATATCCTTATATCTCCTTTAGCTGTGACACTCACACTATACGGTTTGAGACATGTTGCTAGGGGCACGACTTATTGACTAGCTATCTCTAAAGTCGTGTGACGGTAGATATTCGTAACTGCTATGACTAGGGTTTTAGAAACTCAAGCAGTTATAAAACTGGACAGGTTATGGACATAACTTGAACAGTGTAGGAAATATTGGGGGAGGACAGTCGCTAGTACGTATGGGAATCCAAACAGGTAAACCACAGTCTCCGGATGGAACTGTGGCGATATATCTGCAGATGCCCTCTGACATTTTAGACGTTACGGACTGATACAGATGACTGGATGCCAGTTACGTATACATAGCCTAAAATCCCACCCATGCGTATGAAAGTTGTCCTCTAAATTGCACATTAGGCGGTTAGAATCTCCTTTGCATATTTATGTCTAGGATAGTCTTTTATATATTATTTTATTATTCTGACAGTTCATATTAGCTTGTTCTTCCTATATCTTGCTACGTCCATCTGAGGACCTGGTTTTTCCCCAGGTGTGTGTTCATATCTTCCGCAGGTATCCTAGCCAAGGCTGTGGTCTTCCCCATTCCTTCGAAGACAATTGCGCTTGGTTCGTCTTACCATTTTATGGATCGACTCTTGTTCATTTCTTTCATTGAGATAGTTGGTAGTGGACTTTGTCTCCGTCCAACAATTGTATCATAAATATTCAAGTTGATTTTATATTATTATTCTTTTCATTGTGGATGAGATTTAGTTTGTCTTCGATTACTACATTTACAGCTTATGTATACATACAAGGCCCCTGTACTTCGTATGTATACAGCTGGCATGCCTACATACTTGGTCCTACGTATTTTGGAACTGGGCCGTTACATTAGAACACTGTATAATTCAAGGAATTTCGATATGAATGCGAAGCTCGAAAACGCAAGTCACGCAAACTCATTCGGAAAACATTCACGAAAAATGCACTCACGAAAACTAAAGCCAAAGCCAAATCAAGTGCGGCATAAAAATCAGAGCAACGGGAGGTCTCTTCCGACTAAGCCGCAGAGCCAATCCTCGAGCTGCAACCCGCTGAATATGGGACTTGGTTCCGAAGAAGCCATTCCATAACGTGAAATGGATCTTAATTCAACCGTTCTCGTTCGATCGACTCGGCCGATTCCGACCTATCGGTCCCGACCGAATCGATAGCGACAGTGTTCCTTTCTCGCGCACCCCGTGGACAAAAATGGGGCACGATCTAGGGACGGGGCACTACACATGGTCATTGGACAACTTGTCTACAAGGGAAAGGTTTCCTCGAACGGCAACCAGGCGGCCAAGGGACCGATTCATAGGAAACATGTAAATAGTTGTGCTGGATGATATGACGGGTTAGGCGAGGACTTGCAGCGGGGCTCGCTACTTGCGCTGAAAGGGGCGCCCGTCTAACAAAAGCTATAGAGTCCATGATAGCTTCTTGTGCTAGTGATCTTTCATATAGATGAGTCGGCATAGACGACAATCCGTGTATGTGCCTTTGGATTGAGATGAGTTGAACATGTACACGATCAGAAGACAATGTTTAGGCCTAAGATTTGGCTGCAACGTAGACACCTTACTTCGGCACGAGATGTGGCGTCGAGTCTTAAGTTGTTGGATAGAGTTGCATAAGTTGGGTTTGAGTCGTTCGAGTTTAAGTCAGGAAGTGCCGCAAGACAAAGTTGGTTGAGTGACCAAGTCTTGGTCGAGTCGGTTGGTGATTAAAAGTGGCAAGGGCCACGACGGGCAATATAGATTGGTAGCACGGTCACATTGGGAATTGGGTACTACTGTGTAGTTACGTCTCTGAGTATGGGCCGAAAGGCAAGCATGATAAGTTGGTTGAGTCGGTTGGTGATTAAAAGCGACGAGGGCCGCGAGGGGCAATATGGATTGGTAGCACAGTCACATGGAAATTGGGTATTATCGTGTAGTTACATCTCTGAGTATGGTCCGAAAGGCAAGCACGACTTAATAAAGTTGACGTCATTGACATGAGAAGGGTCTAGAGACAAAGTTGTCACGACCCGCACCCGCTTTTCGGATACGAGACGTGTCCAAGCCAGCCTACGCCACAGAGTCGACGGTAGAACGCTGTCAAGGCCATGATACTCTACCCACATATTTAAACTTTATTGCTCATTCATATCACTAAATTGAATTACAAGATTTATAATTAAAGAAATATACAAGTTTCTTACAAATATTGAAAATGATACCACATCTATCTAATTTCTAGGTTTCGGCCTGCAAGGACGCCCGTATCTCCTAATGCTAAGCGTGGTCACGGCTAACCTGAAAAATGTTGGTTTCCAGTCAGGAATGGAACAAGCACACATATGACAGCTATCCGAAACAATACAGGATCACAGAACATAAAAATAGCATATAAGAAGTGAAAGCTAGGAAATAACAAGCATCATGGTATCATAAAAAAGGACAAGCAATTCTAGCAAGTAAACATGTAAAGCGTGGCAAGTGGTGAGGACATGATGGAACAACTGGAACAAAAACTATCTACGTGTGTTGAAATATCTATTTCGACGTATGAACAGCTAAGGGATAAATCCGGCACCCTGCACGTGTCGTGTGCAGCTACTATCAGTAAGAATAGACATTTTGGGGATGGAATGTGTAGTTCACACGTCTACTAAGATATTTTTCCGCCCAACTAGTACTCATGGAATCAATCGCAAGTATAGTAATCATGTAAAGGACAGTCAAGGTGTATAATAATTCTATGTTACTAATCTTCGTGTGACGAGTGTGTCAACAAGCAACAAGACATATGTATAACATGTAAAGGAAACTATTAGAAACGGAAGCAATCAGTATATGTACTTGCCTAAGGTCCTTGCACAAACCGTAGTCACAAGTCGAGGATGAGGGGATTGTCGATCTAGAAGCTGTCAACCTATAACATACATCGTACCACGAACCATGCACGAAAACCACAAGTCAATTCTAAGGTTCTAGTTCTAAATTCATGGAATAAGTGGCTAATGGGTTAACTTATCTAATAATAGTTAATTCTGAAATAAATTACTTAAAAACCTAATTTAACCTAATAATAATCTGAATATCATCTAAACATGGAAGTTTGGCCATAAAAAGTCATGTTTCCAATTTTGGAAACCATGGCACGCAAATCGAGGCGTGTCGTTGACTATCTAGTCAAACGTCGTGAACTCTAGATTTTGAAAATACACCTTGTTAAATTTCAGTGCCACGAGTGTGCTGGAATCAACCATGCCGCAAATTCATATTTTGGTCAAAAGATATCGCCGTTATGGCTAATCGTGACCAAAACGGTGAATCACCGATCAATTCTGAGTTCAACAGAATAACTAAAATACTAGATAAACGAATTAATTTTAGGAGAAAATATATGTCGTAGAGCTCTGTGTTAGCTTTTCGAAACTTTAAACGGTTCATTATTTCGATTTCTGGTCCTCCCGGAATCTCGAAAACACCGAAACGTGTCAAGTTTCGGACAACCGACACTCTACGAATTTTACAGAAATTAAGGTTCAGAGATTATAAAAATAAATTAGATATTCGAAAAGTATACCTCAATACGAATCCAACAAAAAAACGGCACGCAAAAAGGAGGTCGGAGTTGTCCGCAATCGCCTCGGAAAGTCGGGGGTCTCCTTGGAACAAGTTTCCTCAAAATCGGCCAGAATTAAATTAGGGTTTACTGTTTAGCGATATATATATATATATATATATATATATATATATATATATATATATATATATATATATATATATATATATATATATATATATAAGGCGGGAATGTGTCAACAAGTAAGAGAACATATGCATAAACATGAAATGGAAAGACTACTATGAATCGAAAGCAATCAGAAAGTGCACTTGCCTGAATCATTGCACAAACCGTAGTCACAAGTCGAGGATGAGGGGATTGTCGATCTAGAATCTGTCAACCTATAACATACATCGTACCATGAACCATGTACGAAAACCACAAGTCAATTCTAAGGTAATAGTTCTAAATTTATGGAATAAGTGGCTAATGGGTTAACTAATCTAATAATACTTAATTCTGGAATAAATTACTTAAAAACCTAATTTAACCTAATAATAATATGAATATAATCTAAACATGGAAGTTTGGCCATAAAAAGTCATGTTTTCAATTTTAGAAACCATGACACGCAAATCGAGGCATGTCGTTGACTATCTAGTCAAACATAGTGAACTCTAGATTTTGAAAATGCACCTTGATAGATTTCAGCGCCACTAGTGCGCTAGAATCAACCGTGCCGCAAATTCACATTTTGGTTAAAAGATATCGCCGTTATGGCTAATCATGACAAAAAAGGTGATTCACCGATCAATTCTGGGTTCAACAAAATAACTAAAATACTAGATGAACGAATTAATTTCTAGAAAAAATATATGTCGTAGAGATCTGTGTTAGCTTTCTAAACTTTAAACGGTTCATGATTTCGATTTTCGGTCCTCCCGAAATCTCGAAAACACCGAAACGTGTCAAGTTTCGGACAACCGACACTCTACGAATTTTACAGAAATTAACGTTCAGAAATAATACAAATAAATTAGATATTCGAAAAGTATACCTCAATACGAATCCAACAAAAAAGGGCATGCAAAAAGGAGGTCGGAGTTGTCCGCAATCGCCTCGGGAAATCGGGGGTCTCCTTGGAACAAGTTTCCTCAAAATTGGCCAGAACTAAATTAGGGTTTACTGTTCAGCGAATATATATATATATATATATATATATATATATATATATATATATATATATATATATATATATATATATATATATATTGACTGTACCTGCCTATATATATATATATATATATATATATATATATATATATATATATATATATATATATATATATAGGCAGGTACAGTCAATATATATATATTAGATATATATATATATCTATATATATATATTGACTGTACCTGCCTATAATATATTATATATATATATATATATAATATATATATATAGATATATCTATATATCTACTATATATATATAATTTGACTGTAATGCCTCTATATATTATAATATATATATATATCTATATATATATCTATATATATATATATAATATATAGAGAGAGAGAGAGAGAGACATGTACAGTCAAAAAAAATATATATATATATATAATATATATAGATATATATTGACTGATATATATATATATATAATATATATATATATTGACTGTACATGCCTCTATATATCTATATATCAGTCAATATATATATATATATATATATATATATATATATATATATATTATATATATATATATATATATCAGTCAATATATATATATATATATATATATATATATATATATATATATAATAATATATATATTATATATATATGACTGATATATATATATATATATATATATATATATATATATAATATATATATCAGTCAATATATATATATATATAAAAAATATATATATATATATATATATATATATATATATATATCCGTCTATATATATAATATATATATATATATATATATATATATATATATATATATATATATATATATATATATATATATATAGTGCAGGTACAGTCAACATTCGCTGACTCGGCACTGCAATGGCTGACGGGTGTGCCCGGCCAACGCTGACTGGGTATGACTGGATAATTAATTACAGAAAATAATTTAAAAATTATTATAAGGCCAAATAAACTCAAATAAAATTCTAAAAATTTCTAAAAAATTGTAGAAAATTACAAAAAATATATCTAACCTCCTAGAATATAAATAAATATAATTTACCATATATTAGTCTCAAACGGACTCATAATAAATATTGAAAGCCTTTAAAATATATAAAACTTAATAAAATAAATATCTAAAAATTACAGAAAAATTCTATAAAATTATAGAAAATATTTATAACCTACTAGAGCCTACATAAAATACTGGGTCTCAAAATAGTCTCAAATAAACCTATTATAAAATCTTGAAAGTCATTAATAATATTAAACCTTAATAAATAAATATCGAAATATCTCTAAAAATTATAATAAGCTATAAAATAATTAAACAATGCTTATATAAACCATATAAGGGCCAAATGACCATAATATGATCATAGTTCTCTTATGAGATTAGGTACAAATCCTAATGACCATAAAAGTTAATCATAATCAAAATAAAATAAAATAAAAATCAGAAAGTGGGATTACAAAAGTATTAGTAAGTTGCTAGTTGCAAGGCACGGGATGGTCTAGAGACACAAAATAGGCCAAGAGTCTATGTCCTAAAACTGATCCTAAGGCAAGAGTAGAAAGACGATCGTAAATGGATTATATTGCACAAAGTAAATGAACGTGTTAGTTTTGTATGGGTGGGCGAGGAGCTCATTCCACCAGTACAGTTGAGTACTGATACCCACACAGTTTTCATATGCAGAAACAGGTAGAAGCTCGTAGCGTGGAGCTCGCTTGGATACGTCGAGGCAATAGAGTTCCTTAACGATACGAGGCATACGGCCACGTGGAGTCTGAACTTATACGGAACATAATGTATGGACATCGTCTATCTAAAGCTTTCGTTGGCCTGCTCAAACTGTATTGAGAGATAAGAGAGAGTAGAATGACTTGTAATGTGAGAAGAGTGAGCTTGAGTGATTGTAATCTTGGCCTTGCGCCATATTATAATTTTTGTTTCAATATCAATAAAAGAGTATTTTATATGACTTGTGTTTTTGCTTCAAATTTCTGCTGTTGTATCAATGTTTTCGCTTGGGACTTCTGTGCGACGACCTTGTCGTTTAGCCTGTAATCGGCCGTTATGGAACCCGCCTTGCACGAGCGAAATTTAGGCTCACGCGACATCACGCCTTAGCGAGGACGATCGCTCCTACGGGAGCGGGACGTGTCAGTTTTGTGCCTGCACGTTCGCGCTCATTCCCCGTGCATTGTGCGCCTGTTCTCCGTGTGCCGTGCACCAGTTTGTCCTGGTACATGGTTTTCTATATGCACATACATCTTTTTTGCTTAGCCTGATCCGTTGTGCCTATGGCACATGAGACCATGTGACCTATGCGCCTATTTGTTGGGCTTTGCACTTTTGATTCTTCTACCATGCGCATGACTTATCCCCTGTGTCTGATTTAATGATTTGATATTTTATCTAGTTTTGATGAGTTTATTGATTTAACTTTGATTTTCTATTCCGATCTTGTGTCCTATGAGAAGACCCAGATTATGTGTTCTATGTGACTTCTGTGTCACGAGGGGTCCATGTGACTTTCTGACTTGACCGTGTTTCTGACTTGACGGTATTCCTGACTTGATTACATGTATACGTGCTGGTACCTTTTTTATGTGTGTATCGAGATACAATATTAGTGTGCATTGCTGTACTATTAGTGAGTGCACTGAGGTATGACTCTTCATACTAAGTGATCCTTCGTGTTATATGTTAATACATGCATCCTCTCCAGCATAGTTATGGTAATTGGTCAGTAATATTGACGCGGTATATTAATTGTTTGTCTGATGCATTACACTAAGCATGGATCTAAATTTGGGACTCTTTGAGCCGAATATAGAATTATGCTTAGGGTACACGTACTATGGTACGATATTTAGGAGGATCATGTGACCACGACATGTGATTCCAAGATCAAGATAGAGTTAATCTAAGCAACTTAAATTGGTAGAAGCATTAGAAGGGAACAGAATCTCGAGATCATATGTTACTAGCCACCCTAAGCCCTGTCCTGACATGTTGGGTTGGCCGCCACGGATATTGTTTAATCTGCCTATAGTGGATGACAATATCCATCTCCTATGTGCTATGTGTTATATGTTCCGTACGGTAGCCTTTCGGGAGACCGGTGTATAATCAATGTGCTATGCGTTAATAATGGATTGGCTAGCCCAGCTTGGATACGATACGATCCGAGGATTCCTATATACTTGTATTATCGAGATAACCCAGGAAAGTCACAGAAAGCCGTAGGATTGATTGACCGCTTGTAAACTGACTTATTTGTAATATATTTTTTCTGTTATTAACTGAGGAACATGGATTATCGTGGAACGTGGTACAACTGTCACGCCCCAGAACCAGAATACTGGAAAGTAGGGGCGAAACAAAGCCAGCTACCTGTATTAGAGTACGCCAGTACCCCAATATACGATAAAAGCTGTCTAGAAGACAAGTGGGAAGACTCTAGCATGCCACTGACGACTCCTATGGTCGAACAAATCCTATCTCAATCCAACAACAACAAGTATCAAGAGTATATCAAATATGAAAGTAAAGAGGTGTCCCAAAATACTATATCATACATGATCATGAAGCTAGTGAATACAAAATGCTACACTAGCAAAGTACCAATATACATGATCACTATATCAGTCTAGATCTAATATAATACATCATGTTGACCGAAGTCTGAGAAAGTCTCAAAATAATAGGGCTAACACATGCCCTAGCTAACACCACCAAAATGAAATGAAACACGAGCGGTACAAAAAGGGAACCCACTCGCGAGGAGGAACAACCGCAGATCTAAGCAGGCGGCGGGTCATCCAGAGAAAGGTAGGGAGAATCTTCGGGCTCCAACGGTAAATCTGGCCAAACAAAACCAGTGGGGTCAGGCCCCAAATAGCAAGTACCACAAGGAAGGCTCGAGGTGCACGACAAAACCCAACAACAACACAATAACATAATGACAGAAGAAAATAAATGCGGGTCGAGACTAGTGCGGTACCAATGCACGTATCTCAAGAATATAAATGACTGAATGAAAATATTGAACAATATAGCTATGGAACAGAATAATCCGATGAGCAACAAAGGGTTTAGGAACTACTAGGAATCGGAGCTACAACCCTTAAACCAAACAAGGACCGGGGTTACAGATCTTTTTCCTAGCAGAACTTAGCCTCTGGCCACTCACTGACACAAGAGCATATAACGTAACACACAATCAAAAGTGCACGGCCAATCATTGCCTACGACTTTCTATCATTAACTAGCTAGGGTTATCACAATCCTAATTACTAATATACAAGTTGAGGATTTTCGCAACTACCTGACTGCAGATACCCGGATGTCCAGGGGTACGAGTAGTACATCTATTGCCCAACAAGACTGCTGGCAGATGAAAC
The DNA here is from genome assembly GCA_029216955.1 of Iris pallida. Taxonomy (NCBI): domain Eukaryota; kingdom Viridiplantae; phylum Streptophyta; class Magnoliopsida; order Asparagales; family Iridaceae; genus Iris; species Iris pallida. The sequence continues at coordinate 27,828,741 of JANAVB010042020.1, read as the reverse complement.
GTGTCTAGACTTGTAACATAAACAACCAAATCATATACTAGTAAAAGAAAACATATAACTGACTGTGCCGCAACCCGGCACGACATGTGACTCGATCGTATATCAATACGCGCAAACTTAGTAGGTCATGGAGCCCTTGCCTAGCAGGGTTGAGCCATGCCTCATGGGGCCCTTGGAGCTCGGGGTTGGTAGTGCGAATTTCCTCCTACAATGATCTACTTGAATTTACTAGTCATTTACCTTATCATGTTCATGTCAAATTCTCAAGTCGTGGACACTCAAGAATTTCCTAAGATGACATGTGCTATGTACGAGTAAATCGTAAGTTATCACTTACGAACATTCCCGTACTAACATCACGTGATACACGGAACAATACTCACACTCGATTGTCCAGTGCCAAGATGCAATAGATTAAACATTCAACAAGCTATATCCACAGTGTCAAAAAAGAACATGTACTCATATCTCGGGTCTAGAAATCAATAAGAAAATCAAGTCATGAGTGCGCTACTACGAGCCACTAAATCGAGCTAGGCATATATAGTAATCTGGAGTGCACCGTAACAGGCCACTATCTATAATCTGGACATAGAACAATACGTGAACATAAGCATGTACCGTGTATATAGAGTATACAATCATTCTTTAACTATCCAAGGTCATCTAATCATGTTAAGAGTCCATTACAATCGAGAAAATATCAAAAACGGACAAAAACGGACAAAAACGGGCAAAAACAGACAAAAACAGCCTAACCGGATTATCCGGCGGATTATTGCGAATTTCCGACGGATTTTTCGAAGTGTAACAGCAAGTTTTGTGGTGCAAGTTCGGATTTTCCGACGGATTTCCGCAAATTTTCGACGGATTTTCCGAACCGTCACAGAAAGTTGATTTTTGAACTCAAAACTTGTTTCGGCCATAAAAACTTCGTTTTAAATCGAAATTCGGACTTTCAAAAGTCAAAATTGAATAGAATTGAATTTCCAACAACATGGAAGTATTAGTTTTCACAAATTAAAACATTTGATAGATCAAAACTTCAAAATACTCGAAAATTATATCTAGAAACTCAGATCTACGTAATATTATCGATCAAAATCAAAAGTGCTATATACTAAAGATGTTAATAATTTAGAGGAGCATATTATAGAACAATAAAACTTTAATTTCTATGGAAAACAAAAATAAAGTATGGTTATGTCACTTTTGAGCAAGATGTACTTGCCTAGATTTTAGCAACCGAGCCTAATCTTCTACTCCACCACCAAGAGGGGTTCCGAAACCATACTCTAGGCCTCAAGGCCAAGCCTTCCTAAGCTTGAGGAAGAGAAAAGAGAGTGAAGAGGAAATGGTAAAGGAAAGAAAAGAGAGAGGAGAGAGAAACTCATAGGATATATATAGAGGGGTGAATTAATCTTAGCCATTGGATCGTGATCCATGTCACATTCTAGGTCAATCCTAGCCATTGAAAGAAAACCAATTGTCCATTGGATAATAGAATGCATCTACACTATTCACGAAAATATCTAAATACTATTCATCAAAATATCTAAAACACTATTCATCAAAATATCTAAAACACTATTCATGAAAATATCGGAAACACTATTCACTAAAATATCCGAAATCAAAAATATCTAAAATGTGGAAAATCTGTCCGGGCGGTATGCCGTCGGTATACTCCGGTATACCGTCGGTATGCCGGTCAAGAAGAAAATCTATAATTTAGGAAAAAATTTTAAAACGTTCCGAAAATCGAGAAAATACGAAATACAATACAAAATACGTATCCGTATATAAATACCGATACTGTGAGACGAGTCTCACAACTCTCCACAACTTAGAAAAATTCCGTCCTCGGAATTTCCTAAAGCCAGTCGAGCAAAAATACACATGCTAAAACAATGTTAAATCATAACGCATCGAAAGAAAACATCCCGTGTACAAGTGATATTTGAGATACAGAATTTAAATAAATGCGAAAAATAATAAATACATACATATATAATACAAGAAAAGGAGGCATATGGAATAATATACCCCTGAGTTAGTTGAGTAGGGATTCGTCCTCGCTTGCCTACGCTGACTCACAAAGTGGACAAGGGTCAAGTTTCGAAGTAAGTCGGTACCAACGACTCAGTCGAACACATGGCTCTAATCCAGGACGCACCTACGTAGTCGGGATACATGATAGATATCGTGTATCACGAGATACAGAGGCAGATGAGTGGTACGAGAAACTCGCGTTCATTCGCCGAATATGTCAAGTCGACCATCGCATTCTGGGTATGAATGAAATGTAAGGCCGTCAACGGAACCCAAGAGTAAGATAAACTGAAGGAATGCTCAAAATCTCACCTACAATCTGACCGCCCTAGGCCAACAGCTCCTGCAAGCTCATGTTGAAAGCCTGCCCACGCTTCACGGGTACTCGTGTAGTCTGCTGCTGGCTCGTCCTGCCCGCAGGGCTTGGGCATACTGTGCTGGACGCTGGTGCTGAAACTGCTGGGACTGCGTCGAAAACGGGCGCTGAACATGGGATCGGGCTGAGTTTGCTGACTGAACTGACTGGAGTGAAGTGAACTGAGCTGCCACCAGATGCTGAGATGGTACTAGTACCTGACTCTGTGGAGGTGGAATCTGATACCGACGTACTGCCTGAACCAAGGAAGAAGACGGAGCAATAAAATCCTCGAAAGAAATAGATAAGAAGGTTGGGTGTCCCTGAATGATAAGGACACGTGATATCAATAATGGACAGGAACATAACAAGGATATGTCAATCATGTTTACAGTTCAAGAAAAACGAGAATGTGATAAGCAAAGGGAGATCAAATGAAGACAAATATAGGATTGAGATTCTAACAAGATGAATCCCCACAAGTCTAAAGACAGACCTGCATGGGCCACCAAAAACCCTGTCACGCCCCAGAACTAGAATACTGGAAAGTAGGGGCAAAACAAAGCCAGCTACGTGTATTAGAGTACGCCAGTACCCCAATATACGATAAAAGCTGTCTAGAAGACAAGTGGGAAGACTCTAGCATGCCACTGACGACTCCTATGGTCGAACAAATCCTATCTCAATCCAACAACAACAAGTATCAAGAGTATATCAAATATGAAAGTAAAGAGGCATCCCAAAATACTATATCATACATAATCATGAAGCTAGTGAATACAAAAAGCTACACTAGCAAAGTACCAATATACATGATCACTATATCAGTCTAGATCTAATATAATACATCATGTTGACCGAAGTCTGAGAAAGTCTCAAAATAATAGGGCTAACACATGCCCTAGCTAACACCACCAAAATAAAATAAAACACGAACGGTACAAAAAAGGAACCCACTCGCGAGGAGGAACAACCGCAGATCTAAGCAGGCGGCGGGTCATCCAGAGAAAGATAGAGAGAATCCTCGGGCTCCAACGGTAAATCTGGCCAAACAAAACCAGTGGGGTCAGGCCCCAAATAGCAAGTACCACAAGGAAGGCTCGAGGTGCACGACAAAACCCAACAACAACACAATAACATAATGACAGAAGAAAACAAATGCGGGTCGAGACTAGTGCGGTACCAATGCACGTATCTCAAGAATATAAATGACTGAATGAAAATATTAAACAATATAGCTATGGAACAGAATAATCCGATGAGCAACAAAGGGTTTAGGAACTACTAGGAATCGGAGCTACAACCCTTAAACCAAACAAGGACCGGGGTTACAGATCTTTTTCCTAGCAGAACTTAGCCTCTGGCCACTCACTGACACAAGAGCATATAACGTAACACACAATCAAAAGTGCACGGCCAATCATTGCCTACGACTTTCTATCATTAACTAGCTAGGGTTATCACAATCCTAATTACTAATATGCAAGTTGAGGATTTTTGCAACTACCTGACTGCAGATACCCGGATGTCCAGGGGTACGAGTAGTACATCTATTGCCCAACAAGACTGCTGGCAGATGAAACGTGTCTAGACTTGTAACATAAACAACCAAATCATATACTAGTAAAAGAAAACATATAACTGACTGTGCCGCAACCCGGCACGACATGTGACTCGATCGTATATCAATACGCACAAACTTGGTAGGTCATGGAGCCCTTGCCTAGCAGGGTTGAGCCATGCCTCATGGGGCCCTTGGAGCTCGGGGTTGGTAGTGCGAATTTCCTCCTACAATGATCTACTTGAATTTACTAGTCATTTACCTTATCATATTCATGTCAAATTCTCAAGTCGTGGACACTCAAGAATTTTCTAAGATGACGTGTGCTATGTACGAGTAAATCGTAAGTTATCACTTACGAACATTCCCGTACTAATATCACGTGATACACGGAACAATACTCACACTCGATTGTCCAGTGCCAAGATGCAATAGATTAAACATTCAACAAGCTATATCCACGGTGTCAAGAAAGAACATGTACTCATATCTCGGATCTAGAAATCAAGAAGAAAATCAAGTCATGAGTGCGCTACTACGAGCCACTAAATCGAGCTAGGCATATATAGTAATCTGGAGTGCACCGTAACAGGCCACTATCTATAATCTGGACATAGAACAATATGTGAACATAAGCATGTACCGTGTATATAGAGTGTACAATTATTCTTTAACTATCCAAGGTCATCTAATCATGTTAAGAGTCCATTACAATCGAAAAAATATCAAAAACGGACAAAAACGGACAGAAACGGGCAAAAACAGACAAAAATAGCCTAACCGGATTATCTGGCGGATTATTGCGGATTTCCGGCAGATTTTTCGAAGTGTAACAGCAAGTTTTGTGGTGCAAGTTCGGATTTTCCGACGGATTTCCGCGGATTTCTGACGGATTTTCCGAACCGTCACAGAAAGTTGATTTTTGAACTCAAAACTTGTTTCGGCCATAAAAACTTCGTTTTAAATCGAAATTCGGACTTTCAAAAGTCAAAATTGAATAGAATTGAATTTTCAACAACATGGAAGTATTAGTTTTCACAAATTAAAATATTTGATAGATCAAAACTTTAAAATACTCGAAAATCATATCTAGAAACTCAGATCTACGCAATATTATCGATCAAAATCAAAAGTGCTATATACTAAAGATGTTAACAATTTAGAGGAGCATATTATAGAACAATAAAACTTTAATTTCTATGGAAAACAAAAATAAAGTATGGTCATGTCACTTTTGAGCAAGATGTACTTGCCTAGATTTTAGCAACCGAGCCTAATCTTCTACTCCACCACCACGAGGGGTTCCGAAACCATACTCTAGGCCTCAAGACCAAGCCTTCCTAAGCTTGAGGAAGAGAAAAGAGAGTGAAGAGGAAATGGTAAAGGAAAGAAAAGAGAGAGGAGAGAGAAACTCATAGGATATATATAGAAGGGGTGAATTAATCTTAGCCGTTGGATCGTGATCCATGTCACATTCTAGGTCAATCCTAGCCATTGAAAGAAAGCCAATTGTCCATTGGATAATAGAATGCATCTACACTATTTACGAAAATATCTAAATACTATTCATCAAAATATCTAAAACACTATTCATCAAAATATCTAAAACACTATTCATGAAAATATCGGAAATACTATTCACTAAAATATTCGAAATCGAAAATATCTAAAATGTGGTAAATCTGTCCGGGCGGTATGCCGTCGTTATACTCCGGTATACCGTCGGTATGCCGGTCAAGAAGAAAATCTATAATTTAGGAAAAAATTTTAAAGCGTTCCGAAAATCGAGAAAATACGAAATACAATACAAAATACGTATCCGTATATAAATATCGATACTGTGAGACGAGTCTCACAACAACCCATATCCTTGTTTGGTTGTTGGGTTGGACTATTGTGCTGCGATAAGATATGGATCGAAGTTACGACAGAAGCCCTTAACCTGACCATGGTTATAGTATGTATCTTATCTCGACACGATATTGACATCGTTTGTCCTTGTTTGGTTGTAAGGGTTCCGTATTGTCTCGATGATATGATATAAGCCTATAACTCATGAACCATGTCTTAATTTACTCCTTGGGTTTTGTCTTATTCATTATGTGCTCCCTTATGGTACTTGCTATTCGGGGCCTGCACCTGATGGTTTTGTTTGGCCATATTTCGTGTAGCACCCACTTTTTGAAATAAGGGTATTTTAGTCATTTTAGTCATATTAGTCATTTTGTGATTTTCTAGATACAATTGACTTGTGTTTGTTTTAGCAGTTGGTTTAACCTTAGATAATCCATATTAGAGACTAACCATGACATATGATGATCATTTAGCTAATTAGAATTTATTTTAGGCTTTGGTTTAATTTAGAAGGCCAATTGACCATTTTTGGGCTATTTAATTAATTGGCCTTTTTTAGCCTTTCTGTTAGTGGGCTTAACTCAACTTAGATAGAGAAGAGGGGACCATGAACCAGCCCTAACCCTAGTCGGAATAGCCTGGCCGGCCAAAACAGGGAAACCCCCTTCCTATATAAACAATTGCATTAGTTTTGACACCCCCCTTTACAAAACCCTAGTTTTCAGCTCTCCAAAACCCTAACTTTCTCATCCGACCTCTGTTTCACCTCAAACAAAGTGCATTGTGATCATGGAAAGGAGGAGAACTTGCTGGAGCATTACTAGCAAGGAGTTAGAGGCGTTTGCTCAGTGGAAACTGGTCGTCTCATTGATCGAAGAGTCAGTTTCATTGGTATTTCAACTCTCAATAGGTAAACACCTAAACACTATAGTTTCTCCTGATTTTTCTTCATGGTAGCATGCATCTAGGTACCCTAGACCCACCCATGAAATTTGGTTAAGTTTTGTGTCTGTTCGATAGGCGTGTCGGACACGTATCGGTTTAGGGTTTAATGTGTTCGATGAATTATCTCTTAGATTTCAATACTGTTATTATTGCTAATTAATTTCATGATTTGATAGCCCTAGATGTAGGTATTTCTAAACCCTAGATTTGTGCAAGAGTCGACGCGTATTCGTGTCTAAAACTGGACACGTACGCGCAGCACGAGGACCACGCACGTGTTCTCCTGCTGTCGTGTCCGTTCTCGCTGGACACGACGACTCAACGCAAGAAAATTGGTGAGTGGGTAGGGGCCATGTCTGACATGGTGCTCGTAAAATTTGGTGGAGGTTCGTGGAGAATCGAGGGAGAAATCTACGTGGCACCGATTTTGGTCTGTCGCGCACGCGTCAGTTTACGGCGTCCGATACGCACGTCGTGCAACTCGGACACGTGTTGTGCGGCCAGTGCAGACACGTAGGCGTGTATCCCTATAGGTGGTCTACGTGTAGGAGTGACCACGTGTCATAATTCGTTCTGTGTCGAGCCCTAGGTTGCGTGACACGCGTGCACGAGAACTGGATCCCAGTTTTGATACGCGAGTATTCTGGACACTTCGTGTCCTAATACTTGGACACAATTACACCTGAACCTCATGTTCAAACACGTGACACTGTAACAACCCTTATTTTCGATTATCATTAGGTTTTTCGAGGGTTTTGGGTCATGTTAGGTTTAGTGTTTTGATGTATCGGATAAGTTCAGTTTCCTTTACTGTTTAGTATTTTGTTCTGTCCAGTTTCGATTCCATTGAAAATTCTGTATAAAAACCCAACCTACAGATCATACATTACCCTATCTAGGAGATACATATTAGTTTGCATCATGGGAAGGGCTGTGATCGAGTTTGGGTGAGCCATAGGATTGCTCGGGTTCAAATTCCATTTTTTTTACTATTTCAATATTTGAAACTGTTCCCAACAGTTTGATGTAATATTCTGTATAAAATCAACCTACAGACCCTATTAGACCTATCTAGGAGTATCTACTAATTGGCATAATGGATAGGGTGTGTTTGAGTTGGATTAGACATAGGGTATTCGGGCTTGTATAGGATATCAAGAGAATAGGAATATGCCTATAGCTGATACTTGGATGATGTAGGACTGATTTTAGAAATACCGAGTTTAGTTTCATTAGTTGTTAGTTAGGAATTGGGGTTAATGCCAAGTTTAGTTGGCTGTTAGATGAGAATTAGTAAGTCCAGTTTAGTTAGTTGATTGTAATTAGAAATTGTTAATACCAAGTTTAGTTAGGATTGGTAAACACCAAGTTATTTTGATTAATTAGTTAAGGACTAGTATTGAAGTTAAAGTAGAGATTTACATGTATTGTGTATTAGTTGGGATAGAAACTGATTTTTGAAGAAGTAGTATATGTATGGGTGTTGGTGAGGAAGAATTCAGGAAGTAGGAGGCAGTAGGCAACTGCAGTAGCAGTAGGCTTGGCCTAGTGCATGAGTTCTAGGGTATGGATACATTGGGTTGAGTGTGAGGATTCAGACATTGAGATTTCCCTATTTCCTAAAACTAGAAATTTTCCTAAGAGATACCCTAACCTAGAGTTTGATAGAGGTTAATCTAAGTATAGATATTAGATATAGGGTATTATGAGTTAAGGTATTCTGTGAATTACATTGGTTGTTAGGATTAGGCTTCTTGGACCTAAGATAACACCAACACAATACCCAAAATCAACTCTAGGACTGGAGTGACCTAAAAATGGACTTGTAGACTAGTTGACCAAACTTTGACCTAGTTTGACTAGTCTGGTTGACCAAAGTTGACCCAAGGTTGACTTTGACTTAGATTGACCCAAATCATGTAGAATTTGTATTGAAGGCTTTCCTTATGATATTTTAGACTGTATTATGACATGTGGTTTTTTAAATAGGATCTTATTACTCCAGTCCAGTCACTTTTTATCACCAGCAGTTCGGATTGCCAGGCGAGTACATTTTCTGATCTTTTCATGCTTCTTTGGATATGTACTCTTGTTATAGACTAGTATACTTGATGCTGACACGACGTTCACACGGATCAGTACCCACTGGATCTTTTCATGCGATGTTATCCCCTCGGATACATCGAGTATGTCATGTTTATGTACTTTATCATGGTCATCATGTACTCCATGTATTCACATTTATTCATGTGCACTCATATGTTATTCATGTACACTCATGACCATATGAGCTCCATGTATACAGTAGTTGTTATCCATGTGCAATAACATAACATGCATTGATCCTTGTGTATTGGTTGGGGGCAGGGAGAGTGTAGTTGGTTATGTGATCATTATCCCCAGTAGGTATCCATGTGCATTCCATAGCTGTATCCATGTGCAACCCAAGCTGTTTATATAACCAATTCATGCTCTGATTCACGTAGAAGGTTATATTCTTTATTTATCATATTATATCTCAGCCTATATCTTCTCTCATGTTGATTTCTTTTTACAGCGATTCATGTATAGTTTTCTATAGCTTGCTTTATATGTCCATTCCTGATATGAACTGTTGTGAGAGATATATGCTCGTTTCGTCCTGACTGGGCATGTTGAAAATTTTACAGGTGATGATGAGGAGTACTGTCCTACTTATTATGATATTGGCTTATATGACACTGGCGACGTGGACCCACAGGAGGATCCCACAGTCGCTGAGGACTTGCCCATATTCTAGCTGAGACTTAGTACTTATTTGTATTTTCTGTTTAAGACTTTATGAGTTGTACTTGAGATTATTTCTGGTGGTTTACACCTAGACTTTTATTGTGACTCTCTTGAGATTCTTCTTCTATTCCATCTTAGTATTGTGATTGAGTTACGTATTATTTTACTCTCTATTCATAGTTTATTTGGATTGTGTTAGATATGGTGACTCAGGACAACGTTCTATCGCCGACACTGTGGCGTAGGCTGGGCGTTCATTACTTCTCGTGCCCTTACACTGGGTGCGGGTCGTGACACATTTTTAGTGGTGGCCCATGCAGGTCCGTCCAATCACAACTAGTGTGATTCGTAGTGGTACTCGAACTAGAGTATCATTACAGCCTGCAGTAGGATATAAGATATAAGTTAAGGTACTCAATCACATTAGGAAAACTCATATCAATTCTTGCTGTTAATTGTCTCCTTTTTTAAACAACTGTCCTCCTTGATGATTTTGTTTCTTTTTCAGTAATTGATTCCTTGTTCGATCTGTCTTCAAGATAGTTAAGGAGACACGATTTTATCTCTTCGGTCTATACAGGGCCACATTCGCATTAGTGCGATGTCGTGGTAGTACGATAATTTAGTTGTATTACTACGAGCCTGCTATAGAGTATAGGAAGTAAGGTATTAGAATGAGAGGATACTCAATCATTATTAGAATTTTCTGAGAGATTCCTGGGACGACCCTTGAGAATCTCATTTTGAGCTTCGATTTAGATTCCATTTCCCTTACTTTAGTCCATCTTCCTTCCTTGATTCTTGCATCTTGTTTGAACTCTTTTCACCAATACCCTTACTTTCTTGTGCTTAATAATGGTTAGGAAGATGGCTACACTGCTATATACTCATTGGTCAAATACATGGCTAGAAGGATTACATTAAGGAATTAGAATACACGGATACTTGACTAAGTTATAAGAGCTTTTTTTTTCTAAAAGGATAATTTAATGATTAGTAGTTTGTAAGATGGGATATTACCAAGGAAATTTATCTCGAAGATTCTAAGTAGTAATCACCAGAGGATTATAAAATTATATTTTGGTACTGGAGGAAAATAGTTAGAATCTATATAAATCGATTTCAGGAATTGATGTGATTCATGAATTATTGGATTATGATTATACATCTTTGAACGTATACAGAGTGGTTTGATAATGGAAAAAAATCTCAAATTTGGAATCGTGTCAATTGATTGAAGATTTAAAAATCTATTTAGATTTTGGTTTAAGGAGTAGTGATTATGTTGCAATGACTTGGAAAGAGAAATTATGGTTGATAAGTGCGTTAAAATACCGAGCTGTAAATGCTAGATTGTCGTGATAAGCTAAGTGTCTATCTTGAGGATTATTTGAGACAAGTTGGCAGTTTTAAAGTTATGAAGTGATATAGAATTTTATGGATTCATGATTCATTAACTCTGGAGTTTAAAGTTGGATTGAAATGTTAAATTTTGGAAAGGTTAGTAGTAACGTGATAAAAGTTACTACGAGATTTATGAAAAGGATTTAAATGTTAGTCGTGATTAGATTGGATGGATTAGAGTGAATACAAATTGCGGTGGTTATTTTTGAAATTCTTTTTAAAGGAAAGTAATGGTAGACCACCAAGGTAACCTTGATGAGATAGAAGTGTTCGACACTAATTGCCATATCATTCATGACTATGATAGTAGTATATACTCCAGTGTTGTTAGTCGTCTGCCAAACTATGTGGCTGTATCTCAATCTTGACTTACTCAACCTTCCCTCAAATCTAGATCTTTTATTGTGACTTTCTAACCGTTTGTATTTGATCGTTCCTTAACAGTATTCGCCTTTTGTACTGTATCCCTAAATTATTTCTCTGGACTCTTAATTAAATTTATTTCATGCTTCAACTTGATTTCCTTGGTTCTTGTATTAGTTTTCACCTCTTGAACCCTTACTATGATACTAAAAATACTTTCTGACTTAAATTCGAGATCCAACCATGACCCAATTCTTTCGACCCGACATGTGATGGTGTTCTTCTTGTTTCCTTAAATGCTTAACCTTGTACCTTATCTTGATTGCTTGACCAGCTTAGTTAATGATCTTGGACTATTTTTTTTCTTCTTCTTCATCATTACCTCCCTTACTTATATTTTGACTACCTTATGCCGCTAATTTAGCCTTAATTTTGCAAGCTTATCTCTTTTTCGAGCTTGATCATGACATATTTTATTGGGTCGACCCACTAACATATTGTCTAATCATAACCGGTGTATGATGGTCTGATCAACCTAGTGCACTTTGGTTCGCTTTCATATATTACTCTATATGGATGAGACTCTAGGGCATATATCTCATCCACGACAGCTTTGGCAATTCTTCTTGAATTATTTTCGTCGTCTATGAACCACGTATTGTACTCAATAGCATCGTCTTTGAACTCTTTTTGTTTTTGTCTTTCACATATTTCAGAAAGACAAGGCACTATACTTAATAGGTCAACCCAGGGTATCACGTTTAGCTACCTTATCCAAAGGAGGATATTGACTTATTTCTATATTCTCGCAGTATCCTTTAGGATTTCAATAGTGTTAAATTCTAAACCCTTAATTGCGACTAGTCAACTTGGTCATTCTCCTTATCATCCAATGTTTGGAACCTTATTCAATTGAATTAATTCAATTGTGACATGGATTTCAAATCTTGGATACTCGTTCCCAGACTTCAATGACCTCGTTCTCCATCTTGCCAAACCTCGATTCATCCTGTAATTGATCAACTTAGATCATATCGAGACTAAATTTCTTATATATATATATATATATATATATATATATATATATATATATATATATATATATATATATATATATATATATATAGTGTGTGCTTGGATTTCAGTGTTATTGACAGTCGTGCTTTAAACTTTTGATTTTGATCATCTTTAGAATAGTAATGCTTTATGGTTAATTTCAGTTGTTTTTTTATCACCAGTATTTGTGTAGGACGATAGACTGCCTTACAGCCCGATGATTTATTATTTTTCTTTATCTTTTCCAGAATGGCACCCATGACCAGAGTTTGTCCCCAGTGCACAGCTGTAATTCCGGATGAGACCGAGATTGTACTTTCCCCTTCTATTACTCAGGAGGCGTTAGTAGCCTCACCGGAGAATTTTCCTCCATCTCCTATCCTTCAGGAGAGGACTGCAATTCAGCCGGAGACTGAGGGCCTTCCTCTGCCTCCTAGAGTGGTACCCCATGCCATTTCTGATGGGGCTCATATTTACAGACTTCTTCAGGATATGCAGGAGGTACAGAGACTTCAGGCTGAGCTTATGAGAGAGCAGAGTCTCAGTTTTCAACTGTTATGGGATTACATGCATTCGAGGGAGGAGCCTAGTCCCAAGAGAGCGAGGAGCAGTTTATACCCAGAGCCTCAGGAGTACCTAGGTTTTCAGCCTAGACCAGCCTATCCAGTTCAGATTCCTGCCCAGCAGAGACCAGTTGAGTGGGTGCCTACCTGTACTTTCTATAAGAAGCTTGGGCACGTATGGAAGGACTGTAGGAAGAGACTAGGATTGTGCCTATTTCGTGGGTCAGCTGCACACAAGATACGAGACTGTCCTACTACACTTGACCTTAGTCGAGGCCTACCTCCAGGAGAGAGTTCCAGCTACCAGGCCTAGTAGAGGTGAGTTCTTGACCTATACCTTATCCTATCTTGATGGTTACTGTACCCTACCATGATGTTTGTATGCTTGATACCTTATGACTACTTTTGATCTAGTATGACTTTAGTAGCTAGATGAGACCCCAGACTGATTACCTGCCATAATCATGTATGATATCTTTCCAACTGCATAATTTAGATAAGTTTTCTTAAGACCATGATTGTTGGGGATTTGACCTAGAAGGGTAGGATCATTTTAATTTCGAGGACGAAATTATTTTAAGGAGGGTAGACTTGTAGCACCCACTTTTTGAAATAAGGGTATTTTAGTCATTTTAGTCATATTAGTCATTTTGTGATTTTCTAGATACAATTGACTTGTGTTTGTTTTAGCAGTTGGTTTAAACTTAGATAATCCATATTAGAGACTAACCATGACATATGATAATCATTTAGCTAATTAGAATTTATTTTAGGCTTTGGTTTAATTTAGAAGGCCAATTGACCTAGTATACTTGATGCTGACACGACGTTCACACGGATCAGTACCCACTGGATCTTTTCATGCGATGTTATCCCCTCGGATACATCGAGTATGTCATGTTCATGTACTTTATCATGGTCATCATGTACTCCATGTATTCACATTTATCCATGTGCACTCATATGTTATTCATGTACACTCATGACCATATGAGCTCCATGTATACAGTAGTTATCCATGTGCAATAACATAACATGCATTGATCCTTGTGTATTGGTTGGGGGCAGGGAGAGTGTAGTTGGTTATGTGATCATTATCCCCAGTAGGTATCCATGTGCATTCCATAGCTGTATCCATGTGCAACCCAAGCTGTTTACATAACCAATTCATGCTCTGATTCACGTAGAAGGTTATATTCTTTATTTATCATATTATATCTCAGCCTATATCTTCTTTCCTGTTGATTTCTCTTTACAGTGATTCATGTATAGTTTTTTATAGCTTGCTTTATATGTCCATTCCTGATATGAACTGTTGTGAGAGATATGTGCTCGTTTCGTCCTGACTGGACATGTTAAAATTTTTACAGGTGATGATGAGGAGTACTGTCCTACTTATTATGGCATTGGCTTATATGACACTGGTGACGTGGACCCACAGGAGGATCCCACAGTCGCTGAGGACTTGTCCATAGTCTAGTTGAGACTTAGTACTTATTTGTATTTTCTGTTTGAGACTTTATGAGTTGTACTTGAGATTATTTCTGGTGGTTTACACCTAGACTTTTATTGTGACTCTCTTGAGATTCTTCTTCTATTCCATCTTAGTATTGTGATTGAGTTACGTATTATTTTACTCTCTATTCATAGTTTATTTAGATTGTGTTAGATATGGTGACTCAGGACAACGTTCTACCGCCGACACTGCGGCGTAGAATGGGCATTTGTTACTTCTCGTGCCTTTACACTGGGTGCGGGTCGTGACATTTCGTAGCAAAGCCTGAGGATCCAGCCTTCTACCCCGAACAATGGCGCACACCAGGAGCTTGTGCGCCAGGGACCGTGAGTGGGTTTTTTCTTTACTGCTCTGATATCTTTCATTTTGTACTTGGCATTTAGCCACGGGCACCTATTTAGCCGGCTGTTCTTGACATTAGTTTCCTTTTACATAATTGTAATTAAATTAGACTGCAGCTGACTATGGTTATGTACTATTGACTCTCGGCACTAGCTTATCATTTTGTGTAGCTAGTCTCATGAATCATTTAGATGAAGCGTCGGTGACGCCTTACTGCTTTGTCTTATATGATCATTATCTACTGCTTCTTGCTTTGATTGATTGAGACATAGATGCTCTGTGAGACCATATGAGACCTGACTATAGCATGCACCCCCTAGTCTATTGACAGCCACATTCGCCGTATGACGTCTTCGTACCTTATATGGGGTAGCTGGCCTAGTCCGTCTCTGTATTTCGGTACTGGGGCATGACAGATGCACATAGATGATCATATTAATGTTTGAATATATCGACTTAACTTTGATCCTCTTGGTGGCTTGGAATTCGTGAGGCATTCTGACGATTTGAGAGTTGGGCTCTCTTTTAATTCCCCTGAAATGTTTCCAAATTCCTTCACAAAAAATAATATGTACATTTTCTTTGTAATATTCTTTTCCGTTAATATTGCATCCAATTTAGCTGTAATTTTAGTTTTGGGTTATTTACGTTAACACTCCCTATATTTTGTGTTTATTACGTGGACCTTTCCTAGTTTAAAAATAAATACAGTGATTTGACTAAAAAAAAACAATGACATCTCTTATGTTTTGTGTTAAATACACGAACCATCCTTAAGTTTTGTAATTTGTGTAAAAGAATTTACACTGACCATTTCTACTTTTAAAAATATATAAATGACAAAAAATGTCAGTGTATTTATTTTTAAACTAAAAAGAAGACCCATTTAATAAACACAAAACATAGAAAATATTAGTGTAAATAACCCTGTAGTTTTTCTGTGATCAAGTAATTTAGAATCGTTGCATTTGATGACATTGTTAATTATGTGTTCTCTTGTCCCTCTTATCAGTGGAGCACAGCCGGTTATCAATCCAGTGGTCTAGTTGAGCTCAACGTGTACACCATTCCCCTCCCCTCCCCTCCCCTCCTCCTCCTCCTCCTCCTCCTCCTCATTCACCCATATACTCAAACACCTTCCGTGCCTTCATTCTCTCTCCTCTTAGAGAGAGAGAGAGAGAGAAATGGCCGCTCTCTCCATCTCCTCCCTCTTCTTCACATCTCCCACCAAGCTCCCGTTCGCGCCGACCCCCGTGCTCTCCCACCGCCTCCACTTCCGCTCCTCCTCCCTCTCGCTGGACCCCTCTCTCTCCATAACCCACCTCTCGGTGAACACTACGAGGAAGAGAGGCAATGGCTCTCCTTCTTCTACCTCTATGGTGGTCATGGCGGCGTCGGGGGACTACTATTCGACCCTCGGCGTGCCCAAGTCCGCCAGCGTCAAGGAGATCAAGGCCGCGTACCGGAAATTGGCGCGCCAGGTACCGTCAATCTTTGATTTCTTTCGACTTTTTGCGGAAAACCCCTCTCTGATTGAAGCATGGAAGTGGTAAATTTTGTTGCTCATTGGGTCTAGATAGATTGTGTTCGGAGTTGAGCGGTTGGGAGCCGATGGAGATTTTTAGGAGGGTTAATTAGTTGTGTTTGGGTGTCGGTTTCGGATGCAAATTTGGCAGGAAGTGCTACGGTTGTGAGTTTGGACTGTGGGTTTAGCTTACACCACCAGATAGGTGCCGGATCCGTGTTGCATCCTGTCTGACATGTTTTGGATACGACAGAGATGCTCCAAAATACACCAGGACACAAAATATATGTGGTTGTTGGTATTATGTCACATTGTGTCTGTGCCCCTTCGACCTAGCCCACCAGGCTGCATATCGTCCATGTAGAATAATGTCTTGCTTTGGTTTGACAGTTCGAGCGGGTTGGCCTGTTGCAGTAAGCATGTTATCACTACTTGGCATGTGTAAGTGCACAAACTAGTAGTAGTGTGGACGCTAAGGAAGAAAGAGGGTGAGGGAAGGAGAAGAACGTATGTTTCGCCGACACGAATACACCCCAAAGTGACACATATTGAGACACGATAAGACCTAAAGGGCAATCTATAAGGTCTAATCACGATCAATAATGAGATTTGCATTAACGAAAGGACATCATAGAATAAAATCGTGCTATTATTATTTGGAATTTTCTATAGGTTTTGTGTTTGTATTGAGAAAATACTTGGACGTGTCCTAGGTATTTGAAAAACTATGTGAATACAAAGAAAGCTTCATTACTTCATATGCATTCATATTAATTGATAGGTCGTCAAGTCGACATATATGTCGTATATTGGCTATCGATTGCTTGATTATCTTCTCGTATTTCATTTCGTGTATCATACAATATATCTTCCTATAGTAAATTTGCTTGGAAATTATTATACTCCTACAATAGGTATAGATTTAGCACATTGAGCAAAATAAGGAGTGTTGTTAATCGTTAAGTGACAAATACATCATACACTCGATAATTAGTAGCAAAGAGTATAGCATTAGCATTACACGGTGGTATTATATATTATAGGGCTAAATAGCGTTTAGACCCTAGATTTTATATCAGCTTAGAGTTTAAGCCATGACATGTCCAATTGGAAAGTTCGGATCATGGATTTTTATTTTTGGTTTCCTTTTTTCTTCCCATTATACCATGAAAATGAGTACAAGGGCAACAAGCAACACATTTTCGAAATGAGGGTATAATGAGAAAAAATCAAAAAATACACCAAAAATAAAAATCAAGGGTTCAAACTTTCCAATTTGACATGTCAAGGCTTAAACCCTAAAATGGTATAAAATCCTTAGTCTAAACGCTAATTAGCCCTTTATTATATGGCTTCATTCATCAATAATAACTTCGACCCTTAAGTCTTAACAATTAGCGTGTTGACTCGAACGATATAGAGTTGTAACATCGGGTTGTAAAAGCATTAATTTCTAAACCACTTAGAAGTTGGGTTTAGGTTAAACTGATAATTATGTATTTGTATCGGGTGATAGCATGGTACATAAAGTATATCATAAGGAATTATCCCTCTTGTGCCATTCACCTTTCCTGGGTTGTATTATATATTGCTTTTATTTTTTGACAGTATACTAGAAAGCATATATTTTCAATCATATTATTAAAAAAATTACTACTGATGCATGGATGAATGCCCTAATGAAGTTTAAGACCTACGTTACATTTTTCTTAATGCATGTGTGAAGGTGATATGAACTATTGTCTTTTGAGCATAAGGTACTAATGTGATAATTCTCTTGTGGAATTTTCCCTTTGTTATCACTATTAAGTTCATTTTTTAAATTATCAGTGCAGCAGTCTTCTGACTTTATTTTTATTTATTAAGTATCACCCTGATGTCAATAAGCAACCTGGAGCAACTGAAAAGTTCAAGGAGATAAGCACTGCATATGAGGTACTTTATTGGTATAGTAATTTTTAGCTCATTGTTCAATTTTATGAGATTTAATCTTCACTGGATATAATCTTGCTGCATGCATTTGAAGACAGAAGCATCTTTATTCCTTTTATGTGGCACCATCTAAATGTTACTCATCATTCCCGTGGGATGACTATTCATCATCATATGTTGAAACCTAACGTCTACTTAGTATTTCATCCCTCATATTCTATAATGTTGTGCATGATAACCACCTTGACTATATGGTCCAATCCAATGGGTTGATTACTATGATTACCACAAGCTTATTCTGAGGACTGCTCTCTTTGACATATAAGCTCAAAGCAAACTACAATCTTCATGAGTTTAACCATTTGAAAATTATTTTACATACAACGAAATATTCTTGAAGTTGTACAAACATAACTGTTAAGACCCACTTCTTGATTATATTAGTAGACCTTTTCTAACAACTCTGCATATATGCAGATACTATCATTTCTACGTGGTATTGTTGGTATTGATAGACATGTCTTTCATAACAGAGTAATATACATCTTAACATACAAAACTACAAATACCTTTATAGTGTACGCCTCATTTATTAATATTTATACAAGAAGCTAAATATAAGCCAAATACTCCCATATACCCGAGTAGGTTTGATTGGCTATAACTTATGAACCTCTACTTGCCATTCTCTCTCTAATTTATTTCCTGCAATAGGTATTTGAGGAGACCTTAAACCTTCTTTCATGTTATTTAGGGTCTTTTCATCTTTAACCAACAAATACAAGTTCATGCAGTAGGGCAGTTCTCATTCAAGTATGTTCAAATAAAATGAATGAACTAATTTTATTTTTGGTGAAAGCAATGAAGTTGAGAAGTGCAACATGTGGCTGGAATTGAGATGGAGATGGAGTATAGTGAAGTAGAAACGAGATATGATTGCCCTAGAATAGGAGGAAACCCTATGCCCATAATCCTGATGGCTGTCCTGTCCCCAATTTAACCATCTTGCATGGCACACCACATCTCTAGCAAATATAGATGTCTACGATAAGGACTATGGGTGTCTATCATAGAGATTACATGCGTGATTTCTGTCACGTCCCGACCCGGAAATCGTTCGTCCTCGCATCGATTTAACCCGAATCGATCGTCCTCTCTGGGGAGTGATGCCGTACGAGTCTGGAGTTGCACTCGTACAAGGCTAGAAGATGACATGTTCTCAAAATGGTTATCTTAATTCAATATTATCAGGGGAAGAAATATAGTATATGAAACAATTCTCTTTATTTAACAAACAACAGAATTACAAAGGCTTTCAATAGCCCAATTGAAGCATGCCAGATTGGCTTACAACACTCAAGTTCTCTCTTGCGCACAAAGGATTTCACCGTTCCATACATCATCTCTTCTATATCTCGGTCGTATCATCCTGTTGCAAGTCCGAGCGTCAATGCGGTCGCACGCCTCAAAACGTTATGGCATCTATGTCTCAGCGCGTTCAAGTGAAGCTTCGTCGCGAGCAATCCATTCCCTGCACCCTGCAAAAAAATCTGGTGGAGGATCAGTACTAATCCTATCGCGTACTGATTAGACCCACTTTACTAAACCGATATTAAGTAGATATATGAATCATGCAGCTTAAGTTGTGATCTTTCTATATTTGTCTTAGGGTCGATTTCATGGCATATTCGAAAGCAGTAAATCATGTATTTCATGGCAAGCATGTTATCATTTTTTGCGTAAGCAAGCAGGCAACATACATCAATCTCGTGTTGTTTCGTGGCACGACTTCTTACCAACATCGAGGTACTCACTCTTGCACCGATGCAAGGTGAATACGCCTAC
The DNA here is from genome assembly GCA_029216955.1 of Iris pallida. Lineage (NCBI taxonomy): Eukaryota > Viridiplantae > Streptophyta > Magnoliopsida > Asparagales > Iridaceae > Iris > Iris pallida. The sequence continues at coordinate 27,808,659 of JANAVB010042020.1, read as the reverse complement.
CATCTTTTCCTGTCATTTTATAAGTGATCTTTGTGCAGGATCTCTGTGTGCCTGCACTTTCAGTCCACCGGTCCCTATCTATATGAAGATCACTGGCATTTAGCATGCCAGAATGGACTATCTTTCTTAACCGGCATTGCGACGCTACCCTTTCAGTCTAGGTTACGATCCTTACTGAAGGTCCCGCAATGCAACAGTGCCAAAGCACGATTATTCATTCCTCCTAGGCCGAACAGTCCCGGCGCTCCGGCGATAATGTTCGAGGAAAACGAACTCGTGCACGGGTTATATTCAAAGTCCATTTGATCATGCAACGCGCATCTACTCGTACAACCAAACATAGTTTGAGTTCGAAATTCAGACTTCGCATCATTCCGCATTTCTCATATCATTTTTATGTTCTTACATTCTTTGTACGATTTCATTCTTTTGATGTTTCAACGTCTCGATTCAATGTCCAAGTGAACGACCCGAAGGTCCCAAACATTTCAAGGCAACATGCTATACATGTGGCAGTTCCATGGCATTTGTGCCACAACTGCTTACTTTGCACATGAAGTATGTGTTTCGATGTTCTACGACTTAATGTTCAACGATACGCGATTCGTGCATTTGATGCACGCCGACACGATATTTCAATGTGCTAGACTTATGTTCATTCTCTCCGACTCGTGCACTTAGGCACGCCTCGATAGAGTATTCAATGTTCTACAGCTCGTGCACTAAGGTACTCGCGTCGATATAATCTTTCCATATTCTAGCATACTAACTCGTGCACGGAGGCACGTACTTGATTGATGTTCAACGACTCGTGCCTTGAGACAAGTTTCGATCCAATTGTTCAATGTCCCATGACTCGTGCATTTGATGCACTCATCGTTACAGTTATCCCATGTTCATATGACTTGCACATCGAGACGTTCGTCGTTGTGGTATTTCGATGTTCTTGACGACTCGTATATTTGATGTACATTTCAATTCAATTGTTCTATCTAGTGTTCGACACGCACTACGATTTTTCTCAATCGAGCTACGTCCGTGGACTCGATAGGTTAACTTAGAATACAACGGTACATTTTAGTTAAGCATGACAGAGTAGGAAAGAAGGGTCAAAGTCCTCCCACCTTGTGCCGATACGTCTTGTCGTTTCTTCGAACTGATGCGGCTCGATTTTATAACTTTGTTGCACGACCATCTCTTCTGACTTAGCCATTCGAGCACTTCTTGTTTCGTTGAACTATTCGACTGATTCGGCCTACCTGCACATGCCTAAGTCCGTTGCGAGACGATGGTTTGGTTCTGCGGACACCGTTGCAAATAAGGCACAATATCGACCTCTTATAATTCAGCGTAAAAGCTTAGCCTTGTAGAAGCATGGAAAATATGGGGTTCATGCGGATCACAACTGACCGCATGAGTACCCTGGAACAGATTGATCCGCATAAAGAAGAGCCGAATGACAGACTCAGTACGTCCCCTGCGGTCCATCTTCACTAGACTGACTTTTGAGCCGCAGAGAGAATAGTTACTTATGCGGCCAAGCTGATTAATCCTTCTGATAAAGCTGACTCTGGTCTAATAAAGCTGACAAACTCTGGCAAAGACTGACAGCTCTGACACTCTGAAAAGAAGATAAGACATGATTAGACTGGACATGCGACCCGAGCCGCATGAACCTTATGCAACTCAATCTATGTATTTCATGCGGCCAAGGATAACTGCAATCCGAGCCGCATGAGCTTTATGCGGCCCAGAATATAAGAACCTATGCGGCTCAAAAGTCCCCAAGCTATATGCGGACTAAGGGAGACTGCCGCATGAGTCTTATACGGCCCAGCATGGCCGAACTCTGAAGGGCCTATGCGGCTCAAAATGACTCAAGCAGACTGGTCCTATCTTGCGATGAGACACGTGGCAGGCTAACTAAGTCTCAACTACCCAGATTCGTTACAACAAAATCTCAACAACCCCCACCAGCTGGCAGCCCGAGAACGAGTCTTTGTGCGCTGTGAGACACGTGGCCCTTTATGCGGCCCAAAAAGCTGCTACTGCAGAAAATACTATAAATAGCAGGGTATTACACCCAGGCAAATGGTTGGCAATCCAAGGCTGGTAACCTACGAAAGGTAATTTCTTCGAGAGCAAAGAACGCGTCAGATAGTCCAAGGAGTAAGGCAGAGTTGCTACACTTTTCCGAGCCTCTATCGTCATCTCCCAGAATCAAAACTAAACAATTGTACTTAGATTGTCTCCTAGGCTTTCTTTCTAGGCTTTCTCTTGTACAAGCGAGTTTGCAATCAAGTTCAATTCATCTGTAATTTGTTGTGCTTGATATTTAATGACAAACACGATGGCGACTCTGCTGGGGACATCCTTCTCCTCTGATGAGAAGATGGTGACGCAATCTGACGCATCCAAGCTCGGCTCCACGCAGCAAATGCTCGTGGTTCGATTTGACCAATGAGCATTCGAAGAAATGCTCTCTGAAGGGAGCACCAGCCCATCGCAGAAGCAAACCAACCCAAAGAGAGCCCACAGCATGTCGAAGCACAAAACTGTTGCCCCCGACCAGGTTCTCGAAGAAGCTCCTTCTGCGGCCTAAGACGGTCATCAAGACTCTCTTGCGGCCTTGCTGCCGACCGCAGATAACCTCACTGTCCCCAAATCCAGCAAAGGAAAACACTACGATGCAGAATTTTTGGGGTCACAAGGGAAATCCATGCGGACGAGGAAGAGGCCACATAAGAGAGATGGGCAGATGACTCATGCGGCAGCCAACTCTGGCCGCAGACAGACCGCCCATGCGACAGCAAACTCTGGCCGCAGATAGATCGCCTATGCGGCAGCCAACTCTGGCTGCAGGCAGATGACCCATGCGGCAGCCAGTCCTGGCCATAGACAGAGTATCTCATGCGGCATTGTCAGAAGTTCTGTATTCGACCGTCTCTCATGCGGGTCCGACTCCATGCGGTCCATTGAGAATGTGGGATGTATCAATCTGGACTCTTTTTACTATGCGCCTTCGGGTGCCAAGTCAAAGAAGTTTAGGATGTTGGCCCATTGGTCATGGTCAAACCTGATTTTAATAATTGATCAAACTCTGTCTCGATATCAATGCAAGTCAATTCAGATGTTTACCTACGATGTTTTGGACACTGCTCAACGATGGATATCTACTATGTTCAAGACCGAAGCTGTTTGTCATTCAGAATGTATTTTCTTCAAAGCAATGTAATTTTTCATTTTATTGAGTCTAGGAATACATTGTACACCAAGTCGTACTGGCAAATAGGCTGTCCGGAATCGTTTTTCAAAATCACCCTATCCTTTTTAAAAATGACCTATGTTTTTGAAAAACATCATATTTACAAAAAGCTTCTGAAGGACTTTTCAAAAAGCTAAAATAATTTTTCTCAAAATCAACTGGCCGAACCCTAGCAGAACTCGGCCAGAGTTCGGCCAAGTTGAACGTTATGTGAACGTTTGATTTTGAACTTGGTCTCCCTTCAGTTGCGGTTTGTTACAAAGAGTTCTGTCCGAATTTTGCCCGAATTCTGTCAAAGTTCTGTCTTTGGAAAAACTATAAATAGAGAAGGATTTCGATCATTTCAAATCACCAATTCACTTTCAATCTCTTCTCTTCTAAAGCTTACATTTCTTCCAAAGAGTTCTAAAAGCTTCCATTTTCAAATTCCAAGCCAGTTACAATCCTCTAGTCGATTTGCCAGTGCGGTGCGGTCTAGAAGTTTCAGAGCGATTGTAATCAGAGGCTTGATTGAAGAAACAACTCTTCACAATTGAAGTTGGTCGAGTTCTTCGTATCAAAGCTCGCGTCTGTAGAAGTTGCAAGGACTTCGTATGAAAACTTGCGGGATTTTCCAATAGTGGATTCAACTGGAAGCTAGAGTTCTTCCGACTGGACTAGTCCTCACAAGAGGGAAACCAGTATAAATCTCGGTGTTTGCGTTTGCCTTCTGATCACTCTTTTATTTCTGTCATTTACTTTGTGATTATTATTATATCTGTGATCTAACTGCTAACGAGATTTTTAATTAGCAATATTTCGCTGCCTACTCTATTCACCCCCCTCTAGAGTATTCTGCTTTACGATTTCGTTCCTACAATTGGTATCAGAGCAGGCTCTCCATCTAGAGGTATTATATTCTGATCCCAATTGTTCCTACAATTGGTATCAGAGCGGGTTATACAGGTAAAGCAAGGTAAAATTGCAGTTATATTCAATTGTTATATAGATCACAGCATTACACATGGCAACTGTGAAATTTAGAAGTGAAGGCCAAGCCACAAACAGACCTCCACTGTTTGACGGCACAAACTATACTTATTGGAAAACACGTATGAGTTTCTTTCTGAAATCTCTTGATTTTGACTTATGGTCTGTAGTTATTGATGGCTATAGAAAGCCCCCTCGTATTAATGTTGATGGTGTTTTAGTTGAAAAACCACATGACAAATATACAGAAGATGAAAAAAAAGGCAAGTTTTGACGCACGTGCTATTAACGCTCTATTTTGTGCTTTAGACAGAACTGAATTCAACATGGTGTCTACCTGCACAACATCAAACGAGGTGTGGAAACTTCTCGAAGTAACCCACGAAGGAACAACACAAGTCAAGGAGTCAAAGATCAACAAACTTACTCAGGAGTACGAGGCGTTCAAAATGAAGCCAAGTGAATCAGTCACTCAGATGTTTACAAGATTCTTGGATATTGTAAATCCTTTGTCTTCACTAGGCAAGGATTACAGTAACTATGAGAAGATTCGTAAACTTCTACGAGCCCTTACAAAGAACTGAATTCCAAATGCTGCAGCAATCATTGAAGGGAACGACCTCTCAACAATGTCTCTGGAACACTCATGGGTAAGCTACTCACTCACGAGTTAGAACTTCAAGACTTTGAAGATGCTACGCCAAAGGAGAAGTCAGAAAAGTCGATTGCTCTCAAGGCTCAACATAGAAGAACTGTCGAAGACGACTCTGATGACAGCGACTCCGATTCTGAAGATCAAGCTCTTCTGGTAAGAAAATTCAAGAAGTTCATGAGATTTAACAGGAGAACAAAAGACGATAACAACAACAACGAGGAAGTTCCTATTTGCTACGGATGCAAGAAGAAAGGATACATGAAGAAAGATTGTCCAACAGCATCATCATCAAAGAAAAGCAGCAAATATGACAAAGGCTACCCGAAGAAATCTACATCAAGGAAGTACGCCAACACAAGCATATGGCATGAAAGTGAGGCTAGCGGCTCAGAAGACGAACAATCAGATGACGCTGCAAATGTGTGCTTGATGGCTTACGATCAGGTAATCACTAATCCTCTATTTGATCCTTATGATGATTTCACCTTTGAGCAACTAGGAGAGGCTTTCAGTGACCTGCTAAATGATTACAGGAAACTGCGTAGTAAATATGAAACCTCTAAGAAGGTACTCAAAGAGTACAAAGGTGAAATAGGAAGACTTACCGACCAATTAGATCATGTTAGAAATAATGACTCTTCAAATGAGTTTGGTGAGCTTTCTTCTATTAAATTGTTGTTACACGAGACTGTTAAGCTATCCGAAGAAAAAGATCAATTAGATCATCCAGTTAAAGGAAGACCTATCTAAGGAGAGAAAGAGTCTCCAGTGTGCACAGGTCAGATTAGAACCACTCACATCTGACTATACTAGATTATATGACACTTCCAAAAAGTTGGAAATTAGTTTAGGAAAACGGCCTGAAGTTGCTGCTTCCTATTCTAATACGTGTCAATTACCGAATCATCGGAACACGCCCAACACTGTCAGACCAAACCATACCAAAACTATGCCCAAGAAGACAAATAGGCATGCATTCTTCTATACTAGAAAACCAAAACCTACCAATCATGCACCTCACACTACTTTCAACACTCAACATGCTAAATGTCATTATTGTGGCCTCATTGGTCATATATCTTCTGCATGTAGAATCAGAAAGTTAGTAGATTTAAATGTTTATGCATGGATACCAAAAACTAACCAGTCAGGACCCTGCAAGAAATGGATACCAAGAGTTTCATCTGCAAATTGTTTTGTAGGTGGGACGCCCTTCACATACTATGAGCAAATGGATCCTCGACAGCGGTTGCTCACGGCACATGACCGGTGACGCTTCACTATTCACATCACTGTCGAAGAAGAATAAAGAAGGATATGTCTCCTTCGGTAATAATCTAAGAGGGTACATAATCGGTATCGGTGACATTGGTAAGGCTCCCTATCCAGTGATTAAAGATGTATGTCTAGTTACTGAGTTAAAACATAATCTGCTCAGCATAAGCCATTTAGCTAATCACGGTTATGGTATTAACTTCGTCAAAGATAAATGTACTATAGTTGATAGTTCAACTGGTAGTACTATATTTGAAGGTATTAGGGAAGACAACATACATGTTTTCTATTTGTTGGAAGATGCTAACAAAGCAGGTAGATGTTTGATGGCCAAAAGCATCGAGAGTCAACTATGGCATATGAGACTCGGCCATGCAAATATGGATACAATTTCAAGACTATCTACAAAGAAGTTGGTACGCGGCTTACCGGACATTTCTTTCAAGAAGGATACGGTATGTAGTGAATGTGAAAAGAACAAAGCTACCAAATCCGCATTCAAATCCAAGAACGCTGTAAGTACCACTAGACCTTTACAACTGTTGCATGTGGACTTATTTGGACCCAGTAGAATTGCTAGTCTAGGTGGTAAGTTATATGCATTTGTCATTATAGATGATTTCTCTAGATATACATGGGTTTATTTTCTTGCACGCAAGAACGATGCATTATCAGAATTTGTCACCTTTTGCAAGAAAGTACAGAATGAAAAAGGATTCATGATTACTCGCATTCATAGTGATCATGGCGGCGAATTTGAGAATGCAGAATTCAAGCAATTTTGTGACACATGGTTATTTGCATGAATTCTCTTGTCCTAGGACTCCGCAACAAAATGGAGTTGTGGAACGTAAGAACAAAACTCTATCTGAAATGGCTAGAGTAATGTTAAACCAGTTTAGTCTACCTAGATACTTTTGGGCTGAAGCTGTAAATACAACATGCTATATTCTCAATAGGATTCTAATTCGACCTATATCGAAGAAGACTCCCTGTGAACTATGGTTTGATAGAACACCAAATGTTTCATATTTCAAGATTTTTGGTTGTAAATATTTTATTCTTAATACTATAGACAATTTGAGTAAATTTGATGAAAAGGCCGATGAAGGTATATTTTTAGGTTATGCAGCAAAGAGCAAAGGATACAGAGTCTTCAACAAAAGAACCATGATCATCGAAGAATCAATCAATGTCAAGTTTGATGAGCTAAATCAACACTTAGACGATGATGACAATGAAGATATAATCACACCAAGTACAGCTACTGCAAAACCTTCACACAGAGATACAGAACCATCACATCAAGCATCAGATGAACCTCCAAGCAAAGAAGCCGGAACTAGCAATCCTGAGACTACACCAAAAGAGATGAGATTCTTGGCTAGTCATCTAAAGGACTTGGTAATTAGTGAGATTACCAAGGGTGTAAGTACTCGTTCCTCTAATAAAGATATTGCTTATTGTGTTGCTTTTGTTTCGCAGTTTGAACCCAAAAATATTGATGAAGCATGTAGTGATAATTTTTGGATAGATGCTATGCAAGAGGAATTAAACCAATTCGAACGGAATCAAGTTTGGGAACTTGTTCCCAAGCCCATTGATCATCCGGTCATTGGCACCCGATGGGTATTCCGAAATAAACTGAACGAGAATGGTTTAGTGACTCATAATAAGGCTCGACTCGTAGCTCAAGGATACAATCAAGAAGAAGGTATCGACTACGATGAGACTTATGCCCCAGTTGCGAGATTAGAATCCATTCGCATGTTATGTGCATTTGCATGTTTTCATAGTTTTAAATTATTTCAAATGGATGTCAAAAACGCATTTTTAAATGATTTTATAAAAGAAGAAGTTTATGTAGCTCAACCTCCTGGTTTTACTGATTTCAAATTTCCTGAATATGTTTTCAAGTTGAAGAAAGCCTTATACGGTTTGAAACAAGCCCCTCGTGCTTGGTACGATCGTCTAAGCTCTTTTCTACTTGATAACGGGTTTTCAAAGGGAAAGGTTGACACTACTTTGTTTATAAAATCTTTGAATAACAACATTCTTTTGATTCAAGTCTATGTAGATGATATTATTTTTTGGATCTACTGATGAATCTCTTTGTCAAGAATTTTCAAAGTGTATGCAGAATGAGTTTGAGATGAGCATGATGGGAGAGCTGAAATTTTTTCTCGGACTGCAAATCAAACAAACCAACAATGGGACGTTCATAAATCAAGCAAAGTACACAAAGGATCTATTAAAGAAGTTCGACATGGAAGCAGTTAAGCCACTTAGCACTCCAATGACGACTTCAATCAAGCTTGATATTGATAAACAAGGCAAACCTGTCGACATACGTAAGTATCGAGGTATGATCGGTAGCTTACTGTATTTAACTGCTAGTCGACCAGACATTATGTTTAGTGTTTGCTTATGTGCACGCTTTCAAGTTAATCCTAAGGAATTACATCTGTGCGCAGTTAAGCGTATCTTTCGATACCTTAAAGGCACTTCTTCTGTCGGCTTATGGTATCCCAAAACCACGTCATGTGACCTAACCGGTTATTCTGATGCTGATTTTGCCGGATGCAAAGTAGATAGAAAAAGCACTAGCGGCACATGTCATTTCCTAGGAAAAGTTCTAGTCTCTTGGTTTAGTAAGAAGCAAAATTCTGTTGCATTATCAACAACCGAGGCTGAGTATATCGCCGCAGGACGTTGTTGTGCACAAATTTTGTGGATGAAACAAACTTTAGAAGACTATGGATTGCATTTTACACACATACCCATTTTCTGTGACAACACTAGTTCTATTAATTTGACTAAGAATCCAGTATGTCATTCTCGTACTAAACATATCGAGATTAGACATCACTTTCTTAGATATCATCAACAAAATGAAGATATAGACCTTGTATACATAGACACACAGAATCAATTAGCTGACATACTCACAAAACCTCTAGCGGAAGATCGTTTCAATTATTTACGTCGAGAATTAGAAATTTTAGATGTCAATAATATTAATTAATTGTGTTTTATTAATTAATATTCGATACTCAATAACTGTTTTCGAGACAAGCCTAAAAAGAGTGTCTGTCACCACGACTACGGTTGAAGCGAAGCGGTATTTAAGAGTTCCCTGGTGAACCTCCGTTAGCTGGGACAGTACTCCTACAGCTAATCTGGGACAGATGCTGAGTAAAGAATATTAATTTCTAAAATAATATTAATTATATTATTTTGAGATTTAAAATTACTAAACTCTGAATTAAACATTTGAAATGAATTAATGAAAAAGATGTGGCCTCATTATTTTTTTTTTATATATCTATATATAGCCAGGCAACCCTTGGTGAATTCGGCCCGAGTTCGGTCCGAATTCGGCCAGAGTTCGGCTGGGTATATATATATATACCAGTCAGAACCCGAGGCCCCCTCTTCTTCATTCTTCCAAACATCATCAAAACAGCAGCAGCCGTGCCCCCTAAACCCTAGTTCGTCTCCACCTTCCTTCTTCCAATCCACGTGGAGATCTTCGTCCAAACTTTGGATTCGTACGGAGAATTTCGTCCTCTACAGCATATCCAATTCTCGGAAGGTATAATTCCTTCTCTCCTCCACTTTCCAATTGTTAGGGTTTCTAGATTTTGGGATAGAATGCCTAAGGGATTCAATCCTTTCAAGAGGAAGAAGACCAATGCCAGTGAAGAGGCATCGTCTTCGGATCCGTATACGGATTCTCTCTTTTCTCCGGTCCAATCGGATGACGGTGCATCGGACGAGTTTTATTTCAAAACTCCCGACCAAGCCCTACTTTGGTATGCCGATTTCATTATGCGTACTATTTGTACCGGATCTCTGATCAAATAGACTGTCTTTTCCGACCACCGTCCTTACTTTGAGGCATTAGGGTTACAACACTTTGTTACTTTGCAATTTCCTATAGCTACTAATGCCATTAGACTATTTTACTGTAATTTCGTGTTAGACACTTTTACCGCGAGAACATGTGTCGGAGGGATAGATATCGAGTTTACTGATGAAACGTTAGCGGAAATCCTTGGTATTCCAAACGAAGGTGCCCCGCTCGATGACATCACTGATTTCGATTTTTCCGATAGTACGACTCTCGTTACTTTCAAGAATGAGCTTTGTGCACCCGCACGTGCTTGTCCTGGAAAGTTCAAGGCCAATAACTTGAACTTGTTTAACTACGAATTACATCACATCATCTATTCCACTCTACTTCCAAAATCTACTTCAAAAGGTGATGTCACTGCACTTGAGCTTTCTGCTTTATATCACATTCTTAAGGGGATTCCTTTCTCTGCCCCTAAGACTATCATTCAGATGATGGGTAGATGTCGCGGAAGAGACCGCAACCTCTCTTATGCGATGATCATCCCACGCATCTTTCAGAGATTCGATTATTGACTTATCCACTTGTGCTCTGGATCATGAGCCCAAGTTCCTCAAACTCTCTCGTCGCAGCATTGCCACTGTTCCTCCACCTACCGCACCTGCTCCTCCTGCACCTACTCCCACAGCACCTGATCCTCCTCAATCTTACCCTATGACCTTTGAGGGTATTCATCAGCATCTTTCAGATCTGCAGTCATTTTATGTTGACACTTCCAGGGAACATGAGTTCCGTGATGTGACTCGGTTCCAGGCTATTGCCAACTCCTTCGCCGATCTGAGATTTGCACAGACGGGTCACTCTGCTAGCTCTCTACCTCGAGACCCTTCTGTTTCTGGCTACCGCATTGATGATGAGGCGGTCCACTCTGTGTTCCAGCCAGGGAACGCCTACGATTGGGATCGTACTTCTGGTGCCACTCCTCATACTTCTGGAGCTGATACTTCTGGAGCTGGTCCATCTGGACATGCTGGCGCTGCAGTCGATGATGATGATGATGAGGATGATGATTTTTGAGATGTTATATATTGAGACTGATATTTTGTCTTATGTTTACTTGGAAATGCTCCGACATTCCAAGATATTATCAGTACTCTTATTTTCGTTATGTTATCTGACTTACATAGACAGTTGTTTTTTATGCCTCAGTTTGGCTTAGTTTATTATTCAGCACTTTATTTGTTTCAGCTTTCTTTTAGCATTATCTTTCTTTATGCTTCATATTAACTGCATGTGACAAATACCATGCCTGTGTTGTTTTATATCTGTCTATTTTTTTCACTGTTTATACCATGCATGTGATGAATGTTCTTATATAATTTTATTTGTGTTTCTTCACTGTTTGTTACTTATGCATTTATTGCGGGGGAGCTTTCTCTTTTGCAGTTATTTTGCTAAGTGACAACGGGGGAGAAATAAGATCTAACATCTTCATGAATACATGTTATGAACAAATTTTTTTTGATACATTTTTGAATTGATCCAAACTTAGATGTTATATCGGCAAGGTTTGTCAATTATCAAAATGGGGGAGATTGTTGGCCCATTGGTCATGGTCAAACCTGATTTTAATAATTGATCAAACTCTGTCTCGATATCAATGCAAGTCAATTCAGATGTTTACCTACGACGTTTTGGACACTGTTCAACGATATATATCTACTATGTTCAAGACCGAATCTGTTTGCCATTCAGAATGTATTTCCTTCAAAGCAATATAATTTTTCATTTTATTGAGTCTAGGAATACATTGTACACCAAGTCGTACTGGCAAATAGGTTGTCCGGAATCGTTTTTCAAAATCACCCTATCCTTTTTAAAAATGACCAATGTTTTTGAAAAATATCCTTTTTACAAAAAGCTTCTGAAGGACTTTTCAAAAAGCCAAAATGATTTTTCTCAAAATCAACTGGCAGAACCCTAGCAGAACTCGGCTAGAGTTCGGCCAGAGTTAGGCCAAGTTGAACGTTATGTGAACGTTTGATTTTGAACTTGGTCTCCCTTCAGTTGCGGTTTGTTACAAAGAGTTCTGTCCGAATTTTGCCCGAATTCTGTCAGAGTTCTGTCTTTGGAAAAACTATAAATAGAGAAGGATTTCGATCATTTCAAATCACCAATTCACTTTCAATCTCTTCTCTTCTAAAGCTTACATTTCTTCCAAAGAGTTCTAAAAGCTTCCATTTTCAAATCCCAAGCCAGTTACAATCCTCTAGTCGATTTGCCAGTGCGGTGCGGTCTAGAAGTTTCAGAGCGATTGTAATCAGAAGCTTGATTGAAGAAACAACTCTTCACAATTGAATTTGGTCGAGTTCTTCGTATCAAAGCTCGCGTCTGTAGAAGTTGCAAGGACTTCGTATGAAAACTTGCAGGATTTTCCAATAGTGGATTCAATTGGAAGCTAGAGTTCTTCTGACTGGACTAGTCCTCACAAGAGGGAAACCAGTATAAATCTCGGTGTTTGCGTTTGCCTTCTGATCACTCTTTTATTTCTGTCATTTACTTTATGATTATTATTATATATGTGATCTAACTGCTAACGAGATTTTTAATTAGAAATATTCCGCTGCCTATCCTATTCACCCCCCCTCTAGAGTATTCTGCTTTACGATTTCGTTTCTACATAGGACAGTGCGGGCCCAACAAGCCCAGTCAACTGTCCAAGTTGCTGACCGTCAGCGGGCACCGTTAACTGTTATACGGGCTCCTGATGGAAAGTTGTACAGAACCACCCGCGTCCAGTCCCCCAGGGCTAACGGACAGGGTGAGTCTCAAAAGTCTCCCTCCAACGATCGAGAGCAAGTGCTTTTACTAGCCTCAGATCAAGGAGCAAACATGACACCTACGCACCCGTGTGCTCGGGATACCCGAGTCCACAAATGGGAGGCAAAGGTAGATCAATCTGCTACCGACTTGCGAGAGGTGATTACTCACAAACGCAAGGAGAAGGAAGCAACCTTGGCGTGCGATGAGCCCCTCTCGGGACGTCGTTGCACCCAAGTCTTTATCAAATGCTGCTGCGACAAGCGGCAGCACCTGAAGGTCGGCAGTCCGTTTTCCAACGACTGCAGCAAGCCATCGCCTTTCCAACAACAACTTCAGAAACATGTGCAAATTCTGGGAGACGAGGAATTTTCTGTCGCCTCCTGTAATTCAACCCGCAAGGTTCTTTCCCATAAGGGAGGAAAGAAGACAAGCTCTTCTAGTCCGGCAATCTCCGCCAACATTGCAAGGAAACTCACGTCTGGAGGACTGCCACCAATAACCACATGGGGTGTCTACCTAGGCATTCGATCCAAAAAGAAACTTCCAACACCTGGGGGTGCATCCTTGACCTCCCTGGGGGTAGATGAGGCCGGGGGTAGCAGTCCCCTCAAAGTATGCGACAACCCGGTGTTCCAAGAGCCTACACAGGGGGTAGCGATCCACTGGAATTACGCAACAGACATGGACGTCCCTGAGGATGACCACCCTCGCCAAGACGATGTGGCTTCCTGCACAGAGGGTAGCACCCCTTCCGAGTCCGAGGAAGAACACATTCCGACATTCCCCGATGATTTCTCGGCACGGGGGTACGACACAGAGAGCACCTCTGCTACGGTCCCTTCCACCTCTACCCATGTACGGACAGTCTTTATGGCCGACGATGATCATAAGGCGCCTACTGATCGACAACGTCTAGAAGTACTTGAAGCCATGCTCTTGTCATTGGTCAAGTCAGTAGACGAAATCAAAGCTGCCTTGCCAACTCAACCAGCAAGGACGCCTGGACAAACAAGCTTGGGATCCGCAGTCAACACGGACTCCAACACAACCGCTCCTCCTTTGGATGACAATCCTCTAGGAGCCTCCGCTCCTTCAGCTGCAGATGAAGCCAGGGAAGCAAGGAGGGAAGTCCAGGAGCTTCGGACAATGTTCAATGCCCGAGACTCCTCTCGGTACCTCAGAATACGGCAGCCGTGTCCCGTTGCATGGAGAGATGTGTCTTTTCCACCACGGTATAAGCCGTTTCATATCGATTCATATGACGGGAAGACCTCTGCTAGTCGGTACATGACTTACTTCGAGGTCACAACCGACCACTTGCCGCATAGTGACGCCATCCTCACACGATTATTCATCGGAGCATTGGAGGGGATAGCGTTCGACTGGTATCGCAACCTTCCTGACAACTGCATCTACTCTTTTGACGGCTTCAAGCATATGTTCCTAGAACGATTCTACAAGGTGGGACATGATGTGACAATGTCATCCCTCGTGGATATCGTTTAAGGAGAGAGGGAGCTGACAAGGAACTATATCGAGCGGTTCCGCCAAACTGCAATGAGATTGCCCCAAGGCAATCCCGAAAGCTCCTTGATCGAAATCTGCCAAAAGAAGTTGCTCCCCGCAATCAGCCTTTGGATGGGTGAAGATCAGTTCAGGGATTGGACGACCTTCATCATAAGCGCCACCAATGCGGAGGCAAAGTTAAAGAAGGCTCGCCAGCTGGGATTACACATCCCAAACGGAGAAGTCAAAAGCAAACGTCCTGGTACCACCTCCAATAACAACAGCACTGACGCCACCTCCAGTAACCGGGACAACAAAGGCAAACAGGCCCTGGTCGCTGGTACGACCAAGAAGCCTGAACAAAAGCAGGCAGAAGCTCAGTGGCCCCAGACGAATTACTCATTCGAAGATAGTCATATGTCAAGCCTGTCTTCGACATGCTCTTGCAAGGGGACATGATCCAACTCCTCTACCAAGGCGCGAGCCCCGAGCGACAGAGATGGAGGACCCAAAATACTGTCATTTTTACCGCTATGTTCATCATGCCACTCAAGACTGCTTTCAATTAAAGCGGTATATCCAGAATCTTATCGACTCCAAAGCTCTGTCGCTAGACTTTGAAGAGGTTACCGTGGCGGCGAACATGGTGTCAATTCAGTTCGGCGACTTCCCTCCAACAAGCACTCAAGACGGGGTAATACCTATCCCCCGGACAACGATGGAGGTTACTAATCTTTCCCCCGTCCGGGACCAGACGACTGGCTTGGTACCTCTCACAACGTCACGAGGAGAGATCATGTGGGTGCACCCCGACTTAGTACCCGAAGTCACCCAGGCGGCATCATCTCCGGCCAACAAAAAGGGAAGGAAGTCCAGATCCTGTCACACAATTTCAACCGAAGCTGAGGAAGTGACAGCCGTTGTTACCCGGTCTGGGGTACAAGTCCAGCCCACTACGGGTAGTTCAGTTGAAGACCTTCAACCGGCAACGCTGCCCGCCACTGATGTTCCGGGGCCATCTCAGCCTCTATCGGCAGACAGGGCCAAGCTGAAGGAAACCCGCTTCGACAGGCCGCTCCGTAAAGATGCACCTCAAGGGCTGGAGAGACCTTACAACTTTGACATATTAGCACAACTGGCTAATACGCTAGCAAAGTAGTCGTTATATGAGCTCCTAAGGCTCTCCAAGGATTTTCGTGTCGCACTGAGCGAAGCGCTCCAGAATGCTGACGCTTACTTAGCCCAGGTCAAACCTACAGGGGAAGACTCGTCGGCAGATCTCCAGGGCAACAACAGTGTGGGTACAATGCCCAACATCGTATTCACCCCACAGGACATGCTGATCAAGACCAACATCCATGATCGTCCCTTATACTACACTGGATACATAGGCGACATCAAGGTGGATCGGATGCACATCGATCCTGGCTCGTCGATAAGCATCATCCCCAAAAGCTTGCTTCATGTCCTCGGCATCCTTATGCACCGGCTAGCAGCGACCAACACCGCCATTAGCGGTTTCAATTCGGGAAGGAGCTATCCCTTAGGAAAGATCCGATTGAAATGTCAGATCGGCGACCTGAGGACAGAGGTTACCTGCTACGTCATAGACGCAGACACATCCTACAACATCCTCCTGGGACGTCCGTGGATACATGATTATATATGATCGTGCCATCCACCCTCCACCAGTGCTTCAAGTATGTCAGTAAGCACGGCTTCATGAAGACTGAATTCGCCGACATCGATCCCTTCAAAGGGGTTGAGTCTTATTACTCTTCGGAGGCGTGTCTATATGACGAATCCAAGAGACACATAACTGACAAACTGGAGGCCATCACAGGACCAGAGGAACCCTTGAGAATTCATCTCCAGGCCCGTAAACCGGACAAAGCCGCACCCCTTGTCGCAACTTTGCATAAAGAGGTGCCCGGTTCCCCCACCGCAGCTGCACAGTTAGAGCCGATGGTCATCCGACTCCCAAGGACCAGCCAAGAACCCGTCATAGGGCCGATGGTGATCCGATTGCCAAAATCCAATCAAAGGCGACCGGAAGACGAAAGGCCCTCTGAGGAGCCGATGGTGATCCGATTGCCAAGATCCAGTCAAAAGCAATCGGAAGACACAAAGTTCCCTGCCGAGCCAATTGTCATCCGTCTTCCCAAGACGAGCCGGCAACCAAGTGTCAACCCGACACCCTCAGACAAGCCAATGCCACAAGCTGAACCCTTGGTGGTCAAGTTGCCCAAGACAACGTCCTAACCTTCGGTCACACAGGGGGTAGCTGGAGAGGATGCAGAACTCGCAAAGTATCTGGTTGCAAAGGTGGATAGTCCCTCTCCTGATGATGTAATCCCTGTGGACAAAATTCCTTATTTCATCAATAAGAGGCTGCCATTGAACTATCCTGAGTGTAATAAACTCAATCTGATGTATACTGCGGGACTCGGTCGGGACATTAACCTGCACACACAGGTGACAACCGTCCATACTGCAAACCGACTTGCTCCCATTAAAGTTGCCTACTTCCTAGTCCCAGGCAGAAGAGAAGGGGATCACATGATCATCTTTGGCCAAAAAGAAGGACCTCAACCCTTCATGCCTCAAGAGTTTGATCTCGAACCCGATACTGGGAGACTACCGCTCTACCTGCATAGTCCCCAGGCTAAGTATTTCATGCAAAAGCAGGGGTACGACATGGAGGCTACCCCAGGTCTGAATTACGGCAGCGGTCGGCGATCGCCTCTGCAGCTGTCAACACCCTCTGGGAAACCTCGGGATTATTACGGCAAATTCCTGAAGAAATACCAGGTCTAAAGACATGCTGGTACTCCCTCAAAACCATCAAATCTTCCAAACTATCGAGTTATGTACACTAAGTACCGTTGAACTCACACTCTATCTCCCTGAGTGGCGAGTCATGTACGATAGTACCGCTGAACTCACACTCTATCACATCTCCCTGAGTGGCGAGTCATGTACGATGATACCTCTGAACTCACACTCTATCGCATCTCCCTAAGTGGCGAGTCATGTACGATGATACCTCTGAATTCACACTCTATCGCATCTCCCTGAGTGGCGAGTCATGTACGATGATACCTCTGAACTCCCACTCTAATGCTTTACCTCACAGGAGTCTGCCCAGTTTTTCATTATCTCCGAGCAAACTTCTTGGTCCTGATTATCGTGTGTCACGTCCATATTACCTCTGGTACCGATAATCTCCCGACTTAACACTTGTACCCAACCCGGGATAAAAGACATGATGTTAAGACCACAAAACCTATCACGTCCATATTACCTCTGTTGGTTTTGTCTCAAAATCTATTACTCGCACCACCAGTGCGTAGAAGAGTAATAGGTCCACCAAAGATTATTCTTGATTATCGTGTATCACGTCCATATTACCTCTGATACCGATAGTCTCTTGACTTAACACCTGTACCCAACCCGCGATAAAAGACATGGTGTTAAGACCACAAAACCTATCACGTCCATATTACCTCTGTTAGGTTTTGTCTCAAAATCCATTCCACCAAAAGATTATGCCTGATTATCCTGTGGCACGTCCATATTACCTCTGATACCGATAGTCTTCTGGCTTAACACCTGTACCCAACCCGGGATAAAAGACACGGTGCTAAGACCACAAAATCTATCACGTCCATATTACCTCTGTTGGGTTTTGTTTTAAATCCATTACTCGTACCGCCAGTGCGCAGAAGAGTAATAGGTCCACAGAAGTTATCCTAATCTATTTACTCGCACCATCGGTGTACCAATGAGTAATAGATCCACAAAATATCATTCCAATCTATTTGCTCGCATTTTCAGATGCACAAAAGGGTAATAGGTCCACAAAATGTCCTCCAGTGGGATATCATTTACAAGCACCACCAATACCACTAACAAAGAATGGAGCGAATGCATTCTGTTTATTCAAAATCAGTTACATTCGTTACATCTGAAAAAAAGAAGGGGGGGGGGGGGGGGGGAAGAAAAGGCTACTACTCATCAGCAACGCACAGTTTGGCAAGAATGTCTCCCAACTGTGCAGTTGAGCGCTTAATTTTCAGTCTGGCTTGGCGTTCAGCTTCCTGGGTTAGCTTTTCAGCATCCTCAAGATGTGCATGAGCCTGCCAATTTTCCTCTAATTTTTTCAGTGCACCCTCTAGAGCAGCAGAGGCTTGTGTGACTTCATCAGTCTCCTTGCAAATCTTCTCTTTTTCCTGACGTGGCTTGGAGTTCAGTCTCCAGAGATGTCAGCCTGGCCTGGAGCTGGAGGAGCTGCTCGTTCGTTTCGGTTATAGCACGAACGATGGTCTCTTCACGAGTCAAGCAAATATCTCCCTCTCGGCTCAGCTTGTCATATTTGAGAGACAACTTATGGAGGTCCTTCTCCAAGGTGGGCTTGGTCATCTCCTGTACAGCCTTCACCTTTTCCACGCCCTTTATAAGGAAAATACGCTTCTGCTCCACTGCAGCAGACACATCGACTTGCCGCAGTTTTTGCAACTGGATTAGGCGATGATCAGCCTCTCCAGCTTATGCTCCAAAAGAACGACCGCCCCTTCTCCACCTGGAAGCGTCTTCAGTAGGTCAATCTGGCCTTGGGCGCAATGACGGGCCACGACAAATGAAGTCCCTCTCCTTGAAGTAGCTTCAACCCCCCGTTTTAGATGACGGTGGAAGCTCTCGACTATACCCCTCGACGATTCGTCTAGATTCTCCAAAGAGGATGGCGTCGAAGGAATGTCAGCCAAGGAAGCTGAAGGTGTGTGAGAAGAAGGCATACCGGAGCTTGACGATCCTGTCAGAAGGAAAACAAACTCTGAGCGTCGAGACTCCCGCACGGCAGCAATCTCCTCTTCCGCAGCCCGAAGGAGCTGAAGACTAGGCAGAGTGGAGAGTTCAATCTCCGGGGAAGGGGCAGCCTCCATCGATCCCACGTCCACCAAAGAGGTTGAAGGAGCTGATACCTCTGTGCTCAATGCGATAGATGGCCCCTCAACTTGAGCGGGAAGAGGAGAGGGGACACTTCTTGCTTGAACCAGGTCAGCCCCTGGATCCTCTTCTATCCCTTCTTCTGCGGCCACATCCACCCTCGGTAGCGGAGAGGCAGACCCTATAGGTCCAGAACAACTGACAATCAGCTTGACCCGAAGAAGATGGAGTTGAAACGAAAAAAATCTCCTCATTGTAAAAATTTGACATAGCTTACCAGAGACAGAGGGCGAAGACTGGGGCTCAATCGAAGTAGTCTCAGCTCCTCCCGC
Source organism: Iris pallida (assembly GCA_029216955.1). Lineage (NCBI taxonomy): Eukaryota > Viridiplantae > Streptophyta > Magnoliopsida > Asparagales > Iridaceae > Iris > Iris pallida. The sequence continues at coordinate 27,789,031 of JANAVB010042020.1, read as the reverse complement.
CGCTTCCACATCTCCCGTGAAGTTAACAGTGGCGCCTGAACCATCCACACCTGCCTCCTCAGCCCCTGTTGCTCCGGGCAAGGACGTAATTATATCAACACCAATTTGTGAGGACCCCACAGTTCCAGGGTCAGATCCCAGAGCAGGAAACGCGCATGCATCATCTAATGGTTGAAGGTTTGCTTCTGCCGATGCCTGCAAAGGAGAGCCTTCAGATACCATTCCAAGAACAACATTAGGGTTCGTCGTGAAATAACTTACCCTCGTGTTGACTTCAGTGCCACTACCCATTTCCTCTACGGCAGGCCCATGGAACCTAGCCGCCACTCGCTTCTGGGAACGAGGCCTCTTAATGACAGGAGGTTCAGGCCTGCTTTGTCTACGCGGAGGATTCGACGCAGGGGAAGGCACGCGCACCGCCAAAGGGCTTACAGAGGGCTGGAGATCTTCGGAGTTATCTTCCTCCTCCTCCTCCGTACTATCGGAGTCAGAATCAGAGACTTTCCTCTTCCCCTTCCTCGTCCTCTTGCGGGAGTCTCTCGGTCGCTCCTTCAATTTCGTACCGACAATAAAACTGGTATGGGGATCAAAGTCGTTGGGAGGCGCATTCACGGATACATGACGAAGGGCCGCCATATACGCGATATGTCCCCAAGTCCTGGCGTTAGGAAGGATGAAGCTGGTCTGCGTGTAGATTTTTCCGAATAATAGTGCCAGGCCCGAATACCATCCAAGACGCTTCCCTCGAAACCCAGGCAAGGATTAGGGTTATCCAAATATAATTGGCTATACCCAAATTGCCGAGAATACCGGCTGGGTAAATATGGCTCTAAGTATACAACATCGCGGTTGCGGTACACCAGATGCGAGGGACGGATGCTCTGCAGCCAGCGAAACAGCTTTTCAGACAGGGCCTGGGGTGCAACAGCACTATCAAGGTGAACGCGTCCCATCTCTTCCTCAGTAAAAGACGGGACCGACACAAAAAAGGAATATCTATCCACCCGTGCAAGAGCGGCTCGACAATCGGAAAAAATAGTACAGTTCCACGGCATGTCACGATAATGATAGATGAAGGCATCATCACTTGTCGCATTACCCTCCGGGCCAGGCCGCAACAGAGAGGGACAATGCATCAGCAGCCACCCCATTAAATAATGATACGGCAGCTCGATTCTGTTGAAGGGTTTCGTAAGTTCACGGGCGATGACTTTCGACACAAAAATACGAAGACTCCGATGGATGCTGCATACCATAGCTGGAAGCAGAGCCAACTTGCCTCCAAAGACCAGCTTTACCGCCGGAAGTATTAAGTTCCGGTTGATCCTCTCAATCGAACCGGAGCCCGCCGAGACGACACAAACCCTTAGCCATATCATCAGGTATCTGGCCAGGATGGCCTTAGCAGACAAAGGCTGGGTATCATGATAAAAAATAGTTAAAAGTGTCGCTCAGACTCCCGAACATGTCACCAGTAGCTCGGGCCCTCTTGGTGCTTTGCACTTGAGCACCCACTTGTTCCAGAGATTGGGGACTCCTAACAGCAACCCGACCGGACGCGCTAAGGTTAAAAAGATAACCAATCCAAGCCTTGGTATGAGGAAGGTTCCCTTCCGAACTATCATCCTTTTTCTTGGATATTTGTTGACAGGTGCTATGGTGACATAGCACTTCTTGATATACGGCAAGGAATCCGGGGAACCGCCGCTCTAATTCCTCAAACTCTTTGTTTGTCGGGGTACACTCATAAGCTTCATCTTCCCAGGACAATTTGGACACGTCATGCATCTCGTGAAGAGCAAGCCCCATCTCTCCCCCGGGAGTAAAGAAGGTCCCAGTACGACAGTTGTACATCTCGAGCAATGCCATAAACAACTTCGGGTTCATAAACAAGCCATAGCAGGAGCCCCTAATGGCGTAATAGAGGCCGATCCGTCGTAGGGTGTCCTCATACTCCGCCAAGATCCAAGAAGTCAGATTGACCCATGGAGGGGAACGATGCTGCCAGTTCAGTAACGACAATCTCCCTGCAGGGTATGACCCTTTGTGAGCAATCCGGTTCAAAAAGGTATCAGCCTCGGAGAATAGCATGTTAGGCTTCAGTTCGTTGATGAGACTACCAGGAGCCAATCCAATTACGGAGTAACTCATTGTTTCCCTTACTGCAACTACTGACCGTGTGGGGTTATTAAAACGGATATGGCCCACAAAGATCCCCCGCTGATCCAGAGTTAGAGAACTTGGCATCTTCCTCTCAAAAGGCACCATATTGAAATCTGATAGGGGAAAGTGGCGGTCCATTAGGGGTATGTGAATCGCTTCCCCCTGAAAATAGAAGTCCTAGCTCTCATGTGTCTCTATGATGCTCGGGTCTAAAATAATTAGGGCATCCCCGAACAAAAATATAGGCTTCAGATGAACGCCATTCAGTTGCCCAGAGTTCATCATGCTAAGTAAAATGAAGAAGGATTGGTTTCGGATCTCCCTCAATCTGTCTTCAGGTTGACCTCGGGTAATCTGAGTTGACACATCTTGGATTTTCTGGTCAAATCTCACACCCAACGCAGATTGGGCGTATCCTATTAAGAGTTCCTCCGATGGAGCTATGGGCAAGGTCACTGCGAAGGATAAAGCGGAAAAGTAGTTAAAAGAAAACAAAGTTTATTTTTCAGCTATGTGGCCTAGCCAAACAGGATCTATGCGGCCTAGTTATGAAGGATGTGCATACGGCTTAAGAACATGAGATGCATGCGGCTCAATTGTACAGTTCTGTTAGGCAGTGCTCATGCAGCCCTGTCAGGAGGCACTTATGCGGCATAGTTAGGGGACACTCATGCGGATCGGTCTTGAGTCACTTAGGTGGTTCAATTATGCAGTATTCATGCGGGTCGATCAATGAATCACTTATGCGGTTCAGTTATGAAAAACTTATGCCGTCTGGACAGGGTCAATTATCATGTGAGTCGATAACGCTTATGCGGCTCAGCCCATGCGGCCCTATCACATAGAACACATGTAGTCTAATGAAATAAGGGCTCGCATCGATCATGCCTGACGCATAGAGGCGACGCATGACAGGCCGGCGCATAAAATATGCGATATGGACATTCGAAAAAATTAAAGTCGTCGTCTTCCCTCCGTCTTTACCCTTGATAGGGGATGTACGTCAGGATGAATCGAAGGAGAATCCGCAGCTCTCGACGGAGAAGCAGATCCTTTCCCTTTGGCCGCAGCATCAGACGACCTAGAAGCTTTTGGAGCCATGGCTAAACAGAAAGCACTACAGGGACAATAAAGACGAAGGAGAAGGTGAAGGAGAAAAATTTTCTTCCTCCAAATGACCTATATTTATAAGGTTTGTTGAAAGTGCGTCGTTTCGATTCTCGAGCCCATTAAAGATAATGATGACGTTTGGGGATTTTATCCTTAGTAACCGTCAGCTTTGTCTCGGAAAAGAGCCCAAATCAAAAACCAAATCAAGACATTAAATGCAGCAGTGACAGCTAGCACAAGATCTCCCTGCGGCACAAGATCTACCTGCGGCCCGAAAGCGTCTATGCGGCCCAAAATGTCCCTGCGACACGACGTCTCTCCTGACTCGAAGATTTTTTTCTGCGGCTTAATATACGTCCATGCTTCTTATTCAAAGTATTCCAAATTTGCAATTTGAAAACTTTGAAGGGAGTCTTGTAGAAGCATGAAAAATATGGGGTTCATGCGGATCACAACTGATCACATGAGTACCCTGGAACAGATTGACCCGTATAAAGAAGAGCCGCATGACAGACTCAGTACGCCCCCCGCGGCCCATCTTCACTAGACTGACTTTTGAGCCGCAGAAAGAATAGTTACTTATGCGGCCAAGTTGATTAATCCTTTTGATAAAGCTGACTCTGGTCTGATAAAGCTGACAAACTCTAGCAAAGACTGACAGCTCTGACAATTCTGACACTCTGAAAAGAAGATAAGACATGATTAGATTGGACATGCGATCCGAGCCGCATGAACCTTATGCAACTCAATCTATGTATTTCATGCGGCCAAGGGTAACTGTAATTCGAGCTGCACGAGCTTTATGCGACCCAGAATATAAGAACCTATGCGGCTCAAAAGTTCCCAAGCTACATGCGGACTAAGGGAGACTGTCGCATGAGTCTTATGCGGCCTAGCATGGCCGAACTTTGAAGGGCCTATGCGGCTCAAAATGACTCAAGCAGACTGGTCCTATCTTGCGATGAGACACGTGGGAGGCTGACTAAGTCTCAACTACCCAGATTCGTTACAACAAAATTTCAACAACCCCCCACCAGCTGGCAGCCCGAGAACGAGTCTTTGTGCGCTGTGAGAGACGTGGCCACGTGGTCCTTTATGCGGCCCAAAAAGCTGCTACTGCAGAAAACACTATAAATAGCAGGATATTACACCCAGGCAAATGGTTGGCAATCCAAGGCTGGTAACCTACGAAAGGCAATTTCTTTGAGAGCAATGAGCGAGTCAGATAGTCCAAGGAGTAAGACAGAGTTGCTACACTTTTTCGAGCCTCTATCGTCACCCTCCAGAATCAAAACTAAACAATTGTACTTAGATTGTCTCCTAGGCTTTCTTTCTAGGCTTTCTCTTGTACAAGCGAGTTTGCAATCAAGTTCAATTCATCTGTAATTTGTTGTGCTTGGTATTTAATGGCAAACAAGCCTGCACATGAAACCAACTAAAATCAATACTTGTCCGAATCGGACTTATGCCTTGCATCGATTCGATTTATAGATCTTCGAACCGAATGCTTTCTCATTCGGGCCAACGTAACACTTGCATCGATCCGACTCGATGCATTCCTCGGGTCAACGCAACTCTTTGCATTGATCCGACTCGTTGCATTCCTCGGGTCAACGTAACTCTTCAAGTCAACGACTCAGCATGATGCACCGTGCGGAATGAGGCATTACAATTTCCTCTTACTCTTGGGTTCCACTATAAAATACAACTATTTTGAGGTTCCTATGAAATGGGGACATTATGGAAACATTGGTCCAAGATCAAGACCAACTCCTCTTCGCAATTAATGATGGGGGCATCTCAGGGTGAAGAATTCCCAAGAAATGTGATACCCACTTTTTAAGCACTGAATGGACCTGATCAAGATCCTTCATTTGTTCGGATAGTGTATAAAAATCAAGCTTGGAGGAAGTGATGAAGATGAAAGGGAAGACAAAGGCCTTCATTGTAACTTTTTTAGCTGATTATTAGTACAACCATAGTAAGAAAGAGAGCCTTATAGCCCAAACACCAAACTCTCCTCCTTTGACGAACGTTACAAATGGGTATACTCTACTTAAAACCATCAGTAGTGTTAACCACCCAATCAGGAAAAGAACAATGTTCAGAAATTAAACACTTCTCTGTCATAGCATTAAACGCCATGCATCTCTTGGTTGAAATTAAGGTTTCTAAATTGGATTGTGAGCTAGTTTTTCATTTTTGCTTTTGTTTTCACTTATGTAGTATGCTTTCTTTTTAGTTAATTTTGAGATAAGTCTCAATTTTTGTTTATTGTGGCATGTTAAGTCTCTTGACGTTATATGCAAAATTTAGCACTCAATCACTGCATTGTCAGGTGCTGTCAGATGATAAGAAGAGGGCTTTGTATGATCAGTATGGTGAGGCTGGAGTTAAGAGTGCCGTAGGGGGTTCAGCTGGAGCATATACGGTAATAGTTCATATTTGACAAGCATTTACTCTAGTTCTTACTCTACTTCTAATTTACATATCAATGGGTTGTATACTTGAATGCTTACTTAGTGGTTCAACTAGGTAATAAGCTTCACTGTGAAAGCTAGAATGTTGGTTGAAAAATGACAGGTTTGTCTTTACTTTTTGAATTGCAAATTTCTGATTATATTAGTTTGTCTTTTTCTTCTCAGACCAATCCTTTCGACCTTTTTGAGACGTTTTTTGGTGCAAGTATGGGTGGTTTCTCTGGTATGGATCAAAGTTCATTTACAACAAGTAGACGTCGCGCTGCTTCCAAGGGTGAAGATATAAGGTGAATTGCAGAACCATAGTCATGCTTGGTTGTACAAACAAACCTATGCTTTCATGGCACATTTTTGAAAGGCGAAGTTATCTTTGTCAAGTTTCATTTTTCTAGTTTTTAGTTTTTGGCTCCTGGGTAACCGAGTTTTGTTTATTCCTAGTGAGAAGCTTTGCTGAGTGAGCCATTCTAAATAGGTTTGCTCATTCAAAGTTCTGTTTATACAGCAAAACTAGGGAAAACTCAGGCTTTACTTCTCCCATGTCAACAATAGGAACAAGAATCTAGCAATGGAATATGTCAACCTTAAATGAAGGTTTCATATTCAATGGAAGTGATGTCTGCTGTTGCCGTCTTTAGATGTATCAGGTCAAATTTAAGGAAGAAATGAGTCACAATGCCCTTTGCACAAGAAATAGCCTAGGTCGAGATGATCAAGAGTCCTTCCTAAGGTTCAAATAAAATAAGTGCCCCGGATTGGGTCCTACTCTGGTACTATATTTTGGTCAAATTTGTGACCGAAGCAGCAGTGAAACACTATGTAAGAGAATGCTGAAAAAGAAGAAGAGGTAGCTGAAAACATGGACTAGTCAAACAATACTATTTTTCATTTATATCTTTAGTAAAAAAAATGCAATGTCCTTTACGACTTAATAGAGAATATGTATTTGAAGAAGAGGATTGTCTGGAAGCCTTCTGTCCCAACTCATAGTTTTCTGTTTCGAAGTCTATTCATTAACATAGGAGTATTGTGGAAGAATCTCTATAAGAACTGACATCTATTTGGAAATCAACTATTGTTAAAGTCTATTAATTTTTATGAGGGTGCATGTGTAGCTTTTCATGCTGTGTTAGATAACTTAGATTCATGATTGAACATTCTAGGAAGAGCGGACACTCTTTGGTTTTGAACTTACCATCTATAGACCATCTCTTCAGGTTTGCAAGAAATTTGCTGATTAGAACCTCATGCATTAAATGATTTTAATTTTTAACATCCATCATCCATGCGTAAACAAGCTTTAAGATCAGGGATTATGATTTTGCCATCAAAAGGATCCTGGATATGTAGACGTGCAACTGAAATCTGGATTCTGATCAGTTTCATAAGAGAAAGCTCAACTTCGATGGATGAACAAAAAGACTGATGCAAAGCAGTTGGGTTGGTCGGAAAAAAGTTGTCGCATATTGAGAGGTCAACAATGAAGAAAGAAGAGAAAAGGAAAAAAAAATGATTGCTATTTTTGTTTATTTAAGTGTATTTTCTAATTCCAGAGTGTTCTTTTGAGCTGACAGGCCCTTGAATGGATTACTCATGGTATTAGTTTCTTGTTGAGCTGAAAGGGCCCTAGAATGGATTACCCTTACTCTTCCTATTTGTTTATTCAGCCAGCGTATCACCATTTAGACGGAAAGAATAACTTCTTGTGAGATATTCAGCAGTTTTTAAGTTTTTATGCTTGCGTAGAGAGTAATTGTGATAAAGGATTGCTGTTCTCTGACTAGGTCCATCATAATCTCACATTTGGAGGGAATGGAATGAACGACTTATCTGATCTCCAAGACTTTTGCCGTTCTTTATTTGCCTTCCCTTTTTCTTGTATTCCATGACACAATTTTTGGTATTTTCTATTGGTAACATGGTTGGTTTAAGAACTACATGTTCAAAGGCTAATTTTTTTACTCTAATGAAGTTGCATAACTAACTTTTAGAATACTATAAACATATAACCCTCAACCTCACTAGCACTCTAGAGTTTTGGTGCAGTAAGAGGGACTTTAAGAGGGTTTGAAAGAATTATACTGCATGAATCTAGTTCTGTGTCCAAATGTGCCTTCGACCTGCATATCGTGTTAGAGTAGTATGAATATTTAACCTTCAGCTCTTACTAACACTCTAGAGGTTTGGTGTAGTGTGAGGGAGTTTATCACTAACTATATACCTTCTTTGCTACTTCACATCCCGCATCTTAACATACCTAATTTCAGTTATGAACTAATTGCTTTCCATAAATACACTCGTGAAAATCAATGTGTATATCGGACACATGCAATCCTTGAAACATATATCAACTTTATCTACAATCTCCTATTTTATCAAAATTTACGCTAACTACCCCAATGTTTTACACTTATTATACTAACCACCCCTATTTTGAAACTAATTACACGGACCATCCCTATGTTTTATATTTTCTATAGAAAGCTATAACACTAACTACCACTATTTCAAAAATAAACATAAAGTAGAGGGGTAGTCCGTGTAATTATTTTTATAATAGGGATAGTCCTTGTAATAACCATGAAAAGAGGGGGGGGGGGGTTAGTGTATTTATTTCTTATTTTAATTTATATCTCTATTCTTGTCTAATGTATCCAATTTAGTATTATTATTCTTACAAGGTATTGTTTGATGAAATGACTATTAGTTTGGATGGATCATCATTTAGTTTTGGATGAGATCTTCTTAGGTATGTATTTAGGACAAGCATTTTTTTGTTGTCCTTGTAATTAATTTGTCCAATACAAAAGGGTACCTCTTTTATGGCCTAGGGAAAGGAGGGGGAAGGGATAATTAGTATGTACTACTTCAGAATCAATACGATTGGATTTAAGATGGAGATTTAAAATAAAGAGTCAGTCAATTGATGTTTATGGAGAGGATTCTAACTTCTGCATTGAGTTTTTAGGAGATAATGTGGTGAACTTTTGAGAAGGAACAAGTGGTAGTAACTATGTTGAGACTATTAAAGACATGTATGATGGAGTTAGGATGATCGTGCGAATCATTGCATACCGTTTGCTTACATTAAAGATCAACATTAAGTCATTACCTTTCTGCATTAGTTATGGATCAAATTACTAGGCATATTCAAGATGAGGTTCCATGGTGTATGATGTTTGCTGACAATATTATGTTGGCTGATGAGAGTAGAGAATGATTAGATGCTAAAATAGAAGTGTAGAGAGAAACTTTGGAATCTAAGGATTTTAAAATTAGTAGGACGAAACAATGCATATCGAATATAACTTCAACCAAAAGTCAAAGAGATATGAGGGAGTATATATAGATGGACATGCGATACATAGGAGTCATACTTTCCGTTATTTAGGATTAATTATTCATGATGATAAAGAGATTATGAAGGATGTCATGCGTCGAATTACAACATGATGTTTGAAATGGAGTGCTTCTGGAGTACTATGTGACAACAAGATATCTTTGGAGTGGAAAAGAAAATTGTAAAAGACGGCTATAAGACCAACACGCTTTACCGTTTTACGGATCAGAGTATTGGACAATTAAGAAACATGCCCAACAAATTAGTGTAGTAGCAAAAATGAGAATGCTAAGATGGATGAATGTCAATAATTAAAAGATATGATAAGAAATGAATGTATTTGTAGGAAGTTAGAGGTGATGTCAATTGACAACAAGACGAAAGAAAATTATCTTGAGTAGTTTGGAATATGTGACACAGATCAATAGATGTTCCGACAAGGAGCAATAATATAGTTAAAGGAGCCTCTAGGACTAGATTATGCCTAAACAATCATGGATCAAAGTTTAGAAAAGATATAATTTTTGTTAGTGTTATAGAGTACATGGTCCTCACCAGAGCTGATGGAAGAAAAGGTTCCAAACATCTGACCCAAGAATTTGAGATAAATGCTTGTTTTTGTTTATTTTAACTTGTGCATAAGTGAAAATTTTATATTTTGATGTTGAAACCTTAAAGGTTGTTACAACCTATTAATTATTACCATAAATAAGGATTCTCAAATTCTTTCCCAAACCATTTCATTATATAATCTTCTTGCAAGCTATGAGTCATGGGTACAGGTTCGAATACCCGTGTGTGTGTGTGTGTGTGTGTATATATATATATATATATATATATAATATATATATATATATATGTGGTGTGTGTGTCTAAAATATAAATACCAAAAATTCATTCTATTTCATCATCATTAGTCTCAAAACATTCAACAAAACACATTTAGTCTCAAAACATCCAAAAGTACAAAAACCATGTCTTTAATTTTCATTCATATGTAGCAGTACCAACATCCTTCACTTCTTCATTGTCATCGTCATCGTCATCATCCGTGAGCAATACTTTTAATTCGGTTCACCAAGGGATAAGTTGGCAATTTCAAGAGCTCCAACAGTATCAAATTGTTCAGGTTCATCTCCACCACCACCAATGCCTAACATTTTTTTTCTCGCCATCGACGAAAAAACTGAGGGTTGGTCTATTTTACTTGAGTTACTGATCTGGTTATCGGGAGTACTCAAAATTGAAAATAAAAATAAATAAAAATTTAGGTACAATGTTGTATGTACCCAATATTACAAGTACCGGTATGGGTCGCCTTCCTAAATGGAGTACCCATGTTCCATAGCTTTCAAAATATTGATTACAACTATAAATGCTAATATGTAACACAGTTATTTAGTATCCGGCGGTTTGACCCGTCCAAACAAGCTTCTGGCATGAAGGGTATGGGGCTTAAAAACTTGACGATCCTAAAAACGAGTAGTGATAGCATCCACATAAATCCTACCCGATTCTGTTCCATGCCAGCTATCGACGTAAAAATTTACAGATAAAACAGGAATTAAAGATCTGAGTGTATTTTTCGTTTAAGATTAAAAGAATATACCGGAGTTTCTAGAGAAACATATAGTTCATAAAGGACCTGGACCCACCCACCAAATCTGAAGCTTACATAGGTAAGGTATGAGTCTATTTGAGTCCATAATCTAGGCATGTATGACTAAGTACTGGTCCGGACCTGGGACTAGCACTACTCGGACATGACCAACTTGACACAGCCCGATAAGAGCCCTGGAGATATGCATGTTCTGAGATATGCATAATATGCATACTTTGGTTGCTTTGTTTATTTTCTTTATTATGAAATATATCAACAAATATGGTTTCTTATCAATGTTATTTATATGAGAAATTAAATTTAAAATATCAAAAGTAATTAATTTGTTAAATAATTACAAATTTTAATGATAATCAGTATTTTGAATTAATTGATATAATATGCATTTAGCATGTTGAGTTGTCTAATAGCAACATGAATTTCATAATCTAATATTGAGTGGATCTCACGTCAATGACCGATATAGGAAAGCATGCTAGAATAGTCATTTGGATTCTGAAATACATATCTAGACTAGATTATGAAATGCATGTTGATTACAATCCATGGTTTAAGTATCTGAAGAAACCAGTACCGGAACTACAGAAACCGCTGGGACTATCCCCGCCCCCCCCCCCCCAACAAACAACTCCCCCCTGCCGCGGCCGTCGGAAACTGCCAAAAATATAGTCATAGGAGGGGTCCGAAAGTGATACCGAAACCAAGTTTTTGAACCTTGCGACCACCCTCCCTACCATTAACCAGCTTGATCCTTTTACATTGTTGTCTTAGTCAATGATTGGTCCATTGCAACAGGTGGTGGATTGTGGAAAAATGTGGCAATGGTAGGATTTTGGAGATGAAGGAAAGGAAGCTTACTTCGGGTTGGTCAATTGTTTCTTGACTGATTTTTATATCAAAGGCATACAAAAATTCTCAGCCGTCGATAAAGGATTGATAATAAATGGGCTACTAGCATCTTGGTGTAGGCCTTGTACTCTGAATTAGGGTCGGGAAATGGGCTTTAGAGATTAGTTTTTGGGCTGGATCAGCTATTCTCCATATCTGACCAATTGGGCCAAGAACCAGGCTCTACACTATCCTATTGCCTGTTGAGCCAGTGCCGAATTGGCCTTGTTTTTGGGTTGACCGTGGCTCATTACCATCCCTGTCTAAAGCATGTCAATAGTGTGGCTTCACATTCTATGGTGGGCAACTTTGTTATCTACAATTTCAAAAATCAATAAGTAAAATATGGTGAAGTGTGGGTTACCGGGCTTCACTTATTTGTTTCTTCAACAGTTGCCGCTTGCTTGGATTTAAGGGCCTAGTGATATTCATAAGGTGCCTCCAACAGTTCAAATGACCTGTGTGTTGGATGGATTACATGTACTTGTATGAAATATCAATACAGTCTACATTCATGCTTTATGACCTGTTCTCGTATTGATTTTATTAAATCTTCCATCCTTAGTTCAGAATCTGATTGTCTTGCTTATTGGAGATTGATTTAAAATATATACAAACTTTTATTTCTAAATAAGGGCTTTAATTTGAGTGTTATATTTTCAATAACTGACAGCAAAGTGTACCTCCAGATACGACATGATTTTGGAGTTTTCAGAGGCTATTTTTGGAGCAGAAAAGGAAATTGTGTTGTCTCACTTGGAAACGTGTGATGTGTGCACTGGCACTGGTGCAAAGATTGGCTCTAAGATGAGAATATGTTCGACTTGTGGTGGAAGAGGTCAGGTTATGCGGACTGAACAAACACCTTTTGGTTTGTTCTCACAGGTATAATTGAGACACTCTCCTATGCTTCAAACTAAACAGGCTTAATGATATGTTGCCATTGATTTGTTGCCCTTTTTACATTTTACTTAAGTGAATCATGCATCCATAGATCTGCTAGAAATATTAACATGTTGGATCATGTTAGTTTTGCAATTTAGCCTGGAGTATCCTCAAAGCTTATCCTACTCAGAAGCATATTAGAAAACCCCTCATTGATCTCTTTACATGGACAAATTCAAAAGTCAAACTTAACTCAAGCCACCACTATAATCCTGATTTTTGCCTACCAGAAGTTAATGCCAATTAATGTAGTGCCCCGTCCCGCAAAGTCAATCGGAGAAATCGAAACGCCGACAGCGTTGGAACTTATCCTTGCAACGGCTGCTCGAAGGCTCGCTCGTCCGAGGCGACTCCTCGCTCAGGTGGGGGAGTTTCGGTGAACTCACTTCATCTTAGCCTTCACTTAATAACTCGCTTGTTTTCAACTTGCACTGGTAGGCTAATCTAAAAGCTACGAACGCACATAGCTAAGGGAATAATCCCGACTCGTCGGAATGTCTTAGAACATGGAAAATGGTCCCACGGTCTTCATAGAAGTCGGCTCAGCGTGCTTTCAAATGACACTCGATCCTTCGATCCCGTGGCTTGGGAGAAGGATGTTGGCTTAAATTGCTAAGTTGCCCTGACACTTGAAATAGCCTAAGTCCTAGGCGTCGCCTGCGTGAATGCTTGGTGAAGCATGCACGGTCCCGTCGTTTTGCCCCAACACTCGAATCAGCCTAAGTCCTAGGCGTCGCCGCATGAATGCTAATAAAGCATGCACGGTCCTGTCCCGCAAGGCATGGCATAGCTTCGCACGTCCCGTAGGTTAAGTCGTCTTGCACGGCTCGTTGGCTAAGTCTAGGCAAGAACTTGGTTGTTCAAGTCGACCCCGTGCATAGCACGTTCCCTCGATGCGGAGCTCGGCGTAGCCTTCGCTCGTCAAGTCGTTGCCCGAATAAGTTAGATAAGAGTTGTGTTGGGCCATCAAAGTCATTTCTAGCACTGTCCCGCTCCCGCTGCGGTTGTCAAGTCGCGTAGTCCCTTGAGAACAAGGCTCATCGTATAAGTATATGACTTGAGCGTTAGCGTCGCCTATAGAACCAGGCATGTCTAAGGCACGAGTTACGGTCGATTTAGTGAAAAGCTTGCCACGAACAAAAGAAGTCCACGCGACTTGTTGTCGCCGAGATCGGTCCCGCTACTTGGGAGTCTCGCTATGTCTTGATAAGTCCCGCACACGAGATCGGTCCTGCGGCTTGGGAGTCTCGACAGATAGAAGGAAAGCATGGTCATGTTAAGGAAGGACTGGATAGATCGAGTATGCATGGTCATTGGACAACTTGTCGACAAGGTGTAGTCTTCTCGAGTGATCACCGGGGCGCCGGGATCATTCGGCCCGGGGGAAGCGAGTTGCGGCTCAAAGTAGGATGCTGGATAACCGCATGGGAGACTTCGGCGCCTCCGGGCTAGCTACCCGTGTAGGGACGAGACCGATATCCTACGAGCCAGTCCAAGATAGCTTGACATTGCTAGTGACCACTCATGTAGATGTGTCGGCAATAGCGGCACACCGCGTGTATGCCTTTGGAATTGGGTCTAGAGCTTGAATGCAGGTCTAGTCTGTAACACAAGGTCTGGGCCTAAGACTGGGCTGCAGCATAGGCACCGTGCTTGGCACGATAAATAACATCAGGATATTCATAGAATCAACACTATGTTTCACAAGTCTTGTCTAAGATAGCAAATGAGTCGATCAGGAAGGCCGCAAGGCGGTAGCATGATAAGTCTTGATATGTTGCGAGGCGCGGCCTCAATCTTGAAGCACGAACAAGTCTAAGCAAGGTCTAGAGGCACGACCTGCACGAGTCGTCCCGTTGTCGTCTTTGGCATTTGAATCGTTGGCACGAGAATTGGCCTAGTGAACTTGAGTTTAAGTGAAAGTCTTGGCACGGCCGAGTCCACATAAGTTGCTCCTCGGCAAAGCACAGTCTTGAATACGTTAAGGTCCCGAATAGAGTATGGCACGACCCTGCCGTCCCGAGTTCAAGTTTGGTCAAGTTCATGCACGACGAGGCACTGCCTCGATCGAAATACACGTTGGTATTGTAGCACGACCATGTCGTTGCACGTTGAGTTGGTTAGACGTCAAGTCTTAAAACTGATCCTAAGGCAAGACTAGAAAGACAATCGAAAGGGACTTAAGCTGCACAAAGTAAATGAACGTGTCGGTTTTGTATGGGTGGGCGAGAAGCTCACTCCACCAGTACAGTTGAGTACTGACACCCACACAGTGTTCATGTGCAGGCACAGGTAGAAGCTCGTGGCGCGGAGCTCGCTTGGATGCGTCGAGGCACGGAGTCCCTTGGCGATTCGAAGCGTGCGGCCGTGTTGATTGAAGACTTATACAGGACATAATGTATGGACATTGCCTTCTGAAGCTTCCGCTGGCTCAAGCAATTGTATCGAGAGATGAGAGAGAGCAGAGGGAATTGTAAATGAGAGAAAAGTGAGCACGAGAGACTTGTAATTTGGCCTTGCGCCCACAAATGTAATCTTGTATTCAATATCAATAAAGAGCTTCTTTTGAATGACTTGTGTTCATGTGTGCTTGTTCTAAATTTCCGCTGCATGTTTCAATGTTTCCGCTTGGGACTTCTGTGCGACGACCCCGTCGCCGCCGATGTAATCGGCCATTATGGAACTGCCTTGCACGAGCGCAATCTAGGCTCGTGTGGCATCACGCCTTAGCGAGGACGATCGCTCCTACGGGAGCGGGACGTGACAATTAAGTTTTGTAGAGAGAGTGGTTTATTTAGTGTTTTATTTCCTTAGTGATAAGATAGTATTTGTGTAGCACGGCCGCCACATGGGATACGTGACACAACACGATACAGACATAGAGGCAAGCATTTTTCAAAAGAAAACTAGGATACGACACGTTAAGGACACGCTACGTGCGCACGCAGACACACACATATATTCGAATTACGAACCACCCAGCCAGGAGCATTATATCAACACCACTAGAGCCAGAAGGCTTTGACCCCCCCCCCCCCCCCCATATATATATATATATATATATATATATATATATATAGGGTGACACAGGTCAAGTGGGGTCACTATGGGCTTTTTTTAACATTTGAGGTTGAACCCCCCTCTCTTAAATTCCTTCATCTGTCCCTATCTCTCTATATATATATATATATATATATATATATATATATATATATATATATATATATATATATATATATATATATTATCGTATTTTCCATAAATATTAGATAATTGAATAGATTGCCACAACAAAAATGTTCTAACTTTGAACTTATATATTTGACTTTTATATTCCTTTTAACTAAAAACACTAAAATACGTTCGACATCCATCCTTATTCAGAAAGTCCATGCTCGATTTAAAATGAAAATATGAGTATGTGCAACAACATATGCCAAGTGTCCATGTTCAATTTCAAATGAAATACGGGGACATGTAAAAATAAGTGTCCAACATGCGACATGTTACTAAAATGGGAGTGTCTATGCTATATATATATATATATATATATATATATATATATATATATATATATATTGTAGAGTTGAAATAATTGGATGATTTATTATTGATAAGAGACTACATATATATAGGAGAGGCTAGCCTCCTCTCCTATTATTCTAAGCAATGTGGAACTAAAGCCCATTAACTAATAACTCTAATATAACACTTAACACCCTCTCTCAAGCTGGAGCATAGATGTCAATCATGCCCAGCTTGTTACATAGAAATTGAACCCGAGGACCCAAAAGAGGCTTTGTGAAGATATCAGCTATCTGGTCGCCGGTCCTCACATGTTGAAACTTTATCACTCCCTTTGTATATTCATCACGAACAAAGTGGATGTCAATTTCAATATGCTTCGTCCATTCATGAAATACTGGGTTGGTGGCAATGTGAATAGCAGATTGGTTATCACACCATAGATCTGCCGCTTGAGACCCTGCGTCTTCTCCCAGTTCTTGTAGGAGATGCTTCATATATAATATCTCTGACGTGCCATGAGCAATAGCTCGATATTCTGCTTCTGAGCTTGAGCGTGCTATCACACTTTGTTTCTTGCTCTTCCATGACACTAGATTTCCGCCAATAAATACTGAGTAGCCAGATGTAGATCGTCTATCTGTCAGACTTGCTCCCCAGTCAGCATCAGTAAAATACTCAATGAGAGTGTCCATTATTCTTCATTCGAATTTCTTTTCCTGAATTCTTTTCTAGATAATACAGAATTCTGAGAACTGCCTGCCAGTGTGGAACTCTTGGAGAAGCCATAAATCTACTTGCAATACTCACTGCAAAAGAAATGTCCAGACGAGTCATGACCGCCAAGTAGTTGAGTTTTTCAACTACTCGACGATACTGATATGGATTGGTCATCGGGATCCCTTCGTCTGGAAGTAACTTCGCCCATGAATCCATAGGTGAGGTTGCTTCCTTTGCTTGCATCATTTAGTATGTCCAGCACATACTTTCTTTGAGACATTATAATGTCTCGCTTACCCCATGTGACCTCAATGTCCAAGAAATAGTTCAAGGATCCCATATCCTTGGTTTGAAATTGTTCTTCCAGAAACTTCTTGAGGCCTGCAATACCCTGGTTGTCGTCTCCCGTGATTACAATATCATCAACGTAGACACCAAGGAGTATTCTTCCAGTAGATGTGTGTCGATAGAAGATTGAATGGTCTTTCTTTGATTGACACATGCCAAACTGAGTAACAACATGTGTAAATCGACCAAACCATGCACGAGGTGATTGTTTTAGGCCATAAAGGGCCTTTCGTAAATGACACACTCTACCCTCCCTTGCAACGAACCTGGGAGGTTGCAATACATAGACTTCTTTATCAAGGTCCCCGTGGAAAAAAGTATTTTTGATATCCAGCTGAAGCAGCGGCCAATCATAGCGAACAGCCAAGGCCATTAAGACACGAACAGATGTCATTTTGGCAACATGAGAGAACTCAGAGAAGGTCTCAAAGTAATCCTCACAATGTTTGAGAATATCTTTTGGCCACTAGACTAGCTTTTAGGCGATCAAGAGTGTCATCCGATTTCACCTTAATCGTGAACACCCATTTGCAGCCGACTGCCTGTTTACCAGTAGGTAAGTCGACTATGTCCCAATTATGATTCTCCTGGAGAGCTTTCATCTCCTCATTCATAGCAGCACGCCAACCAGGATGTTTGAGACCCTCCTCAGCGGTCTTGAGAATCTGAATCCTATCAATAGTAGCCACTAAAGACTGAGTGTGACTGGTAAGTCCTTTGTAGCTGTCAACATACAAGGAATGATCACGACAGGTACGACGAGGACGTTCTAGAGGTGGAACTACCGGAGCTGCTGGCGGAACCGGTGGAGATGCTGGTGGAACAGGTGGAGGCAACTTATTGGAGCCGGAGCTGCTGGCGGAACCGGAGGAGGATGATTATGTAGGCGATGTTGGCACTGACTGAATCGGTATTTGCGGACCATCGGCCTGAAAAACTAGCTCGATAAGGGAGGGCATCCGTACGGTGGGCTGTTTTGTTTGATCAGGAAATAATAAAAAATCCTCTTCTGGATAGACGAGGGAAGCTGGACCCGTTGGGAGTGGAGGAAATTCGGTTTCGACAAAGGTAACATTCCGAGTGAAAAAATATCTCTTCAGGATAGGGGAATAACCCCAATACCCTTTCTGATCTTTAGGATACCCAAGGAAAATAAATTGTATTGCCTTAGGATCAAATTTAGAAAGAGTTGGACGGGTATCCCGAACATAGCATAAGCAGCCAAAGATTCTGAGAGGCAGTGGAAATGGCTCTCGTCCGGGAAAGAGTCTAAAGAAGGGAGTGCTACTATTGAAAACTGACGATGGCATGCGGTTGATAAGGTAACAAGCAGTAAGAACTGCATCCGACCAAAATCTCTTGGGCGTACGCGCTTGAAACATGAGAGCACGTGTTGTTTCCAAGAGATAACGATTCTTGCGCTCGGCCACACCATTTTGTTGTGGTGTGTACGCACAAGAAGTTTGGTGGATGATGCCATTGTGGGCCAAATGCCTGTCGAGATCACGAGATAAATATTAAATACTCACGACCATTGTCACTTCGAATTTTTTTGATTAGAACACCAAATTGTATTTTTATCTCAGCATGAAAAATGCATCAAATATTAAACAATTCAAAACGATTTTTCATCAAATAAACAAAAGTGACACTTTAGTAATCATCAACAAAAGTAACAAAGTACTTGAAACTCATTACGGATTCAACTGGACAAGGTTCCCATACATCAGAATACACAAACTCGAAAGGAGTGGAAGCAATTTTATTTTGACTCACCGGATAGGGAACTCGGTGATGTTTGGCTAAACTACATGGCTCACAATGAAAGGAAACAGGAATATCTAAAGAATGGTACATTTTCTGGAGAACTTGGGTTGATGGATGACCTAACTGACAATGTAACTTGAAAGGATCAAGTTTCACGCCGGCACAGACCACCGAAGATGATGTGTCAAACAGATACAAGCCTCCAGCCACATGTCCCTTACCGATAGTCTTTCCAGTTTTCAGGTCTTGAAAAATACAACCATCAGGGAAAAATGTTACCGAGCAATGCAGTTCACGAGTAATTTGACTAATAGAAATTAAACTGAATGGATTCCCAGGAGTAAGCAGCACAGAATTGAGTGACAGTCCGGAAGAAAGACTGGTACTTTCACATCCTCGGACCGGCAGGGAACCTCCACTGGCAACAATAATGCCAGAAACACGACGGACATGAACATAATCATGTATCATACCTGCGTCACCAGTCATGTGGGAGGACGCACCAGAGTCAATTATCCACTGCTTGGGCTTAACTATGCACGCTGCTGAATATTCGGCTGTGGAACCAGACGTGGAAGCTTCACCATGACGTTGTGCCTGGAAATCAAGAAACTCTGTATATTAGTCTGAAGTCAGCTGAATAGATCGGACACCATCATCAGGAGTATCAGTGGTAATATTAGCAGCCGGTGATTTAGTGCATTGCCAATAGAAATGGCCAAGCTGACCATAATTAAAGCATGTGCGTGGTCTTCCTCCATCACGTCCGCCATTGCCACGTCTCCCATCGCGACCAGCATTTCGTCCACCTTGTCGGCCACCATGACCACCACGGAATCTCGTACGAGCGGTCCCGAGAGCAGAGCGATCAGCAGGAGTATCATCCGGAGTAGTCTCAACGACTTCAGTTGCCGAAGGACACGATATTGTGCTTCCAACAGGGACGGTACATCAGATCCAGCAATAATCTGAGAGCAAGCAGAGTCCGCATCAGGACGGAGAGAGGCAAGATAAGCCATAACATGAAGCTGCTCACGTTGAGCCCTTGCTTCATTAATATCCGACGTAAGAGGTAATACGCAGTCGATCTCACCCGTCATAGCCTTAAAGGTCCGGAAATGGTCGTTATGAGATTTGTCTCCCTGATTTGCTCGGTATACATGAACGACCAAATCATATATACGAGACAAATCGCGTTTACCATCAAGCGCCACCGCCAGTACCTCCCATGACTCCTTCACGGAGTCTGTATTTTGAACCATATCCTCTACCGATGGTTTCATGGAATTCATCAACTGTGTAAACAGTCGACTGTCATCTGTCTTCCATTGCTAAAAATGGGATCATCTTCTGCTGGAGGGTTGTCAGTCAGATGTTTGGACAACCGCATTCCTCGAAGCGTATTCTTGACGTTCTTTCTCCATGTCGAGTAGCCCTCTGGCCCTTCCAACCGTCGATCGACAAGTCGAATTGAGGAAATCATCGTGCTAGTGCCTGTTGGTCCTGCTAGTGTGTTGCTGACACTAGTATCTGTGGCACTGCTATTTGTCGTAGAGTCTGCCATCTGTCAGTGTTCGTGATTCGACTGTCGATTTGTTCTTTCCAACTTGATAAGTACAGCAACTCTGTCAATGCGTTAAAATGGAACTAGAACCGGCACACGCGCATAGGAAGCAGAGAGTGTGAATCACAAGCCAGGACAGAGAGATAATCTATGTTAACCTCTGTTAGATCCTGGTGTGAAGATCAAGGAAAGAAACAAAGATTCATGCAAAACAAATCATATGTTTGCTCTTTGTTAAATTTCCGATATAATCATTGAGAGTCAGAGGTTCCAGCAAATATATGTTTACCCTCTGAGAATTTGAGAATTCCAACAAATTTTTTTTGGAAACTAAGTTAGAGTTTGTAGGGGTTGGACGGCGGCTGATGTAGGGGAGGAAGGATTAGGGTTTTGAGCCATAGGGGGGTTGGCTGGTGTGAAGGGGGGGTGCCGGTAGGGTCTGGTAGAGAGGGGGTGGGGGGGGGGGGGGGGTACAACAGCAGTAGCAGCAGGGGGTCGGGGAAGACAGCAGGGGGGTCGGAGAAGACAGCCAGCAGCAGTAGTAGCAGTAGCAGCAGCAGCCGCATCGGCAGCAGCAGCCGCAGTAGCAGCGTGGAGGTTGGGGGGGGGGAGATGGCGACAGCAGGGGTAGGGAGAAGGGGCTTTGATGACGGCTAGGGTTTAGGATTTTGTGGAGAGAGAGAGAGAGGGATGGATGACGGCTAGGGTTTTGGCTCTGATACCATGTAGAGTTGGAATAATTGGATGATTTATTATTGATGAGAGACTACATATATATAGGAGAGGCTAGCCTCCTCTCCTATTATTCTAAGCAATGTGGGACTAAAGTCTATTAACTAATAACTCTAATATAACACTTAATATATATATATATATATATATATATATATATATATATATATATATATATATATATATATATATATATATATATTTGGAAAAAGGGTAAATTTTATTCCATCATCTCAATAAGGTTACAACATAGAGATACAATCCCGGCTCAGGGGGACATTACTAGTACATCCGACTCAATGTTATGAAGTATGCCCACCAGTGGGGTGGATAGTCCCTCATAAATGCGCCGGTTCCTCTCCCGCCAGACATGCCAAACTTATGCAGCAAGTCTCAATCTAGCACGCCTAGCCCAGCTCTGCTCCTTGCCCCTGCAATCACCAATCCACTTAAGGATTTCTCTGAAGTCACGCTCCCTTCCAACCCCTCCCAAGTGTCTCCGGCTCTGCTCTGCCCAGATGCTCCACGCCACATGGCACTGAAAGAACAGGTGTCCAATGGATTCAGTCTCTGTCTCACATAAAACACACTTAGGGTCAGGGACAGAAACCCCGAACCGAAGCAATCTGTCCCGAGTAAGTAACCGGCCCAGCACCAGTTTGTATGCAGACAATTGCATTTTCCTGGCAAGCCCTTTCCCCCAGACAAAGTCGTACTCCTCAATATCATCGAAGTGAGTGCGGACAAGGTCGTAGCAGCTGCTAAATCGGAACTCCCCTGCACCCTCCGAGCGGCCGGGAGGGGCCCAAATCCAGACATCAGACAGTGCCGTCGGAGTGATCTGCACCTGTCTGATCTCCTCCCCTAACGGAGCAGTGAAACGATACGCCTCTGGCCTCCAGACCCCACCACGGATGATGTGCCTACAAGTCAGACCTCTGTATGCCACGCCGTCCCTCTGGGGACCCAGAATCTCCAGGAGAGACTGGCCTGAGATCCACGGATCGAGCCATAGATCCGTCTCCCCTCCCTCCCTCATCCTCCTCCGCATAGCCGTCCGAAGAACAGGTCGGTTCCTCAGGATATGCTTGAAAGACACAGAGAAGTTGTTGTCAATTTTACATACCCAGAAGTTCCTGCCCCGGAGATACCGACTAGTCATCCAGGCCGACCATAGAGAATCACCCTGAAGGAACCTCCATGCCAGCTTGATCCCCGCCGCCTCCCGGACAGAAACAAGTGAGCGCAGACCCACACCTCCCTCTTTCCTGAGCCGACAGAGCTGCTCCCAAGAGATGGCATGGATCCCCCCATGCCAAATGAACTTGGCACATATGTCCTCTATCTTTCTGATAGCAGCCAAAGGAACCATAATCGATTGGAGCCAGAACAGAGCAATAGCAGAGATAACTGAGCGCACCAGCTCAATACGCCCTCCAAACGATAGGCCAGCCGCCTGCCAACCCTCAACCCTCCTCTGTGCAAAATCCACCAGACTCTGACAATCACGATCCTTCGCGTAGTTGACGGAAAGGGGCACCCCCAGATATTTCACCGGTAGGTCCCCCTTTTCCACCCCAAGCTCCAAGGCCCGCTCCTCCTTCAAAGTACAAGAGCTGCTGAAGTAGACTTTGCTCTTGTCCCTGTTTAACCGAAGGCCCGATAGCTGTCCGAACTCCTCCATCACTGCCGTAAGCTCCCTCATCCTTCGCATGGAAGGCCTCAACAGGACCAAAATGTCATCAGCATAAATGAGATGAGAGACCACCGGAGAGACCCTACTGTATATCGGTACAATCCTCTCCCGATGTACCGCGATGTCCATCAAACATGTGAAATACTCCATCACAAGGGTGAATAGGTAGGGGAAAAGCGGGTCCCCCTGCCGAAGCCCCCTGCTGCTACCAAAGAACCCGTAAGGGATACCCTGGATGAGGACCGAGAAAGTAGGAGAGGTGATGCACTCTCTGACTCTATCCACCCAAGTCTCGGAGAAGCCCATCGCAGCCATCAAATGACAGAGGAAGTCCCTGTTGACGGTGTCGTAGGCTTTCCTCAGGTCGAGCTTCACACATGCCTTCATCCCTCCAGGCTTGTGGAACTCCCGAATCAGCTCATGAGCCAGCAGGCTATGCTCCGCAATAGACCGCCCCTTAATGAAGGCCGCCTGATTCCGAGATACCAGACCCTGCATAGCATCCTCCATCCTCCTGCACATAAGATGAGTAATTATTTTATACAAATAATTACAGCAAGCAATCGGTCGAAAGTCAGCAAGAGATGTCGCCCCCTCCTTCTTGGGCACAAGCGTCAGGAAGGTGTGGTTCAGCTCCTTCAGGAGCTTGTCCGTATCAAAGAACTCCTGAACAGCCGCAAGGACCGGGACCTTGAGGATATTCCAATGGCGCTTGTAGAAACCACTGGAGAACCCATCCGGCCCAGGAGCCTTGGAAGCATCAGCCTGCATCACAATCGTCTCCAGGTCCGCCATCCGGATAGGGGCCATAAGAAGACTATTGTCGTACTCCGTAATCAGCGTCTTCGTAATCAGCTGCGGGAAAACCGAGGGATAGTCCGTCTGATGATAGAGCTCAGAGTAGAACCGGACAGCCTCCTCCTGGATAGCAACCTGGTCAGTCACAAGGCGCCCATCCCTGCCAATCAGTCTCTGGATACGGTTCCGGTGCTGACGCGCCCGGATGACATCATAGAAGAATTTGGTGCAACGATCCCCATCCTTGAGCCAGGAGCATTTGGCCCGTTGGGCCGCACTAATCTCCTGCTGAAGCCTCAAGGTGTTGACCTCTGCAGCCAACCTCTTCTCTCTAGCCGCCATCTCCCCACTCATCATGTCGCCCTGAAGCTCTGACTGCAGGTCTCTCAACTCCGCCTCCTTCTCCTGTAAGGAGGTCCGGGGAAGTGCCCTCACCCAGTCTCTGATGGCGCGTTTGGCTTTCTTCAGCCTGTGAACCATACAAAACTGGGCAGTGCCGACCGCCTCCTGGCCAAGTCCTCCCGCCACAGTCTCCTCATAGCCAGCCGATAGGAACCAACTGTTGTCATACCGGAACGGACGGGCTCTCCATCTGGGACTCTCCACGAAGCGCACCAGGATCGGCGAGTGGTCACTGGTCCCCGCAGGGAGCCCCTCAGCCACAGAGGAGGGGAATAGGCGGAACCAATCACTGTTCCCCAAAGCCCGATCCAGCTGGCATGCCACCCTGCTCACCTCCGCCTTGTTGTGCCAAGTCCATATGTGCCCAATCCTCTCCAGGTCCCTGAGCCCTGACTGGAGTAGGCAAGACTGAAAATCTGAGAGGATCTGGTCCGGCACCGGCCGCCCCCCCAGCTTCTCTCCCCGGTATAGCGTAGCATTGAAGTCTCCCATAATAAGAAGAGGGAGATGTCGATGCCTCGCTAAAGAACTCAGCCTGATGATGTCCTGCCACAAGGTCTCCCGACGCCTCCTGTCATTGTGCCCGTAGACGGCTCCCAGTAAGAAGTGGAACCCCCCCTTGTTGGTGAAGGAGATAGCCACCAGCTGGGCAGACATGAAAACCTCCTCACCCTCCCAACTAGCTCCATTCCACCTAACCCAGATCCTCGCCATATCACAGAGACCAAGGTTGTGAAGCTGGACCCAGTCCGTAGGAGTTCTACGGGACAGAGTTTTCGTCCCCCTGATCTTAGTCTCTAGTAATATCGAGATTTCACACTGCTCCTTCCTCAGCACCTCACTAATCTTCCTCCATCTCCCCAGAGAACACCCCCCCCGGACATTCCAGGCAAGGGCCGACATCTAAACCGCGGTTGGGGTCCCCTGAACATCCTCTGAAGGGGCACCCGGGGAGAGTGCAACCTCCATATCTCTGGTATCCTCAGCTCTATCCCCCTGTAGAAGGAGGGGCAGAGCAGGGGCCGCGGCCCCGTGTGGGTCCCCCTGTGGGAGAGGCTGTGCTAGTACCGCCACCCATTTAGGATTGACCTTCCACACTCTCTCTGTCCCACCCTGTCCACTGTCCTCACTATGTGCCTCCGTAGCCTGGCGCTTCCGACTGTACACCTGAAGTGCTAGCGCGTCTATATCTCCCTGTCTCCTGTCCTCCTGCCCCATACTCCTAGTGGTCATGGTCCTCGTCCCCACATACTCAACCATCGCTCCAGTAAGAACCTCCGTCGGAGACCCCTTATCTTCACCCGAGATGGGGGAAGAGTCTGCCTCCATATCATCCTCCATCAAGCCCACCTGGTCCACAACGGGGGAGACATCAGCACCACCTGCCTCCTGCACTACCTCCTCCGGCACCACCTCAGAAGCTCCCCCACGTCTACACGCACTCGGGAGATGCCCGAAGCAGGCACATGCCGGACATCTGGGGGGGACCCACTCATACTCCACCTTCTGCATAGCGAACTGGCCAGAAGGTGTCCTGTACTTCAACTGCTCAGGCAGGTCCAACCCGACGTCAATCTCCACAAATACCCGGGCATACATCAGCCTAGACCTGAAAGCGGTGGCATCATCCGCCTTAATCGGCTTGCCAATGAGGCTGGCAAGTCTCATAAGAAGTGGGACACTCCAGAAGCGTACCGGGAACTCAGGAAAACGAACCCACACTGGCACAGCATTAAGCACCTCCTTCTCACACCTCAAGTCGGGGGTCCATTGCTTCAGAATAATGAGGCGGCCGTCAAACGTCCATGGCCCTCCCTGGAGTATCCGAGTCACATCTTCCGCCAACCCAAATTTAACGAAGTAGAAGCCGTTCTCCTTGGAGAAGAACTCCATGCTCCCCTTCGGCCGCCAGACTCTGTCCGCATATCCTCTGATCTGCCCGTAGAAGGGCTTGCTCCCCAACACATACAGCACTAACGTGTTCTCCCAGAATGCCGTCACCTTCGCCACTTCGTCGGCTGGGAAGTCGGCGCAGAACTCACCCCCAATCGCCATAGGTGCAACGTACTCCATCGATGCCGGCGTCTTGGCGACCCCCACCTTGCATGCATCCGCCCAAGATACAGGCCGCGGGCCCGAACTCCGAGGAGGAGTCGTCGGAGGTGGCCTGGCACTCATGTTCGCAGCAGTAACTCTCCCTCCGATAACTGGGACAGCCGTCCCCGTCACCCCTTTCGCACGGGGTCGCCACGCAATTCTGGCGTGTCCCTCCCGTTCCCCCGAGTGTGCCTGTCCCCCCGATGGACCCGCTCTCCTGGCTATCCCCGCCCTCCTGTCCGATCCCTGCGAATAAGTTGTGCCTCTCCTAGCCTCAGGGATCTGCGATCTTTGCCCTCCTCCTCGCCGAGCCCTCCGATTCTGGACCGTAGTCCAAGCCCCCTCCTCATCCTCCAATCCCGACGATGTTCTTTGGGCGGTGAACACCATCGGGGAGCCCCCGGAGGCCACCGCCGTCGAACACCCGGCCGAATCCGTGCCCGGGAGGGAAGTCACCGCCCGTAGCCCGCCCCGGCCACCCCCCCCCCCCTCCTGGGGAGGGTCGCCGGCCGCCGCCCGCCCCCGGGGGAGGGTCGCCGGACCTCCCCGGTCAACCTGCTGCGCTCCAGCGCCCGCGTGGACGCGTGCAACGGCTGCCGTGCCCTTCGCCGGCGGCCCGCCGCCGCCGACCGCCACATGCCGGTCGCCACCGACCGCCCCCGCCACCCCCTTGCCTTTCCCCCGGTCCGGGGGGCGGTTGGCCGCCTCCACGTCGCGATTAGGCGATGCCCTAGCAGAGCTAGGGTTTCCGATGTCTCCTGTAGCTGCCGCCATATATATATATATATATATATATATATATATATATAGGATGAGGGAGGTAAGGTGCCACCCTATGGAGGGTGGCTACATGTCACCTCCCTATGCTATCATCATGCACCAAAGTGCATGATGATAGCATGGGGGGTGACATGGTGCCACCTCACCTCTCTTATTCTCTCTCTCTCTCTCTCTCTCTATATATATATATATATATATATATATATATATATATATATATATATAGCCACCTTGCCATACGGAAATAACTTACAGTTAATCAGAGCCAAATCTCTCTTATGGAAACAAAGCAAAAAACAAAAACCTCTTCCGTAAATAAACATACGTAGCCTCTTTTCTTAAAGAAAAAAAAAATCTAAATCTCTCCTAAAAATAGATTTTTTTTAAAGATTTTTTTTAAAGATAGATTTTTTTTAAAGATAGATTTTTTTTTAAAGATAGATTATTTTGAAAGATAGTTTATTTTTAAAAGATGAATTATTTTTAGAAATTATAGATGTTTTTTTAAAAGATAGATTATTTATTTTATTATTAGAATTAAAATTAAAATTAACATAAACATAAACATTAAAATTAATATTAACATTAACATTAAAAATATATTAACATTAACATTAAAAAAACTAACATTAATATTAACATTAAAATTAATATTTTTAAAGATAGATTGTTTTCTAGATTTGTTTTGAAAGATAGATTATTTGTTAGATTTGTTTTTAAGGAAAGATTTAGATTTTTTTTAAGAGAGAGAGGGAGAGAGACCACTTATGTTTCTTAGAAGTCCCGTAATCAATATCCTGTATAAGAAGGGATACACACACACACACACGAGGGATCATGGTCCCGTTTTTAACTATCCCCAAACGTTTTTTGAAATAACAGTTGTTGGATTGTATTTTTGACCGTTCAGATTAGATCCTTAAATAACGGCTGCTATTTCGAAAAATATTTGAAGATGCTTCCCGAACCCTCCTCATTCATATATAGACAGACACACTATATAATAAGGAAAGTTGGCTTCACCGTGAATGTTTTTCTTCCAAAAGTATCCTTACATTACTTTACTAATTAAAATTGTTCATTAAGTTGAAGGAGGGCAGCTAGGTAATTATGTATAAAAGAAGAAAATGTTAAAAGTGGTCTTTTGCTATTCTCAAGTACAAAAAAATGTTAATTAAAAGACGGTTAAAATAGTTGCACGTGCATATATGCTATAGTGTGTGTGTGTGTGTGTGTGTATATATATATATATATATATATATATATATAAAATAAAAAACAAATATATAGCCTTCTGATATATCATGATATTGTATGAGTTAGGTTTTTAGCGCCCTCGTACAATTGTTTATTCTAGGCAAAAAATATCTTCATGACAACTACATGATTGTTTTGTTGAACTAACATTTTTACATTGTTCAACTTGTTGTATGTGCATATATATTCCTAAAAGCCTCCTCCATCTTTACGCACTCGTGCCTCTTGACCGACCACTATTATTCCTTGTCATTGTAGGTTTCTGTATGTCCAAACTGTGTGGGGGAAGGTGAAATCATTTCTGATTATTGTCGGAAATGTGGTGGGGAAGGGCGTATTCGTGTCAAGAAGGATATTAAAGTGAAAATTCCTCCTGGAGTTAGTAAGGGCAGTACTCTTCGTGTACGTGGTGAAGGTGATGCAGGACCTAAAGGGTATGTGAATATCTTTTTGTTTCTTGTGTCTTATAATGACTTAGCCAACATACTATATACTCTCAACCGGTGCATGTTCTTATTCATGGGCTACTTACTAGATATGATATTATTGTATATATTTTTAATGTTGTGATCCTTTTCCGAGTTTAAATGGATTATGCTTTTCAGGTCAATAGTCTCTCTCATTGACATGCTTCATTGAAAATTTCCAATTCAATACATTCTTCAAGCATACTCTTCATAGTCATCTACGTTTTTGTCAGGGTACATGTATTCACCCTATTTTTCCTTGAAAAATGTTAGTAGCAGTTTGACATTTCATGTAATGTTTAATGGAGTTGGATAAGTTGCAACAGGAAATAGACAGGATAAGAAATGGGCACATTTGTGTGTAGTTAAAGATGTCTGCAATTGGAAATAAGATGAAAGGAAATTATTTGAGATTGATTGGACATGCATCGGGATCCAATATGTACCACTTAGGATGACGGTATCTTAGTTGAGGAGTTGCTAGAGATAGATACACCAAGAATCAGCATTAATTGCTAGAACAGTTATAACAATATCAAAACCTTTTTCCCAGAAATTTGCTGTTGGCTTCATGAATCTCTCCCTCTTTATTCAGCTAATCACCTCTTTACCATGAACTGTCACATTCTTTTGTCACCTCACTCCATTCTTTTTATTCCCCAGCCCTAGCAAATCCTTCAAGTGGTGTTCTATTCCTTCCCTTAGCCAATGCATTTATGGGTCTTTGCTGCATTATGTCCAAACCATCAAATTATGTCCCCTCATGTTATATGTAGAATAGAATAAATAGGATCATACTTATTAATGAAGGGGAGCTACATATATATAGGAGATGCTAACCCCTCTTACTATTGTTCTAGGCAATGTGGGACTAAAGCCCACTAATACTAATATATAATACTTTACACCCTCTCTCAAGCTGGAGCATAGATGTCAATCATGTCCAACTTGTTACATAGAAATTGAACCCGAGGACCTAAAAGAGGCTTTGTGAAGATATCGACTATCTGATCACCGGTCCTCACATGGTGAAATTTTATCATCCCCTTTGTATACTCATCACGGACGAAATGGAAGTCGATTTCAATATGCTTCGTCCTTTCATGAAATACAGAATTTGTAGCAATATGGATAACAGACTGATTATACACCACATATCTACTGTGCTCGATCCTGCTTCTTCTTCCAACCCTTGTAGAAGATGTTTCATATATAACCCCTCTGTTGTGCCGTGAGCAATGGCTGGATACTCAGCTTCTAAACTTGATCATGCTATCACACTCTGCTTCTTGCTTTTCCAAGACACCAAACTTCTGCCAATAAATACAGAGTAGCCGAATGTAGATCGTCTATCTGTCAAGCTTACACCCAAGTCAACATCAGTAAAACACTCAATACGAGTGTGTCCATGATTCTTCATCCGAGTTCCTTTTTCTGAATTCTTGACTAGATAGCACATGATTCTGAGAACTGTCTGCCAATGTGGAACTCTTGGAGAAGTCATAAATCTACTTGCAACACTAACGACGAAAGGGATGTCCGGACGAGTCATGACTGCCAAGTGATTGAGTTTTCCAACTAACTGCCAAGTGATTGAGTTTTCCAACTACTCATCGATACTGATCTGGATTGGTCATCAGGACCCCCTCGTCGGAAAGTAACTTAGCCCCTGGATCCATAGGTGAGGTTGTTCCCTTGGCTTGCATCATTCCTGCATCATTCAGTATGTCCAGCACATACTTCCTTTGAGACATTACAATGTTCGCTTATCCCGTGTGACCTCAATGCCCAAGAAATAGTTCAATGATTCCATATCCTTGGTTTGAAATTGTTCTTCCGAAAATTTCTTGAGGCCTGCAATACCCTGGCTGTTGTCGCCCGTGATTATAATATCATCAATATAGACACCCAGTAGTTCCTTCCAGCTGATGTCTGTCGGTAGAATACTGAATAATCCTTCTTTGATTGACACATGCCAAACTGACTAACAACATGTGTAAATCAACCAAACTATGCACGAGGTGATTCCTTTATACCACAAGGCACCTGAACCTTCATATTTTTACAAATATCTATATAATAAAGCGAAGTAATGTTCCCTGCCAAAACATAATAAAGAAGGGCCACGGATAAAATATAGGAGGTATATCAGAAGGCTATGAATATGACACATGCATATGTCAGTAAAAATCTTAAAACTGATAAAAATATTATTAAATGATAGAAATGAGAAGCAATTTCAAAATATAAATTATGTGGAATCTTTTTTTCTTCTTCTCCAGACGACTGATTAGTCAATTACATATATTTTGAGTGTAGTATGATGTTTCTGATAATATGTTAATTTTTATTTCTATTTTTAATTGTTTGTTGTCTAAAAAGTTTTGAGTCCAAAGAATCATGTACCCTACAATGTGCTGGAAATAGAGCTAGTTAAGATTGAATTATGAGTATCTTTCACATTGTCCATTGAAACCAACAATTTTCTAGATTTGTGTCTATTTTAAATCTATTCAAGTCCAAATCGAATATTAGAATTTGTTTGTTTTTTTCCTTTTAAAAGGCAGTCTAGCAATTTATATATTTAGTTATCAATTGGCCTTAATTGTGTTTTCCCCCCTATAAAAGAGATTCTAAATATGCGTTGTAGCTGTAGATTTTCTTCCTTCCTTCCTTGGTGCATCTGTGATGAACCCTGGCTCGACTCCAAGGTTGACTACCGTATGACTCCATTGCAACAGAATGTGATTTGTTTGACAATTCCTACCTGCTTCTTCATCCTCCATTCCAGCCCTGGAGTCTCTTCATTATATTACATGTAATAGATTAGCCTGATACACTATCCTTTTCTGTGCTACTCTCTTATTGATGGATCACAATAGGCCTGATGCAGCTCAATGTCGTTTGTTGATGTCTGTAGTGCCGACTAATTAATGAGGGAATATGTGTAAACATATATAGTTAAGGGTGGTAAGTATATAAATTATTTCAAGATTTAGATTGTCATATTTCCTGTTTTCCACCGCGTGATGGCTACCTTTTACAACAAATTCCTAGTGATGTGCATTTAAAGATGTCTTGCAGCTAACAGTTATTTCCTTTTAGGGCTAATTAGTGTTTAGACCCAGGGTTTTATACCAGTTTAGAGTTAAAGCCCTGACATGTCCAACTGGAGAGTTTAGATCCTGGGAAAAAAAAAAGTTTCTTTTTTCCTATTATACCCTACATGTTTGATAATGAAAATTTCATATATAGGTTAGGGAGGGTATAATGGGAAAAAGAAAAGAAACAAATAAAAATCCAGGGTCTAAACTCTCCAATTGGACATGTCAAGGCTTAAACTCTAAACTGGTATAAAATCCAAGGTCCAAGCGCTAATTAGCCCTTCCTTTTAATACCACAAAATATGCTGTCTAGAAACCATGATTATACTATTTTGTGTTGCTCTACTAGGGGACCCCCTGGCGATCTGTACGTAATGCTTGATGTGGAAGAGATACCTGAGATACAAAGGGATGGCATCAACTTATGTTCAACTGTTCCCATAAATTACATTGATGCCATTTTGGGTGCAGTTGTTAAGGTGAAATGCTGAATTCTTCATTTTACTTTAATATTCTATTTGTATAACGAAAACAGAAGAAAGAACTGGATCAAGTACTCCCTGTTTATGGTTCCTTATCCATAGGAAATAAAAGAAAGTGCTAGATCAAATCTTCTATGTCAATTATACATAACTATAGCTATAATGAGCTAAAATGTGACCAACCAAACATTTGTTCTTTATTACTATTAGAATAACATCCCAGGATCCAGCAAAGTTTCCAACCATACACCTTGATTTACTGCCTTAACTTGTTGACAACTTTATTTTCCCTTAATGTTTGGGCTGAATAGTAGTAATATCTGAGGGTATTGCCTAGAAGCCATTTGCTTGATCATTTTTGGGTCCCCCGAGCATAAAAGCTTCAAGGATACATTAATAGAGAAAATCATCTGTCTTGTGCACTTAGATCATTTGCACCACCAAATTCATTTTGTAGTACTATACGCCAGTGGCCATTATATGAATAGTAGTCTTTTATCTGAATAAGTTCTTTGGTCTGTGATGTATATGGGATTCATGCTGAGATGGTTTGTCCGTAGCCATTAGTTTCTGGACTTAACACTAGATATACAAGCACAAGAAGTCTTGTGCACACACACGGAAGCGACACAAACAATAACCTTAGCTACAACGAGTAAATAACAAGGCACAATTAACAGAACAAATAGCAATAAGAACAAACACACAATATTTAACGTGGTTTGGGCAAGCTCGACCTACTCCACGGAGTAATGAATAAATAATTTTATTGAATCGATAAGAGAAAATCTTACAGGGATTACACACAAATACCGTAATGGAAAATTCTCTCCTTACAAGATCTCTAACGAGCTCTCCTTCAACCCCTCTCTCTAGATTCCCTTAACGGCATCCAAGGAACTTTCTTTTGCGAGTCTAGTTAAAACATCAAGCCAACCAGCCCAGGGCATGAAGAATTGAAGAAGCCCATATAAAGAATTCTCAATCAAGCCCTAAATTAGGAATAATATTGACCGTTGATATAGCATCATTTAATCTGAGCCGCATACAAAATGAACCATCTCGGACCCAACCAATATATTGGCAGTATACTATGAGGGAATTTTTTTAGACTCCCAAAATTTTTCGGAAACTTTGGTGCTCATACTAGTATACTGGCAATATTTTGCTTAATACTCTTGGTTGTACACAGTCCCGTATTGATGTTTCGACTCCTCCTGGACCTCTCCAATCATCGGAAGTCGCACGTAGCACTCCATAGTTGAACATGAGCCATATCAATAATGTCCACCTTGGCTTGTCATTCAACTAGCCACCACATGGAACTATTGCCGATACTCCGTGCTCATTTAACCTTAGCACTTTGGTTTTTCTTCCCTGACACGATATTTAGCTAGAATTTCAAAAATATCTAGAATCTCGAAACTAACCATCGACATAGTTCCAGAACTGAATACAACCACTATACGGTCTTTGACCAGAATTGTGAAACTGTCTTGACATATCCTTGTCTTAGAACTGCAAAACTGCCTCTGAGACGATCTTTGTCTCCAAACCATGAAGCTGCAAATTGTCTGTGACACGTCTTTGTCCTAGAACTACGAAACTGTCTCTGAGACGATCTTTGTCATGGGACCACGAAACTGCCTTGACACGGCCTCGAAGCTGCGAAACAACCTATGCCGCGGTCTTTGCCCAAGAACCGTGAAACTGTATGTGACTCACAATCTTTGCCCCCAAAATAGCGAAACTAGCTCTAACACGATTTTTACCCTAGAACTGTGAAATTGCAAATTACGCAGTTAAGGTAAAACATATAGTTTATATTTATCGAAAATCTATTTAGCATAATTTAAGTACAAACAAGGTAAAATATTTGTTGAGTTTCCTTCTTCTTTGTATTATGCACTGCATACCCATGCCTCGGTGGGTTGGTCTGAAAAGACTCGAGAGTAGCCAGCCCGTAGGCTGGTCTGAAAAGACCAAACAGCCCATGTTTCAAGAGAGAGGACAACTCAATTTATTTAGCAAAGGAGACTTGCTTTTCAAGTGAATTGAACCCACAACATCTCACAAACCTAACCAAGCAACCACTACCAAGTTTCCATTGTAAACTTTGTGATAAATTCATATCTACAAGTTACTTAAACACAAAAGATATAGTCTCTATTATCTATTTGTCTATTTGAACACGATAGAAATATTTATTAAATATAACTTTGTTTTCTTTTAAATACTTTACCTCTTTTAATTAATTTGTTTATTTCAATCTAATATTGTTTTCTTTCAAATATTTATCTCTTTTAAATCTAAATTTAATTTTAGCCCTATGTTTTGTCCAACCCAGAGGAAATTATCTACAAGTAACTTAAACACGAACGATATATTCTCTATTATCTATTTGAACACGAAAGAAATATTTTTAAATATAACTTTGTTTTCCTTTTAAATACTTTATCTCTTATAAATAATTTGTTTATTTCAATCTAGTGTTGTTCTTTCAAATATTTTATCTCTTTTAAATGTAAATTTAATTTTCTTCTTAAATAATTTATCTATTTTATATCTATTTTTTTCACCTTCAAATACTTTCTCTAAAAATAATAAATCTAAATTTCGTTTTATTTAACTATTGTATCAATTAAATACTATTTTATTTGGTATAAAAAGATGGAAATACTTCATGTTTTATAGAAAATTGAAATGTCATCCATTGGATCTCTTAATGGAAACCGATAACCACTTAAGTCTTAACCCAGCCCAACTTTAAAAAAAAAATCGGATTTGAGTATAAAGCGATCACTCAAATTTTTTTGAACCTTGTGATGGACCTTTTTGCTTGGTTATAATGTGAACCTACATATTGCATCCATACTGGGACATCACCAGAATAGAAGGAGAAGATGTACTTATAGTTTTAGGAGTTTTATAAATTATTGCAAGTTAAGAATTAAGACGTTATTTTTAACAGTACTGTATCTGAATTTTAGAAGCCACTCTATTATCAGACAATACAGTGAAGTATTGGCGACTGTTATGAGCACCATCATATTTGGATGCCTAATTGCTTTACAACATATCAAACATGAAATTAGATACATGTCCTTACTCATGCAGGACAGGTCTAACCACAATAGTCACATAAAAGAATTAAACTGAAGCAATTAAGTTAGAACTAATTAGTAATATCTAAATAAACTAACTTAACCACAGCATGAAGTAAATACAAAACTAAGATGAAGTTGATGATCAAATCTACCAACGGAAATAACTCGCACACTCGAAAGCTAACTAGTGAAAAACCCAGAAACCGGATCCTTGTGTGAAGAACTTCCGGTCCTACTCAACCCAAGAACAATAATAATATTTGTGGATAGTTGCATGATAATAGCAATGGAGGAGGAGGAATTTAGAAGTAAACTAGGTGTGACATCAATTGTCTTTTCATACATCACATTTTAAAGTTGAACAGTGATATTTATGTTCTTTCAATAGATGAGAAGTTAGCTTGGGAATCTTTTACCATGAATGTTCTTGCAGAACAGTTGGAAAGGCATCTTACTATATGTTGAAGGGGATGAGAAATAGAGGATCTTGTTGTATTCATTTCTTCCCATGTGTTGAAAGAAAAAGAAAAGAAGAACTTTAGCAATTGTTTTCTAGATTGAAAGTGTAAGATTAATAAGTGACTCAAGTTTGAAAGTGGAAATTTATCCAGATATGGACTACACCTAAATTGTTAGATAGTTTAGAACCAACGGTGCTAAATTTCGATCAAAGCAATTCAATAAACTAGAAGTAAGAATAGGCAAAAAAATGAAGTCGCCTTCGGCTCATACCACCACCAAACGAGATATCCTCATGTGGCAAGACTCTTTTTTTCATCAGAATCATTCGTCCTGACCGTCACATTAGCAATGATGACAACAATCTCAATGACCAATACCAATGAGACGAGAATATTGATTATGGCGTCGATGGATTGTCATAGAGCACGAACAACATTCTCTCCATCAACCCTTCCGAGGAGGACGAGGCTAGTGATCACGGAGGAAAAAGCAGAAGAAGACAGAGGGCAGTCATGGCGACAAAGATGACGAGGGAAGGGAGTGCTAGAGGGAAGACGATGAGGACAGCCATGGAACACTTCATGACCAAATAGGACAAGTTTTTTCCGCATTCGCAGGTAGGTTCACCGAGGGATGGGAGGAGGCTGAAGGCAGGGCTGTGGACCAGCTCTCGCCATGGCTGACGTCCAAACTCCCCAAGACCAGCATATATATATATATATATATATATATATATATATATATATATATGGGAGCGGATCAAAAGACCGTCGGAGAAACCCCCCCCCCACACCCTCATGCACCGTTGGATCGAGCGGGCCGCGTAAGGCCCACGCGCGTGTCCGCTCGATCCAATGGCTGAAATATATGGGAGCAGATCAAAAGACTCGCTCCCGGAACCCCGCCGGAGCCCCCCCCCTCTCGTACACAGTTGGATCGAGCGGGCCGCGTGGGGCCCGCGCGCGCCCGCTCGATCCAACGGTCGAGCGGGACGAGGCTCCCGATTTTATATATATATATATATATATATATATATATATATATATATATATATACTATGCTAGTTGGTTGAAGTTAACCAGATTATAACTAAGAGGAACTCATAACTGGATATATTGTAGATTTGGGGGACTTTTAAGCAGTTTACAGGACTTATATGCATAAGGATTAAAGTATCGGCCGATACCGATACGTATCGGCCGTATCGGATCGGATTTGGCAGTAGTCGATCCGATATTCAAGGAAAAAATCGGTATCGGCCGAGACACCATTCTAAGTTTTGATATCTGTTCGTATCGGCCGATACGGGCCCGATACTAGCCGATACGAAGTTAACAGAAAGTAAAAGTGGAGAATAGAATCTCCAACAAAACAAAAGCTTGCCAGTGGCGATGTCAAATCCCACAGAAACATCAATAATGTAAATTTGTAACAGTTGTGTAAA
Source organism: Iris pallida (assembly GCA_029216955.1). Classification (NCBI taxonomy): domain Eukaryota; kingdom Viridiplantae; phylum Streptophyta; class Magnoliopsida; order Asparagales; family Iridaceae; genus Iris; species Iris pallida. Next base: position 27,751,735 of record JANAVB010042020.1, on the reverse strand, counting down.
AATTCTATAAATAGAACCAAAATTTTCCACAAAAAATCACCATTCACAAAGAAAAATCAGAGATCGGAGATAGATCGGGAAGAAAATTTACCTAATTTTCAGATAAAGAACCCTCTTCTTCGACCGTACCCATGCCGCCGCCACCGCCGATTGGAACCCCTCTTCTTCGACCGCCGTAGCCACCACCGCCGACGCGTGTGCTCGAGAGGAGCGGTTGAGGTAAGAGGGAGCGATGGGGCCTCTCTCCTCTCTGGCTAGCACGGACGCGGTGGAGGCGAGAGGAGTGGTAGAGAGGGAGGCGCAGCGAAGTGGTGGAGGGGAGGCGGAGGCGGAGCCGAGTGGTGGAGGGAGAGGCGGAGGCACAAAAAGGGGAGAGAAACATTTCGGCTGAAATGTTTTCTCTCCCCTCTATGATATTATATATAGTGGAAGTTAGGGTTCTGTTATGGACTCTTAAATAAATAATAATAAAAAAGGTTGCTCGAGTTTGAACTCGTGACCAGAGAGGAACACAACAACACATATGTCATTGTCCTCCCTCTAACCGCAGAAGTCCTTTTATTCCATTGTTTAAATGTTGCATGTATATGTATTTATGTTCTGACTTATATATATATATATATATATATATATATATATATATTATTGTATACAACTATGTATATACTATATATATATATATATATTGTAGTATATACATAGTTGTATACAATAATATATATATATATATATATATTATTGTATACAACTATGTATATACTATATATATATATATATATATTGTAGTATATACATAGTTGTATACAATAATATATATATATATATATATATATATATATATAGTATACAACTTGTATATCGCACGTAAACCAATCAGAAAGGATGACTATTATTTTATTTAATTATAATTAAAAAACATAGAAAATGTTTAAATAGTGCATAAATATGTAATTTGTTTTTTTCTCATTTTTTTCTAATTTTTTAATAATTATTTAATATTGCCGATACAAAAAAATCCGATACTCTGATCCGATACCGCCGATACTCCCGATACCGATACTCATACAAATTGTCCGATATCGATACCGATACTTAGAACCTTGATGCAAACATATACTAGATTTAAAGGACTTGTATGCAAAAACCCAAAATACAACCTGCTAGACAGGGATTTATGGGGAAGAAAGAAACCCTAACCTAAATAAAAATCAAGATTAGGCCCATAAAGTGAACCAAACCCTATTACAGCTAATCAAAATAAATAAAACCAAAACTCAACTCCTAGGACTTGAGAATTGACTCAGACATGATGATTGTCCTCCATCACCTACTCTCAATTGTGAGTCCATTCAAGCCCTAGGTAAGACCAATAGTGCTCTTTTTCAAGCCATAAATGCTTCTCCTCAACCTAGTTAGCCTACTAATTTGTGTAACCATACTCATTTTGACAAATGATTATAATGGTGTATGGGCGTTATTATAAAAACGTTACTAGACTGTTGTTGTCTGTCAGGCATTACTACTTGATAAAGTCTGTGTAGAAGAAGAGGAAGTTCCGATTCAATTAGCTCTTTGGTGTACTCGATGTTCTAAATTTTGGCCTAGGCGGCCGCCTAGGCGGTCGCCTAGGCGCTAACGGTCGTCGGCCGCACCGAAAAACTCCTAGGCGGCGGCCCTAGGCGGGCTTTGGCCCTCGGCGGCCCTAGGCGGCGCCTAGTAGGACTATTTGGCCAAAAAAAAATTGAAAATTTTCAAAAAAAAAAAAATCAAGCAAAATCATATTTGACCCAAAAAATACTTACATGTCGTCGCTGCCGTCAATTGCTGGTGGTGGTGGATGCTGCTGGCCTCCTGCTGCTGCTGTTGGTTGAGGGGAGGGGAGGGGAGGGGAGAGGAGGAGCTGTTGTTGCAGACTCTCTCTCCTCTCCTTCCCTTTATATATTTTTTTTCCTAAGTAAAAAAAAATGAACAAAAACAAGGGATTCAAACCCTTAACCGCTCAAATGCAGGCCTAGGCATAACTATGGTAGCCATAAGAGCTCAGCTACTTATGTGTTTATAAGTTACATATACGTTATTTAGATATATACACATGAGCAAAATAAAATAAAATAAAAAACAAATCGGCGCTTAGGCGCTAGTCGGGTTCTCGGCGCACCGATTCCGCCTAGCGAAATCTATACATTGGGTGTACTTTTGTTAAGTCATTCATTGTGACTGTACTATATATCTGTATGATTTCTAGCCGTAAACTAATGGGAAAATTGCTGCTTCTTGACACCCGGGTGTTATACCTCAAATCTTGGGTGCTTGTGGGTGCTTGTGTTAACTGTATAACTATTTGGGTCTCTTATCCTAAGCATGGTTCACCTTCATATACCAGCTAAACCGACTGGATCGTACGAAAACTATCACACTTACAACCGAACATCAACATGATATAGGTGGTTTTAACTTTGTCATTGAGTAACTCTTTTTTATTAGTACGGTTCACACTTCCACTCCCCATTGGGCTACTTTAGAACCGCTATGGATATTTAGCTGGGTTCAAACATGAGACTTGAGGTTTGGCTCTGATACCACCTGTTATACCTCACCGACACACAACAAAAGCCAACCACCAAACCACGCAGGTGTAACCATTTATCGGTAGTTAGATTTGATCTATAAATGCTTGGATAGCATGCCCCAAGCAGGTTTTGATGTCGATTTTGCAGGACACGACTAAAAGATCTAAGATGCAGAGCATGAAGACAAGCACATGGATGCTCTAAAGTACAACCTAGATTGATTGGTTACTTTCTAAAATTAATCGTAAAGATGCTATGACAATGCAACGATAAAACATAAGAACTTTGAGTCCCTAATGAATTTCATAGATTGATTTGCAGAAATTGAAGAATCCAAATACATTGATCTCTCTTTGCTTGTGAATTCAGCTTTTTTGTTGTTATCCTATTGATTTTGTTTGTTGCAAAAGCTTGTATTAAACAGGTGAAAACAGTTGATGGAACTACTGAACTTCCCATACCTCCTGGTACTCAACCTGGTGATGTGGTGGTTCTAGCAAAGCGAGGTGTCCCTAAGTTGAATAAGCCATCAATACGTGGTGATCATTTGTTCACGATTAAGGTCACTATACCAAATCGAATCAGGTTTGCTAACCACTTCTAATGCCTTCCCTTGCTATGCCATTTTGTTAGTACGTAGCTATGTAATTAATATATATTCCTCTAAGATACAATGTGCCTAAATATTTTCCGTCCAAAATTTTAGTTTATTGATAGAATCAAGAAACTCAACCAAAGGACTAAACTGTTTACCTACTCTAAACCTAATTGAATTGTTTGTCATTCTTTGGAACAGATTATGCATCCAGGATGTCAGCTTTTATTTTAAACTCCCTTCTTAGTCTATGTTCTGTAGGTGCAATATATATTTGTGTTCCTAAGACAAATGACAGTTTGTTTTGTTGTCGAGATCTTTGTAACTGAAACTGCAGGAAGCATACACTATAATCCAGCAACCTAAATACATTGGAAAGTACTGTCACTGATAACATGTGATTACACGAGGAGGCTGGCAGTTCTAGAAACATTTAAATAAAGAGATTATGATTACTCCTATACATTAACAAATAATTAGGGAAAAAAACACTTCCTTGTCATGTGTGACCTGTTATTGAGTCTTCTCTTTCTCTTTTATTTAGTCTCTTTTAGTCCCACATCTAATAATCTGATACGAGGACCTCTCTGTGCCTCATATAAATATGGGCTCATACTACCTCAATAAAATATCCCATAAGTATCAGAACAGGGACCTAGCTTTCGTTACCTTCTCCAGCAAATCTATTCCCTAATGTCTTTTGGAGTCTTTTGGAGTCTTTTGGAGTCTTTTTGCCACGTTTAGCATTGATACATATCCAACATGGAGAGAGAGCTTATAGAGACCTAGCTCACGTTACATAAGTATCAGAACAGGGACCTAACTCAAGGCGACACATACATGTCATTGATTTTGACATGCCCTAATGCATTTTGGAGTCTTTTTGCCACATTTAGCATTGATACATATCCAACATGGAGAGAGAGTTTATAGCCCAATAATAATAATCATAGTGTGTCGAAGTTCAGTCTTGAACTATGCAGAATAATAGGTCATCTATGAGGAGGAAACAGAAGTTGTCAATGAGGAGGAATCACAGATGCGATAGGGAAGACATGCAAGGCCAAGAGGAGGTAGACCATTATCCAACCACATTACTTGATTGGATCACCATGTAGTAACTAGTGGAGCAAACAAAGGCGTTGAATTGTCCCTGTTGTTGAGCAGTTGGCGAACATCCTCCCTAAGGCTCTCCCCAAACTGTTGTTTCTACAGTTCCTTTATCCAACCATATTACTTGATTGGATCACCATGTAGTAACTAGTGGAGCAAACAAAGGCGTTGGCATGTCCCTGTTGTTGAGCAGTTGGTGAACATCCTCCCTAAGGCTCTCTCCCCAAACTGTTGTTTCTACAGTTCCTTTGAAGTTGGATTGTTTCACATGTATGCTCCAACATGCAGGGGAGTTTTGTAAGATAATCTTATTTATCTCTTTTGATTAGTCTCTTTTAGACCCACATCTAATGGTGAAATATGAGGACCTCTCCCTACCTTTATAAATATGGGCTCATACTACCGCATTAAAGTATCGCCTTATTTTAACTCTATCTGTACAACCAATGCATGATAGGAAGCAATCCAACTTCCACATCAGATCCTAGATATGTTGGACATTCAGAATCTAGTAGCAACCTCCATCATCAATCCTAGTCACATTCCTTTTACACAGATTCAACTGGAGTAGCAATAAAAAACATCAAAAGGTTGCAGGTGTCCTACTCAATTAGCTAACGGAGAAACACAATTTTGATAGTCTTTAGATTCTTGATAACACTGAAAAGGTATAGTAAGTAAACCTATTGTGAAACATAAATGCATGATCATCCTACCAACAACAACAACTTCGGTGCTTGTTCAAACGTAGTTGCTAAAGGAGGGTTGGTTGGTTAGTCAACAGCCAGCATAATTTATTGCCAGATCTGGTTTAAAATGAATCTTTAATGAATACAAGTTGGCACCTCTTCGGCACATATAGCCAGCTGGTAGAGCCTTGTCATTGATGTTATGACAACTTTTGGAGTTGAAGAAAACAAAAAACACTCTCTTGGCACCTTTGGTTTTTATTTCTCATTATTTGCTTCTGCTGGTTGTTCATTTGGATGGACAATCTCTAAATAAGTGTGTGAGAATATCTGTTAGTTCATCCAGAGAAGCAAGGGAAATGACCATAGAGAAAAGCTGGTCAGCTGTCCACCTTGCGACAATTAAGCGTACATGTTACTTCAATAAAGATCCTCCTTTTACCACTAGCACTTAAGCATCTTTTCAAATTGGAGCTCTACTCTCAAGCAAAGTTGGAAGACTAGGAAAAGTTCCTCCTGAATCCTGATATTACGACCATTATGGTTATATTTATTCTAAAACTATTTAATCTTGTTTATGATGCATGATGCAATGGAAAATGTTGTACAAGATTTACTTAATGCAGAAGACAGTCAACAGGGAACCTGGAATTGAAAAGCGTCTCTAATCATTTTATACCCGTTTTAGTATCTAGTCTTTCCTTAAAGTAGTGCTTTCTCTGATGCTTTATTCAAAATTGTTTTCTTGTTAGGGACTCTTTACTTATGCTCTTACTGGTTTTGTCAATTGTAGATCGCATTGCCAATATTATTTGACTGTCGTTTCTTTGACTCATCTTATCTTGCAGTGGAAGAGAGCGTGAGCTTCTTGAAGAACTTGCATATTTGAGTAATAATCCAGTCAGTGGGGCTCGTAGCCGCCCTAGTACCAAACCACAAGGTATGATACTAAATAATTGTTGTGGGATAGACTTAGAAAGTTGATACATGCATGTGTGGAAAATGATGTACTTGACGATGACTTGTTTAGCTTGAGGTAGTAAGAAGTCTTTCTTTTGCAGTTAAAAGAGCAGAATATCAAACAAGTGCTGATACAGATGACTCAGAACAGTCTGATGAACAGAATGATTTTTTGGAGAAGTTAAAAAAATTTGCTGGGTAAGTTCCGGTTTATATCCATTAAATTGTCACAAATGGAAACTTTTGCATATCCATGTTTGGATTCTGGAAAATGATGGTTACCTTTTTAGTAGCAGCAGCTTGGCAGCTAAATGGAATTTCAAATGTAGCTTATACAGTTTTACCTTTACAGTCACAATCAGTGTTACCAGAATTCACTACCTATGCAGCAAATTGTGTTTCCTGAACCCATTCCATGTTCTTGTTTGATACACTTTTGAAGTTTAACCAGTGTCCTCTGTTCCTGTTCGATATTAACTTCTAACGTTTAACCAGTGTGCCACGTTCCTGGTTTCGTTCTCCGTTGTGGAGCATTCCTTGTTCTAGGTAACCATAGAGCTAGATCCTTTTCATGGCCTTTACCTTTTCGCTTTCCGGATTTGGTAAGCTGTGACATGGCAGCAGCTCGTGCAAAAGTATCATCCGGTCTTCTTTGCCCTTCAGCACTTGGTGCAAATGGATAGTGAGAATTTTAAGAGTTTCCTTATGGCCCTCTTTCTACTCATGTTGTACATCTCTATTAGTGCGCATTAAGCTTTCTTTAGTTCTGAAAACCGATTCATTATGAAAGCGAGATGAGGATGTTGTTAGTACATCTACTATCAGATGATTGATGTGAAAGTGCTTTTGAAGCATCATTTGACCATAGAATCTCCCTCACGATGAAGGGAAAATTTCGAGGAAAAAAAATAAAGAAACACTTTAAAGAGTTTTAAAAAAAAGCATCATGGTGCCCAGTATGTCCTAGTAGTATTTGCCAGACTAATCCGTTCCAGATCGTTTCCTCTGCTTTGAAACATTTAATACTTGACAATCAAATGTACACTATTGTTAGCAGTTGTATATAGAAAAATGTAATGTCACAGTTTTTGGATAACTTGAAACTGTAGATGTGAGCTATAGTAGCTCAATGAACAAGCATACAGTAAGTAAGGGCTTAATGTGTTAGAAAATTATCAGTATTTTGCTCTATCCTTAATATTGTTGTATACAAACTAACTTTATTCGTGTAATTTGAGCAAGAAATTAAACAAGATATACGAATAAATCAATAAAAATTAGAAAACTTTTCTAGCCTCAGTTTTGGCGAGATAAGATAGTTTGCACTAAAGGACACACCGTCGCCTCTCGTGGTGACAACTACCGGTTGTATATCCCAAGCGGTACAAACCTCTTCTACCAGAAAATCTGGTAGAGTAGAATTCCCTATGGTGACTAAACTCGATACTTGAGCCTTTGAGAATCTTCAAACGGAATGAAAACCGAGAATATAAGTATAAAAGACTTGGGACAAATTTTAGAGAAGAGATGTTATGTCTCTTTTTTTCTCAAAGTGACCAGTCATTATTTTTAGGCTCGAGGCTATACCTTAAACTTATAGAAAAAACATGCAATGTAAACCAATTTATGTTTCAAAGGACTAGTAACAGTAGGGTTTTCTATTATATGTGTTTTTCACATGAGCCAATAAGCTAACTATGAATGGTCATGAGAAGAACGAGCTACTAGTTCAACTGACCCAAATGACAAAATGACAACTAAGAGAAATAATGTGAAGAAAAAAATGAAAAAAATGAAAACCATTGAAAATTTGACTTTTGAGATTGAATTCCAACAATTCGATTGGGCACCCTATTTAGGATGTAGTTATGGATGTTCAAGAAGAAATGAGGCCTAATGGATTTGTAGAGAAATACATCATTGGAGATCCCATAAAGAAAGTTTAATGGACAAAAAAAAGACTAAGTGGTAATTCTGTTGATACACTTTTTCAGGAGTTTTCTTGATGCGGAACGGGAGCTTTAAGTTCAATTAATCCAATTTTACAATTATAGTTTATAAGAGATTTAACTAGTGAGTAAATTTTTTGTATTGATTAAACAAGAAATGGTAGAAGGAGATATGCACGACTTGCCGAAAGAGTATGATTCTGCTACTAGCCTTCGAGAAAGGTGCAAATTTTGCCTAAAGTAGAGGCCTTCAACACGTGCTTGGACTGTAGAAGCATGGAATTTGATGCGCCCCAAACACGAAAATGCAAACTAGCGCATCCCTATGTACTACAAACATCATGTGCCGGTACGTCTCATAACCAAACTGACGCATCTCAAAACAGCAGAAGCATGCGCTACACAGTATTCAGAGACAAAAATGCATAAAAGAATATTTTCTCATTGATATTCATGATTACAATACAGTGAAAATCTATTACATACATGAATTTTCATTGATATTCATGATTACATGAAAAATCTACTACAAAATGGAGCCTACTCTAATTACTCAAAGATAGGCGTAGCACTTCTGCCATGTGGATTAGGCGCTAGCAGCAGGCGCATGACCCTCTTCAGCCATGTGAATCAGCATTGGCGCAGCACCCACCTCGGCCATGTAGATTAGCCGATGGTAGCATGCGCCGCTCATCTGTCATGTGAATGAGGCGCTGGTTGAACAGGGTTTGGATTGGCAATCAATCCAAACCCCGTAATCAACATCTTGACACTCGACTACGCTGCACGAACAAGGACTGCTTCGTCCATAGTCAGCCAAGCGCATCTCAATTCTCTGACAAGTTCCTTCATTAAGACAATTGCTTCTTTGAACAAAGAGATCTACAAACCATGACTGACCGACTCGCCAAGGAGGAGGCTCACGGTCATCGAAAACTAAGACAGTTTCGAACATAAAGTCGGGTGCAGATGAGAATGAACAAAGTCCTCTCTTAAAATACTCCTATTTATAGGCCAAAGCACAGTCAGACCCATGCGCTAAATGGCAGTCGGTCAAATTTTTTGAAATTAATGTGATAAATCTCACATTAATGGCAATGAATCTGCCATCTCGATTTTGACTAAGTCCGGTCAAAAGTCATCATTTCGAGTCCCGTACCACACAGCGATAGCGCTTCAGGAAGTTGACCAAAGCTAATACGCCTCCTCAACAAAAGTGTGCCAAGTCAAAATGATGCGCCAAAGGTTAAATGCGCCAACATGGCTCCTCAAAACTATTCGATCAGCATTTAATGCAATGCGTCAGATGTCAGCTGTCACTCGGTCACGGTGCAGCATGCGCCTCGAGAATAGTGCAGTCGATGGCTACACAACAAATGAAGCGCCATCCTACGTGCGCCTACGTCAGCACATACGTCGGCATCATCATTACTCATTTGTTAGTTACAGTTGTGCCACGCCACGGAGCTCGACTTAACTACTCACATGCGCCTCTAAGTGACATGTGCCCAGACTTACCATGCGCCTCTAAGTGACATGTGCCCAGACTTACCATGCGCCCCAGTGGCCATGTGCTAAGTTCTCTCGCAGGTTGAACGTAGTCAGTGTATCAAATCTTTTCTGTTTCAACAGATTGAGATCTTTGAGCAATGTACACTGTCACGGACTTAGTATTTTTGCTAGAACTTTGTCCCGTGCGGCACAATATCTTCCTCCTCGAAGACTCGTGCAAGCCTTCCCAACACGACTTAGCTAAATCGCTAAGGAAAATAAGAAGAGTGGAGCAAAGTGGGACTCGTAAGATTTCTTTATTGACTTGGAGAATGCTTACAAGTTTTAGGTGGTGAGGAACAAATGAGGCCTCCCCCTTATTTATAATGGCTCATAGAGCTTTACATGGAAAGTCCTGGAAGGAATATTCCAAGGATTATTCTTCCTACCATAACTGGAACGGCATATTCCAGGTTTATTCCCTAAGAACATAAAAGAAAACTTCACGAGCCATCCAGAAGGTTCTTGGGCCTCCTAGAAGGATCTTAGGCCTTTCAGAGAAATCCTCCATCTTCCAGAGAGTTCTGCCATCTTCTGGAATGTTCTAGAAGCTTCCCGTATAACCTTGGTCCGTGGAAAGGATATGCAACTTGGCCTCGGACGGGGCACAACATTTGGGACGTTACATTCTCCCCCACCTAAGGCGTTGACGCCCTCGTCAACCATGCTCGCTGAGAAACGCCTGGATCTCGGCTTCGAACTGATGCAGCGTATCAGCACGTTCCCAGCTAGACTCGCCATAAGGCATGTCCTTCCATTGGATGAGGTACTCCACATACGGGGACACGTCTTGCCGACGAATGGTCCTCTTGTCCAGCACGGCTTCCACCTCCTTGTCGAAGGATGTCGTCACGGTCGCCGTGGGTCGCTTCGAAACTCCTCGCTGGGGATCTTCCAAGTCTTCATGGTACGACTTCAGGCAACTGGCATAGAAGACTGGATGAATCTTCAGCTTGGCGGGGAGTTCGAGCTTGTACGCCACCTTGCCTACCTTCTTGAGCATGGGGAAGGGGCCTTCGTACGTCCGAATCAGTCCTTTGTGCACTTTTCGGAACACCTTGAACTGTTGCGGTTGTAGCTTAACTAGCACCATGTCACCCTCCTTGTACTCAACCGGCCTTCGCCTCGCGTCGGCCACTTCTTCATCTTCCTCGCGACCTTCTCCAGAAATGCTTTAGCAATGTCCGCATTTGCCTTAAAATATAAAGTAAACAGGTTGGCCGCGGGGCTTCTACTCGAGGACCCCGCACTCAGCATGTGTGGGACAAGTGGCTGTCGACCCATCACCAACTCAAATGGGCTGCTGTGCGACGACTCGCTCCGTTGAAGATTGTAGCAGAACTGAGCGACGTCGAGGTGATGCACCTAATCCCTCTGGTTGGCACTCACAAAGTGCCACAAGTACTCCTCGAGTAGCAAATTGACCCGCTCGGTCTGTCCGTCCGTCTGCGGGTAAGAGCTGGTCGAGAAGTGCAAGTCTGTCCCGAGGATTTTGAACACTTCCGTCTAGAACTTTCCCGTGAAGTGGGATCCCGATCGCTGACATTGTTCACCGGGATGTCCCAAAACTTCACCACGTGGTTGATGAACAGTCGCGCGGCCTCCTCTGCTGTGCAGTCCATTGAAGCAGCAATGAAGGTCGCGTACTTGGAGAATCGGTCCACCACCACGAGAATGGACCCAAGCGCCCCCACTTTCGGCAGGGCGGAGATGAAGTCCATCGATATACTCTCCCACGGTCTGCTCGGCACGGAAAGAGGCTCCAGTAGGCCCCCGGGCTTCTGATGGTCCACCTTGTCTTGTTGGCACACAAGACATGTGCGCACATAGTCCTCCACATTCTCACACATGCGAGGCGACTAGTATGCGGCCTCCAGCAGCGCCAAGGTCCGCTTCTGTCCCGGATGTCCAACCCACTTTGTATCATGGCACTCCTTGAGCAGCTGTCTCCGCAAGCCACTCCACTTATGCACTACCACCCTGTCGCCCTTAGTGTAGAGAAGTCCGTCTTTCAGCCAGAACCTTCTCATCTTGTCCTCCTTGACAAGCTTCACTATGGCCTGTGTTAGCGAATCCTCCATGATACCCACTCGAACACGGTCCAGAATGTCCCCCTTGAGCAAGCACACCGATGCGAACTCGGCCTTCCTGCTAAGCGCATCGGCCACCTGATTTTTCTTGCCGGGTTTGTACCACAACTCCATATCGAAGTCGGCTAGGAAATCTTGCCATCGCGCCTGCTTCGGAAACAGCTTCTGGGACTGGAAGTAGCTCGTGGCAACATTGTCCGTCATGACCACGAACTTGGTGCCGAGAAGGTAGTGCCGCCATGTCCTCAAGCTGTGCACGACCGCGGTCATCTCCTTCTTTTGTACCGTGTAGCGCCGCTCAGTGTCATTCAACTTGCGGCTCTCGAATGCGATGGGGTGTCCATCCTGTACCAACACCCTACCGATGGCGAAGTCGGACGCATCCGTACGCACTTCGAACGCCTTGGAGTAGTCCGGCAGAGATAAGATCGGCTCCTCCATCACAGCCCGCTTCAGTGCCTTGAATGCCTCCTTGCATCGGGGCGTCCAGCTCCACGCCCGATCCTTCCGCAGCAGATCGGTCAGAGGCGCTGCGATGACGGAATATCCTCGGATGAACCGCCGGTAGTAGTTCGCCAAGCCAAGGAACGATCGCAGCTCCGTCGGCCTGGTGGGAGCCTCCCACTCCCGAATGGACTGGACCTTCGCGCTATCCATCCATATTCTGCCATGCCCGATTCAGGTAGGGATGAAAGAGCTTGTTCATCAAGGTACAAAAAGTTGCAGGAGAATTTGTTAGACCAAAAGGCATAACCATAAACTCATATGCGCCACGCATGTCGTCTTAGCCTCGTCGTCCTCCGCAATCCGGACTTGGTAATACCCCGAGCGCAGATCAAGTTTGGAGAAGTATCTTGCGCCTCCTAATTGGTCGAACAAGTCCGCCACCAACGGGATGGAATATTTGTTCGTGACGGTTACCTTGTTTAGTGCACGATAGTCGATGCACAAACGAAGGCTTCCGTCCTTCTTCTGGAACAGCACCAATGAAGCATACGGGACCTTCGACGGTCTAATGAATCCCGCATCCAGTAGCTCCTTGAGTTGCTTCTTCAACTCGTCTAGCTCGGCGTGGCCATGCGATATGGAGCCATGGCGGACGGCTTCGTGCCCAGCTCCAACTCGATGGCGTGGTCTACCTCCCTCCGCGGAGGTAGCCTCTTTGGCAACTCCTTCGGCATGACGTCCCCGAACTCCACAAGGACGTCATCGATCTCAGGTGGAAGATCTCCTGCACGGGCGCCTCCTCCGTCTTGAGCACCGCAAGGTAGGTCGTCTCTCAGTGTCGCATCCCCTTCTTGAGTTGTAATGCGGAGAGAGCCTTCCGCTTCGCAAGCTCGTCTCGTGCAACTGTCACCATGCACGGAGAGCTCTCCTCCATGATCCCGACGACTCCCAGATGCGGCATTGGGACCGCCTTTGCCGAAGTAAGGAAGTCCATCCCGAGGATCATGTTGAAGTCGTCAAGTGGTGCGGCTGTGAGACTGGTAACACTCGTCCAGTCTCCCACTTGAATCTTCACACCTTTGGCCACCCCCTACACGGGGCGCGACTCAGAGTTGACCGCATTTATCGTGCTTGAGTCTTTTTCAAGCACCAGACTCAAGTGTCGGACCTCCGCGTCCGAGATAAAGTTGTGGGTTGCGCCTGTGTCGACCATCGTCCTTGTGTTGTGGTCGTTGATCTTCACGTCCACGTACATCAACTCTCGATTCGGGCTTTTGGACACGACCGCCTTGCTCTTCAAAGCGTTCAGTAGGCACAGGGCCCCCATGTGAGCCCCCTTCTTAGGCTCCTCGTCCTCGGCCTCCTCGCCTTGGACCGTGTTCACCCTCTTGTCTTTGTTCGGGCAGTCCCGTGCAAAGTGATTCCCACCGCACAGGAAGCATTCAATCTTCCGCTCTGTCGAAGGCTTTGCGTGCTGCTTGTCCTTCGGCGGGTCTCCCTTTCCATTGTTCTTCTTTGCTCCCCCACCATTGAACTTGGTAGTGGTCTTTTCCTTGGGCTTTGGGACATCACTCCGTTGATACTCCATCAGCTTCTCGGCCGCCGCGACGGCCGTGTTCAGATCTGACACATGTTGCCTCTGCAACTCTTGTGCCGCCCATGGTTGTAGACCCTCCAGGAAGTGGAACAGGCAATCTTCTTCGCCCATAGTGGAAATGGTAAGCATCAGGCGGGTGAACTCCGCCACATACTCCTTGACGGACCCGGTGTGTTTGAGTTGTCGCAAACTCCGTCTCGTGACATACTCCACGTTCTTCGGGTAGAATTGAGACTTGATCTCCTTCTTGAGATCCTCCCAAATTTCGATCGAGCAGAGCCCCTTTTCTATCTCGATGCACCTGTGTCGCCACCACAGCATAGCATCATCAGAAAAATACAAGGACGCTGTGTTTACCTTTTCGGTCTCATCCTCGATGTGAACCGCCTTCAGGTATCGCTCGATATTCCAGAGGAAGTTATCCACCTCCTTCGCATCTCGCACGCCAGTGAAGGATTTTGGTTCAGGATACTTCACCCTCTATGTCGACTCCCTCCTCGGAGTCGGACCACCAGCAATGGCCCTCTCGAGGACCTCCGCCTTGGTTTGTAGCTCTTTGCGTAGTTCGGCAATCTCCGCCTTAGTGGCCTTTCGTTCCTCCTCGAACTCGGCCTGCATCTCGCAGAGATGCTCTCGGAACTCTGACATAGCTGTGGCGACGTCCGCCTCCAAACCCTGGGCGAATTTCTCGTGAGCCGTCTGGTTTTGCTCCACTTGAAATTTGACGTCCGTCACGCCTTTCTCCAGCATCTCTATCCGTTCAGCCAACTCGCCAAGAGCCCGTTCCATCGACGGTTCTTTACTCTTGTCCTTCCTCGAGGTCTTCGCCTTCTCCTTAGGCGATGCGGGTTGTTCGTTGATGATTGCTTCGGTCGAAGACATAGGGGCGATCGAACCTTTGCTCTGATACCACTTGTCACGGACTTAATATTTTTGCTAGCACTTTGTCCCATGCGGCACACTATCTTCCTCCTCGAAGACTCATGCAAGCCTTTCCAACACGACTTAGCTAAATCGCTAAGGAAAATAAGAAGAGTGGAGCAAAGTAGGACTTGCAAGATTTCTTTATTGACTTGGAGAATGCTTACAAGTTTTAGGTGGTGAAGAACAAATGAGGCCTCTCCCTTATTTATAATGGCTCATAGAGCTTTACATGGAAAGTCCTGTAAGGAACATTCCAAGGATTATTCTTCCTACCATAACTAGAACGGCATATTCCAGGTTTATTCCCTAAGAACATAAAAGAAAACTTCACGGGCCATCCAGAAGGTTCTTGGGTCTCCTAGAAGGATCTTGGGCCCTCCAGAGAAATCCACCGTCTTCCAGAGAGTTCCGCCATCTTCTGGAATGTTCTAGAATCTTCCCGCATAACCTTTGTCTGTTGAAAGGTTATGCAACTTGGCCTCGGACGGGGCACAACATTTGGGACGTTACAACACGCTCCACGTGTCATTTACTCGGTCATGCCCATGAACGGGTGTCAACCACTCAAGACCTCAGCAACAATTGGATCCTAACAACTATCACATGTCAGCTTATCAGCAGCCCAACAGTGCAGTCACAACAGATTCAGTTCGAACTTCATACGTGCAGCACTCCTGCTCGCCAAAAAAATCCATGCGTGCATCGCATATGTGCGAATGGGTGGTTCATCCCATTCACCTATAAATAGAAAGAGTCCTTCATTTCACCTCTCCATCTCCAATCCGGATTATCCACAGAGGCATCCAGAGAGTCGGAGCAATTTCTTCTTGTCGTCAGATCGTCAACGGCCTAAAGGAACTACTACAGTGTTCGATCTCCATCGTCACACTTTCTCAGAATCATTTATACTTAAAATTTCTGTTTATGACTTCTCTTGTACCCTTCTCGTTTGATTAACACAAAGTTCATCCAACTTTTGTCCATGGCGAACATGAACTCCTCGTGATATGGTGCACAATTCCTTGTCGAGAAAGAAGATCGCACACACCATACGAGAACGGTATACTCGATCCAGATTAGACTTTGATTCCGAAGGAGTCGATGTCGATTCGGCGTTTTCGTTGATTGATTGGCTTTAGGGAGCTGCGAAGACGTCAGCAAAAGTTTAGTAGAATAGGAGAGAAGAAAATTCACTCAAACTCGTTGGTTTCACATATAAGTTTAATAATGTTCTCATTTATTATGTGTCTTCTAGAATTATTTAGCTCTTTTTATAGTTATATAATTCATCCATAAGATAACACAAAATAACTCTAAGGATAAACAAATAATCCTAAGGAATATAAGCTTTTTATTCGAACTAAACTCCAAATAACAAGTAAATAACAAGATAAACACATAATCTAATTGATTCCCAAGGAAAATATGTTTCCTATCCAAACTAACTTGCAAAAAATAAATAAATAACAATAAAGATAAAAATATCTCAACTCCTCAACCAAAATATCTTTTTTAGATTTTGCAAACTGGCTAATCTAGAACTCGAGCTTGTCTTTGGCTTGTGCCACGTCTTGGTCGAATCTGATCCCTATCACTTCTCCTTAGGAGTTGGCATTCCAATCCAATATCTACAGTGTTGTGCATGATATCATATGACCATATAGAGGATGAATCTAGAACTCCTAACATGTCCAAGCATAAACCTCATGATACAAGGTTACCCGTATGTATCCTCGGTGAATCTGCCAATGTGAGGGCCCATTATTTGGCCGCAATTATGGGAACTGGGTTGATCTTTACATAACCTTCTTGAAAGGGTCAGGTGCATGGCCTTATCGATCAAACCTTCTTGACCCAATAACTTAAATTTATAAGTTTGCTAAGTTGTATGTTGTTAAGACTCGATAAAGTAGTCTCGATTCAAGACTCCGTCATTATGGTCTCCTCGAGTGTCAACAAGTGTTATTTGCAGCGAATGCTTAGTAACACGATATCGTTAAACTATTTTTCTGGACATTTCTGAAATTTTC
The DNA here is from genome assembly GCA_029216955.1 of Iris pallida. Lineage (NCBI taxonomy): Eukaryota > Viridiplantae > Streptophyta > Magnoliopsida > Asparagales > Iridaceae > Iris > Iris pallida. Next base: position 27,735,220 of record JANAVB010042020.1, on the reverse strand, counting down.
TTTTGGGGGAAGGGGTTTGTTGGAATTCAATATCAAAAATTGAAATCCAGTGATTTCATTTTCCCTCAATTTCTTTTTTATCTTGACATTATTTCTCTTAGTTGTCCATGTCATTTGGGTCAATTGAGCTAGCAACTCATTCTTCTCATAGTCATTCGTAGTTAGCTCATTAGTCATGTAAAGGACACGTGTAATAGAAAGGGCTATTGTTGCTAACCGTTTGAAAAATAAATTGGTTTTTATTGCATGATTTTTAATGCAAATCATCGGCCACAATTAAACCACCTATAGTTTAATTGAATTATATGCTTAGGCCTATAAATGGTTGGCCACTTTGAAAAGAAAGAGAGATAATATCTCCTCCCATTCTTTAAAATTCATGCAAGTGCTTGGTTTTCATTCTCGTATTCTCGGTTTTCGTGTTGTTTTTTGATGATTCTTAAAGACTCGAGTTCGAGGTTCGTCACCCTAGGGGATTGTGCTCAGAAGAGTTCTCTAGTAAAGGGTAGGGGTGACCATTATTTCGGTTTTGGACCGAAAATCGAACCGAATAAGAGATTTCGTTCGGTTTGGGGAAAAAAATCGATACGGTTTCCGTTTTGAAATTACTAAAAATCTTTATTCGGTTTCGGTTTTGAATTTCTGTTTTAGATTTCGGTTTCGGTCCAAAACGAAAAATCGAATAAGACTTATAAAATCATGTAAATAGGCTCAATTCTATCATTTTTTGGGATTAAAATTTTGTATATTTTGAAAACAACAATTCTATGTATGTGTTTTGAAGTCCAACTTTAATAATTTAACAACTAGTCCAAATTTGGGCACAATTTTGAAATACAGCAAATGTGTGTATAAAAATTATAATTTTTAATATAATTTAACCACGATCCCAACTTTGGACCAAACCCATTAAACAGTAGAAATAGCCCAACCGAACAAATCAAATAAACCAAATCGATTATTTGGTTCGATTTCGTTCGGTTTCAGTTTTGGTTTTTTAGAATTTCGGTTTATTCGGTTTTAACTATTTCGGTTCGGTTGAAACCGAGTAAACTGAATGCTCGCCCCTAATAAAGGGGGTTTGTGCCGCTTGGGGATAGACGACCCTTAGTACGAGAGGCAACAATTTGTTCTTAAGTGCAGACAATCTTATCTCGCCGAACCTAAAGGGTTAAAGAAGTTCTCTAATTTTTAATGTGAATCGTTGGTCACAATTAAACCACCTATAGCTTAATTGAGGTATAGGCTCAGACCTATAGATGAATGGCCACCTATAATTTAATTGGTGTATAAGCTCAGGCATATAGATAAATGGCAACTTTGAGAAGAAAGTGATATAACATTTCTTCTCTCATCCTTTAAAATTCTTTGAAGTCTTTTTTGCCCACTTTTCCGTGCTCATATTCTTGGTTTTCGTGTTGTTTTCCGACGATTCCTAAAGACTCAAGTTCGAGGTTCGTCACCCTAAGGGATTGTTCTCCAACGAGTTCTCTGGTAAAAGGGGTTCGTATCGTACCGCTTGGTGATAGAGAACCGATAGTACGAGAAGCAACAATCTATCCTTAAGTACACACTATATTATTTCGCCGAACCTGAACACTAGAGAAGTTCTCTAATTTTTATTCAGTTTTTTGTATATCCTGTTTAATTTCTTGTTCAAATTACATGAATAAAGTTTGTGTTTATACAACAATCTTTGTTTCGGTGCTTGGTTCTGTAACCTTTGCCGTCATGAAACGAGAGGCAGATTTCGAACTTGTTGGCTCATCCTTGACCCTCTAACGATTATGCACCTGATCATTTGAATATAGGTAAGGAACAAGGATATCAACTGGAAGATAGATTTGTATCTTTTCGGACTTGCAAATACAATCTTTTCCTACTCTTTTCCCAAATACCAAAATATATTCAACATTGTATAGTAAGTTAATAACATGAAATAACTCTCCTAATTTTATGAATAACTAGCATAATCAGCATATGAATATCAAAACATCTAAATATCATGCCTCCTGAAAAAGAACACTTTGACATGAGTTCCTTCAAGAATCTCGGCATATGAAAGACTTTCACGTGTGAGTGCCTAATTGGATTAGTTATTGGTTTCTAATGATAGCAGTAAAGGGTGTATTTGTCTATACAGATGATACAACTATTGACCTACCTCCATATCTGCCAATGTTCGTTGGGTAATTTCCTGATCAAAACCTGCTATCAGAATTCATATGATGTAAACTAGTCCAACATCGATCTCCAACAATTTTTAAACATGCTTCCTGAGGGAAACTCCCGTACATGACCAACTTGGTCGAAAGAAAATGTTGGAAGGTTAAACTAGACTTCAGTCAGATGTTGGATGCATCAGAGTATAAATTGGAGGATTTTCTCCTTCAAACTGAAGCTTTTTTATTGGATGTTTTAGACCCTATCAAATGTTTGAGCTTCTTCATTCCAGACACTTCACTACTATCCTGTTGGACATCACGAATAACTATTCCTCCGCAATTGCTTTGTATAGTAAAATTTTGTTTCGATTGCAATATATTTGTCGGACCTTGTTCCCGTGGTCCAGTTATAAGTATTATTTTCCATTTGGTAAATAGTTATTGTGATACAACGGTCTAATTCTAAAGCAACAGGTAGCATGTGTATATTATGCATATATTTCTAGTCAGAGATCATGAAGGCTTTTTTTTACTTCAATTAGGCATTTGGTCAATATTATTGTCACTTGTCACTGAGAATGGTAGATGTTGTGATTGGAAAACTTGCAGGTCAGTTGCTAAAGGAGCAGCTAAATGGCTGAAAGACAATCTTGATCTGTAGAGGACTTTAACAATTTAAAGTACAACGTTCCGGTGCCAATGTGTAGACCTGCTTTATTACAACCTTCTTTTGATTTAAAAGCTGCTTGGGAGTTTTCATTGTTATTTAATCTTGAATGAAATTTTCGATTTTGGAGGCCTGAAAGTTTTTAAATGTCGCAGACGCAGGATCCCCTCGTAACAGAGCATTCTTTTTCTTTTCATTTTCATTTTTTGGGGGGTTCTGTTTGTACACTTCCCCTACTCTCTTGTAAAGTTGTTCAACTGCAAATAAGTTATCGCAGTTATTTAGTAAAACTATTGTCATTGTACATATACTTAGGGGCTTCATATGAATGCAAATCTGAAAAGGTTTAATGCCTTCCGCTACTCGTGAAAAATTGATAACGACGACGAAGATAGTTCTCTTGTAATCTGTTTTAAGGAACTCTTTTAGGAGCTTGGCTTGTAGTTGCAGGGTTGATTATCCTGGCATACTAAGTTGGATCCAACCATACTGGCTCTGATCAAACTCTCTTGCTCACTTATGCCTTTGGTTTGGCTGTGTAAACTTAACAATACGTAAATCATGGTTGGCTATCGGATTATCTGAAGAATACTTATTGGTCCGTATCAATATGCATGATGTTTATACTTTTTACATAGAAAGCAAGATGCAATGTGAAAGTAACTAATCAAATGTCAAAAGAAAACAAGCATCAAAGAACAAATGGCCAATTTGCAGCTAAAGCTGCTGAATGGGCAAATTACGATCTTCAACTTTAATCATCAAGAGCAAAGTATCAAACATCACAAGATATTGTCAGACTTGTGTTACAATTTTTTTTGAAGGTAATGACCCGAGCTAGGGAGGTTTAATCATAATATTAACCATCAATTTCTATGTGCTTTCTTATAAATTTAACGTTCCCAGCTTATTTAATTTGAGAGAGGGTCACTAGCTAGCTACTAGAGCGAAGTAAACCTTCTTGCTTTCGTTCTTTCGTTGGCTATGGCCCTTGGCTCCTCTTTAGATGATGCAGATGTAATACTGACCCAATAGTGCAAAGTCTTGCTATTAAGCACATAGCCACATGCTGCGCTAGTGCTACTGCTGCTACGTAACATGGTATGGTTCTTCACTTCTCCTCCTCTCCACTGATTCTTCTTCTTATGCATCATTTGGCCCACAAATGTTCGCTCAAGAAAGGCCTCAACCAACGCACCTTGCAAATTGCTCTCACCTAGCTTCGCCAAACTCCTTTTTTTTTTTTTTTTTTTTTTTTTTTTTTTTTTTTTTTGAGGTGTCCTTTTCTCCGGCTTGGCAAATGCCAAGGGGAGATTCGAACCTGTGTCGTGATGATGATAATCCTCCTATCGACTTCTGCCATTTTTTTTTTTTTTTGAGAACTATTGCTGTTGGCAACTTATTGTCATATCAACTTGGCAGGATGATTAGAGCCCACGAAAGTGCCAGAAAGAAGGAACAGGGAAACATTAGCCATCAGCAGCAAGCGCAGTGTATCTAATGAAATCTTCCGGAACATGAAGTCTAATCATTGTTACATTGGAATTTCTCGGGAGCAGATCTGATGTCCCATTTAATCCTGTCCAATTATGTCCCCCTACCTATTACATGTGGACCATGAGAGTAGATATGTGGATGGTGACCCACATGTAATAGGGAGGCAGAATTGGACAGGTTTAAATGGGATACCAGATTTTCTCAAGCAACAACTTCTCGGATTACAATTATTGGAAAAATAGTGCTAGCAAGTGGACTAAGAGAGTCAAAATAAATAATCAGAAATATGTAAGTTGCCTAGACCAAACAATGCCGATGTAAATACAGTTGATGCAGAGTAGACATTGGACTCGTCCAACTTGTATTTTGTTAAATTTTCACAGAACTGCAATACTAGTTATCATTCAAATACTTAAACCAAGGCCGCATTTGACTCTAAAACATGTAAGAATTCGAAGCTAATACAAATGCCAATCACATAAAAATTACAATTCTGTTGAGAGTTCATGAGTGGACCTGATTTGCAAGCTCGGCTAGTTCATGAGTGGGCCTCGTTTGCAAGCTTGGTTATAGCAGGTAACTTAACCTTATTATACTAACACTACTAAATATCTGAGATTTAATGGAGGAAAAGTCCGTCACTAAATGTTAATTTTTTTTGTCGTTGTTGGTTAAAGAGACGTTCGACCATAGTTTGACACTCGAAAGAGAGAACCTCCGAAACATCCATGAAGAAACCAATCCAAACTCGAAGAGGATCGAAACAAACTAAAAATGGACCTAAGAAGGCCACGGCAAGCTCTCCGCGTCGCCAAAGTAGCTTCCTACAGATGGGTGAAAGAGCCCATCTATGTCGAAGGCTTAGCCACGTCGTAGGCGTAACCACACTACTGATATAGGCAAAATTCTCAAGGAGCCACCATGTTCCCTTGATGGACAACCCTTCATGGCTTCTAATAAAGACTTGTATGCTATGTCATTCTTAGCCTTGGCCTCACTAGTCAAACGATCATTTTGCTTCATGGGCTAACCTTCGTCACAGGCTTACGCTACCAAAATAAGACATATTAACAATGTCTAAAAAAATGCTAATATGTAAAAAAAAAAATGTCGCTAAAAAAGCTAGAGACGTTTTCGTTTAGTCGCGTATTCCATGGTCATTAACGGAAAAAAAAAATGTTGTTATTAGTCGTTGTAGCAACGAAAACAAGCAACGTTTAGCGACAAAATTAGTGCACGTCGCTAAATCAGCAACACTAACTTTGTTGCTAAACGTCGCAAAATTAGCGACCAATCTAGCGACGTTTTGCTACAACAATGCTGACATGCAAAAATTGTCATATTAGCATATTAGCGACATTTCGCGAGGAAGTAGCGACGTCTAAGATACAGAATAGCGACGTTCTAATACAAGTTACCGACGTTTCCTTGTGTCACTAACCGTCGCTAAACGTTGCTATATGTAAAAAAACAAAAAAAATATGCAATATGTAAAATAGTTTCCAAAACGATATTCTTGCAGTTTACCAATTCACATTTTATATAAATAGACCCGGAACAATCCTCCGTTGAATTTCGTGGGTTTGTCGACCTTTTCAGTAGAACACCCAACACCGGTAATTTTTCATACATTTAGTATGAATAATAGTAAAATTTTAAGAAAATAACACATTAGCATTACAAAATGAGTCTCTAGAAATAGATACATAAAGTCTGAAATAAATATTCAGGGCCAATACACAAACAATATCAATAAATGTATAAAAGAAATACATAAAAGACCCAAGATCATAGGCCAATACACAAACAAGTCGTAGCTAGGACGACTGTTGATCTTGAGGAGGATGAGGAGCACGGTGGCGTGCTAGGGGTATGAGCATGTCATACGCCTCATTTGAAATCGTCACCGATGCCGATGGAGGTGGAGTCAGGTGAGACAGTGTCACCGGTGGAGTCTGTGTCCATGCAGGCGCACCATGAGAACATATTTGTTCCAATCTGTCAGTCGAGCGTTGTATGATTCCATGGTAGATATCATCCTCGATGTGCTCAAAGACAAGCTATCATGCATTCTCGTCAAGAGGACTCGACCAAGCTATATGAGACCCCTGCAGCGCCGTCACGTTGCGCTCTTTCAATGCGGCCAGCTCAGTAATGCCACCCTTCTTCCTCTAGCTCAGAGTCGTGAGCTCCATGATGTTGCGCTTGAGCGTATCAAATCGTACGGTGAACGTCGGATCGTCCATCTGAGACTGAGACTAGGCCTGCTCTGTAATCCTCCGTAGTAACTCGTCACGTATAGACGCAACCTGACGGTCAACGCTCTCCTAGACTCAGGCCAACTCCTGCGAGGGATGTCGGGAACGCACACTGCCATAGGGGGTATCGTAGGATCCCGTACAATAGTACATACCTCTCTAAAGACCACCAACGGCGGTCATCCACAGATCGTCCGCCGACGGAGTTGGGGGGCTGCGAGGAAGTACCAACATCTCCCTCGGTAGATGCATTATCAGCCGCCCGCTCACGGAGCCTAAGATACTCGCCCTAGAAAGTTATGCATATCTCGATAATCGTATTTCTTACTAACTACGTATCTAAGGTGTTTATTACCAATTACATGGATATTTATTTGCATATATATATTTTCTAAGTTATATTAAAATTAACAAAATGTAAAGTAATACTTACATATCTGTGTGTGGCCCTCTCATCGGTGAGGTTTCCGTCCTTACGATGGGTGGCCATATAATATTTTTGCTCATAGCAACAATACAATAATCCATATGATACTCTAAATACAATATTATATCCACATCTATACAACATGTTTATAATCCATGTGACAAGATAAAAAAAAAAACAGTTCTAGTTTGTACAAATCTATATCATCAGTTTAAAGTTCCATGTTCTATAGAAGCAGATTACAGAAATGAGATTACCTTCTTTATCTATCTTTGTTCGTCTCATTTTATTATTAGCATGCAACAATTCATAACAAAAAAAACTAAGTAGGTATCATTCTATTCTATTAGTGTGAAAGTAAAGGAACAAATGATCATTGAAACCACTCACCTGAAGAAACATTGATCTGACTCGACCAAGCCAATATCTGAAATATTATTTTCATGAAGCTAAGTCCAAACGGTCCTTCGAGCCAACAATCCATCTCAATGTACCTTGCGGAGTGGGACATTACACCCTAAGCATTAAAGAGAGACTTGGGATTGTAAATGAGACGAACAAAGATAGATAAGTTTGTAGAATATCAAATTACCGATTTAGTATTGCAACATACCACATGTACATATCCATCATATGAGACCCTTTGATCTCTCGTCGTACATCGATCTTAGTCCTAATATCATATTATCAAATATCAAATATTAAAGTAAGTACAACTACATTGGTCTTATCAAATATCAAATATCGAAATACAACAACAATTGTTGCAAGTAATTTTTTACCGTGTTGGGATTGTAAATGTTCAGGTCCGGTTCTGAGGTAAGTCAGACAAGACTTAAAATTTGGACAACTCCTTTGCTAGACAACCATCCAGATTCAGCATGATCCCACCCAAGATCAAAATTACGAATGACTATCAGAAATAAGTGACAACAAAGATGAAAAAATAAACAAAATTAGATTCAGAATAGAATAATTCAACCTTCCGGACCGGCCATGTAAATGCTATACAAGAGAGACAGACGGACCCTACTATGATACGTTGTAAAACCGAACCATCATCTTGTTATATAGGACGAAGTTGATGATCCTCATCATCCATATCTACTGCTAAGTACTGTAATTTATCCTTTTTAAAGCATTGCACAATGGAGCTCATAGTTTGAGACGAGTTGAAAAAAAAGAGGGAAAGTGATGGTGACGTTGAGAGAGAGAGAGAGAGGAGAGAGAGAGAGGGGGGGCTGCCACTCATTCATTCTTGGATGGCATGACATCGACATGAAGATCTTCTCTCGATCTTCACTCCTTCCAATAAAGAGACCTGCACCCTTTCCCCAGCGCCGAAAACCTCTCTCTCGCTCCCAACATCAGCCGTCCGGTCGAGATCGGACGGCGGTGATGGAGAGGAGTCCGGTCTCGCTCTCGCGCATGCGCTCCAATAGTGCCGCGTCTCCGAAGTGGTGTTCCTGCGGGCCCCAGGGGCCGTTTTGGATTCGCACTCGGTCACGTGACGTGCTCCGCCCTCGTCGTTTCCGCAGGCGCTATTACGGGAGTGGCGGTGGGCCCAGCAGATATGTTGTTCTCAAATTATGTATAAAAATAGAGAAATTTTGAGTGACATTTTATTTTTGTTTACCATGATACACTCTACAGTTTTACAATAATGTAAGATATCTTCCATTTTTAACGAAAATCGTCAAAAATTTACGGTCAACTTCTTTGACCAAAATATCCCTGCCTTCTTTTCCGTGTCCTCCATCTTCCCGTGGCTGCCCCTCTCTCCGTCGCCGGCGTGCCTCCGCTCCCTCCCTCCTCTCTTCTCCCCATCACCACCACCACTATCACCAGCACCATCACCACCATAATCACCACCACCACCATCACCATCACCATAATCACCATCTCCATCGTAATCATCAACCCCCCCCCCCTTCTCGCCTCCGCGGCGGCGGCATCAGCAGCAGCGGCGGCGGCGGCATCAGCGGCGGCGGCATCAGCGGCAGCAGATTTGGAGCGACGGCGGCAACGGCGGGGAGAGGGGGGAGCGGTGGGAGCGACGACGGCATAGGCAGGGAGGGGGGGTGGGGGCGAAAGAAGAAAGAGGAATGAGCCAAGGACATTTTGGTCAAAAAAATTGACAGTTTCCGTCCAAAGTGGGTGGTACCTTACATTATTGTAAAATTGTGAGGTGTACCGTAAATATAATAAACAAAAGGGGGGTGCCACTCAAAATTTCTCATAAAAATATGTGTTTCACTGTTTAACATCCACTGTCAGTGATCGAATCCGAATGACTTTTGTGGTCAGAGAATCAGTAGATCGAAATACAAAAATATATTATTTTTTTATTTATGACGGGAACAAAAGGGAACAAAATGTATACAATGCAGTGTGCAGATCTATTCTCATCTTTTCTTGAAAATTTTGTTTTTATTCTTTTTTTTCTTCTGTTCTTCTTGGATCCTTTCCAAATAATCTAAAAAATATATGGGTTATTTTGAGTTTTCATTTTTCTCCATAAAGGTTCTCCTGTTTTCTATATTAACACCTCTTTCTTTTAAAATTCACAATTATATTGTAACTTAAATAGTAAAGTAATGATATGTGAGCTACTATATTTTGAGTTTAATTTTCGTTATATACAATTTGTCCAAAAAAATTTAAATTGTTTTTATCATGCCTTCTAATTTATTTTTTCTTTCTCCTAAAAAATTTATGGTCCGACATTGCGGCAATAATTTTCAATAAGTCCAACTGCTAGGTCAATTCCTAGAGAGAAACTAACTTATGACTTAAACCAAACGAGTCGACAAATCATATAAAAGAGAGGGAAAGAAAGAACCCAAAAAAATTACTATGCATAAGATAAAGAGGGAGGAAAGAAAATCAGTAGACACTAGTAAAAATTCAGGTGCGTTGTACATAAAATATTTTTATAATATAGTTAAAAATAGTTCAAATATTTAAATATATTTAAATATATTTTTATATATATATATATATATATTATATATATATATATATATATATATATATATATATATATATATATATATATATATATGAATCAATGGGTAATTGTGGTAAACTCGCTTCCACTGGGACTCGAACTCCGACCGGCCGTATGCATCTCTCTTAACCACTAGGCTAGAGGTCATTTGCTATATATATATATATATATATATATATATATGGAAAAGGTGATTATATTCCAAATGAGCAGATTACATTAGCCAGGCGGGGTATTGCCCCTTGGCCTCATCATACACGCCACATCATGTTCTATATTATACATAATGCCTCTAGTAGAAATATGAGTTTGCTCGAATATGCGAGCATTCCTCTCCTTCCAAATGTGCCAAACCGTCGCCGCAAGTCTGATTCTGGCCTCGGTGTACCACTCCAGCCCTCTACTTTTGCCTGTAGATATGCAATCCAGCACTTCCTCGGTTCCGACCCGTTCTCCTGAGACGATCTGTAATCTTCTCTCTTGTTCCTTCCATATACCTCGTGAGATCTTGCATTTGAAGAACAAGTGATTTGTAGTCTCCTCTTCCTGCCAGCATAGAATGCAGTGCACGGCGCTGACTTGTACCCCCAGTCTTTTTAATCTGTCAATGGTGAGAAGCCTCCCTTTGAGGAGTTTGTATAGGCACAATTGCATTTTCTGTGCACTTCTTTTGCACCAAACGACTTCTGCAGCTTCCCACTCATCATGTATCTCCCTGGCTTGATTATAAGCTAATTTGGTTGCGAATTCTCCTGTGGTTGATCCTTCCCATGTCCACATATCTTCCGGAAGTAGAGGGTTAATCTGCTTCTGCTGGATGATAGAAGAGTACACATTTGCATGTCTGTATTCCGAAGTTTGCCACGTCCCTTGGTCAATGATTCTAGCCACCTTGATACCTCTGTGTGCCTCTTGAGCGACGTGTTCCCCTACCCAACTTAGAAGGCCTTTATGTTGTAGCCAAGGATCTAGCCAGAGGTCCGTGCCTTGGCCATCCTTAATAACCCTTTCCAGCCGCATACTCACAGCCGCCCTATGTTTCAACACATGCTTGAAAGAGACAGATTCATTGTTGTTGCTGTGGTACACCCAGAAGTTCTCTCCTCTCAAGTATCTGTTCTGCATCCACGTGGCCCATAAGGAGTCACCCTGTATAAATCTCCATACTAACTTCCAACCTGCTACCGTCCGCATAGTCCGTATAGACCGAAGACCTACTCCACCCTCCTTCCTTGGCCGACATAACTCCTGCCAAGCAATCGTGTGGATACCCCCCCTCTATATGAATTCCGCACACATCCTCTCCAGCTTGTTGATAAGGGACGAGGGGAGCATGCTCGACTGTAGCCAGAAGCTGGTCATAGAGAGGATGATCGAGCGAACCACTTCTATTCTGCCACCAAATGAAAGATTTTTTGCCTGGCCAACCCTCCATTCTTTTTTGAGCGAACTCCACCATGCTATTATAATCCGAAGCTGTCGCATAGTTTACCGACAGTGGAATGCCTAGGTATTTCACCGGTAGCTCCCCTCTATTGATCCCCAGAAAAGCCGCCCGCTCCTCCTTCTCCGGACATCGACTACTAAAGTATACAGTACTCTTTTCTTTGTCAAGTTTGAGACCCGTCAACCTGCCAAACTCTTCGATGATCTTTGATACAGAATTCAGTCCGGACACAGTGGACCTCATGAACACTAATAAGTCGTCCGCGTATATGAGATGCGTCACATGGGGCTGCACCTATCTGAAGAGTGGAACAATTTCCTTCCGACTAACCGCAAGATTCATTAAGCATGTGAAATACTCCATGACTATAGTGAATAAATAGGGAAAGAGGGGGAAACCTTGTCTGAGACCTCGGTTGCTACTGAAAAACCCATGTGGCTGTCCTTTCACTAGGACAGAGAAGGATGCCGTCGTGATGCATTCCCGTATGCATGCAATCCAGGATTTGTCAAAACCCATGGCTGAGAGCAATTGGCAGAGGAATTCCCTGTTTATTGTATCATAAGCCTTCCTGAGATCTAACTTGATGCATGCCCTGTCTGCTCCAGGCCTGTTGAACTCTCTTACAAGTTCATGCCCCAACAAGCTGTGTTCCGCTATGGATCGCCCTTTGATGAAGGCGGCTTGATTTTTAGAAATTAGTTGCTGTATCACCTTCTCCATTCTTCTGCACATGAGGTACGTAATTATCTTGTAAAGATAATTACAACACCCTATTGGCCTAAAATCCTCCAACGATGTGGCACCCTCTTTTTTTAGAATGAACGTCAAGAATGTGTTGTAATAACCCGCTCCGCCCTAGCGGAACGCCGATTCAAACGGCAAGTGCAACGACTCAAACGAGCCGTCGACCCGAAAAGTTGGCATCGACCTGATGAAGAATCGATGCAAGGCATACATTGGCCGTCAAGAGAAATCAAGACTTAGACTTTCAAAGGCGCGCTCGGAGTATCGCTCGGCCGATGCGAACATCGCTAAGGTGGGTGGCTCCGATGAACCCGTCTTTGCTTAGCCTAGACACATAACAATACGAACACTATTGCTAGAATCGCTAGGTGATAACACTGCGCATGCTAATAAATGACTCAACGCACCTAGCTAAGGGAATAATCCCATCTTGTATGCTTGTATAGAATATGGAAAAGAACATAGAAAATGTGAGAACTCTCGCACCGTGCTCCACGCTTGCGCTAAGGCACAAGCTTACGTTCAAGTCCCTTATGCGTTCAACAATGAAACAATGAATGGTTTACAACAATAAAATGGAAGACTATCGACATAGTCGTTTCGAGTAGAGTATAGCAATATTGAAAGACTTCAGGACCGATGGGTCGCTAAGACGACTCCCGCACGGGGAGTTGCATAATGTATGAATGAAAGAATGAACGAATAAGTGAATGGATGAATCAACGTATGAATGAATGAAAGAATGTGCGAATGAATCAATGAACGAACAGACAAGTGATAAAAAGAAAAGAAAGAAAAGAAAGAATGAATAAAAGATAAGAAAGAAAGGAATGGTTAGCGATAGGTATGACGGGCACGTGCAACGAGACTCGCTACCCGCGCTGCACGGACGCCAACCTGGTCGATAACATATTATGGCTAAGGGTTAGCCTACGGCTCGGAGACAACCGTTAAGATAAAAATGACAAACAATACGAAATGGTCGTGGACGATCCCCTCGTATACGGGAGGTGGGAGACATAAGGGATTCTGCGGCATGATCAAAGGAAGGATCGTGGCCGGCCTAGGCAAAATCAAAGGGGCTTACGGGCTGCTTGGGTGCGGGCTTGGCCACCTAGGAGACGTAAGTGCGGGGTATTTCAAGACACTAACGGGGTGTGCCAGCCAGCACCCTATGATAGGTGAGAAATACCAAGGGAGAAAGGGTCCAAAATGGCTTGTGGTGCCAGCGACCGGTGCATATAGATTAAGTGGGCTTTGCTGGTGGCAATCCACGTGCAAGTCCTTGTATTGAAACAAAGTAGTCTAAGTTAACTAAATGAAGTGTCTTCTGAACAGGCTTGAAATGTAACACACCAAAGGATAAAGAGTACTTCGTGAAATCGACTTAGAAAACACGCCTACGTCGCGCTAGGACCTGAGGCAGGGACACGCCCTTGGCATTAAAAGTTTATATGAATTGTTGACTAACTTGGTTTACTTTGGACAGGGAAGGCCGGACGGTAAGTATAGGTAAGTCATGCATGTATTTCCATACAAACACTCGAATTCGGCAACACGAGATAGGTTATGAAATATGCCATAAAACTGATCCTAAGACAAGATTTGAATGACAATGAATGATAGACGGTGCACAAAAGTAAATAGAATGTGTTTGGTAATAATAGCATTGTGGGCGAACTAGCCTCCCCACCAGTGCATAACAATTTACTGATAACCCCACAGATTGCTTGCAGGAAGCAGGAGACGTCAGCGGGTGCGAAGATTTCCTCGAACGTGCTAAGGCACGGAGCTAACTCTGGAGCCTTGGAGCGTTGCAAGGAGCTGAAGACCATATACAGAACATAATGTATCAGAACATCGCCATGAATATTCCATCTTGTAAGTCACTTGGCACGCCTTTTATGTTTCACAGAGAGAGAGCTTGAGCGGTTTGTAATCTCGGCCTAGCGTTGCTTGTAAACTTCTTGAATATCAATAAAGAGTTTGAATTCGCTTCAATTTGTGTTCATTTACTTTCCGCTGCAAATGGAGACGCTCTGTGCGACTCTATGGCCTAGCTCAAATCGGCCGTTTTCGGACATAGCCTTGCAAGGGCGCAACCTAGGCCCGTGCGGCATCACGCCTTAGCGAGGACGATCGTTCCTGCGGGAGCGGGGAGTGACAGATTGGTATCAGAGCACGGCTTTACGTCCTTGGACTTTATTTCGATTCTTTCAGTTTTGAAAGCTCATTTTGGAAATAAAAGAAGTGTACGCTCTCTCTCGTTGTACCTTGGGATGTTCCATACAATAAGTCTAATATTTTTAAAAGCTCGTACGAGTACTCGGTTGAATATGATCGATAGGCGAAGGCCTTTGTGCCAAACTACGACGGACTTGAGTTGGAAGGAACCAGTACTAAAAGTTAGCAAACGCAGTACGAACTTGAATGACCTAATGCTGACAATAGCAGACGAGTACGCGAGATCGAAGTATAGTTCGAACGGGATAATTACGCACGCAGTCTTTTGGCTAAGTTGTGTCGAGTGTCGTGCACCTAGACCTTTTGGTGCAAACGAGTTTGCGAGCGAGACCGACTATCGCTCGGACGAGAATAAGTGAGACTTAGAACGTATATTGATAGAGACGTTACTTGACCAACCCTAAAGCGAACACGAAAAGTGGTCCTTAGACTTTGAGGTATGGGCGAACGCGCAATTAAACATATCGGTTGGGAATCGAATGACCTTTTGAGGAATTGTAGAATGACTTGACCTCGAGTGGTGTATGCGATAGCTTCGAAGAAGAATAAGAGTGAGTATCGATGACTAGTCGAGTGGCTCGAACCCTGAGTGGTGTATGGACGTTATAGAAATTGTTCGACCAAAACTAAAAGATTTACGGATAGAACGAGTATGTCGGCAAGTGATGACATCGCGCAAAGCCTTAGAACGAGTAACGCTTAGTTAGTTTTGACTTCGACAGTCTCAAATAAGATATCGTTCGGACGAATTAAGAATACGTAGTGTGAATTACGAAACGATTGAATAGAGAGTCGGAATGATGAAACGAATGGAGGTCTTGGTCGAGGAAACATAGAAGATCGTGTATGCAATTTTGAATTTAGTCGAAGGGATTGAAACTTGAGTTAAGGTGAAATACCCATGGACGAGATCGAAGATAGCACGATCGGAAAATAGCGTGCATAGGAAACGTTGGTTTGAAGATACGAGAATGACTAAGGATTGGAATAGATATTGCTCGATGGCGAGTTAGCACGAGATGATGTGAATTGAGAAATTAAGTTGCACGACTCAAAATTCATTACAAAAGGAAGATCGTCAGGTTATGTACATCATCGATGGTATTGAGGCGTATCAAAGATCGATGTACAATAACTTAGGGATACTCTGATTCGACGAAGGATAATCGTATTAGAAGCCAATGTGTTAAAGGATGCTATGTTGGGGATTGACTTGATTGTTCGGTGATAACCACAACAAAAATGATCTTGTCTTGTGCGAGCGCAACTCTAGCCTCGCACATGCGTCACGTCGAATTTGGGACGATCATTCCGCGTGAGCGTTGGCATGGTGATTCATGTCCAGCGGGAATGATCGAACTCGAAATACCTTGACTTGGCAATTTTGATTGCTTCGACTTGTGGTTTGAAGCAAAGGCGAATTGGAGGATTGATCGGACTTATGATGGACGACGAAGTAAAGTTAAGGATTGAGTAGGCCCAATCCGCGTATCGAAAATAAGTAAGTCTAGACGCAACGCAAGAGTTACGTTCCGATGAGAACGATTACTCCGCGGCAACGTTGACATGGTGATTCATGTCCGCCGTGGATAATCAGACTTGCGTGAGATCGGGGCGCGACATATTGCAAGGCTAGACGACCTTGTGATCGACTACGTGGATTGGATAGGATGGATAGGCGAATTGTATCAAACATATTTGAAGAGATAGACTATGATAATTGCTAGTGTGGGCGCACGATATTAACATGTCGAGGATTTGGTTGAGGATTACCTATCGTAGGATGACATTCCTAACAAGATCGAACTTGGAGCGGAGAATGTGCTGATGCGAATAGGACGAACACTGCTTAATGTTTAAAAATTGGAGTGAAACGAACTTGGGTAGAAACTCCCGTACAAAATGAACAAAGGGTTTGACCATAAGATTTGGGGCGAGCGTCATGTAACGACCTTACACGATGAGCCACAGACTTGACTTGTAACTATGACCTGGTGAGATGACCTAGCGGATAGGCAGACGACCCTATGCCGAGTGACTGAACCTGTGTGAGCGACAATTACAGTATCGTCTGGACGGACGATAGACTTGGGGCAACAAGACTTAGAGTAGGACAAAGAACTGGGAGTGTGCGTGAACGACAACGAGATTGGTCCCAAATGAAGTGAATGATAGGAATGGATGATACGCAAGTAAAGTTGGGATAACGAATTGAATCATTGATAGGAAGACGTGTTCGACGATAGTACAATACTTGGTCTCGAATCAGATAGGAATTACTTAGACTTGGTCGACCCCGCTAAAAAAAAATACTACTAATTTCGTGGACAAGAACGCTTGAGAAGCGAATCAAATCATCTCGAGAACCGAGATAAACGATAATGAGACGCACATGAGTTCGGTTTTAATCGAAGTTAGTAAAATGATCGGCAAATCGAAACTATCACGAGTAGCTTGTCCGACTTCGCTAATCGCTAAGCTTAGTTGAAATGTACGTATTCGAGGGACGTCTTGAATATTTGTACGATCCAAACTCAGTAATATGATGAACTCGAATGCAGCTGCAAGTGGGTGCTACGATGCGCATGAATGAATGAGTGAGTTTGCCTCAGCTTACGACTCTTGAGTTTGATTAATTATAACGCACCTCGTGCGACCATTTCAGTCCCATGACACGTCGAAATAGCAACCAAGTCGAAGAAACACGACAATTGAATAAGTACCATCAACTCTAAAATGAGTGAAAAGTCATTCAATAAAATTGACCGAACGTATGCGACACGGAACATAGAAATGTATCGAGTATAGTTCGATGCCATCGACGGTAAAGCCATTCGATAGGAATTGTCTAAGATACGCACACGACTTGAGTTAAGGAACGGTAGGATGACCTGCACTCAGAAGTCTCGAAGACGAGACTTGTTTTGAGTGATGTATTATGTAATGACCCGCTCCGCCCTAGGGAAACGCTGATTCAAACGGCAAGTGCAACAACTCAAACGAGCCATCGACCCGAAGAGTTGGCATCGACCTGATGAAGAATCGATGCAAGGCTTACATTGGCCGTCAAGAGGAATCCAGACTTAGACTTTCAAAGGCGCGCTCGAAGTATCGCTCGGCCGATACGAACATCGCTAAGGTGGGTGGCTCCGATGAACCCGTCTTTGCTTAGCCTAGACACATAACAATACGGATACTATTGCTAGAATCACTAGGCGATAACACCGCACATGCTAATAAATGACTCAACGCACCTAGCTAAGGGAATAATTCCATCTTGTATGCTTGTATAGAATATAGAAAAGAACATAGAAAATATGAAAACTCTCACACCGTGCTCCATGCTCGTGCTAAGGCACAAGCTTACGTTCAAGTCCCTTATGCGTTCAACAATGAAACAATGAATGGTTTACAACAATGAAACGGAAGACTATCGACATAGTCGTTCCGAGTAGAGTATAGCAACATTGAAAGACTTCGGGACCGATGGGTCGCCAAGGCGACTCCCGTACGGAGAGTTACATAATATATGAATGAAAGAATGAACGAATAAGTGAATGGATGAATCAACGAATGAATGAATGAATGTGTGAATGAATCAATGAACGAACGGACAAATGAAAGAAAGAAAAGAATGAATGAATAAAAGATAAGAAAGAAAGGAATGTTTAGCGACATGTATGACGGGCACGTGCAACGGGGCTCGCTACCCGCGCTGCACGGACGCCAACCTAGTCGATAACGCATTATGACTAAGGGTTAGCCTACGGCTCGGAGACAGTCGTTACGTTAAAAATGACAAACAATAAGAAATGGTCGTGGACAATCCCCTCGTATACGGGAGGTGGGAGACATAAGAGATTCCGCGACATGATCAAAGGGAGGATCGTAGCCGGCCTAGGCAGAATCAAAGGGGCTTACGGGCTGCTTGGGTACGGGCTTGGCCACCCATGAGACGTAAGTGCGGGGTATTTCAAGAGACTAACGGGATGTGCCAGCCAGCACCCTATGATAGGTAAAAAATACCATAGAAGAAAGGGTCCAAAATGGCTTGTGGTGCCAGCGACCGGTGCATATAGATTAAGTGGACTTTGCTGGTGGCAATCCACGTACAAGTCCTTGTATTGAAACAAAGTAATCTAAGTTAACTAAATAAAGTGCCTTCTGAACAGGCTTGAAATGTAACACACCAAATGATAAAGAGTACTTCGTGAAATCGAGTTAGAAAATATGCCTACGTCGCGCTAGGACCTGAGGCAGGGACACGCCCTTGGCATTGAAAGTTTATATGAATTGTTGACTAACTTGGTTTATTTTGGACAGGGAAGGCCGGATGGTAAGTATGGATAAGTCATGCATGTATTTCCATACGAACACTCGAATTCGACAACACGAGATAGGTTATAAAATATGCCATAAAACTGATCCTAAGACAAGATTTGAAAGACAATGAAAGATAGACGGTGCACAAAAGTAAATAAAACATATTTGGTAATGATAGCATTGTGGGCGAGCTAGCCTCTCCACTAGTTCATACCAATGTACTGATAACCCCACATATTGCTTGCAGGAAGCAGGAGACGTCGGCGGGTGCGGAGCTTTCCTCGAACGTGCTAAGACGTGGAGCTAACTCTGGAGCCTTGGAGCATTGTAAGGAGCTGAAGCACCATATACTGGACATAATGTATCGGAACATCGCCATGAATCATTCCATCTTGTAAGCCACTTAGCACGCCTTTTATGTTTCAGAGAGAGAGCTTGAGCGATTTGTAATCTCGGCCTAGCACCGCTTGTAAACTTCTTGAATGTCAATTAAGAGTTTGAATTCGCTTCAATTTGTGTTCATTTACTTTTCGCTGCAAATGGGGACACTCTGTGCGACTCTGTGGCCTAGCTCAAATCGGTCGTTTTTGGACATAGCCTTGTACGGGCGCAACCTAGGCCCATGCGGCATCACGCCTTAGCGAGGACGATCGCTCCTGCAGGAGCGGGGCGTGACATGTGTGATTAAGCTCCCGTAATAGTCGACCATGAGTGAAGAAATCATTTATCATCTCAGTTATCGGCTCCTTCAGAGATGCCCAGTGAAGCTTATAAAACTTGCTTCCGAATCCGTCAGGCCCCGGGGACTTGTTCGGATCTGCCTTGTTGATAATATCGTGCACTTCCTCTTCAGTCACTGGGGCCAGCAGAACCCTGTTACCGGCGTCCGTGACGATTTTTTTGCACACTACCTCAGAAAAAATAGTTAGATAATCAGATTGATTAAACAAGGAGGAGTAGAACCTGACTGCCGAAGAAGCGATGTCCGTCTGGATACTGATGTCCTCGCCATTAGCTCCTATGAGTTTGTGGATGGTGTTACGTGTATGTCGTGCCCGGACGACGTCATAGAAGAATTTTGTACAGCTATCCCCCTCCTTCAGCCATGTGCATTTGGCACGCTGCGCCATTTGAATTGTTTCCGCGAATCGGAGTCCACCCACTTCCTGAACTAATACGCGTTCACGTTCAGCAAGGGTCTGGTCGAGCACCTCCACTTGTAACCGCTGTTGAACTTCATGGAGTTGGCCTTCTTTTTCCGCCAATGTTGGTTGTGGAGTCACCTTCCGCCATGCGTGCAGAGCCGTTTTGACCCGTTTTAATCCCTGTACCAATCGAAACTGGATATTCCCAGTACCTTGCTGGCCAAGAGCGGCACGGACCGTGTTTGAATAACCCTCCCGGAGACACCAGGCGTTGTTATATCGGAACGGTGTTTTGGTATGCCGCGTATCAGGAAGAAATCTAATCTTCAATGGACAGTGATCGCTGGTCCCGGCGGCGAGTCCTTCCGAAGCTACCTGTGGAAAACAATCAAACCAAAGATTATTACCCAAGGCTCGATCGAGTTGGCATGCCACCCTCTTGGTAGTCGATTTGTTGTTCTACGTCTACGTGTGCCCTGTTCGCTCCAGGCACCGTAAACTCGATCGTATCACACATCCCTGGAAGTCTTGCATGGTTTGGTCGGGGAATCTCCTACCGCCAACCTTCTCGTGCGGGAAAAGTACAACATTGAAGTCTCCGATCACCAATAAGGCCAACCTCTGTGTCTCGGCCAGCTTACTAATGGCAATTATGTCTTTCCACATATGTCGTCGCAGTAGACGATCGTTGTGTCCATACGCAAGGCTGAGAAGAAACTGCAACCTGCCTTTGTTGGTAAGATGCACTGCGATCACTTGCTCAGACATCCAGACCACCTTGCCGTCCCAATTACTCTTGTCCCAACTAAGCCAAATCCGCACCATACTGCATAGGTGTAGATTGTTCACCTGCATCCAATTAGAAGGCGTTCTCCTATTAAGCATCTAGTCTGACTTGATCTTGGTTTCTAGCAATGCAGAGATCGAGCAATGTCCTCTCCTTAGTGTCTCAGTACTCTCCTTCCACCTGCTAATCGAACATGCGCCCCGGACATTCCATACAATCAGAGACATTTATCAATTGACGTCTCCCCTTGATGACCAAGGCCCTGACCTTCGGAGGGAGGTCGAGTAGCCGTATTCACATTCACTTCTTCTCTATCTGGTACTTCATCAGCATCTTGGCATATTAGTGCCTTCCAGGCCGGGTTATCCTGGGGAAGTCCATCCTCTTCCATCGAAGCTAGGTGCATGAATCCGTTGACGTCATCCCGCGTCTCCCCCGCGTGTCTCTTGTGACGTACCTGGCCTTGTTTGCTGCCCATTGAACGAGCTTGTTATTTGAAGCTCCTGACACTAGCTGCTGTTCTTTTTTCTGGCCTTGAAGAGGCTGGGATAGATGGAAAGTCTCCTTCCCCAGCACGGGAAGACACAAAATGCTAATTCTCCATGTGGGTTACCTGTCTCGTGTTGTTCTCCTCCTTGCGTAGCTCCCTGCACTCCACCGTTCCCTTCAATCCGTTACATCAGTTGATTGTTCGTTGCTGCCACTTGGTTGGCCATAGGCGGCCATGCCTTTGCCATCATTTGTATTAATGGCCTATTAATGACCCCCGCCTCCCTTGGTTGATTGCTGCTGTTCGTGGCCATATTTATTAGTTCGAGGCCTGCCGCTACGCTCTGGCTCATAGTTGGTTGTTCGTTACAACTCTCCGGTTCCCGTCGTTGGTCTTCTTCTTGTAATGCCTGTTGTCCGTATTACGTATTTTTGGAATACGTATACGTATTTTATCTTGTATTGCATGATTTCTTGCTTAGCTTACTTTATGGCTTGGTTTATTCCTAGTTCGAGTTGGCTTGGTTCGGTTTGGGATTGCTATTGGTTCATTATGAACCAAGGGTGAACCCCCTACCTACCACCACCACTACCATTTATTAACCATTCTTCCTTCTCTCTCTTCATTACTCTTCTTCCATTTACTCCTTCACCTGCCAGAGAGAGGAGAGAGGTTTAGGCAAGTGCAACTTGCTTCATGGAGGAACTCAAATTTTATTGCTTCATTCTCTTCCTCACAGTATTTTAACTTACTTTAGTACTTGACATTTCCTCTTTCCGCGACTAGATTCTTGTAGATCTAAGCTTACTTTATTTTCAAAAATCTTGGGTTTTGATCTACTTAATCTTGTTATTTCTGAGTTTTGATGGTTCCATGTTGTAGAGAATCTTGTTCTGCCCTATTTTGACCTATGAAAGTTCAGATTTGGGCTTCGGATGATGGAGTTATGGAACTTGAGAAATTAGCTCTCATGGTGTTCTTCTTCTCTGAAATTTGGAGCAGATGAACTGTGCTTGACTTGACCGCATGAATAATTCATGCGACAAGTGTTCTCTTCAGTCGCATGGCTGGAAGTACTTGAGCCGCATGAGGGCCGAACTCATCTAGCCGCATAACTCGCTCAATCCCCAGCCGCATATACTCTGTACTTCTTGAGCCGCATGAGACGCTACCCTTAGCCGCATGCGCCCTCTCTTTCTACTGGCCGCATGGGACTTTACTTGACCCAGCCGCATGAGAATTCTTCTTCTCGGCCGCATGCGCCCTTGCGCCTGCAGCCGCATGACCACCTGCCGCATGAGGATAGAACCCCGCTAGCCGCATGAGACCCTCTTGACTCCGGCCGCATATACCCGATTGGTCAGCCAGCCGCATGGGACCCCGCTTCTTTCCAGCCGCATGAATACTCTCTCCTTAGTCTCATGTGCCCTCTCTTTCCGTTGGCCGCATGAGCTTTGGACCCTCAGCCGCATGAGCTGCTGCCGCGTAGATTCTCTCCTTGACCGCATGCGCCTGACCCTATTCAGCCGCATGGACCCAATTCATCTCAGCCGCATGGTCACATGCGCCCTCTTATCCCGCTGGCTGCATGAGGACTGATATCCTTAGTCGCATAGGCTTTCCTTTATCAGCCGCTTGCGCCTGACCCTATTGAGCCGCATGGGCTGCTCTTCTCCCAGCCGTATGAGATTATTTTTGAACCGCATGACTCTCCTATAGCTCTGTACTGTTATTTTTTTTATTATTTTTGCCCATGCTTTGGAACTCCTATGGTATGTTTTATGCCCATTTTATATCCTTACGCCTTTTGTCCTGAACTTGATAAATCACAATTTGATTGACATGATTGAAATGACAATTGTACATGACATGGTGTGGCAAGGAACTAGCACGACCTGATAGTGGCCCGTCGTGGCGCACTCTTGACCAGTGAACTTGACATGATAACCTGACATGATATATCTGATAAGCTGTTGCGACGGCTACCTGACATGACATGACCTGTATAATTAATCCTGGACACCGTAGGCGATTGTGCTTGTATAAATAATCCAGTCCTGTCTTGCATCATGTCTAGGAGGGGACTCCTGTGTACCACGGTCAGGAGTACCTACTGAAATGGACTAAGGCTAATAACTAGATTAATACATTAGCAATAAAGAGATCTCCCAGCTACAGGCAATCCCGTTTCCTGGACACGCCTTGGGATCTGTAGCCTGCCGTCGAGTAGGGCACATTTCCAGCACACTGTCATGTGTTGCACCCTTCAAGCTACCTAAGGGTACATTCGTTTCCTGGACGATGTACCCACCTGAATTTAACTCTAAATCTTTTAACCCGGGTAACCTGGATGGTCTGCAGGACTTGTGGCTGTGGATGATTCTCACTGCATCTTGCTAGTAACTAGGCCTGTGATAACCCTAGTTAGTTAAAGTATCAAGCCGTAATTCTTGCTTGGCCGTGAAATGATTGAATAGAGTCTAACCTGTCTAGTCTTGCCCTGATTCTGTTCCAGATTACTGCATGACCAGAATGCTTGTATTTATTTTACCGATAAATGGTAAGAATTCCAAGTTTTGTTCAGATGAAGGGCTACAATCCCGGTCCTTATTTGGTTTACGGGTTGTAACCTGGCTATCTGAATAGTTCTATGGTTATCTCATCGTATATCACTTGTTATGTTTTTCTTAAATCCCTGTCTTTATTATTAATCTATTACTATGGTGCTAATTGCTGGTTTTAGTTCCTAAGTGAAGCTTCCTTTGTGGCACTTGCTCTTTCTGGGATCTGACCCAGCTGGTTTTGTATGGCCACATTTCGGAGCAGCTCCAGAGGATCTACCGACTTTTCAGCCCGATGGTGAACACCAGACGTAACCAGGGCAACGAGTGGATTATTTTTGGCTCTCCCACTTTATTGTAAAAATATTCTTTTGAGGCATTTAGCCAACGAGCACCTGTTTAGCTCGATTGCACTTACTTATTGTCTGCCTACGGGCTGTAACATGATCGACAGATCCTAGAGTTGATCATGTATGACTAAAATTCTTGCTAGTCCTAACATTTTGTAACGACTAGCTTCATGATCAGCTGAATATGTAATATTTGGGATTCCTTATTATTGTATATTTAATGATCATACATCTTGAGACTTTATTTACTTGCTTGTGATTGAGACACTAGGCTTGTTCATGACCATAGGAGACTGTTGGCTTGTAGTAAACCCTCATGTATCTAGACAGCCGTGACCGTATAGCGAGATGGATTCATTTCAATATACGTAGCTGGCTATGTCTGCCCCCGCTCTCCAGTATTCTGGTTCTGGGGCGTGACACTTCTCCTCCCTTCCTGTCAACTCCCATCATGTCCTCCGCTGTGTGTGGTTCCGATACGACTTCGATGTTTACTTCTTCAATTAGGTAATTGCAGTGTTGCATAAGGTGGCCAAAATATTTGTAGCGTCGACACGAAGGGGGTACCCACTCGTACTCTACCTTTTGCGTGTATACCGTACCCGATGGGAGTTCATATAAGAGGTGGCGTGGTAGCTCCTTCTTGGCCTCTATCTCCATGAAGATCCTAGCGTACTGTAGTCTGGATCTTGCCATCGTGGCTTCGTCTCCTTTGATTGGTTTGCCGACAAGGCTGGCAATCTTCATTAGCATGCTTGGACTCCAATATGCTATGGGGAACCCAGGAAGCCGGATCCAGACGGGTATCGTGTGCAGCAATTCTCTCTCGCATGGGACGTCCGGGTGCCACTCCTTTAGGACAATAAGTATGCCGTCGAAGGTCCAGGGACCGCCCAGTATGATGCGGTCCATGTCCTCCTTTAAGCCAAACTTGACGATGAAGAAACCGTCCTCCCTCGCAAAGAACTCCATAGTTACTTTCGGCCGCCAAACCCGAGCCGCGTAACCACGGTTCTGCCCGTAGAATGGCTAATCGCCCATGACGTATAGCACTATGGTATTTTGCCAGTATTCCACCGTTTCTGATATCTCCGCCTCTTCAAACACCGCCCTTTCCTCTCCCTCCACGCTTTTGGGAACGATATATTGCATCTGCTGTGTGGTAACCATCCTTCCGGCAAAGGTTCGCCCAGGAGCATCCCGCTTCTCGCTCCACAATGACTTGTTTCCCTTTGTCAATTCGCGTTGGCTGCCCATCGAGCGGTTGTGGAAGGGTCATCGACCTCCCCCCCTTTTCTTCTTGAGTTTGGCCTCGTCGTAATATTGCGGTTTGCGGCGTCCCGACCTTGTGAGCCTTGATTACCCCTATCCGGCGATAGTTCCCTCCGTTGGCCGCGACACCACCTCTACCCGATGGCATCATATGTTGATGACCTCCTCCAGCCGTTTGGGTGATCCTGCCTTGGGGGCGATTATTTTGCCGCCCTCTTCGATTGACCGTGGTCCACCCTCCGCCGGAGTCCCTCTCTTCCGCACGATCCTCCACTGGTCTGCCGGACCGTCCGCCTTGGTCGGAGGACGCCCCAGGGTCCCAGATCTGCCCTGCGCGGCTTGCTTCGTAGGTTCTGGTAGGCTGCGTAAACCTAGCTTCTCCATTATTATTATTATTATTATATATATATATATATATATATATATATATATATATATATATATATATATATATATATATATATATATATATATATATATATATATATATAAAGCGATGGGTAATTGTGGCGAACTCGCCTCAACTGCAGCTCGAACTTCGACCACTTGGACCGTATACATACCGCAGTGGAGGCTCGAACTCCGACCACTTGGGTCGTATGCATCACTCTTAAACACTAGGCTAGAGGTCATTTGATATATATATATATATATATATATATATATATATATATATATATATATATATATATATATATATATATATATATATATATAAAGGAAAGAATGTTAGTTTCTTTTATAGGTAATTTTTATATAAATAAATGGTGGATGATATACACACGGCTTAGACGGCTCATTTCTGAGCCATTTCCAAGCTGCACTATAAAGAACTTGTAAAAGCACGTGCTTTGCACGTATAATAACATATAATAAGAATATTATCCAATTATAGTTAATTATCTCTTCTAACTCATGTGGTTAAGCTAGGAATTTTTTTTTTTTGGTTGAGTTCGATTTACCATGTTAAATATATATAACAAATTTAAACTCTTTTCAACAATTTTTTATATGATTTTTTTAATAAAAATAGACTATAATATACATACAGCTTAGACGGCTCACTTTTGAAGGTGGAGATGAGTTTAAATATTTGCTTAGTTGTTACGTGTTGGCCTATTCTTATATAGAATGGCCGTCCATTGACATTACTTCAGTATTCCGTAACATCCACTGCAATTTATTTATTTTGCCAAGTAACAAAAGAAAGAACACAAATCTGTTGTTCCTAAATATAATATTTCAATACTGTTTCATCTACTATTAAAAATATGGATCATATCGGTTTATAAAAAATAACACTAGTAATCACATTTTTATAGGATTAGAAATTGATTTAAAATATTAGAGCATCTCCAACTATATTGTCTTGTTAAGTGTTGTGAGTCTTAGGTGGCTCCTATGTGGCATGAGCCACAAGACAATGTCTTGTTTATGTGGCAAAATTATATCTCAAAAGACAATGAGATAGAAAAACTCTCTCCAATGCAAAAGTATTGAGGAGACAATAAAAAGTATTTTTTCCAACTTTCAAGGCAACTCCTCCACTTCTTCAACTTTTTTATAAATATTTCTATTCATAATTGTTGATGTGGAGACAATGTCATTGTGAAGTGCATTGTCTAGATCTAGACAACCAACTTCACATTTTTCTTGCCATGTCATTGTCATGTCAACTTCATGTTTTATTCTACGTTTGCATTGGAGAAGAATTTTTGGAATAAAAATTTGTCATTCCTATGTGGCAACCATTTTTTCTAAACTCACAATAGGGTTGGAGATGCTCTTATATTTGGGAACAACATATCCTATCCAAACTATTAGATATACTTTCTACATGGTAAAAAATAATTATGAGACATACTAGATGGTAAAAAACAATTATGTATTGCAATTGAAAAGTTACAATTCTCATTCAAAAATCTGTACGGTGTTTGAAAAAAGTCCAAAGAAAAAAGAAGAAGAAAAAGCGAATAATTGGGAGTGAAAAATTGAATTCATTGAATGAGTGGATAAACCTTTTTTTTTCACTATTTTTCTATTCTTTGGAAATTACTTTGTTTTCTTACTTTTTTATATATATCAAAATACATGAAAAAAAATTAATTTTCTTTTTCAAGGATATGACCCCATCAACCAAACATCGTCTACCTCTATCGTTCGTGACTACGTCCCAGTGCAGGGCCGGCCCTGACAAATTGGGGGTCCGAGGCAAAATTTTCTAAATAGGTCGCATACATAATGTAAAAAAAAAAGTATAAATAAAACAAAAGTTTGTTGTAGTCAAGATTTGAACAAATGACCTATTAAATAAAAGTCTAGCATTATAACCACTACACCACAATACTTTTTGTTAAAAAAAAGACATATAATACATACTAGTTCTATTATAGACAGTTCCATGTTGGTGCCCCCTTTTGTCAGGGGGCCCTGGGCCGTCGCCCGGCCTGTCCTGGGCCAGGTCCGCCCCTGTCCCAGTGTAATAATGGATAGTCATTGACTCATTGTCCAGTTTTGCTTTTCACACGCTGATGGCGCCACTAAAAGAAAACTTATTGCAACTCACCTTAGCATTGTTAATCACGTTAGAATGTAGTGCAACATGCACATATGCGAACTTACTCACTACGTAAGTACGTATATTTATTTTGATCAATTTATTTTTTATTCAACTTATATTTATACAATTTAATAAACAAAAAAATGTATAGAAAGCATAAATTTTGATTTATTGGGTAAAAGATACAAAGTTTAGAAAAATTTCAGATATAGTCCACGTTCTTTTAAATGGTGTATTTTTAGTTTTAACAATTTATGTCCTTCAAAAGGTATAAATTTTCCTCTAAATTTTTTTGTACAATTTACTTCCTTTTAAGGACGTAAATTTTGCTAATTTTTTGGGGAAGGACAGAGTTTTCAAGCATGAAAAAAATTAAAAAAATTGTCAACGTCACTAAATTTTGTCACTTAAAATCATTTTCGTCACTAAAAGACAATTTGTCACAAAAACTAGTCACTAAAAAATTCAAGAGAAATTTTGAGTCGCACCCCACTTGATTTATCCTTATTTAAGGTGCACCCCACCACTTTACCATAATGCAAGGCACCTCCACTTACTTTACCATAATGCAAGGCACCCCCCACTTACTTTACCATAATGCAAGGCACCCCCTACTTTTGACAGATTCCGTCCATATTGGACGGTCAACTGGGTTGACTTAATTTTTTTGACAATAATACCCCGTGTTGTCTTCTTCCCCGTGTATCTCGCCACTGCACCCCCGACCTCGTCGACGCCCCCGTCCGACCTCGCCGACGCCCCCGCCCGACCTCGCGGCTGCCACCCCCTCTCCCCGACCGCCGCCGCCCCCGCTCCCGACCGCCGCAGCCTCCATCACCACCACCACCATCACTAACAACACCACCACCATCACCAACACCCCCCTACTCGACCTGGCCGCCCCCCCGTCATCGACCGCCGCCGACCCCTCTACCCCCCACCACCGCCGCCGCCGCCCCCTCCCCCCCTTCCCGACCTCGCCCCCTCCCCAACCGCCGCCTCCCCTCCTCGACCGCCAACAACAACAGCAGCAACAGTCGGAGAGGGGGGTGTCAGCCCCTGATTTTCAATTTTGACTTAATTAGTGTTAATTAAATTATTAATGTCATGTTTAGTCTTAAAATAATTTATTATGATTTTTAGGAATTTTTTTAGAATTTTTAAATAATTTTTAGATAAGTTTTAAAAACAAAAATATCATTTTGTAATTAATTAAAATATTTTAATATAATTTTGTAATATTTAGAATTATTTTTATATCAATCTGCAATTTATTGAATTGTTTAGAAGTCAGTTTGCAATTAGTTATTTATTTTAAATGCGGGATGCAAATTATTATTTGCATTCAGCCACCTTAGGGATCTATTTGCAATTACCTAAACTCTAGGGACCCCAGTGTAACCCTAATTCTACCCACCCCCGACGACCGCCACGCCGACGACGACCCCGATCTTTTTCGCCTTCTCCGGCTAGCTCGACGCCCCCAACCGACCTAAGCCCCTATAAAACGAACCCCCCATCCTAAACCCTAACCCTAGCACAACCCTACAACCGCCCTGACCCCCCTTTCTTCCCCGACAACCTAGCCGTAACCCTAACTCCGACGAACCCCGCCCAGCCCCCACAACAACACTCACCGCACCCAACCACCGCCGACAAGTTCGCCGTGACGAGGCGATTCGATCGCCACCCAAGCGCCGCCGCGACATTGCCTCCTCCGCCGTCCAGAGCTTTCAAAACCCTTCCAGCTCGCCGGACACGTGAGTAGCAGTGTGTAACCGTGTCGTACGTGTCTCGTACACACATATTAGGGTCGCCCGGACACGAGGACCCTAGCCCAGTGCTTGGACACGCGAGTCTAGACTCGTGCGTGTCGTAAATGACCCAGACACTTTGACTCTTGTGTCCTTAACTGTCAGGACACAAGACTGTTTTATCGGATTTATAAAATATTAACTTAAAATCTAAATAAATTAAACCAGAATCCTAACCCTAACACAGAGCGCGGGCTGACCCCCTGGCCAGCCCGACCCAGCTCGAGAACCCGACCCAGAGGGCCGAGTTCGAAACCCCCCCCCCCCCCCCCCCCCGCGCGCTGTTATCTGTTTTTCTTTTTCTTTTTCTTTTTGATTTTGTTTTTATGTTTTTATATATATATTTATATGTATATATGTATTTCTGTATATATTTTATTATATATATATATACTGTTATATATACGTATATGTACAGTATTTATATATATAAATATATATTCTATATTTAGCATTTTTAATATATAAGTGTATATATATGTATTTATATATATATATATATATATATATATATATATATATATATATATATATATATATATATATATATTTATATATATATATATATATATATAAAATATATATATATATATATATATATATATATATATATATATATATATATATATATGTATATATATATATATATATATATATATATATATATATATATATATATATATATATATATATAAAAAAATATATATATATATATATATGTATGTATTTTATGCATATATGTATACTATTATATATATATATTACATTTACTATTATTATATATATTTACTGTTATTTATATATATTATATATTTATTTCTTATATATATATATATATATATATATATATATATATATATATATATATAAAATATATATATATATATATATATATATATATATATATATATATATATATATATATATATATATATATATATATATATATATATATATATATATATTTAAAAAAAAAAAAATATATATATATATATATATATATTTTATATATATATATATATATATATATATATATATATATATATATATATATATATATATATATATATATATATATGTTATATATGTATATATGTATACATAACTAATTAGTCTCTCTACTTTACGTAATATTGTACATATATTATACTTTAATATATGCAAATATACTTATCATATTTATATGACTACTATGTATAATTTTACCTTGTTAAAATATTAATATTTATTATGTATTTTTACATCTTTGTATTTTTGTGTATTTTAATTACTACAACCATTTGGTGTCCAAGCCTAGCATGGATTTTTGGGCTCAAATGTATTTTCACACATTCAAGACCTGTACAAGTCATATTGGACTTGATTCATGGCCTTGGGTCCTGTATTTGAACTCTGGTTCAATTTATGTACGTGGACAAAATACGCAGATAATTAATTATTTAATTTCATATTGTGTACCATGCTGTTTTTTTTGATTTTCTAAAAATACTTTAGATACTATGTTAATTTAGCTAATTTATCATAATTTTTACAGTATTTAATTTATAGTTTTGCCACTGTTTTGGCATATGAAACCAGAACTCACTTTCTGTGTACTTATGAAAACTGATTTTTATAAAATACTTATACTGGTTAATAAATTCCAGAAAAATTATAATAAATTTCTATAATTAACAAGTATCATTTTGGTACTTTATTTTATGTAAAATTAAGCTTTTTGTCTATCTCAAAAATTGTTGGAACACAATGTTCATTTGATTTATTTATTGAATAATTACGACTTGTAACTTTTTGTGTTGTTTTGAGTTATAACCGTATTGAACCTCACCCCTCACTAGTGTAAAGACCCTAGAAAGTTAGTTATAGTAGTGTGTCACCCCATATTGGTCTCCTATGCTAAAATCATTATTTTGGCTAGGTGTCCAGTCACAAGTCGTGTTGTACCAATTAGTGTCTTAGTGTTTTAGCTTAGTGTAAAAACTAAGTTTATGTATTTATTTCTACAGTGACGAGTTACCAGGCATCTATAGTATTTTATCGCAGCTTACTTTGCTTTGCTTTGCTAGAGGCAAGTACTTTCTACGAACTTTACATACTGCTATAACAATAAACTGTGATTCACCAAGTTAAATGCTGATCCTTGGGGTAGCAAGTTAAAACTTTGCATGTTGTATTACTTTCAGTCTCTGCCATGTTTAGGATAGTTTTCATATCTCTCACATGTTTAAACAACGGGTTAAGGAAAAACTGCTAGTAGTGTACGTGATTATGACCCCATTCTCCGTATGTATTTACCGAGCACCGTTACATTCTATATGTATCTGTATCGTATGTCTGGTCCCGCATTTGTGTATGGATGTACACCGATGCCGTTAAGTGTACGTATATATACTTCAAAAAATTGATATGTACCGCTGTACATCCTGATTACCTATTGACTGATCACTCACCTACTACAGTTTTAAACTTTAAAATGAATATCTATTGCCATGATAAAATGTACCTAAAACTGAACAAACATGATATGTCATTTCTTTTCATCACATGATCAGTATTATATGTTTGTTAGATTCAGTACTTGCTCCCGTCCTGACAGGATAACGTTGTAGGTATCCTTACTGAGGAGGAGTTACTCTGCGACTCATATTATGGAGATACTGTCGAGGACCCGGTTTTGCTTTACGAGGATGTACCTGCGGGGAAACTCGTCTAGTTTGTGTAGTTGCTTGGGATATTTAGTGTAGTCATGTATTAGACTACGTATTTTGTAACTGGACATGTATCCAGTTTTACATTTTAGACTTGTACTTGGACTTATTACTATATAAGACGACTTTTGTGTTTGGAGCATTTATGACTTTTATTCACTTATAGAACTGTTAGCACATTTAGTCTTATCTTGTTATTTCTAGAACATCTTACTGCGCTTTATCTCAAGCGCAGGCTAGACATGACTCGGCCTGGCCCAACAATTTGGGTAGCGGATCGTGACATATTTCTAGTGGTGGCCCATGCAGGTCGAGACTAAAATGTTTGGTTATGTTATTGTACCAAGCATGCCTGCAATTAGGAACTTAAGGTAATTAGACAACATTAGGAATAACGCTTAGAACACCTAGAGGAATACTAGGGTTGTAACATAGAAAATACATCACATGCTTGCTATTATAATTAGATTTTCTTACCTATGATTGCTTACTTTAAAAGAGTCCTTATAAGTCATTTTTATTGTAATTAGATGGTGCTTACTCGTTCATCCCAGTACGTCACACCTGAGAATGGCGTACTCCCTATCCAGTCAGCTGACCAGTTGACTGATACACCTCCACTTCCACCTACCATACTCTTCCACTCCACAAATCCACCAACCCAGATGCCTCCACCACCTTTCACATCACAGTCCCAGCAGGATCCAATACTTCCACCACCCCCTATCACTATACCTACCCAGGCTTCCGTCACACTCGACGGGAACCAACTGCTCACTCTGATCCAGGGGTTCCTAACAACCCATCAGGAGCAGACTACCCTACTCCGCCAGAGCATGGAGCGTTCTGAGGAATGTACCGTGGTCCCACCACCTGTAGAGCCACGGCAGAGAGCGGGGACGATCAAGGACTTCATGGGTCTGAACCCCAAGGAGTTCTCAGGGACTGAGGGCATAGTAGTAGCAGATGACTGGCTAGACTCGGTAGAGAGGAAGCTCCTTGGAGTTAGGATGCCGGGTGACCTCCAGGTCGAGGCAGCGAGATTTCTGCTGATAGACTTGGCAGGAGTTTGGTTCCAAAATGAGTCATTATTTGCGAGAGGGAGGGCCACTTGGGATCAGTTCAAGACCCAGTTCAAGAAGAAATTCTTCTCGACCACCGCTAGAGTAGCCATAGGGCTACGATTCCAGAACATCCAGCAGGGGAACCGTTCTGTTGATGAGTATGCGGCAGAGTTTAGTCGCCTGAGCCATTTCGCTCCTAGTCTGGTTGCAGACCTAGAGGAGATGACGCGTAGGTTTTGCCATGGTCTAGTTCCAGACATTGGCATTCTTATAGTGGCGAACGGTACGACTGACTACTACCAGAGCCTAGAGTTGGCCCGGAGTATTGAGGAGCGTCTTCTGCCTTGCAAGAGGCCGGCTTCTGTACACCTCGAGGGACCGTACAAGCGTCAGGCTTTCCAGCAGAGAGCACCAATACCGCACCAGCAGACTTACCGTCCCCCTACAACACATCACCCGACCCCGCCAGTTAGAGCCCCGGGACCCCGACAGCAGCAGAAGGGAGGTTTTTATGCATTCTGCAAGAGGGTAGGCCACGACGCTACCATCTGCAGGAAGAGGTTGGGGCAGTGTTTAGCTTGTGGGTCTGCCACCCATCAGCTTCGGAGCTGTCCAGTAGCCACGGGAACTAGAGGGCCGCTTCCGACTCAGCAGCAGAGGTTTGGGCAACATCTTCTGCAGCAGAAGGGACCCCAGGGAAAGGCTTATAGTCTAGCCCTTGGGCCGGAGCCGGAGCAGGTGTCGGAGCCAGATTACTTAGCTGACGTCATCACAGGTCATGTTTATTTGCATACTTTTCTAGCTCTATGCTTGTTTGATTCTGGTGCATCTCATAGCTTCCTATCATTAGAGTTTTTGCATAAACACCATCTAGTAGCTACACCTACTGCGGAGATTAGTAGAGTGATGACGGGAGGCGGACCAGTGCCTATTAGAGCCATCTATAGATGCTCTATTTTTATAGCCGGAAGAGAGTTCAGGGGACGATTCTTTGTGATGCCACTCCCCGGTTATGATATCATATTGGGGATGGACTGGCTTACCTATGCCCATGCATCTATAGACTGTCATGAGGGTAGTATTTTGTTCAGTCTTCCAAGCGCAGCACCATTCAGTGTCAGGAGGACATGGCCGGAGATCAGCCTAGAGCCGAACTGTTGTGCGACAGTTGGGGACGTAGCACCGCCACACCCTATCATTAGGGAGTTTATGGATGTATTCCTAGAGGATCTTCCAGGGCTTCCGCCTGACAGAGATGTGGAGTTCACTATAGATTTAGTACCGGGTTCATCACAGTATCCCGGGCTTGCTATAGAGTGAATCCCAAGGAGGCCGTAGAGATGAAAGAGCAGATTGATGACCTGTTGAAAAGGGTTTCATTCGATCTAGTGCTTCTCCATGGGGAGTGCCAGTACTCTTTGTGCCTAAGAAGGATGGTACAGTCCGGTTGCCTCTATTACCTTTAATTGTTTTCTTATTTCAAAGAAGGATGGTACAGTCCGGTTGCCTCTATTGCCTTTAATTGTTGAAAAAGGCAATTTACTGCATAGATAAGCATCCCTCTATTGTTGCCCCTATTGCCTTTAATTGTTTTCTTATTTCAAACTGGCATTAATTAACATTGATTGCTATCTTGATTAATAATTGATCATGCGTTCCTAGTTGGAACTAAGAGACTGGCTAGTCGTCTTATTGAATGAAATGAATGAGACACGTTCATATTAATTATGAACTATTGTAATCGATTGGCCAATCCCGAATATTGGCATACAAGCACATACAGACTACAATTTATTTATTTATTTATCTTACTAAAGCAGCATGTGTACTTTATAGTCAAATCATGATTATTCCGTGGTCAGTTTTGATTGTTGCATTACGCTATGTAAGATCTACAACCTAACCGCACGGGTATCGTTGTAGAGTTGTGCATATCGTATCCCGTACGGAAGTACTCATTTGAATGACCATGATCCACGGCATAGGAATTCACTCAACGTAGAGACTATTAAGTTAAATAAAATAATGATTGCATGGAGAGAATAGATTCCCGAGTTCTTACATGGCAGTCCTCTTTGGGACTATTAAGTGCCCGACAGGCCGGCTGGTTCCCACAGATACTGTAAATCTGCCACACGGGCAGGGAGCGGTATCTGCTTATATTATTTATTGTATATTGTATATTGATGACGGGCGTCCCGCTGGGACTCGTCTAATTCATGATTGGCGAAATTGATTGACTGGATAGACTAGCCTTGCTTGCACATAGTAAGAACTGATGAATCCTCATTGCATAATTCCAGGATAAATTGGACTTCACCATAGCAAGCCGTAGTAGTGAATGGCCGTTTTAAATTGACTTGTTTGTGTACTGTATCTACTCTGTTACCTAACTGAGATGATCAGAATGTCAGGACATGACGGACCAACTTCTGTCCTTGTTTGGTTGGGAGGTTGGTTCGAAGTGTCGTGATGTTATGTGAATCCTAGTAGATAGCAGAGATCTATTATCATATTCTCTTATTACTATCTTCATTCCTCATATCGTGCTCCCTTGCGGTACTTGCTATTAGAGGTCTAACCTCTCTGGTTTTGCATGGCCAGATTTAGAGCCAGTCTCCGAGGATCCAGCTTACTTCTACCTCCAAGATGGTCAATACTAGAGGAATGATCGCAGGAGGACTCGAGTGGGTTCCTTACCTCCCCGCTCGTTTTGTTACTTATTTTATACTTTGCCGTTTGGCACCGACATGTTAGTCGAATTGTCTTGTACTTACTTTTACATAATTATAACTAAGTCAGGCTGCAGCTGATAAACAATTGTGTATACTTTGCTTCATCATCTGGCTATGTTTTGTAAAGCCAGATATCAAGAACATTTTGACTGAGCGTTTGGGACGCCTTACTGTTTTATCTTACATGTTCTCTATTAATGTTTCTTGTTTGAATGATTGAGACAATAGATGTGAAGTGTCCATAGCGAGACTTTCATGTAGTATGCACCCCTTGTCTTTTTAGATAGCATTGATCGTATTATACGGTATTCATCTACCCGTAATACGTAGCTGACTGAATTATTTCCCCGCTCTCTAGTATTCTGGTTCTGGGGCGTGACAAGGTTTTAGTGGTGGCCCATGCAGGTCTGATTTCAGACTTGTGGGGTGTTTTGATTTATAGGATATCTCAATCACACATGTTCCCCCTTGATCTCATGATTCGTTGTTCTCAACCCTAGCTTGACATTCCCGTATCCTTCGGCTTTATTGATCTTTCATGTCCAGTCGTTTGATTGTTCGCTTGTCCCTTTCCTTAGGGCACCTCGTCAGCATCTGTCAGAATTGGACAGCAGCAACATGGGCAACCTGACCAGGTTGGTCAGCTACAAGGGCAAGAACTACTTCAAGAGACTATCCAAAAAGAAGTGATAGTGGAAGTAGCAGCTGGATCGCAGTATCCGGAGGTTCCACCACAACCAACAGTTCCACCTACCCCTGTGGAAGTGGACACACCAGCCCTTCTGGAGATCATGAGAGGGATGATTGCTACTCAGCAACATCAGATGTTAGCCCAGCAGCGCATGCACGCTCAGTTGCAATAGCAGAACGTACTACTTAACCAAGAATTGCAGACAACTTTGGAAAGAGGGGCGAGGACAGATTCAGAAGCATCAACCAGATTTTGCAAGTTCAACCCCCGCCGTTTCGAGGGCACGGAGGATGCCATTTCAGCAGATGCATGGCTTAAGGATATTAAGGCTATTCTGCCGGCAGCTAAGGTACCGACAGAAGAACGTGTGGATCAGGTGAAGTTGTTACTTCAGGATCTCGTACGTGATTGGTGGAAATCAGAGAAAGTGGGCGTCAGACGTCCTATTGCTTGGGACGATTTTACTGTAAGGTTCAAGACCAAGTACTATAGAGTTGTGGCACAGTTTGAGCTACAACAGAAGTTTATCAACCTCAAGCAGGCCGACAAGACATTAGATGCTTATGCAGCGGAGTTCTATAGATTGAGTAGGTTCGTCCCAGAGATGGTAGTAACGGAGACCCAGAGGGCTGTGAGATTTCAGCAAGGGTTTCATCTTGAGCTCTTGCAATTGATAGAGGGGCACAATTATCAGAGTTTTGACGAAGTATTGATGGCAACCCGAAGGCATGAGATCACCATTCAGAGGATCACGGCTAGGACTGGAGGTCAGAAGAGATCCCACAGTCAGATTGAAGGAGGAGGGAGAGTAGCACCCCGAACAACAACATCGTCCCTTGGCATTCGCATTCACGATGTGGCAATGCGAGGGACAGCACCACCAAAGCAGCAGCAACAGCAGCAGAGAAAGAACCAGCAACCCCCAGCGGGCTGTACTTATTATGGAAAGGTAGGGTACACTAGGGATGTGTGTCGGACATTGAACGGACTGTGTTTGATATGTGGAAATCCAGATCATCGGATTACTACCTGTCCCATGAATCCGAGGTCAGGAGGGCCCGTACAACAATTTCTTGCTCTGCCAGCACCAGGGGCAGGACAGTATCGAGGACCAGCGGTGGCAGTGAGACCGTTGGCACAGCGCCCGTTCATGTCACAGGCTCAGATATTTCGACAGCAGGGACCGCCGATTCAACAACAACAGCATAGACCACCCCAGCATCATCAAGGCAGGGGCCAGCAGCCGCACCAGGCTAGGCCGCAGCATGGGAACCAATAAGGAGGTCGAGGGCAGGCATTCACTCTATCCTTGGAAGAGGCATTGGCATCGGGAGATGTTGTGGCAGGTAACATTCTCGTCGCCTCATATCCCGCAGTAGCATTGTTTGATTCAGGAGCATCCCACTCATTTATATCTGCACAATTTACAACACGACTAGGAATGGAGTTCGAGGCATTGCCAGGGAGGTTGAATATACTCACTGGTAATAGGCTCGTAGGAGTTAGTAGAGTTATTCTAGCATGTAGCGTTGTAGTTTGCGGGCATTCCTTACCCGCTCGATTGATAGAATTTCCTGTTGGAAATTTCGACGTTATCTTAGGCATGGACTGGCTGAAAGACAGTCATACGACAATAGATTATCGTAGAGGGAGTGTATCTTTTGACATTCCAGGTATGAAGAGATTCACCTTAGTCAGAACAATAGCAACTCACTAAGAGCAGGGAGTAGTAACGGCAATGGAAGAAGTTCAAGTTCCGAAGGTAGTTGAAGAGTTTCTAGACGTATTTTCCGAAGAACTTCCAGGTCTACCACCGGTTAGAGATATTGAGTTCAGTATAGAATTGGCACCTGGAACTAAACCAATATCAGATCGAGTTTACAGAATGGCAGATTCAGAGCAGGCCAAGGTATATCAGCACATAGAGGAACTGAAGGGAAAGAAGTTCATCCAAGCTAGCATATCACCGTGGGCAGCACCAGTGGTACTTGTGGGGAAGAAGGATGGGTCATCTAGATTGTGCATCGATTACAGGAAGCTCAATGCGACAACAGTAAAGAACAAGTACCCACTACCCAGGATCGACGACTTGTTTGATCAGTTGAGCAGAGCTAGAGTTTTCTCCAAGATAGATCTTCGTTCAGGGTATCATCAAGTGAGGGTTCGGAAGGAAGATATTCCCAAGACCGCATTCAGGTCGAAGTATGGGTATTATGAGTTCTTGGTAATGCCGTTTGGTTTGACCAATGCTCCAGCAATATTTATGGATTTGATGAACCGCATCTTTATGCCGTACTTAGATCAGTTTGTCGTTGTATTTTTTGACGACATTCTTGTATACTCTGCCAGTGAAGAGGAGCATGAAGACCACCTCAGGAAATTGTTACAGGTTCTGAGCGAGAACCAGTTGTATGCCAAGCTTAGCAAGAATAAGTTCTGGATGGATCATATTTCATTCTTGGGTCACATCATATCAGGCACTGGAGTAGCAGTGGATCCCAAGAAGGTAGAAGCAATAGTGAGTTGGCCAGTACCCAAGACCGTAGCAGATGTGCAGAGTTTCTTAGGATTGGTAGGATATTACAGGAGATTCGTAGCAGACTTTGCAAGGCTTTCAGCACCCATGACCCGCTTGACACAGAAGGATATACCATTCGTCTGGTCGGCAGAATGTCAGGCATCATTTGAGAACTTGAAGCAGAAGTTGATATCAGCGCCTATTCTTACATTGCCAGTTGGACCCGAAGGTTTTACTGTATATTGTGATGCGTCAGGTAAAGGACTTGGGTGCGTCCTCATGCAGCACGGGAAGGTAATAGCGTATGCATCTAGGCAGCTTCGGAACCACGAGAAGAATTATCCAACTCATGACTTGGAGTTGGCAGCAGTAGTATTTGCTTTGAAGCTATGGAGGCATTACTTATATGGTGATCGAGTGGATATGTACACAGACCACAAAAGTTTAAAGTACATCTTTACTCAGAAGGAACTGAACATGAGGCAGAGAAGATGGTTGAAGTTGATCAAGGATTACGACGTGGAGCTTCAGTATCATCCAGGCAAGGCTAATGTGGTAGCAGACACTCTTAGCATGAGAGGTGGCACATTTATGTTAACAATATAAAAGCATATCTTAGAAGACCTTCAGGAGATGGGCATCGAGGTTATACTTTCTAGTGATGTAGGAGTTCTAACAAGTCTACAAGTTCAATCTGACTTGGTAGATAGGATCAAGGCAGCTCAGGCACAGGACCCAAGGATTCAGAAGCTTAGGACAGAATGTGAGTCAGGACTCAGGAAGGAGATAAGGATCCATGAAGATGGTACGCTTAGGTTAGAATCACGTCTATGTGTGCCTTATGGAGATATCAGACAGGAGGTTATGACAGAAGCTCACAGTTCTCAGTATTCTATACACCCTGGAGGGACCAAGATGTACCAAGATATTAAACAGCACTTCTGGTGGAACGGGAGGAAGAGGAAGATAGCTAGATTCGTTTCCCGTTGCTTGGTATGTCAGCAAGTGAAGGCAGAACAGCAAAGGCCAGCTGGATTATTGTAACTGCTTCATATCCCGGAATGGAAGTGGGAACACATCGCAATGGACCTTGTAACCGGTTATCGAGATTGCCAAGTGGTAAAGATGCTATTTGGGTGATAGTAGATCGGCTTACAAATGTAGCACATTTTCTCCCTTTCAGAGTAGGACAATCTACAGAGAAGTTGGCAGAGCTGTATATGCAGCAAATAGTCAGGCAGCATGGAGTCCCTGTCAGTATTGTGCCAGATAGAGATATCCGCTTTACATCACATTTCTGAAAGAGCTTACATCACAGTCTGGACACCAAGTTAAGATTTAGCACGGCTTACCACCCACAGACGGACGGACAATCAGAAAGAATAATTCAGACTTTAGAGGATATGTTGCGAGCTTGCACCCTAGATTTTGAAGGATCTTGGGAAAGCCACCTACACTTAGTCGAGTTTTCATATAACAACAGTTATCAAGCCAGTATCCAGATGACGCCATTTGAAGCACTATATGATAAAAAGTGTAGGTCGCCACTAGCATGGGATGATATCGGAAAGAAGAAGATGCTAGGCCCAGAAATGATTGTCCAGACAGTTGAAGTGGTTAAGGGAATTAGAGAGCGACTTCGAGTTGCGCAAGATCGGCATCGTCATTGTGCGGACCAGCATCGTAGACCGCTAGAGTTTTCTGTTGGTGACCACGTGTTCTTGCGGATCTCACCTACCCGTGGGATCATTAGGTTTGGCGTTCACGGGAAATTGAGTCCGCGATATGTGGGCCCATTTGCTATCCTTGATAGGATAGGTGATGTTGCTTATCGTTTATCTCTTCCACCTTCGTTACGAGAGGTGCATGACGTATTTCATGTATTTCAGTTGCGAAGGTATGTATCGGACCCAAGCTATATCCTTGATTATTTTGAGCTGGTTGTTGGTAGCAACCTGTGTTACGAGGAACAGCCTGTATCCATTTTGGATCGAAGAGAGAAGATACTCAAGAACCGAACAATTAGCCTTGTCCGAGTTGCTTGGGGTCATCACTCTTTAGGTGAGTCAACGTGGGAACGTGAGGATGATATCCGATCACGGTATCCGCACCTGTTTGACTCACAAGGTATATTTCTTTCTGTATACCTTGATTGTCTTAACTCCTCATGCTTGTCACCTTATGAGTAAAATTACTTGAAGTCGTGGATTGTTAAAAATAGATATGTTACTTGCTATTGGCATTGTAGAATGATTGCTTACTTAATTTACTTGTACTTAGATTAGTTTAGCTTTGATGTTTCTATCTTGCTTGAAATTGAAATTTCGAGGACGAAATTTTTCTAAGGAGGGTAGAGATGTCACTTCCCGTTCCCAGAATACGTATTTTAATACATGTACTGCTTAAATGTATTTATTTAATATTTATCATGTATTGTTCTATATTTAAATCCCTTTAATTTTATGTTAATTAATTTTCTGCAATTTTATTTTCTATATTTTACTTTCTGTTTTTATACTCTGCTTTAGCTTTACTTTGGGTTCGGCTTGGATTAATTCAATTATACTGGTTCATCATGAACCGAAACAAACCCCCACCTACCACCACTCCTTCATTTAAAGTCCCATTCTCTTCTCTCTCTTCATTACTTAACCATTACTCTTCTTCCTCATAAACTCTCCCCACCTACCTAGCCGCATAGGCAAGTACCAACTTGCTTCTTGATGGATCTCCATTTTTGTTGTTCCACTGTCTTCCTCTCAAGATTCTTAGATACTTTAGTACTCAGCATTTTTAATTTCTATGGCTCATTTCATGTAGATCTAAGTTTAATACACTTTCGGATTTCTTAGGTTTTGATCTAGTAACTTTGTTATTTTTTAAGTTTTGATGGTTTCATGTTGTAGAGAATTTCGTTCTACCCCATTTTGACCTATGGAAGTCCAGATTTGGGCTTGGAATGAAGGATTTGGAGAGCTTGGAAGTAATGGCTTCCCATGGTTCTTCTTCTCAGAAAAGTGGAGAAGAAGAACAGTGCTTGACCGTATGAGTTTTTTATGCGACGAGTATTCCTGGCCGCATATGATTTTTCCAGCCGCATGGCAGCTTCCTGGCCGCATGAGCGCTTGACGTTCCCGGCCGCATAAGGACCCGAGACCCATCTGGCCACATGACTTGTTAGTCTGGCCGCATAGACTTGCTAGCCGCATAAGGATATGTTGATTATATTGACCGCAGCCGCATGAGCTTCGTTATTTCGGCCGCATGAGAATTGCCAGCCGCATGGACTTAGCTCATCCGAGCCGCATAGGCGCAGGCATCCCAGCCGCATGGGCTTCCATCATTTGAGCCGCATGAGCTTCGTCATTTCGGCCGCATATGATTTGCCAGCCGCATGGACTTTTAATTGCCACAGCCGCATGAATTTCTAAACTTTCATCCGTATGAGACTTTTCACCCAGCCGCATGGACTTTTAATTGCCACAGCCGCATGAATTTCTAAACTTTCATCCGTATGAGACTTTTCACCCGAGTCCCATAGGGATTTATTTTCCTAGCCGCATGACTGCGGTTGAACCCCAGTCGCATGGGACATAACTCCTGACCGCAAGGCATTGAGCCGCATGGGACTTGTTTCACCCTAGCCGCATAGGCCTGATTTTTCCAGCCGCATGAGATTTTATGGCGCTTAGTTCATGGCCGCATAAGATGGACCCTGACTGACCCGACTGCATAGATAGGCATCCCTCTATTGTTGCCCCTATTGCCTTTAATTGTTTTCTTATTTCAAACTGGCATTAATTAACATTGATTGCTAACTTGATTAATAATTGATCATGCTTTCCTAGTTGGAACTAAGAGACTGGCTAGTCGTCTTATTGAATGAAATGAATGAGACACGTTCATATTAATTATGAATTATTATAATCGATTGGCCAATCCCGAATATTGGCATACAGGCACATGCAGGCTACAATTTGTTTATTTATTTATTTATCTTACTAAAGCAGCATGTGTACTTTATGGTCAAAGCATGATTATTTCGTGGTTAGTTTTGATTGTTGTATTACGCTATGTAAGATCTACAACCTAATCGCACGGGTGTTAT
This sequence comes from Iris pallida, assembly GCA_029216955.1. Lineage (NCBI taxonomy): Eukaryota > Viridiplantae > Streptophyta > Magnoliopsida > Asparagales > Iridaceae > Iris > Iris pallida. Next base: position 27,691,632 of record JANAVB010042020.1, on the reverse strand, counting down.
TGTAGAGTTGTGCATATCGTACCCCGTACGGAAGTACTCATTTGAATGACCATGATCCATGGCATGGGAATTCACTCAACGTAGAGACTATTAAGTTAAATAAAATAATGATTACATGGAGAGAATGGATTCCCGAGTTCTTACATGGTAGCCCTCTTTTGGACTATTAAGTGCCCGACAGGCCGGCCGGTTCCCACAGATACTGCAAATCTGCCACACGGACAAGGAGCGGTATCTGCTTATATTATTTATTATATATTGTATATTGATGACGGGCGTCCCGCTGGGACTCGTCTAATTCATGATTGGCGCAATTGATTGACTGGATAGACTAGCCTTGCTTGCACATAGTAAGAACTAATGAATCCTCATTGCATAATTTCAGGATGACTTGGACCTCACCATAGCAAGCCGTAGTAGTGAATGGCCGTTTTAAATTGACTTGTTTGTGTACTGTATCTACTCTGTTACCTAACTGAGATGATAAGAATGTCAGGACATGACGGACCAACTTCTGTCCTTGTTTGGTTGGGAGGTTGGTTCGAAGTGTCGTGATGTTATGTGAATCCTAGTAGATAGCAGAGATCTATTATCATATTCTCTTATTACTGGCTTCATTCCTCATATCGTGCTCCCTTGCGGTACTTGCTATCAGAGGTCTAACCTCTCTAGTTTTGCATGGCCAGATTTAGAGCCGGTCCCCGAGGATCCAACTTACTTCTACCTCCAAGATGGTCAATACTAGAGGAATGATCGCAGGAGGACTCGAGTGGGTTCCTTACCTCCCCGCTCGTTTTGTTACTTATTTTATACTTTGCCGTTTGGCACCGACATGTTAGTCGGATTGTCTTGTACTTACTTTTACATAATTATAACTAAGTCAGGCTGCAGCTGATAAACAATTGTGTATACCTTGCTTCATCATCTGGCTATGTTTTGTAAAGTCAGATATCAAGAACATTTTGACTGAGCGTTTGGGATGCCTTACTGCTTTATCTTACATGTTCTCTATTACTGTTTCTTGTTTGAATGATTGAGACAATAGATGTGAAGTGACCATAGCGAGACTTTCATGTAGTATGTACCCCCTTGTCTTTTTAGAGAGCATTGATCGTATTATACGGTATTCATCTACCCGTAATACGTAGCTGGCTGAGTCATTTCTCCGCTCTCCAGTATTCTGGTTCTGGGGCGTGACAGTTACTGAAGGAAATCGTCAAAAGTGGAGAGTGCCTTGCATTATGGTAAAGTAAGTGGGGGGTGCCTTGCATTTTGGTAAAGTGGTGGGGTGCACCTTAAATAAGGGTAAATCAAGTGGGGTGCGACTCAAAATTTCTCAAAATTCAATTGTTATTCTCCTTCCGAGATAAAAAAATATAAATAAAAAATTTATATATTGTCAAAAACAAAAAATATGCCCTTTTAAAAAAATGTATTGAATTTGTATTGAATTTTTAATTTTTACACAATAAAATCGAACTTCTGTTTATGTACAATTTTCTGTTTAATAAATTAACAACAATGAACTCCTATTCTCTAGCACATGCATGACAACAACCGGGTTGTACAGTTGTACTGAGGAATGGTCAGCGTGAGCAAGGTCCCACGTAAAGATGAGAGAATCTTCGTGGGGGTCTTCATGTTTTATTTTCCTTATAGTTTTTTTCTTTTCTTTATTTGATTAATAAACCCTCTCGTACTAAAAAATAATTCTCTCTCTCTCTCTCTCTCTCTCTCTCTCTCTCTCTGTGGTTATTTACTCAAATACCTGCTGCTTATATATTTTATTAAACACCTCAAAAATATGGATAAACATATAATGGTTGGAAATCGAAAAACGAACCAAACTGAGCCGAAATATGACAACCAGTTCATTTTTTTTTTGTTATAGATTCAGTTTTCGGTTTAGAAATTTAAAATTTTGACATATTGATTCAGTTTACGGTTCTTGGTCTGAATAACCGAATCGAAAACGAATTGAATCTAAAACGGAATATTTAGAAGCGAAAATCGAATATGTCAAAAAATATTAGTATATATAAATTGATGGTAAAGAGAGAGGGCTCAAAGAAGCGAAAACAAGTATCAATAGAGAATGGAAGGAGAGTGTGTGCTCATATAGGGTTAATAAAAATATTAGTATATATTCTAAATTTATACTATACTAATATTTTTGACATATTCGATTTTCGCTTCTAAATTTAGAATATATACTAATATTTTTGACAATTTCGGTTTTCGCTTCTAAATTTATACTATACTAAATTTTGACATATTCTAAATTTAGAATATATACTAATATTTCTATTAACCCTATATGAGCACACACTCTTCTTCCATTTTCTATTGATACTTGTTTTCGTTTCTTTGAGCCCTCTCTCTTTACCATCAATTTATATATACTAGTTTTTTTCACTCTCTGTAATTGTAATAATTCATAAACGCAACAATATCATTTTTTTAAGATTTGTTATTTAAATTGCTCATTTGCTAAAATATAAAGGTCCGACCTATTGGCACATGAAACTGAACCGACAAAAAATCGAACTGAATTAATTCGGTTCCATTTTGTACATTTTTTATGAAAACGATTTTATTTTTGGTTTTGAAAAATATGGTTTCAATTATTTTGGTTTTTATATATTCGATTTGATTTCGCTTCGATTTTGTTCGATTTTTATGGAAATAGTTCAATTTTTTATTTTAAAAAAAATAAAATTTATGATTATTTTGATTTTTATATATTCGTTTCAGTTTAAATCGAACCGAATTGTTGGTCACCTACTTAAAAATTGTATTCCTATGCTTTGTATACATATACTCACTGTCGCATTCGGTTGGTGACTACATACATCTTCCACTATATAAGAAGTCTTCAAAACAGCTCAAGATTTAGCCGTCTAAGTCGTATGTATATCTTGGACCATTTTATTTTTAAAAAATTACGGAAGATAGAAATTAACTTCCTCATCCACTATTTCTTAAAATAATTACGGTCTCTTTTAGTATGTACAAATATCTAATTAAAAACTAAATTCAAAACTATTTAAAAACTAATTTAAAGAGAAAAGATCAAAAAAATTTAATTGTTTAACAAATCTTAATTCATAAATATACTTAAATATTTGAACTATTTTTCAACAATATCATAAAAATATTTATACATAACAAATTATAATACAAAATTTTAGTTAAATTTTTACAAAATTTTAATTAAATTTTTACAAAATTTAAATAAAATAGAGATATATACATATATATATATACAATAAATTTTAATATTTAAATTATCTTTTGATAAGATTAGAAAGAAAGGAAAATAATTTACAATTATGCTATTTGGCTCCCAAAATTTTTGGGTGATGTTATCTCCCGTTATGTGACATCTGACATAGCAATTGACATGTCATATTTAAAAAAAAATCAATTACCCAAAAAAAATTATTGTTAATGTTAATGTTAATGCTAATTTAAATTTAATGTTAAAATTCATATTAATGTTAATTAATGCTAATATTAATATTCATGTTAATTTAATATTAATGTTAATATTAATTTTATTTTAATATTAATATTAATTTTAATGTTAATGTTTAAGTTAATGTTAATATTTATGTTAGTTTGATATTAATTTTAATTTTAATATTAGTTTTTAATTTTGTCATATTGACTATTATGCTATCAGTCATGTCATAATGACACAAGGAGAGATGATATTATCTAAAATTTTTATAAGTCAAATAATATTTTTGAATAAGTTCACGTGCAATGCAGGTGTATTTTCTTCTTGTTGTGTAGGAAAAAACTTTGATACCGAAAGGGGTATCAAAGTTTTGATATTTCCTATGTATGACATGTGGGTTCCCTTTTTCTTCGTAAAATGTATATATATATATATGCTAAATTTCAACTTGATATCCTCAACTATCTATGTTTTGCAACTTGATACCCTAAACTTTCAAAATAGCCAACTTGATACCCTGAAAAATATATTTTCCAAAATGTCCTCCCCCCTCTCTCTATTTCCCAAACCCCCCTCCCTCTCCGTCCGTCGTTGCTGCGCGCCGCCCCGCCGCCCCTCTGCCGCTACTGCTGCGCGCCCGCCGCCGCTGCTTCGGCCGCCGCTGCTGCTCCGGCCGTCGCTGCTGCTGCGCGCCGCCCCGCCGCCCCGCTGCTTCTCCGGCCGCCGCTGCTGCTGCGCGCCGCCCCGTCGGGGGAGAGAGGGGGGGACGCCAGAGAGGGAGGGAGGGGGGGCAAGGGTATTTTTGGAATTTTTTGGATTTTAGGGTATGAAGTTGAAAATATTCAATAGTTGATGGTATTAAGTTAACTATTTTAAAAGTTTAGGGTATCAAGTTACAAAACATGGATAGTTGAGGGTATCAAGTTGAAATTTAGCCTATATATATATACATAAATATTGAGGAGGACCGACTTGTCATACATAGGGGTATCAAAATTTTGATATCCGCTTCGATATCAAAGTTTTACTCGGTTGTGTAATAGGGTAGCGCACGTGGCTTCTCTAGAATTGTCAATGTGGAGTGGGTGTATTTTGTATATAATGCACAATTTCACAGTACTTTTGTTGTCTCTTTATTGCAGGTCAAATCAACTATTGTGTGTGTCATCTTAATTGTCTTTTGTTTAAAAGACCAACATCCCTCGTTTATTATGTCCTTTGTTTTTATGCTTACATTTATAGCTACCTATACATAATTGTCTATTAGTTTATGCTCTTAATTGACAGCATCCTTCCTAACTCCCTCACCTACTCTACTTAAATCTCCTCTACCTGAACTCTTATTTTATATGCTGAGGAAGAAAAAAATTGTACCATCCCAACGAGCATCTTCAACAGTCTTCCTCTTGGTGTTAAATACATATATACATATATAATAACTTTTATATTTATTAATATAATTGTTTATATATACTATTAAGTATTAAAATATTGTTTATACTTACGGCCAAAGAGACTAACGGTCTTATTTGGTTCACCGTTGAAAAAAAAAAATTCAATGAAAAAAAAATTAGGAATAAAAATAGTTTTATACATTCAAACAAGAGATTACTTTTCACCTTAAAATTGTTGGATTTTGGCCTTTATACATTGGAACTTTAGTCCCTCATCGACTATGCCAAAGGAGTTGTATCTCTATATATTAGTTATGCTCTTTTAGAGATGCACATGTGGTTTGGAGGTGCACATGGGTGTGCCATGTGGGATTATTTTTCTAATGGAAAAAAGACTAAATAAACAATTGAAAGCATTCATGCTTTTTGCTCTTGGAAAATTTATTTTCATTGGAGCTAAGCCACATAGGAGCTTAGCGACTCGGACTCGGACTCATGAGGCGTAATGTGGCATTTTGTTGGCGCACTTAGCACATAGCATTGTCGCTAGGCGCATAGTGCGCTTAAGTTGTGCGCGTGCGCGCTCAGTTGCGCGGGAGGCGCAGGTGGCGCAAGTGGCTCAGTGCGCGTTCAGCGCATGGTGTACCAGGCGCGTGGGGTGCGCAACTTGCTTCAGATCATGCCTGTGCATGATCTGAGCGGTTACTGCACGTTCGGAGTAATTTTTACCACGTTCCGAATGTTGTGCTAACCGGGCAGTTGCTATTCGGGCCTATAAAAGGTCTCCTCTCTCTCACAGGAAAAGATATAGATTACACAGAAAGTTAAAACAGTTTACAAGTGTTTCTTAACATACGTAATCAGAAGCTGTGAGAGAGAAGAAAAGCTTTGCACCAGCGTTGCTTTTGCAGGGAGTCCGTGTACGATTCGAGGAGTCAGAAGAGCAGGAGTGTTCCAATGTTCTCCGACGAACTTGCTGGTTCCTGGAAGCTATTCGTGTGGGGCGAATATAGCTTTGAGCAACGGTGATCATTCACCCCAGCAGGATATTCATCCATCAATCGCCTGTCATCTTCTTCGCTGATGTGGATTACGAAATCTTTTTAGATTCTCGTAATATCATATGCTGCTGTAACGAGATCTTCTTAGATCTTTGTTAAACTTGCGCAACCTTCCTAGAAGTGTTACGTTGGAACATTATTTTTACAATTGTTTTATCTTCTCAGTTTTTCATCAAAAATTTGTGCCCCGGCAATAACAATCTCAAAGCTATATTGCTACGATGGAAATCTTTAATGCTTCACTCCTCAATAATGATTTTTGTAAGTTAGAAAAGTTTGATGGAGAGCATTATCAAGTCTGGAAGAGGAAGGTTTATCTCACTCTTCAACTCAGAGACGTTGATCACGTGCTTCTTGAAGAGGAACCTACTATTCCAGATACTGGGTCTGCTGCCGCAATCACTGCGGCTACTAAACTTCAGGCCAAGTGGAGAAGGGAGAATAACATTTGCAGGCTGCTTATCCTGAATGCTATGGATGATTCCCTAGCAGAATCCTACAGTAAGAAGACTATTGCCAGAGACATATGGGAGTCTCTAGAGAAACTGTACGAAGAAGACAAGAACAAGAGCAAGATATTTGTGGTTGAAAAATATCACAAATGGCTCTTTGAGGACGAGAAGTCCATGCTGGCGCAGGTGAAGAAATTTCTGAAGCTGCGACAGAAGCTGGAAGACGAGGCGATGCCCCTCCCCGACAAATTTGTTGTTGGAGGGACTGTCTCGAAGCTCCCCGCTGGGTGGAGCAAGTTCTATGCAAATATGCATAGGAAGAAGCTTGAGATCAGCCTTGAAGATCTCTTGCAAGAAATCTATGTTGAGGACCAGATGCGGACTCAACTAAAGGTGGACGCACTGTCCAAGCAATTGGCTAATACCAATCTGGTTCATACAAGGGAACCAAAGGGAAAGCATGCGTGTCACGACCCGCACCCGCTTTCCAGATACGAGACGTGTCCAAGTCCAGCCTACGCCGTAGTGTCGGCGGTAGAACGCTGTCTAGTACATAAACAAGTCACAAAATCTAACAAGGCAGTCTAGATCTCATCCACAAAAATATGACACAATCAACTGAATATATAATGAATAAAATAAAATATCAAGCTCATCATGAATCCAGGTCACGTCTGGTGGACACAAATCCACTACCAGTAGACGAAATAAAATAGTACATGAAATGGAGATAACTGAGTCAAACTACTAATCATCAAGGTACCTTCGTCTGCAGTGGCACCGCGGTCCAATGATAGCTCAAACCTGCTCGCGTGCACCTGGCTCAATACACGACTAAACCTGAAGAGATCATCAGGTCCTCAAAGGACTAGCAAGATACATAATAAACAAGCATTTCTAACAGTTTAATATGCATGAAAGAAATTCAGGATATAAGCAGGAAAAACTAAACAATCACGAGACATGAATGTATGAACAACTACGTATAAATGAACTGCTGAAAAATAAGTAAACAAGAGATCAATGGAATGCCAACCCTCGTCCCGAATGTGGACTCGCAGGTCAGTTTCAAGACAAGTCACCCTCGTCCCGTGTATGGACTCGCAGGTGTAAACGATCAACCCTCGCCCCGTGTGTGGACTCGCAGGTTATAGGTAATCAAAATAAGGAAATAGCAGTTCAATTTATAATGTGATCGTCCTACGATACAACTCAAACCAGTACAAGTGAAAAGCAAGTCCGATAAAGCTACAAGGCTAACTGTGAGCAATGATGAAGCACAGGTCAGCAACCAACTGAATAATGAAAGCAGATAAGCATGTAAATAAAGCTGTAACGAAAGGCAAGGTATACTTGCCTGTGGTCCTGAGCTGCTAGTACGGGTCAAGCGTTGAATCAGAGTTCTCTGAACCTATATTATGAATTCCACATCAATACACAAATTAGAAAAAGGAACTATCTAATAAATACTAGGCTTCCTAATGGATTCCCTCTTTGATACCTTATGGGTTTGGACCCTTACAATGAATTTGGTTGCCTATGGGTCACCTCTATTCATTCATACTTGGTGTCTCAACTCTTGCTAGTTTACAACGGGTAAGGCTGCTACTTTTGCTATTGGTACCTCATTAGTCAAACTAATACTCTGCTTGTACTCAAATATGAGATAAGCCTATCCTAGATGTTGGTGTTAGGGTGACTCCCCTACTGGATTTCTTCCCAGGTAACCCCCAAATACTAAGCCCTGCACTCACAGGAATATCTAATTATGGCTAATCGATTCCTCTATACTGTTATGAGTATGTACCCAAGGTATTTCCCTTATACTAGAACCTGGGTACACAGGATCCACAAACCCTCACTGCTAAAGGAAAAGTAAATCAACATATGTATGATAATGACTGAACAGAAACGAATATGAAGACTGATCAAATGCAGGCAACCTATTTGAATTACACAAGGACTGAACATATTAAGTAATGGGATTTCCTAAATGTATACAAGGACTGAATAAGTAGATGGACTTAATAGTAGGCTAGGGACCAACATTGAGGACTGAACACAAGGACAGAACAGTAGGCTAAACCAAACTAAATAGTGGGACTGACCTTGCATTGGACTGAACAAATGTAATTCCAGTCTCAATAAAGAACAGTCCACACACACACACACTAGAACATATCTCACTGACACTATACTGATACTCTCTACTCATGCTCTGCTTACTGTCAAGACTGAGCTCACATAGTCTAAAGGCCTATGGCCAAAGGGGTGCTGCCCGTAGCAGTTACATGTGGGGCTTTAAGCCACTAATCCTCTACTCACTCACTAATTTACACTAGGTTTGATGGAGGACTGAACTTCTAAAGAAATTCCCACTGATACAAAGGTGCTGGGACTGAACTCAACCAATTAGACTGATACCATAGGATGTTATGGACTGAAGCATACAATGCAGGCTGAACATGATATGATGTGGACTGGACATAGAGGAACAAGGGACTGTCATGGATATAAATATGGACTAACATCAAGATATAATGTGGACTGAACCAAAGACTCCCTTCTAAAAACTGATGTACTATGAGTAATCTGGACTGCACAGTCAAAATTTAAGACTAAATACATTGCAGGATGGCTAAAGATGTAAGCAATTGAACTGCTACTCAAAGTGTGGACTGAATAGAATATAACAGAGAACTGATCTCTGAAACTCAAGTCCAGGGAACCCTTCACTCTGCTTTGTTTATAAAATAGAGCTACACTCAATAACCTGTATAGCCTATTCTTCTATCTTATCTGAACGAGGTTCCCACAGAAATTTGCCTATAGGCCCAAGCTTGACTTTTGATACTTGCTGCCATTAACCCTCTCTACCTATCCCTGTTTCTTGCTACTGCCGCCCCCTAAAACCTGGACACATTTGTTACTGCTATTTGCTTGCAGATAGGCTGACAAACTCAAGTATTCATAGGATAGTAAGCCAAGGTAGGGATGGTGTATTACACTATTGCAGATAATGTTTACACTGATAGATTGACATGATATACATAAACAAGACTTTCTATAGATATTGTTTACATTGATAGATTGCCACATGCTTGCTGTTGATGCCTACATATCTGTCTTCCAGTCCTTGGACCTATCCCAGTAGCTGATATTAGGATGGATTCATCATTCAGGTACTGTACCTAAGGCCCTGCGTATACCAGGATATCCTGGGTGCCTATTACTTGCTGTACAAGGGTGTAACACTATGTGGGCTAACTAGTCTACCTAAGTCTCCCCTGGCACAGGGTTGTTACCCTCTGCTAACACCTAGATGTCACCCTTTGGCTACTGGGTATGGGACCCTTGGTTCATGTACCCCTAATACTGATTTGTATCTGCATATGCAGGTGCACTGCTACGTGGTGTTGACTAGTGAGTGGTTTGCCAACTCCTTCCTGGTACAACCCTTCCAATGCTTATTTGAAATTACTGACATGTTGGCCCTGTGCATCTATATGGACAAGCCTATAGACATCAGTAGGTAAATAACAGGTGTTTGTACTGATACTGAAACAAGCCCAAGTGCATATGCTTTATAGGAATTTAGTGTTCCTAATCAGTCAAGAAAAGTCTAAATCATGGTCAGAGACATGGTAGCTGGAAGGAATGTTCCCTATATTACCCAATCTCACATTCATCTAGTTCTCTTAGGCATTATTACAAATATCTATGCCTCTATTCTTTATGGTTAACTAACTGGGTTTGAGAAATCATAAGACTTGGTGGAAGAGAAGAAATGATTACCTGGTTGAAGATTCGACTACTCTGTTCCTGAGTTCTCTCGACGACAGTTTTCGCGAACTGGAGGAGAGTTTAGGGTTTGAGAAGTGAATCAGGTTCGGCTGCTATATGATCTATATATATACAGGTGATCAAGGGAAGAGTAGATAAGAGGCAATTTCAGATTTAAATTTGCTTGGTTTGATCTCTTCGGATTGGTCCCTATCTGAGCAAAGGGATTGATATGGTCGGGTTTGAATTTGAATTGGATTTTGCACAAAAACCCCTTAAGGACTTTCTATTTGCAAGTCCACTATCCTCTGTCACTATTTAATTACAAATTTATCCTGCACTTTTACATACATTACCAAAGAAAAATATTAGAGAAGAAATTAAAAATAAATAAATAGAAAAATTGGGCTAAGGAAAACTGCGCCTGACACAGGTTGCGCCTGACTCAGGTTGCGTCTAATGCGCCTGACTCAGGTTGCGCCTGACTCAGGTTGGGTTGCGCCTGACTCAGGTTGTGCCGCGCTAAGGGGCGCGCACACTGGGTCAGGCTGCGCCGCGCTAAGGAGCGCACGCAACACAGTGGCACAAGCTAAAAAGCTTGCGCACACTGCTCACTGTCTTCTCCAATCAACATGAATTTCCATGGTTTGAACCCATAGCTTCAAAAGTCTATAACTTGGTCAAAACAAGACCAAATCCAACTTTTCAAAGGTCAAAATTGGATAGAATAAAATTTTCTACAACATGGAATAATTAGTTTTCGAAAATACAAAGTTTTCACAAATCAAAACAAAGAAAATTATGAGAAAGGGCAAAACCTAGATCTACAAAAATCTATCCATCAAAACCAAAAATGACAAGTTCTAAAGAGGCTTAGAACTAGGAGAGGAAGACATTGGAACAATAAAATCTAAGATCCATCATGAAGCAAGTTGCACTTGCCTAGAGATCTTAGGTGTAGGTGGAGAGAAGTAAATGAAGAAGATGGAGAAGTTATGAGAAAATAAATGGAGGAGAGAGAGAGGTTGACTTATATATTAAGCCCAAACCATCTCAAGCCAAACCAAGCCATCATGTTGAACCAAACCAAAATAAACCAAGCCAAGATTAAACCAAGACTAGGCTAAGCAAGACAAGTCTAACTATGATCCACCTGACAAATGTCAGAAATCCGTATACGTATCCTGAAAAATACGTATAACGGAAAACGAGAGTGACAACTCTACCCACCTTAAAAGAATTTTGTCCTCAGAATTTAATCAAGAGGCTAGAGATGTCGGGACAAGCTATACTAATATTGGCAATCTATGACTAGCAGTCAATCAGGCAATCATTCATGCAAGCAAGGAAGTAAAAGCATAAGGCATAAGGAAGACATTATACCTTATGAGTCAAACAGGTGTGGATATCGCGACCGGATATCATCCTCATGCTCCCATGTTGACTCACCCAAAGAGTGATGACCCCAAGCAACACAGACTAAACTAATAGTCTTGTTCTTGATTATCTTCTCTCTCCGGTCCAATATGGATACGGGTCTTTCCTCATACGAAAGGGTGGTACCAACAACCAATTCCGAATGATCAAGAATATAACTCGGATCCGGGATATACCGTCATAATTGGGATATATGGAAGACATCATGTACCTCACGTAACGACGACGGAAGAGAGAGACGATATAACACATCACCTACCCGCTCTAGAATGTCGAACAGCCCTATATACCTAGGACTAAGCTTTCCCCGTATGCCAAAATGAATAACGTCCCGGGTAGGCGAGATCCTAAGGAATACGTGGTCGCTGATAAAAAATTCAAGGGGACGTCGATCAGAATCGGCCCAATGACGCTAGCGATCTTGTACAACTCGAAGATGATCTCTGACTTGTCTGACCACCTCGATAGTCCGCGTAATCATCTCTGGACCAAGCATCTGCCTCTCGCCTATATTGTCCCATGCTAATGGAGATCTGTACTTTCTGCCGTACAAGGCCTCAGAGGGTACCATCTGGATACTAGCTTGGAAACTGTTGTTATAGGAGAACTCCACGAGATACAAGTGATCTTTCTACGAACCATCGAAGTCGAGTGTACATGATCGTAACATATCTTCGAGAGTCTGGATCGTGCGTTCTGACTGTCCATCTGTCTGCGGATGATAAGCTAAACTGAACTTGAGACCAGTCCCCAAGCTCTCTTGAAGACTCCGCCAAAAGTACGATATAAATCTCGAATCTCGGTACGATATAATACTGACTGGTACTCCGTGCAACCTAACTATCTGCCTGAGGTACATCTCTGCTAGCTGATCCGTCGACTGACCGATCCTGAAAGGGAGAAAATGAGCTACCTTCGTGAGACGATCAACTATAACCCATATAGCATCTCTCCCAACTGGGGATTTAGGTAACCCAGTTACAAAATCCATAGTGATATGCTCCCATTTCCATTCTGGGATCGATAAAGGTTGAAGAAGTCCAGCTGGTCTCTGATGTTCAGCTTTAACTTGTTGGTAAACTAAACAACGAGAGACAAACCGGACTATCTCTCTCTTCATGCCATTCTAACAAAAATGCTGACGGATATCACAATATATCTTCGTACCGTCGGGATGAATTGAATACTGCAAACTGTGAGCCTCTGCCATGATCTCCTGTTTGATATCACCACTAGGTACACAAAGATGCCTTCCGTGTCGAAGTGTACCATCCTCATGAATACATAACTCTGCTCTTCGTCCTGCTTCACATTCTGCCCTAAGCCGCTGAAGCTTAGAATCTGCTGATTGCGCCATCTTGATCCTCTCAACTATACTGGACTGAACTTGCATACTGGCCATCAATGCCACATTGGTAGGAAGAATAACTTCTATACCCATCTTCTGAAGATCTGCTAACAACTCTGGCTGTGCTGCTAGAAAATAAACTCCTGCTCTTCTGCTCAATGCATCTGCAACAACGTTGGCCTTCCCAGGATGATATTGCAAGTTGATGTCGTAATCCACAAGTAGCTCTAGCCATCTCCTCTGACGCATGTTGAGATCCTTCTGGGTAAACACATACTTAAGACTCTTGTGGTCGATAAAAATCTCTACCCGATTTTCATATAAATAATATCTCCAAAGCTTAAGTGCGAAGATCACCGCTGCTAACTCCAAGTCATGGGTAGGATAATTTCTCTCATGGTCACGAAGCTGACGTGGCGCATAAGCTACTACCTTACCATGCTGCATCAAGATGCATCCCAATCCTTTGCCGGAAGCATCACAATAAACTGAAAATCCTCCAGTCTCATCTGAAAGTGTGAGAATGGGTGCCGTCATCAATCCTTGCTTCAACTTCTCGAATAAACTCTGACACTCTACTGTCTAAGCAAACTGCACATCCTTGCGAGTCAACTGCGTCAATGGTACTGAAATCCGAGCAAAGTCTGATACGAACTACCGGTAATAGCCGGCCAATCCAAGGAAACTGCGAACCTCGGCGACGGTGCTGGGAACTGGCCATGACTCTATAGCCACTATCTTCTGGGGGTCTACTTCCACTCCACCTCTGGTGATGATGTGACCCAAGTACGAGATACTATCCAACCAAAACTCGTACTTACTGAACTTTGCATACAACTGGTGCTCTCTGAGAATCTGAAGAACTACACGAAGATGTTGCTCATGCTCTGCCTCATTCTTGCTGTAGACCAAGATGTCATCTATAAACACTATCATGAACTGGTCTAAATAGGGTATGAAGATACGATTCATGAGGTCCATGAATACGGCTGGCGCATTGGTCACTCCAAATGGCATAACAAGGAACTCCCAATGCCTATATCTTGATCTGAATGCTGTATTCGGGATGTCTTACTCTCTGACTCTGATCTGATGGTACCCTGATCGCAAGTCAATCTTCGAGAATACCGCTTCCCTACTAAGTTGATCAAATAAATCATCTGTCCTTGGTAGAGGATATCTGTTCTTGATTGTTACAGAATTCAATGTACGATAATCAATACATAATCTTGACGTACCATCCTTCTTTTTCACAAGAAGCATCGGGGCTCCCCACGATGATCCACTTGCACGAATGAATCCCTTGGTTCTGAGTTCTTCAATCATCTTGTACAAGACTTCCAACTCTAAAGGTGCCATTCTGTAGACTCTCTCTGACACTGGTGCCGTCCCTGGAATCAAGTCTATGATGAACTCTATTTCTCTCTCTAGCGACATGCCTGGAAGCTCTTCAAGAAATATATCAGAAAACTCTTCTACTACTCTGGAAAACTGAACTGCCACTGCTACTGCCATCCGCAATACTGGCGGAGAAGGTTCTACTTTGCCTCTGGAAAATGAAAACTCCGGTTCGCCTAGAATACCAAAAATAATCCTGCCAATATGGCAGTCTAATTCTCGCATACTGATCCTTCAGCCAATCCATTCCTTGGACCACATCATAGTCGGCCATCGAAAATTCTATCAACCTAGCGGAAAACTCTCTACCGCTAACCATGATTCGACACGAGGAAAACACCATATCTACTCCTACAAGACCGTTACCAGTAAGTATATTGAGCCCTACTGATAATGACTCAGGCTCCAGTCCTATCCGTGTAGCAAATCATACAGACATAAATGAATACGATGCACCCGAATCAAATAATACTGATGCTAGAAAAGAGTTGACGAGAATGGTACCTGCCACCACCTCACCTGATGCCAATTCTTCTGCTACGGTTAGAGCCATCGCTTGACCTTATCCTCTTGGTGCTGGTCTCCTCTGCTGGTGACCTCTCTGCCTGTTCTGAATCTGAACCTGGGCATACTGTTGAGCCTGAGGCGGCAATGGCCTTGGAGACTGGTACTACTGCTGCACTGGTGCTGGACCTCTAACCGATGGACTGCTTAGGTTTGATGACGACGAACTAGCTCTATTCGGACAGGAAC
The DNA here is from genome assembly GCA_029216955.1 of Iris pallida. NCBI lineage: Eukaryota > Viridiplantae > Streptophyta > Magnoliopsida > Asparagales > Iridaceae > Iris > Iris pallida. The sequence continues at coordinate 27,676,543 of JANAVB010042020.1, read as the reverse complement.
CTATCTTGTGATTCGGTGCCCCACAAGCCAAGCATAATTCCTATGCTTTATGATATTCCGATACTACAGGCCCTGGCTTCCCGCAATGAGAGCAACCCATTGTGGAAGACTGCGTCTGCTTCTACTGCTAAGGATACGCCGATGTCGAGTGCTGAATCGACGAAACTATGGTCGCCCTCCTAGGAGCTCCAATAGTCAAAGCCCTAGCTGCCGGGGCTGGTGCTGATGATTGGGACATCTGTCCATGAGACCTCTTCCATCCTCCGCTTCGATCTACAATCCTCTGCGAAGTATACTCATGCCTCTTCGCTGCTCGCAAGACGGCATCAAAAGTCTGGTGCTCAAACTGCTCCACTGATATAATGATCTCTAGTTGGAGCCCCTGCTGGAATCGCTGGGCTCGATCCAATTCGGTTGCCACCAAGGTGGGAGCAAACCGACTGAGTCTAGAAAACTCGGTCGTATATCCATCGACCGTCCTTTCCATCTGCTTGAGATTAGTGAATCTCATCTGCAGATCATACCGAGCTACTGCGTCAAAGTACTTGGTCTGGAACTTGTTGCTGAATACCGCCCATGAGACAGGCGTCGGTAATCCAACTGCTAATATCGTCCACCAGGTACGGGCTAAGTCCAATAATTACAGGCGCACAACGGCCACCTTCTCATTCTCAGGATTCCTAGCTGCCTCCAGGATAACTTCTATGTCCTGAAGCCATGCATCAGCAGCGATAGCATCTTCACTGCCATCAAAAAAAGAAGGGTTCAAGTGCTTGAAGCTGTTGGCCGCGTTGTTCCCTAGGTAACCAACTCTGCCCATGGCATCTTATACTGTCTGGTGTAGGACATCGCCCCGACGATCTTGAGATGCAAACAATTCCCTGATGAGACCCACCAGGGTTCCATTGTCAGGCTCTGCAGGCTGGACAAGTTAAACTGGGGGCTCTGGATCCCTATAATGCATAGCTCGGAAGGCTGCTCCAGAGTGTTGGGCTTGGTCTCCAGGTTGCCGCTGGTTCACAGGAGGTGCTCCGCCTTGCTGATCGGTAAGACCAGGAACAATGTCGCTGAAGAAACGGCATGGGGAACAATAAGGAAGGACCATGATAGATCGAGGATATAAACATGTAATCAGGTCAAGATTTCAGAAAGATTAGAAGACATGAGTAGAGATCAAGGGCGAGTGCTGATTGAGACATCTATTTCGTGAAACCCTCACACATCTTAATTTGCAAGACCTGCATGGGCTACCACTTAAACCGTGTCACGCCCCAGAACCAGAATACTAGAGAGCAGGGGACAGACACAGCCAGCTACGTATATTGAAGTGAATCCCACCTCGATATACAGTCACGGCTATCTAGATACATGAGGGTTTAACTACAAGCCAATAGTCTCTTAAGGTCAAGAACAAGCCTAGTGTCTCAATCTCAAACAAGTAAGTAAATATAACAAGATGGTAGATCATCAGACATAGAAAGTAAGGCATCCCATACATTACATATTCTGATGATCATGAAGCTAGTCATACAAAATACGAAGACTAGCAAGAGTTTAAGTCATACATGATCAACCCTAGGATTTGTCAATCATGTTACAGATCTTAGGCAGACAGGAATGTAAATTTAACACGAGCTAACACTTGCTCGGCGGCTAAACGCCTCAAAAGAATAATTTACAATAGAGTGGAAGAGCAAAAAAAACCACTCGTTGCCAAGATTGCGTCTAGTGTTCACCATCTGGCTAGAAGGCTGGAAGATCCTCGGGAGCTACTCTTAAATCTGGCCATATAAAACCAGCTGGGTCAGACCCCAGAAAGAGCAAGTGCCACAAAGGAGGCTTCACTTAAGAACTAAAACCAGCATGTCAGAACATAAACAAGAATAATAATAGGAAAACATGAGATGTAAATAAGGCAACAAATGACGAAAGGACGAGGAACTATTCCGGAAGCCAGGTTACAATCCTTAAACCAAACAAGGACCGGGGTTGTAACCTTGCACCTGAACAGAACCGGGTCTCTAGCCATTTAATGCTAAAAGTAAAGCGTAAGCAAGCATGTCCTGAAATAGCCATGTACCGGATCTAGACAAGACTAGTCAAGATTGGACTCTATCCAACATTCACGGCCAAGCAAAGAGTACGGCTTGATACTTTATCTAACTAGGGTTATCACAAGCCTAGTTACTAGCAAGATGCAATGAGATGTTCCAGCAGTCACAAGCCCTGCAGACTTAATCCAGGTTATCCGGTCACAAGTTGAGAGAGTTGGATTAGGTGACTTGGGGACGCAACATATGACAGTGTGCTTGAAATGTGTCCTACTCGACGGCAGGCTATAAGTCCAATTGGAGCGCCCAGATAATAGGACTGCCTGTAGCTAGAAAATCTCTTCATGAACTACTTGATCAATCTAGTCATTCTCCTAGTCAGATTCATTATGAATTCCTGACCGTGGTAACCAGGAATTCATGTCCTAGACATGATACAAGACGAGACATGTAGCTTGTACAGGCACAACCAAGAAAATCAACCATGGTGTCAAGACGAGAGTTACTTAGCAAGTCCAGGTAGCTATCGCAACAACATTCAAGATTATCATGTTATGTCAAGTTAGGTTACTTGTTACTTGTCAAGGTTACTTGTCAGAAGTGTACCTCGACGGGCCGCTATCAAGATTATACATGTCTTATCAAGTTACTTATCATGTCGTATCAGATTATCATATCAATATTGCTTGTCAAGGGTGCGCCACAACGGACCACTATCAAAAATTTATCCTGTCAATTAACATGTCAGGCTCACATCATGCGCCCAAGGGGGAGGGGTAAGGGGTACCATGGCCAGCAAGTGGCATTAGCCAAGTTGCGCCAGGGTAATAGGTTGGCGCCAGGCACTAGGGGTGCCAAGGTCACAGGTTGCGCCCAAACATCAGGTTACGCCTAGGCACTAGGGAGCCAGGCACTAGAATGCACAAGGTCGGGTCAAGTTACGCCAGAACGAGTCGGGCCAAGTCATGTTGTGCCAGGCACTAGACTACGCGAGGGTAGGTTGTGCCTGACTCGGGTTGCGCCTGACTTAGGTTGCGCCTGACTTAAGTTGCACCTGACACATGTTGTGCCTGACTCAGGTTCCGCCTGATGTGCCTGACTCAGGTTGCGCCTGACTCAGGTTGGGTTGCGCTTGAGTAAGGTTGTGCCGTGCTAAGGAGCGCACACACTGGGTCAGGCTGTGCCGCGCTAAGGAGCGTGCACAACACAGTGGCGCAAGCTTAAAAGCTTGCGTACACTGCTCACTGTCTTCTCCAATCAGCCGAAATTTACATGGTTTGAACCCATAGCTTCAAAAGTCTATAACTTGGTCAAAACAAGTCCACAACTAAAATATGCTATATTAGCGACGTTGTTTAGCGACGTATTAAAAAACCGTCGCTAAATATGTAATATAGCGACTCCCTTCTATTGACATCACAAAACGTCACTGAATAGCGACGTTCAGCGACAGTAGTTAAATTACATCGCAGAATAGCGACGTTCAGCGATATATTATTAAAATATGTCGCTATATATTAAAATGTTACGACGTTTAGCGACGTCGACTGTTGACGTCGCTAACTTTTTTACTTAGGGCACAGTACTGTTTCCTTTTTCCCCCTCACTCGAAAATTTTATAAATTCCAAAGTTTCCTCGAGCTCTCGGCGACTTCCTCCCCCCCGGTGACTCACTCCCCCCCTCCGGTGACTCCCTCCCCCCTGGTGACCCCTACCCCCCCTCCTCCGTCGAGCTCCTCCTCCCCCAATCCGAGCTTCTCTTCCTCTCCGGTAAACCCTAACCTAACTCCTCCTTCTCCTTCTCTTCCCTCCCCTCCCCCCCCACACACACGGACACACGGACACACACACACACACACACACACACACACACACACACACACACGCGGACACACACACACAGCTATTGTAATGGGTTTATCCATCTTGATTTAGGAATAGGTATTAACCTATATATGTAATGGGTATTGTAATGGGTTTATCCATCTTCAGTTAGGTATTAGATTGTCTTGCCTTGCCTTAGGAATAGGTATTAACCTATATATATAATGGGTTTATCCATCTTGATTTAGCACTACCTAGTATCAGTCCTCTTGGGGATTAGGTTTAGTGATGAGATTTGGGGGCTTGAGTTTATTTAAGTGTCTTAACTACCAAGAGCATGTACTGATTACTCCTTACAGTTCAGTATGAGATTTGGATGGTTTTGGTGAGGGATAATGTACCTGGGGGCCTGACCTTGTACTATCCAGACTTTATGCAGACCATGGGTACTTGGTATGAAGCCACTTCTTGCATTGATCTCATTCCTGATCTACTTAATAACCATGTACTGTCTCTTTGACAGATCTTTCTCCTTTCATGCGTGTGTGATTGTTGGAGAGATAAAGAGGAAATTTGGAAATAAGGTTAGAGGAAGTTGGTAATTCTGGGCTTGAGTGATAGAAATGATGCTTGTGTGAGTGAGTGAACATATGAGAGTGTCAGTAAAGAACCTGTAGTAGTAGGAGCAGGGAATTAGTCATAAGGAGAAGGGTTGGCTACGACCACTTGGCCATTTGGCTTGGGAGTGGATGAGAAAAATTAGAGAGTGTAGTGTTAGTATCAATTAGCTACAGTGATGGTATCAGTAAGGGTGTCATGGTGCAAGATGTGCATATAAAATTGGATAGATACATAAGTTCTAAGTATATATATATATATATATATATATATATATATATATATATATATATATATATATATATAGTGGAGTATAGTGAATGGGAATGGATGGTTCATGATAGGCAATGGATGAAGGGATTTGGTTAGTGCACTCTGTTTAGAATGTGAGAATGGTGCTAGTGTAATAAGAATATAGAAGAGAGCAACAGTAGTAGGGTCTTCTATGCCTTTTATGCAATGCAACAGGTTGGGGGATACCAGGGAAGTCCTGCAGGCAAGAGAAGGCCAATGCTCACTGCTCTTAGGCAAGGACTAGTGGTAAGGTTAGGGGGGAGTAAGGTATATGTGTGTGTGTTTGTTAATTATCTGTGTGTATGAAGAAAGTGCTTAAATTGGTGTGGGTGTATAGCTGTGTACAGGAAATAGTGTCTGTCCCTGTTTCCTAAAGGAAGCAGCTATGAAGAGTGAGATGAGTGTGTACAAGAGCCAGTAGGCAGGCAGGGGTCATCCTAAATCAGTGTGTACTAGTAAGATATGTATAAGATTTGTAGTTGATAGGGGATTTTGGATAGTTTTAGCTTGGTTAATGTTCAGTAAGAATCGATAGCGTATGTTTATACGTTGGATGCACAAAAACTTATGTGCGATATAGCATGGTTTTTAGTAACTGTCTGCTACTAATGTGTATCCCATAATAAGACTTAATATATAAATTTGTGCCTATTAGATAATGTGTGTCCATCTTTGCAGAATTATTTCCAAATGGATATGAATTACTACTTGCGAAATCGTTCATGGATGTACAATCGTCGTCCTGATGATATGTGTGGTGTGCGGAATGAATACATAGCGGGAGTAGAGCAGTTCCTGCAGTTTGCTAAGGCGTTCCCTCAGTACATGGACGGCACCAAAATTAAGTGTCCGTGTGTGAAATGTCATAACGTAAAATATTATCCAGAAGTGGAAGTGACATATCATTTGTACTCGAGAGATTTCACGCCTAATTACTATCAGTGGATCGTACACGAAGAACTTGTGTCTTTAGCATCAGAGCCGAAGCCTTATGTTGAGCCGTATATGCATACGAGACCTAATTTTGTTTTAGATAATCATGCATACGACGACGGATGCGTGAACATGATTTTCGATGCTGCGGGGCCTAGTTTCGTTCATAATGCAGCTGAGGAGGCACCGAATGTCGGTGCTGCAAAGTTCATGGAGCTGCTGGAGAATGCAAGGACTCTATTGTATCCTGGTTGTGAGAATCATTCACCGTTGGAGATGGTTACAAGACTGTTGAGCATTAAGTCAGATTTTAACATGTCGCAAGAATGCTACAACCGAGTGTTGGAGTTGATTATAGAGATCTTGCCGGCGGGTGCTATGTTACCTAAAGACTTCTATCGGTCTAAGAGGATGGTGAGATTGCTCTGGATGGGATACGAGAAAATCGATTCTTGTCGCAATGGGTGTATGCTGTACTACAAAGATGAGAAGGACACAGATGTGTGCAGATTTTGTGGTGCTGATCGCTATAAGACAACTAGTACAGGAATAGAGCCTGCTAAGATTGTGTTATTCAGGTGTGATTGGTTCGATTCGATTGAAGGTCAAGGGTGGAAAGTAGACAAGTACGGTCTTGTGGATATAAACTATCGACGTCAATATCAAGCCTATGAACCATTTGTCCTATCAAGTCAGGCTCAGCTTGTGTACTTCACAAGTTATCCTAAACAAAAAATAACATGGTCGAACTGGTGGGCAGTATGCAAGACCAAAGCTAGAAATACCTTTGAGGTTGACGATATAGCTTATCAGGAGGATGAACTACCTCTTGTAACAAATATTATAGAAGTGGACACGACGGAAGTTCCTCATTACACATCTAATTGTGTAGAAGAAGTAGAATTATCTGAAGAGGAAGATGCAGATGAAAGTGAAGATGTAGAGGAGGAAGAACAAGAAGAAGAAGAAGAAGATGATGAGCTAAACGAACTAGATAAATTTTCAGAAGAGGATTAAATCTGTATGTTTATTTTATCATCATATTTGACACTTTAGTGACACTTTTATAATATAAATCTGTGACACTTTAGTGACACTTTTATCTGTGACTATGAGATTTTTGAAAAATCTGTGATGTCTATCATATAAATATGTATATTTATTTTATTGTCATATATTATTATCAGGTATGACTAGACCCGGACGACGCGGAGGATATTATGTTAGGCAGTCCCGTCTGCCTCGGGCTGGGGATACAGATTCCGTACCCTCATCCTCATCTCCGAGTACGCCAGTGAACCGTTCTGTTCCCGATCCATTACCGGGACAGGGCAGTTCCAGCAGGTTGGCGACTCCTCCCTCGTTGTCCAGCATTCCTCCCGCGTCCAGTATTCCTCCTGTCGATGGCTCCATAGGGAGAGCCGACGCCGAGCATATGGAGGACGGCGATCAGACTGATCCTGCCCAGCCAGGAGGTGAGAGCGACCCTCCATGCGCTCCCCCGGACGAGACGCGTATGGAGATTTGGACGGACGGGCCTACGAAGTAAGTTAATTAGTTAATATATATTTTTCAAATGATTATATGTACATATATATTCATAAAATTTATTATTGTATAGATATCGGCCTCCTGCAGTACAGAGACAGCTGGGATTATTTCTGAGGCAGAACTATGGTGGGCCTTGGATTAACTACTCAGATGCTCCCGCAGATAGGAAGGCCTTTTGGTTGGCCCACTTCAAGGTAAAAAATTTGTTTATTTTTAAATTTTAATAATCATTTGTGTATATTATATAACCTTTCTATTTTACTTCTTGTAGAGGACCTATTTCTATCTACCACACCGGACGGCGAAGATCGAGGCCCAATTTTCTGCCGTCGCAGGCAAGCTCATCCGTGGTGCGATCCACGACCAGAAGTCTCGTGATCGCTCCGGAAAGCCGATCCATGGTTGGATCATGCCAGAGCAGTAGAGTGCGATGAAGGCAAGATTCGCCGAGGCCAGGTACCAGGAGCGGTCTGACAAGGCCAAGGTGGCGCGGTCGAGCGCCAGTAAGTGGTGTGGTGGCTCCATTCCGATGACGGAGCATTTTCGTCGTCTGGTACGTTTGCTATGACGGACATCATTTTATATATAGTTGGATAGGATATTTAATACTAATAATAGATAATATATTTTAACAGGTAAAAAGGGTGAGGACCCCAACATGGTGACCGTCTTCCTGGTCACCCATCGGAGGGCTGGGGAGTTCATTGACGAGAGGGCGACGCAGGCATATGTACGTTCTATTCTTTACATTAATTTACTATAATTTAGAAAACAGGAAAATAGATATCAATATAGACTTTAGCAAACACTTATACGTTAGCAAATATTATTCTAGATCGAGTTTGTTCAGCTACAAGAGGAGGCGGCTGCTGCTGCTAATGTGCCAGCAGAAGGAGGGGATGGTACTTTCTTCCAGCCGCCTACAGCTCCATCGCCGGACGACCTCTGGATGACCGTCGTTGGCGGTCTTCAGAAGGGTACATACTACGGTACGGGATCCTACGACGCCTATTTGGCTTCAGAGTCATTCCGAGCCTGCTCTGTCAGTGCGCAGTCTCCAGCTTCGCAGGCGTCATCACCGGACGATTTGATACGGTCGAGCGCAGTATACAGGAGCTGATGAGTCTGCAGCAGGCTACAGCTGCCAGCTTGCACACGTTTACCGAGTCTACACAGCGCACAGAGCGTAGACAGGTCGAGCTGGAGGGATCGCAAAGGACCATATCTGCCTCACTCACTCAGGTATCGGCTTCGATTGAGGAGAGTACTCAGAGGATGGTGAGTACCCTTGCTGCGCATGGTGAGCGACTGCGAGAGCTGGAGCAGATACGTCCTCCCGGTCCATCAACGACTTCGACTCCAGACATTGCACTGCCTTCATCTGCCCCTACGGTACAGCTCACACAGGAGCAGTATGAGTACATGCTATCCCAGATGCACGTCAGGGGTCCTCAGTGATCCAGTAGATTTTTTTATCATCTTTGTATGTATTGGCCCTATGGGCCCATTGACCGTTCTGTACATTGATTTTTATTATTATTTGACTCTGTTGGACATATATGTTTGTTGGACATGTATGTTTGTGATATTTAATTTGTTGGTATTTTTATTGAGTACATGTATGATATTTAGTTGTAGACTTTTATGATGGAAGACTGTTATTCATCTATTAGTTGTAGACTGTTATGATGGGAGACTGTTAATTTCATATGATGATATCTGCGACGGGGATGACAAATATACCTACGCTGGGTTATAAGCGATGATCTGATATACAAAGGAGGTGCTGTCCAATTTTAAAAAAATATAATGTGTATTTTTGTGATGATGTGTGTCTGTATTTACAGTGTATGTGAAATGCAGTGTTCGGAACCATCGATAGTTTCGATTACTGTTGTATGTTTTATCTTGGACAAAAAGAGCAACTGTTCAGGGTGTACTTCTGAGAGCTTCATTTTCACATCCTTCACTCTCTCGGGACGTCGTATAGGATCCCGAGAAGGACGTGAAGAGGAAGCTCTGAGAAGTGCACCCTGAACTGTTGCTCTATCTATCCAAGATAAAACATAGAACGGTAAGCGAAACTTTCGATGGTTCGAATACTGCACTTCACACACACTGTAAACACAGACACAGAGCATAACAAAAATACATATTATATTTTTTAAATTTTTTTCAATATTTTGCGACGGATCTGCGACGTATGGAGACGTCGCTATACGTCGCTTATTAGCGGCGTTACGTCGTTGTACGTTGCTACTATGCTGATGTGGCAGACTCATATAAATAGAAATAAACATCGCTACGTAGTCGTACTATGTCGCAAATTAGCGACATAAAGTTTTCGTCGCTCTACGTCGCTAACTTTGCGACGAACTAGCGACACGGAAGTGACGTCGCAAACAGCGACGTAGAGCGACGAATTTGTCATCTGCGACTAGCTTTAAAGCGACCTTCATTTTCCGTCGCTAAAGTCGTCGCTAATTATGATTAGCGACATATTTTCCATAATTAGTGACGTACCATGATGTCGCTAATTTGCCTTATTTTAGTAGTGGTCTAAATCCAACTTTTCAAAGGTCAAAATTGGGTAGAATAAATTTTTTTACAACATGGAACAATTAGTTTTTGAAAATACCAAGTTTTCATATATCAAAACCAAGAAAATCATGAGAAAGTGCAAAACCTATATCTACAAAAATATATCCATCAAACCAAAAATGACAAGTTCTAAAGAGGCTTAGAACTATGAGAGGAAGACATTGGAACAATAAAATCCAAGATCCATCATGAAGCAAGTTGTACTTGCCTAGAGCTCTTGGGTGTAGGTGGAGAGGAGTAAATGAAGAAGATAGAGAAGTTATGAGAAAATAAATGGAGGAGAGAGAGAGAGAGAGAGAGAGGTTGACTTATATATTAAGCCCAAACCATCTCAAACCAAACCAAACCATCATGTTGAACCAAACCAAAATAAACCAAGCCAAGATTAAACCAAGACTAGGCTAAGCAAGACAAAGTGTAACTACGATCCACCTGACAAATAACAGAAATCCGTATACGTATCCTGAAAAATACGTATAACGGAAAACATGAGTGACACAGGCACAAGCTGAAGTGCTCGGGATTGGGACGGTGGTATTGAAGCTGACTTCTGGCAAGTCTATGACGCTTCATGGCGTGGAGCACGTACCTGCTATCGCCAAGAACCTGATCTCAGGAGGCATACTCTGCAACGCAGGCCTCAGGATGGACATCAATGCTGGCCAGATGGTGATGTCTATTAAGGGAACATATTTCGAGAAAGCTTTTTATACCGAAGGAATGTTCATAATTCAGCTTGTAAATCAGTCCAATATAATAAATACAATCACTCCTTCTGCTTATACTATTGAGTTATCGCATAATAGGCTAGGACATGTTCATTGTAAACGAATAAACAAAATGTCTAGTCTAGGACTTATCTCCAAGTGTGGGGGGTAAGATAGAGAAATGTGTAGTTTATGCTCAAACGAAGATCACAAGGAAACCCTTTCCTCGGGTTTATCGAAGTACAGATCTTCTGGAGTTGGTATACTCCGATATCTGTGACTTCAAACAGTTCTCTACAAAGGTCGGGATAAAGTATTTCATAACCTTCATCGATGACTTCTCTAAGTATGTATTCGTCTACTTGCTGAAGGCTAAAGACGAAGCATTCGAGAAGTTCAAGGAGTTCAGGGCCGAAGCTGAACGGCAAAGTGGACAACAACTCAAAGAATAAGAAGTGATCGAGGTAAGGAGTACAGGTCTCATGAATTCGCATCGTTCTGCAAAGAACATGGAATTATCAATGAGACTACGGCTCCGTACTCTCCTCAATCAAACGGAGTAGCAGAGAGGAAGAACAGAACGTTAACAGAAATGATTAACTCAATGCTGTTGACTGCGGGTCTTCCTAAGTGCTACTGGGGAGAAGCTGCATTGACGACCACTTTTATTTTAAATAGAGTGCCTCATACAACTTCAGACGTTACTCCTCATGAACTCTGGTTCAATGTCAGACCTAACTTGAATGTCATTCGAGTGTAGGGGTGTCTGACATATGTCAAAATTCCAGATCTGAAGATTCAGAAGCTTGGGACAAGGACTACTAAGACGATCTTCTTGGGGTATGCCGAGAAGAATGATACTCAGAGATTTCTTGATATTGAGTCAAATCATATTATTGAATCTCGCGACGCAGAATATTTTGAAGACAAATTTATAAGGCACAAGAATATTATTCTTGCGAATGTACCGGAGAACAATGAGGGTGCATAGGAAACTGAAGTCTTCAATAAAGATGTGGTCCAAGAAGATGTTGTTGAAACAACGATTGAACCAGAACAAGCTGAGCCGTTAGCTAAGCGTGTATGGAGGCCGAAGGACTTCGGAAATAACTTTGTCACCTATCATGTTGAAGTAGATCCACTTACCTATGATGAGGCGATGAAGACCAGAGACACAATTTTCTGGAAGGAGGCGATTGACAATGAAATTGATTCCATCACCTCAAATAACACTTGGATGTTGGTTGATATTCCTGAAGTAGCAAAACTCATCGGATGCAAATGGATCTTCAAGAAGAAGATGAAAGCAGACGGAACCATTAACAAGTTCAAGGCTAGGTTGGTAGCCAAGGGGTTTTCTCAGAAGCAGGAGATTGACTACTTTGACACGTATGCTCCAGTAGCCCGAATGACCACCATCAGAATGTTGATTGCTCTCATAGCAATACATAAGATGGTGATACATCAGATGGATGTAAAAACGACTTTTTTAAATAGCGAGCTGACCGAAGAGATTTACATGCAACAGCCAGAGGGATTTGTCGTCAAGGGTCCTGAAGACAAAGTCTGCAAGTTGGTGAAATCTTTGTACGGTCTTAAACAGGCTCCCAAGATGTGGCATTAGAAATTTAAAAAAGTATAAGGTCAAATGGCTACATGGTCAGCGAGACGGACAAGTGTGTTTATACGAAGTTCGCTGATAGAAGAGGTGTGATCATTTGTCTGTACGTGGACGACATGCTTATCCTAGGTACGGATATGAGTTGTGTCACTGAGACAAAAAAAATTATCTCGAGCAAGTTCAGTATGAAGGACTTGGGGAAAGCTGATGTGATCTTAGGGATCAGGATCATCCGGACAGACACTGGACTAGCGTTGGCAGAGTCTCATTATATTGAGAAAATGATCACTCGTTATGGGTATCGGGATCTTCCAGGGATCGATACGCCGTACAGGTGTGATATGAAGCTGAAGCCTAATTCAGGGAAAAGCGTCAGACAGCTGGAGTATGCAAGCGTAATCGGGAGTTTGATGTATGCTACTACTGCCACAAGGCCTGACATAGCTTTCGCTGTGGGAATGCTGAGTCGTTTCACGAGCAACCCAGGTGGTGAACACTGGAAAGCTGTAAAACGGGTTATGAGATATCTCAAGAAGACTCAGACATATACACTGTACTAAGCGAAGATCCGCCGGTAGTGGAAGGCTTCAGTGATGCCAGCTGGTGCTCAAAGGTGGAGAGCGAGAGGTCCACAGGTGGATTCATTTTCACAATAGATGGAGCTGCTATATCGTGGAAGTCGAAGAAGCAGACTATGCTCTCGCGGTCATCCATGGAATCTGAGTTCTTTGCACTTGATATCGCAACCGAGGAAGCAGAATGGCTTCGGGAGCTCATGTATGATCTTTCAGTGGTTGGAGCGCAAATACCGGCGATACCGATATACTGCGACAACCAGACGACTGCGACGGTGGCATCAAATGACTTCTTCAATGGGAAGAAGAGGATTGTGCGGTTGAAGCACAGGGCAGTACACGATCTCATCAAGAGGGGTGTTATTGCAGTAATTGATGTTCGGAGTCAGGAGAACTTGGCGGATCCGTTCACTAAGAGCCTCAAGCGCCAGCTGGTCGATGATACAGCTTGTAAAATATGGTTGAAGGCATTCTGATATTGTATTATTGTATTCCTACCATAAAGTTTATGCTATTAGTTCAAAGAGAAATCTACTAGGCATCTAGCTTTTGGTTCAAGGGAGGACCACTAATCGGAAGAATATCAGGAACGGTGGATACATGTTCCATTGGGCATGGAGAGGTTACGGACCTACAACCACTGTTGTCTATTGTTGTTTTCTACGAAAAACGGATCCCGTGGGAAGGTTGGCTTAAATGCCTTAATGAGTTCTCAGGCAGAGTGAATGTCTGGTGTGCTTTACAGGAAGCACGATAGAACAGCACTACAAGGAGTAAAACTCCATGCTACTGTGGGGTGACTCCACCATGAGGTTCCCAGGCATGGGATATTGCCTCGACTTTGCTAGCCAAATCACAGCGGCGTAGCAGCGCAAATAGACAGTTAGCCTAATAATGTATGTTAAAATAAAGAGGGGTGTAGTCATCACTACAAAGAGGAGTTCCTCATGTTACAGTGGCACGACACCATGATGAGGTACCTGGTTAGGGATAAAGTCTCATCCTTGTAAGCCATGTCGTTGTGACGTAACACCGTAAGGAAGCCTAAGGCTTCATGCTGGATAGTTTGGCACAACAAAGAGACGGTTGCGTCATGCTACAGTAGTATGATACTACGATGAGGTTCCCGGTACGGGGTAAGGTCTCAGCTTTAAGCCATGTCGTAGTGGCGTAGCACCGCAAGGGAAGCACAAAGCGCTTTATGTCATGTCTCTTTAATAATGAACTCACCTATAGTGTATGGACAGAGATCTCAGGCTGTAATGCCTGCGGTTCGTATTGCGTATCTTGGTATACGTATACGTAATTTGACCCGTATTACATATCTTTCTGCTTAATTTATTCTAGCATTTCATTAGCTGGTTTATTCTTGGATTGGTTCGGCTGGCTTGGTTTACTTTGGTTCATCATGAACAAGGTGAACCCTCCTACCTACCACCACCCTTCTTATTTAATCCTTTCCCGCATTCTCTCTCTTCATTTATTTCTTCTTCTCCACCATTACTTCTTCAACCACCAAGAGTGAGAGAGAGAGAGCTTAGGCAAGTGCATCTTGCTTCATGGAGGAACACAAATTTTATTGTTCCATTCTCTTCTTCACAGCATTCTAAAACACTTTAGTACTTGGCATTTTTAATTTCTATGGCACAATTTGTGTAGATCTAAGTTTATAGTATTTTCAGATTTTTTAGATTTTGATCTAATTAACATTGTATTTCCAAGTTTTGATGGTTCCATGTTGTAGAAAATTTCGTTCTACCCCATTTTGACCTATGAAAGTCCAAATTTGGACTTACGGTGAAGGTTTTATGGAGCTTGGAAGCTAAGGGTTCCATGGCCATCCTTCAGGTTTTCTGAGAAGATGGGTCCCCATTCACCCAGCCGCATGAGATTTATTCACTCAGCCACATAGATGGGTACCCACTTACCCAGCCGCATGAGATTCATTTCACTCAGTCGCATAGATGGGTACCCACTTACCCAGCCGCATGAGACTCATTTCACTTAGCCGCATAGATGGGTACCCACTTACTCAGCCGCATAGATGGGTACCCACTTACCCAGCCGCATAAGATTCATTCACTCAGCCGCATGAGATTCATTCATCCAGCCGCATGAGATTCATTCACTCAGCCGCATAGATGGGTACCCACTTACTCAGTCGCATAGATGGGTCCCCACTTATCCAGCCGCATGAGATTCATTCACTCAGCCGCATAGATGGGTACCCACTTACTCAGCCACATAGATGGGTACCCACTTACTCAGCCACATAGATGAGTACCCATCTACTCAGCCGCATAGATGAGTACCCATCTACTGCCGCATGAGCCCCCAATTCACCCTTGGCCGCATAGTGTCTAATTGGGTTATTTTTTTTGTCCTATTTGGCTGATTTATGGCCAGAATTTCTTCCAACTCCCAACATGAAAGTTGTAGATCTTTTTCTTGGCTTCCAGAATATGTTATTAATTATTTATGCAACTTTTCTCATTTATAATGATGTAAGGATAGAATACGATAGTGTCCCGTCATGGCGCACTCTTGATAAGTAACCCTGACATGATACACCTCGATATGCTGTTGCGACAGCTAGCACGACATGACAAGTATGAAAGACCTGGACACCGTGGACGATTGTGTTTGTACAAATAAACTGGTACTGTCTTACATCATGTCTAGGATGGAGATCCCTGAGTACCACGGTCAGGGTACCTACTAAAATTGACTAAGGCTAATTAACTAGAATGATTCAGTAGTCATGAAAAGATTCCCAGCTACAGACAATCCCGTTATCTGGGCGTATTCAGTGGACTTGTAGCCTACCGACGAGTAGGGCACATTTTCAGCACACAGTCATGTGGTGCACCCTTCATAAACGGACATTCGACCCGGATAACCGGATGGTCTGCAGGGCTTGTGGCTGTTGGGATAATCTCATTGCATCTTGCTAGTAACTAGGCTGTGATAACCCTAGTTAGTTAAAAGTATCAAGTCGTACTCTTGATTGGCCGTGATTGATTGGATGGAGTTAATTCCAGCTTAGTCTTATCCTGATCCTGTGCAAGATTGTGACATGACATGATTATTGATGCTTGCCTTAACAATAACGATCGGGGTCCAGTTCTGTTCAGGCGAAGGGTTACAACCCCGGTCCTTGTTTGGTTTATGGGTTGTAACCTGGCTCCCGAAGCAGTTCTGTGTCCTCTCTTCGTTTATTGTCTTATTGCACCCCATGCCATGCTCGTCATGTTTTACCTTACTTCAACAAGCATGATTAATTATTTATACCGGCCTTAACAATAAAGATCGGGGGTCCAGTTCTGTTCAGGCGAAGGGTTACAACCTCGGTCCTTGTTTGGTTTAAGGGTTGTAACCTGGCTCCCGGAGCAGTTCTGTGTCCTCTCTTCGTTTATTGTCTTCACTGTACCAATAGTATTTGAGACGGTTTCTATTCAGGAGAAGGGTTACAACCCCGGTCCTTGTTTGGTTTAAAGGTTGTGACCTGGCTACTTGAATGGTTTCCTCGTACTCAGTTTACTGTTGTTATCTCTATTATTATCAGTTTTTATTTATTATCTTTAATATTCTATTATGATATGCTAGTTTTAGTTCCTAAGTGAAGCCTCCTTTGTGACACTTGCTCTTTGGGGTTTGACCCAGCTGGTTTTGTGTGGCCAGATATTGGAGCAGCACCAGAGGATCCACCTGTCTTCCAGCCAGATGGTGACCACCAGGCGTAACCCTGGCAACGAGTGGGTTTCTTTTTGTCCTCCCACTTTATTGTAAAATTATTCTTTTGAGGCGTTTAGCCGGCGAGCACGTGTTAGCTCATTGTACCTTATTTACTGTCTATCTACGGGCTGTAACATGATTGACGGATCCTAGGGTTGATCATGTATGACTAAACTCTTGCTAGTCCTGATATTTTGTAACGACTAGTTTCATGATCAGCTGAATATGTAATGTTTGGGACGCCTTACCATTGTATATTTGGTAATCTTACATCTTGTAACACTTATTTACTTGCTTGTGATTGAGACAATAGGCTTGTTCATGACCATAGGAGACTGTTGGCTTGTAGTTAAACCCTCATATATCTAGACAGCCGTGACCGTATAGCGAGGTAGGTTACACTTCAATATACATAGCTGGCTATGTACGCCCCCGCTCTCCAGTATTCTGGTTCTGGGGCGTTACATGGTTTAAGTGGTGGCCCATGCAGGTCTTGTAAATCAAGATATGTGAGGGTTTACCGAATAGATGTTTCAATCAGTACTCGCCCTTGATCTCTGCTCGTATCTTCTGGATCCCTGTAATCTTGACCTGATCACATGCTTGTATCGTTGATCTGTCCTGGTACTTCCTTATTGTTCCCTATGTCGTCTTCTTCAGCGGTATTGTTCCTAGACCTGTCGATCAGCAAGGCGGAGCACCTCCTGCGGACCAGCAGCAACCCGGAGATCAAGCCCAATATTCAGGAGTAGCCTTCAGAGTCATGCCTACCGGAGGAGAGCCACCAATTCAGCCCGTCCAGCCTGCAGAGCCTGATGATGGCACTTTGGTAGGTCTTATCAGGCCCCTATTCGCTTTCCAGGATTGTCGCGGAGATGCTTTGCACCAGGCGGTGGTAGATGCTTTGACCAGAGGAGGTCATCAGGGTAATAGCGCGGCCAACAGCTTCAGGCGCTTGAACCCTTCCTTCTTCGACGGCAGTGAAGATGCGATCGTCGCAGATGCTTGGCTTCAGGACACAGAGGTGATTCTAGAAGCATCTAGGACTCCAGAGAACGAGAAGGTGGCCGTGGTGCACCTGCAGTTACTAGATCTTGCCCGCAGCTGGTGGGCAGCGCAGGCCGATGGATTATTGGCCCCTATTTTATGGGCAGTATTCAGGGAGAGATTCCAGACCAAGTATTTTGATGCTGTAGCTCGGTATGACCTACAGACGAGGTTTACCAATCTGAAGAAGATGGGCAGAACGGTCGATGGATATGCGGCCGAGTTCTCTAGGCTTAGTCGGTTTGCTCCCACCTTGGTGGCGACCGAGTTCGATAGAGCCCAGCGGTTCCAGCAGGGCTCCATCTAGAGATTTTATTGGCAGTAGAGCAGTTTGAGCATCAGACTTTTGATGCAGTATTGAGAGCAGCTAGGAGGCATGAGTATACCTCCCAGAGGATCGTGGATAGGACCGGAGGTCGGAAGCGATCCCACGGTCAGATGAATCAGTCTTCGGCACCAGCCCGACAGCCAGGGCTTTGACTATTGGAGCTCCGAGGCGGCGGCCTCAGTGACATCAGTTCAGCATTCCACCCCGACGTACCCTCAGCAGCAGAAGCAGAATCAGTCTTCCGCAGTGGGATGTTCACACTGCGGGAAGCCAGGACATGTGGTATCAGTGTGTCACAGAGCACAGGGTTTATGCTTGGTTTGTGGTGCCCCGGACCACAGGGTTGGGAACTGCCCGAACAGGGGGAGTTCATCGGCCTTCTTTAGTCCTTCAGTTAGAGGACCAGCACCAGTCCAGCAGCAGCAGCAGCTGTAGTACCCGTTTCTAAGGCCATTACCGACGCAGGCCCAGGCATTCCAGCAGCAGAGACCGCAACAGTATGCCCAAGCCCAAGCCCTGATCCAGAGCAGGCAGAGGAATCTTCAGCATAGGGGACCCGCACCTAGAGGACATGGTCAAGTGCTGGCCTTGACCATGGAGAAGAAGGAATAGCACCAGGTGAGGTAGTGGCAGGTACTATTCTCGTCAACAACTTTCCAGCTTCAGTATTATTTGATTCTGGTGCCTCGCATTCATTTATGTCTGCACGATTCGCGACACGGGTAACTGGAGCCCGAGTCATTATCAGTAAGGCTCAATATACTTACTGGTAACGGACTTGTGGGAGTAGATAAGGTGTTTTCCTCATGTCGAATCGTAGTTAGCGGTAGAGAATTTCTCGCTAGATTGATAGAGTTTCCAATGGCCGATTATGATGTGGTCTTAGGGATGGATTGGTTGAGGGACCAGTATGCTAGGATAGACTGCCACATTGGCAGGGTTTTTTAGCATTCCAGGCGAGCTGGAGTTTTCCTTCTCCCGAGGCGAAGTTCAACCTTCTTCTCCAGTATTGCGGATGGCAGTAGCAGCAATGCAGTTACCCCGGATAGTTGACGAGTTTCCAGATGTTTTCTCAGAAGAGCTTCCAGGGATGCCTCCAGAGCGGGAGATCGAGTTCACTATCGACTTGATTCCCGAATCAGCTCCAGTGTCAGAGAGAGTCTACAGGATGGCGCCGTCAGAGCTAGAGATATTGTACAAGATGATTGAAGAACTCAGAACCAAGGGATTCATTCCTGCTAGTGGATCGCCTTGGGAGCCCCGATGCTTCTTATGAAAAAGAAGGATGGTACGTCCAGGTTATGTGTAGATTATCGTACCTTGAACTCAGTGACAATCAAGAACAGATACCCTCTTCCGAGGATAGATGATTTGTTTGATCAACTCCAAGGGGCAGCAGTATTTTCGAAGATCGACTTGCAATCAGGATACCATCAGATCAGAGTCAGAGAGCAGGACATCCCGAAGACCGCTTTCAGATCTAGGTATAGGCATTGGGTTCCTTGTGATGCCATTTGGAGCAACCAATGCGCCGGCTGTATTCATGGACCTCATGAATCGCATCTTCATGCCTCATTTGGATCAGTTCGTGATTGTGTTCCTAGACGACATCCTGGTCTACAGCAAGAGTGAAGCGGAGCATGACCAGCATCTCCGAGTTGTCCCAGATTCTCAGAGAGCACAAGTTGTATGCCAAGTTTAGTAAATACGCGTTCTGGCTCGATCGCATTTCGTACTTGGGTCATATCATCACCCGAGAAGGAGTGGAGGTAGATCCCCAGAAGATCGTGGCTATTGAGTCATGGCCAGTGCCCAGTACAGTCGTAGAAGTTCGCAGTTTTCTTGGATTGGCCAGCTACTACCGACGATTTGTTTCGGACTTTGCTCGGATTTCAGCGCCATTGACCCAGTTGACCCGCAAGGATGTGCAGTTTGCTTGGACAGCAGAATGTCAAGATTCTTTTGAGAAGTTGAAGCGAGACTTGATGACGGCACCCATTCTCACACTTCCAGATGGGACCGGAGGATTTTCAGTGTATTATGATACTTCAGGCCGAGGTTTAGGATGTGTTTGATGCAACATGGGAAGGTAATAGCTTATGCGTCACGACAACTTCGTGATCATGAGAGGAATTATCCAACCCATGACTTGGAGCTGGCAGCCGTGGTGTTTGCGCTAAAGCTTTGGAGACACTACTTGTAAGGAGATAGGGTGGAGATTTTTACCGATCACAAGAGCCTGGAAGTATATTTTCACCCAGAAGGACCTTAATATGCGTCAGAGAAGGTGGCTAGAGCTACTTGTGGATTATGATGTCAACCTGCCGTATCATCCTGGAAAGGCCAACGTTGTTGTAGATGCATTGAGCAGGAGAGTCGAAGTTTATTTCCAAACAACGCAACCAGAGCTGTTAGCTGATCTTCAGAAGATGGGTATAAAAGTTGTCCTCCTACCAGTGTGGCGATGGCCAGCATGCAAGTTCAGTCCACTATCGTCGAGAGGATCCGGATGGCGCAGTCAGCAGATTCCAAGCTTCAGTGACTCAGAGCAGAGTGTGAGGCAGGACGAAGACCAGAGTTATGTATCCATGAAGACGGTACCCTTCGACATGGAAAGCGTCTTTGTGTACCCAGTGGAGATATCAGACAAGAGATCATGGCAGAGGCCCACAGTTCGCAGTATTCCATTCATCCCGACGGTACTAAGATGTACCGTGATATTCGCCAGCACTTTTGGTAGAATGGCATGAAGAGGGAGATTGCCCGGTTTGTCTCGTTGTGTAGTCTGCCAACAAGTTAAGGCTGAACATCAGAGACCCGCTGGACTACTTCGACCATTGCCAATTCCAGAGTGGAAATGGGTGCATATAACCATGGATTTTATGACTGGATTGCCTAGATCCCCGGCTGGCAGAGACGCTATTTGGGTTGTCATAGACAGGCTCATGAAGGTGGCTCACTTTCTTCCGTTCAGAGTCGGTCAGTCGACGGCTCAGCTAGCGGAGATGTATCTCCGACAGATTGTCAGATTGCACGGTGTACCAGTCAGTATCACCTCGGACAGTGATTCCAGATTTACGTCGCACTTTTGGCACAGCTTACAAGAGAGTTTGGGGACTCGCCTCCAGTTCAGCTCAGCATATCACCCACAGACAGATGGCCAGTCGAAACGCATGATCCAGACTCTTGAAGATATGTTGCGGTCAAGTACACTCGCCTTCGGTGGTTCGTAGGAAGATCACCTGTACCTGGTAGAGTTTTCGTACAACAACAGTTTCCAAGCTAGAATCCATATGGCATCGTTCGCGACACTGTATGGTAGGAAGGAGAGATCCCCGCTAGCATGGAACGATGTCGGAGAGAGACAGATGTTCGGTCTAGAAATGATTGCTCAGACAGTTGAGGTGGTCAGAAGAGTCCGAGATCATCTTCGAGTTGCACAAGATCGCCAGCATCATTGGACCGATTCTCATCGGCGATCCCTTGAATTTTCTGTCGGTGACCATGTATTCCTTAGGATCTCGCCTACCCGTGGCGTCATTCGTTTCGACGTACGGGAAAAGCTTAGTCCTAGGTATATAGGACCGTTCGATATTCTAGAGCGAGTAGGAGATGTATCCTATCGTCTCGCTCTTCCACCATCGCTACGTGAGGTGCATGACGTATTCCATGTATCCCAACTACGATGGTATATTCCAGACCCGAGCCACATCCTGGATCATTCGGAATTGGTTGTTGGTACCAACCTTTCGTATGAGGAGAGGCCCGTGTCTATATTGGACCGAAGAGAGAAGACACTCAAGAACAAGACTATAAAGTTAGTCCGAGTTGCTTAGGGTCATCATTCTTTGGGTGAGTCAACGTGGGAGTGTGAGGATGATATCCGATCGCGATATCCCGACCTGTTTGACTTGTGAGGTATAATGTCTTTCTTATGCCTCATGTCTTCGATTCCTTGCTTGCATGATTAATTGGTTGATTGATTGATTGCCTAGTATAGCTTGCCTGTGATAGTATAGCTTGTTCTTGTCCCTCTAGCCTCTTAATTATATTCTGAGGACGGAATTCTTTTAAAGTGGGTAGAGTTGTAACGCCTGTGGTCCGTATTGCGTATCTTGGTATACGTATACGTAATTTGACCCGTATTGCATGTCTCCCTGCTTAATTTATTCTAGCATTTCATTAGCTGGTTTATTCTTGGGTTGGTTCGGCTGGCTTGGTTTACTTTGGTTCATCATGAGCTAAGGTGAACCCTCCTACCTACCACCACCCTTCTTATTTAGTCCTTTCCCTCATTCTCTCTCTTCATTTACTTCTTCTTTTCCACCTACTTTTTCAACCACTAGGAGAGTGAGAGAGAGAGCTTAGGCAAGTGCATTGTTTTATGGAGGAACGCAAATTTTATTGTTCCATTATCTTCTTCACAGCATTCTAAAATACTTTAGTACTTGGCATTTTTAATTTCTATGGCTCAATTTGTGTAGATCTAAGTTTATAGTATTTTCGGATTTTTTGGGTTTTGATCTACTTAACATTGTTATTTCCAAGTTTTGATGGTTCTATATTGTAGAAAATTTCGTTCTACCCTATTTTGACCTATGGAAGTCCAAATTTGGACTTACGGTGAAGGTTTTATGGAGCTTGGAAGCTAAGGGTTCCATGGCCATCCTTCTCAGGTTTTCTGAGAATATGGGTCCCCATTCACCCAGCCGCATGAGATTTATTCACTCAGCCGCATAGATGGGTACCCACTTACCCAGCCACATGAGATTCATTTCACTCAGCCGCATAGATGGGTACCACTTACCCAGCCACATGAGATTCATTTCACTCAGCCGCATAGATGGGTACCCACTTACTCAGCCGCATAGATAGGTACCCACTTACCCAGCCGCATGAGATTCATTCATCCAGCCGCATGAGATTCATTCTCTCAGCCGCATAGATGGGTACCCACTTACTCAGCCGCATAGATGGGTCCCCACTTACCCAGCCGCATGAGATTCATTCACTCAGCCGCATAGATGAGTACCCACTTACTCAGCCGCATAGATGGGTACCCACTTACTCAGCCATAGATGAGTACCCATCTACTCAGCGTATAGATGAGTACCCATCTACTGCCGCATGAGCCTCCAATTCACCCTTGGCCGCATAGTGTCTAATTGGGTTATTTTCTTGTCCTATTTTGCTGATTTATGGCCAGAATTTCTTCCAACTCCCAATATTAAAGTTGTAGATCTTTTCCTTGGCTTCCAGAATATGTTATTAACTATTTATGCAACTTTTCTCATTTATAATGATGTAAGGATAGAACACGATAGTGGTCCGTCATGGCGCACTCTTGATAAGTAACCCTGACATGATACACCTCGGTATGCTGTTGCGACAGCTAGCACGACATGACAAGTATGAAAGACCTGGACACCATGGACGATTGTGTTTGTACAAATAAACTGGTACTGTCTTGCATCATGTCTAGGATGGGGATCCCTGAGTACCACGGTCAGGGGTACCTACTGAAATTGACTAAGGCTAATTAACTAGAATGATTCAGTAGTCATGAAGAGATTTCCAGCTACAGGCAATCCCGTTATCTGGGCGCATTCAGTGGACTTGTAGCCTACCGAGAGTAGGGCACATTTCCAGCACACAGTCATGTGGTGCACCCTTCATAAACGGATATTCGACCCGAATAACCGGATGGTCTGCAGGACTTGTGGCTGTTGGGATAATCTCATTACATCTTGCTAGTAACTAGGATGTGATAACCCTAGTTAGTTAAAAGTATCAAGCCGTACTCTTGATTGGCCGTGATTGATTGGATGGAGTTAATTCCAGCTTAGTCTTATCCTGATCCTGTGCAAGATTATGACATGACATGATTATTGATGCTTGCCTTAACAATAACGATCGGGGGTCCAGTTCTGTTCAGGCGAAGGGTTATAACCCCGATCCTTGTTTGGTTTAAGGGTTGTAATCTGGCTCCCGGAACAGTTATGTGTTCTCTCTTCGCTTATTGTCTTATTGTACCATATGCCATGCTCGTTATGTTTTACCTTACTACAACAAGCATGATTAATTTTTATACCGGCCTTAACAATAAAGATCAGGGGTCCAGTTCTGTTCACGAAGGGTTACAACCTCGGTCCTTGTTTGGTTTAAGGGTTGTAACCTGGCTCCCGGAGAAGTTCTGTGTCCTCTCTTCGTTTATTGTCTTCACTGTACCAATAGTATTTGAGACGGGTTTCTATTCAGGTGAAGGGTTACAACCCCGATCCTTTTTGGTTTAAGGGTTGTGACCTGGCTACTTGAATGGTTTCCTCGTACTCAGTTTACTGTTGTTATCTCTATTATTATCAGTTGTTTATTTATTATCTTTAATATTCTATTGTGATATGCTGGTTTTAGTTCCTAAGTGAAGCCTCCTTTGTGGCACTTGTTCTTTCTGGGGTTTAACCCAGCTGGTTTTATGTGGCCAGATATCGGAACAGCACCAGAGGATCCACCTGTCTTCCAGCCAGATGGTGACCAACCGGCATAACCCTGGCAACGAGTGGGTTTCTTTTTGTCCTCCCACTTTATTGTAAAATTATTCTTTTGAGGCGTTTCGCCGGCGAGCACGTGTTAGCTCGTATTGTACCTTATTTACTGTCTGCCTACGGGCTGTAACATGATTGACGGATCCTAGGGTTGATCATGTATGACTAAACTCTTGCTAGTCCTGACATTTTGTAACGACTAGCTTCATGATCAGCTGAATATGTAATGTTTGGGATGCCTTACCATTGTATATTTGGTGATCTTACATCTTGTAACACTAACTTACTTGCTTGTGATTGAGACAATAGGCTTGTTCATGACCATAGGGGACTGTTGGCTTGTAGTTAAACCCTCATATATCTAGACAGCCGTGACCGTATAGCGAGGTGGATTGTACTTCAATATACGTAGCTGGCTATGTACGCCCCCGCTCTCCAGTATTCTGGTTCTGGGGCGTTACACAGGCCGTCTCTTGAGGGTAAACTAGTAGACGCCCAAAATTATACACTGAAACCAGGCTGACACATGACCTTTAATGTGTAAGACAGAAGCACATGTAACTACATTATGTGAGTGGGAAGAATTTCAGCTATGATGCAGAATTCAAGGCTTAGTCCATTATTGTATTAGTCTGTTGTTGACCCGTGCGGGAAGATTGAAGTCATAAGCGACATCTCTCCTAATGCATGATGGACAGTTACTGTGGAAAATACTTATACCCATATATAGAGATATGTGGGGGATTGTTGGATTTTGGCCTTTATATATTGGAACTTTAGTCTCATATCGGCTAGGCCAAAAGAGTTGTATCTCTATATATTAGCTATGCTCTTTTAGAGATGCACATGTGGTGTGGAGGTGCACATGGGTATGCCATATGGGATTTTTTTCTAATAGAAAAAAGTCTAAATAAACAATTGAAAGCATTCATGCTTTTTGCTCTTGGAAAATTTATTTCTATTGGAGCTAAGTTCCGCAGGGGCTTAGTGACTCAGACTCGGACACGGACTCGGGCTCATGGACTCATTAGGCGTAATGTGGCATTTTGTTGGCGTACTTTGCATTTAGCACGTTAGTATCGTCGCTAGGCGCATAGTGCGCTTAAGTTGCGCTCGTTGCGCGAGCAACTTGTGCGGCCAGATGCGCTGCCAGGTTGCGCGGCCAATTGCGCAGGCCAGGTGTGCTGCGAGGTTGCACGGCCAGGTGCGCTGCCAGGTTGCGCGGCCAGGTGCGCTGTCCAGGTTGCGCGGTCCAGTGGCACAACCAGTTGCGCTCTCAGTTGCGCGGGTGGCGCAGTGTGCGCAGGTCGTACAGGTGGCGCAAGTGGCTCAGTGCGCATCGTCGCTAGGCGCATAGTGCGCTTAAGTTGTGCTTGTTGCGAGAGCCACTTACGCGGCCAGACGCGCTGCCAGGTTGCGCGGCCAGTTGCGCAGGCCAGGTGCGTTGCCAGGTTGCACGGTCAGGTGCGTTGCCAGGTTGCGCGGCCAGGTGCGCGGCCCAGGTTGCGCGACCTAGTGGCGTAACCAGTTGCGTGCACAGGTGCGCGCTCAGTTGTGCGGGTGGCACAGGGTGCGCAGGGCGTGCAGGTGGCCCAAGTGGCTCAGTGCGCGTTCAGCGCATGGTGTACAAGAGGCGCGGGGGGCGCGAGGTGCGCAACTTGCTTCAGATCGTGCCTGTGCATGATCTGGGCGGTTACTGCACGTTCGGAGTAGTTTTTACCACGTCCTGAATGTTGTGCTAACCGGACAGTTGCTACTCGGGCCTATAAAAGGTCTCTTCTCTCTCACAGGAAAAGATATAGTTTACACAGAAAGTTAAAACAGTTTACAAGTGTTTCTTAACATAAGTAAACAGAAGCTGTGAGAGAGAAGAGAAGCTTTGTACCAGCATTGCTTTTGCATGGGAGTCCGTGTACGATCCGAGAAGTCAGAAGAGCAAGAGTGTTCCAAAGTTCTCCGACGAACTTGCTGGTTCCTGAAAGCTATTGTGGGACGAATATAGCTTTGAGCAACGGTGATCATTCAACCCAGCAGGATATTCATCCATCAATCGCCTGTCATCTTCTTCGCTGCTGTTGATTACGAAATATTTTTAGATTCTCGTAATATCATATGCTGCTGTAACGAGATCTTCTTAGATTTTCGTTAAACTTGTACAACTTTCCTAAAAGTGTTACGTTGGAACATTATTTTTACAATTGTTTAATCTTCTCAGTTTTCCATCAAAAAATTGTGCCGCGACAATAACATAAATATTCACTTTCTTTTTCAAAAAAGTTTGGCATTTCTAAACATCGAAGGAAACAAAAGCCAACGAGTTGATTACCTTCCCTTTCCTCTATGCGAACCAAACCAGGCATAAGAACTCCTTAATTAAGGAAAGCTGAAGCAAGCTGAAATCTTTCATCAATGTCCTTTATAATATATAATTTTCCTTTCTTAGTTTTTGAAAGCTACATCATCTCGACCTCCTCCTATTATGAAAAAGTAAAATTAACTCAATCGCAAGAGCATAGAAGTAGTATGGGAATCGTGATTTACAACACTCTTTTTTATGCACATTTTAATTATTATCTCATTAAAAATTCTAAAAAATATTCATATTTGAAATATATATATAATATATATATTATATATATATATATATATATATATATATATATATATATATATATTATATATATATATATAGATATAATATATATATATATAATAAGCTTCCTGTACGGGATTAACTTACGGGACAAAGCTACGGGAGCACTAAACATACACGTTTATCTTCCAAATTTCTAATCTTTAAAAAATTTAAATCTCCCCCCTTTTAAAGCAAATCAATCTTTGTTTTGAATAAACAAATTCTATCCATCAGTTTAATTTTTAATAGAGATGATATTTTCTAAACAGAGAGATAATTTTCTTCTTAAATTTTAAAAATAGATAGATTTGTTTTAAAAAAAAATATCTTTCGAAACAAATCTATTTTAAACTATTAGTTTTAATTTTAATGTTAATATTAATATTAACATTCGTATTAATATTTAATGTTAATTTTAGTGTTAATGTTAATTTTAATAATTATTGTTAATTTAAATGTTAATTTTAGTGTTAATTTTAATTTCAGTTTTAACATTAATATTAAAAATTAAAATAGTACTAAAATTAACATTAAACTTAACATTAAAATTAATATTAACATTAACATTAATAATAACATTAACATTAACAAACATTAACATTAATTTTAATTAATATTATATAAAATAAATTTTAATGTTAACATAATATTAACATTAATATTATGATTAAAATTAATATTAACATTAAAATTAATATTTTTAAATATATTTGTTTTTAAAGATAAATTTAAAGATATGTTATTTAGATTTGCTTTGAAAGATAGATTATAGGTTTGATTTTTATGTAAAGATTTAGATGTACATAATTTATATTTAAATAGATTTGTTTTGAAAGATGCATTATTTGTTATATTTATTTTTTAGGAAATATTTAGATTTTTTTTAAGAAAGAGGGAGGCACGTATGTTTTTTCTTTTCTCTCCGTAAAGAATTTGTTACTTTTAAATCATCCCGTAACTTTGTCCCGTAAGTTATTCCCATATAGGAAGGGGACTGTATATATATTATATATATATTAAAGAAAATAGTATATATAGTCTTCAAAAATATGATTTTACGCGAATCTAAGTGGATGCGAGTTACGCTGTCTCGTTAAGAATATTTCAAAAAATCAGTAGAAAAATCTTATCGATGTGAAAGAGCACAATGCTCAAAAACTTTCTTCGGATGTCTCAATTAGCATATTTATGATGCTACATCTACATGATGCCCCCGCCCCCTCCCTAAAAAAAAGGAAAACTCTACATAGCCCGAAAAAGAAATCGAAAAAACAAACTGCAGTGCCACGTGGCAGCTGCGGATTGGCCCAAAAGCAAAAAAAACCAGCCCCCTGCTGACGTAGACCAGAAAAAATTCAACCAACCGAAGCCCGACACGTGGCCGCGGTTTCAGCTGCGGTCGAAACCGCGGCCTGTGTAGAAGGATTGAAAAAAAACTTAAAAATATTATATTTATTTCTTACATCAACTTAAAGAAAAAGTCAAAACCCCAATTAATACATTTGATCATTACATCCCACCCAATATTTTATCAGCATACACATTTATGTGCATGCATGTTGGAGGCTTCTTATGCCAATCCGGTGTACTAACTTCTGAAATATCGAGTTTATGAGGAATTATTGGAGATCTCTCCAAGTAGGAGCGAATCTAGAAACTAAAACTGGGGTAGGATGCAATGAATTAGGGTGGACTAATACAAATAAAATAATTCAAAAATTCAAAAACATAAAGAAAAAAGAGTGAAAAAAATTCTTAGGTTGGGGTCCTACCCACCCCACTTTATGGCTGGATCCGCCCTTGTCTCCAAGGTCGATCTATGAATACTTGACATGCTTTATATAGGCTACATTATCATTATAAAAGGCTTGTATGATAAATTCTGACTTCCGGAAGTTCAAAACCCCCCTCCTAATATGTTGAATTAATGACCTTAGTCATATGCATTCTTTGCTTGCTTCATAAAGTGCCAAGATCTTTGAATAATTAGTCGATGTTGTTGTTATGGTTTATTTGACTAATATCCATTAAATAAATGCACCACTGTTAAGAAAAACATGTCTTTTTTATGATATTCCTTTATGGGAATCAGATAAATAACATGCGTCTGCATATCCAATAAGGTCAACACATTTATATGAATAATATAAACCAAGATCGATGGTTTCTTTTATGTAAGTAAGAATGTGATTTATGTCATTCCAGTGCCTACGTGTAGGTGCATAATTATGTCTAGCCACCAGGTTCAAAGAAAGATGTCAGGTCTAGTCCATTGTGCTAAATAAAGAAGTGCATATATTGCACTTAAATAGGGCACTTGAGGACCTAAACCATCTTCATTTTTTTCTTTGACCAAAATGGATCATGGCCAATTTTCAATGACATGACCAGTATAGGTGTACTGAACAGATGTCAACTACTCATATTAACTTTGTTTAGGAGATTTTTTTAACATATTTGCTTGATGGAGTAAAATTTTATTTTTTTATAATACTCGGCCTGCAGGCGAGACAAAATTTTGTTTCACCTAAATACTTGATCTGGAATTCTTTCTTAAGATAACTAACGGTCATCATTGTTTGCCATTAAAATCTTTTGATGTAATTTCAATACAAATAGAACAGTGTTACAATGTAGGACTTAGATGTAGTCATAGGAGTACACTTTTGTTTATCTGGGTCCCTTGTGCCGATGGAGCGAGTGGTAATGCGTTGACCCGTTGACGATCTGACGACGGTTCTCGATTCTCTGAAGGTCTGAGTTGCTCTGGATGCCGGAGCTTGCGGAGAGGAAGAAGTTGAGTGTCTGTATCTTCCTCTCTGTGTGTATTCGTAGGTCTGTCTCTGTATATGTCTGTCCGTGTTCGTGGATGTGGAAGAAGGAAATGGTCCCTCTATTTATAGCTTGTAGGCTGGCTGCTCATGCGCGCATAAGTAGGATGCGCCGGTTTGTGGGGATGCCACGTGGTGATTGCTGATGGAGGCGCACGGACGATGCGCTCTGAGGAGTTGAACCCTTCATGTTGCCTTTGTGGGCTGCGGCCGAGCTGACACGTAGCAATGGAGAGGATCTTTCAGTTGCTGAGATCTTGGGTGATTAGTACCCCTTCATAGGCTGAATCGAGTCAAAGGACACGTGTCGTAGGTCTATGGCTCAAAGATCTCGGATTTGGTGGAGAGTGATCAGATAGGATGCGCCTGTGAATGGGCGCATGAGGAGACTTTGGCTTGTAACCTTTAGGAGTCACGAACCAGTCTGGGCGCACGGCTTTTGAGGTGCATACGAGGCTTCAGTAGTGACTTGACTTCTGTCTTTAGGGATCAGAGAAAAGTCTGAGGTGCATGGCTTTTGAGGCACATGCAGAGATTTGGGCGCATGGCTGCGGAGGCGCATGCGAATGGTTGGGCGGCCACGTGGCTTGTAACCGTCGGAGGAAAGTAATGATGATGCTGACGTCGGCGACGTTTCGTCTTCTGAAAAAGCTGTCAACTGTTCAGTCCTCGGGGGACGTGCTGCCAACTCTGTCAGACTTCAGCATTTAATATTCTTGACAGGTGATGGGCCTTTAAGTGGGCGCATCGATCTGCGTTCCACTAGGCTCTTGGGAACGCATGGGGGCGCATCCTCATAAGGTGCTTGGTGCTGATGGGCGCATCTGTATGATGCACGATCTGACCGGCGCATCCGCTTTGCATGACACGTCTTCATTGGTCCGTCTGTTGAGTTTTTCGAGTGCATTAAATAGCCGTTTCTTGGCCGAATTTGAAGCGTCAGGTTCATCACCTATTAAATACAAATTTATTGCACGGATTCGGAGAGCCAGCCACTTGGCGCATGGGTTTGATTTGCCCGGTCTATAAATAGTGGCATGGAGAGGGTTTGCTTCTCGTTCTCTCATGTCCTTCCGAAATAACTTGTTTGCTCAAGGACATTCTGCTGACGAGATGCCCCCGAGGGTGAAGATGCGACGCATTGTCTTCATTGATGCACTTGAAGGTGACTGTTACATCCAAAAGTCGGAGTTAAGGGCTTCTGAGGCAGGCAAAGGTGCTTGTTGCATCCAAAGATCGGGATGCTCAAGCCTCGTCTCCGTTATGCTGGAAGAGCCGCAGATCGAAATTGCGTTGCTCCGATCATCTTCTTGGGCTTTGGGAGAGCTCCTCCTCCTGCTAGAGTGGGTGTTGCCCATTCTGGTTGTGATGAAAGCCTCCTTTTGTCGCGGGTCGATTGCGGTGCTCTCCTCTTCCTTGGGCTTTGGAGAGCTCTTCCTCCAGCTAGGGGGTTGATTGTCCACCCTCGTTCTGCTCAATAAATGCTTCATTAGTTGAAGCATTTGATGGCGCATATAATTGAGACTTCATAATGTGCCTGACTGAAAGGGCGGCACAAAACTGAGCTGCTAAAGGGATGCACATAACTGAGCTGCTTGAAGAGATGCGCCTGACTGAGACGCTGAAGTGATGCGCCAAACTGAGACACCAAAGTGATGCGGCAAACTGAGACACCGAAGAGATGCGCCTGTTTGAGAGCGCATGGTGGTTGCTGCGCATGGCTGTAGATTTAGGGTCTTTTCTTTTTGTAGAAGTTCTCCTTTGTACAGCCTTTTTTAGACATGTAATAGACTTTTAGATGAAATAAAATCTTCTTTTAATGTCTAAGCTTTTGTCGTTTGCTGTGCCAAGTACTTCATCTGAGCTTCCTGGCGCATGTAGTGTTAGGCGCATAGGATTTCTGGTTCTGAAATTCCATGCTTCTACAAGACCTCCTTCAAAGTTTTCAAAACTTTTTGTCAAGTTTTGAAATACTTTGAACAAGAAGCATGGATAGTAGAGCTGTTTTGGTGTGACAATCCTATCAGATGTAATATATAGATTTGGGTACTTCTACTGGGGAATAAAGAATAAAGAGTTTTGTGGTGTGTTCATTATTGATGTTTAGGTATGACAATCCTTTACTTTTAAATAAAGAATAAAGAGTTTTGTGGTGTGTTCATTATTGCTGTCATGAACTGGATGATTTGTGTGGACCTATTAACTTTTTGCGTACCTTGGTTTTTAGGTACAGATAATAAGTTTGGGAGAACCGACATGTTTGCTCAGATGTAATGGACGTGGCAAATATAGGGTTCAAATGATGGAATTTTCCTACTCAGAGGTGTTTATGGACGTGGTAGGAGTGGCTCAGGAGGGATACGTGGAACTACTCAGAGGTAATATGGACGTGGAAGTTCTGCGATCAATATACGACAACACACGGTTTATCTGTACTGGATATTTATTCAGAGGTAATGTGGACATGGTAAACATGATGGGTAGCGTAGTCTTACGGAGCGTAAGATTTCGCTTTGTAGGGCATAGAAAAAAACTCAGAGGTAATGTGGACGTGGTTGTCCTTCTACTGGAGGATAGAATGCCACGGAACAGCTGGGTTCCGGGAGCGTAAGATTTTGTGGAAGGGAATTGTACGTGAGCCCCGATGATTGGGTCTACAACCTTCCTTGTTGGGTGAAGATAGAAGTACATGTCTGAAGGATGTCAAGAGTAGTACTTCTTTAGGAACTTTTCGTTGATGGGCATCATGAACAAGTCCCCATTGGGTTTGGCGAGGCGGTAAGCACCGTTTGAGTATACCGTCTCTATGATGAAAGGCCCCTCCCACTTGGGCTCGAACTTTCCTGGTGTCTTATGAGTCAACACCATCGGCCTCCTGACTGCCAGAACCAGGTCGCCTACTTGGAAAGTCCTCTGCTTGACCTTCATGTTGAAAGCCTGTGATATACGGGCTTGATAGAGTTCGATGCGCTGTTGAGCTAGGAGACGTTTTTCGTCGAGTGCCTCCAATTCTCGCAGACGGCGACGTTGATTGTCTTCCTCTGTTAGTTGATTTGTGATCGCTACACGGCGTGAGGGTATCTGGATCTCGAGAGGCAGTACCGCTTCGCTCTCGTAGACCAGGAAGAATGGTGTGTTGCCCGTCGGGGTTCGTACCGTTGTACGGTAGACCCAAAGGCATTCGCCGAGCTTTTCATCCCAGTCGCATTTGTTGGATGATACGACATTTTTGGGTAGCCTGATGATAGTCTTGTTGAATGCCTCGGCCAATCCGTTCGCTGCCGGATTGTATGCAGTTGATGCCACATTTTGAATGCGATTCTTGTCACAAAATCTGCTAAAAATATGGCCGATGAACTGAGGACCGTTATCGTGGATAATCCTCCGAGGTACCCCGAAATGGTAGATGACATGGTGCTTGATGAAGGTGACCACCCTGGAGCTCTTCACTTCCGTCAGTGGCACTGCTTCTATCCATTTGGAGAAGTAGTCGGTGATGGCTTGGATGAAGCGGTGTCCCCTTGATGAAGGAGGGGTGATCGGTCCTACAATGTCCATGGCCCCAGGCTTCAAAGGGCTAGGAGACGACCGTAGGATGTAGTGGTTCTGACGGTGTATGGATGAAGTCAGCGTGAAGCTGGCACACATGGCACTTTTTAGCATAGTCGACAGCGTCGGCTGCCTTGGTTGGCCAGTAGTAGCCCATGCATCGCAGTCGATCATGTAACTTAGGGCCAGGTTGATGGGCCTCGCAGGTTCCGTCGTGAGCTTTTCGAAGGGCTTCGGCTGCTTCTTCGTTGGATAAACATCGAAGGAGAAGTCCATCGTACAGCTTTTTAGCAGCTGCATCGTAATAGAATCAAAGGGAACGCCTCCTGACCGAGACGGCTTCTTTCGGGTCCTCTGGAAGAATTTCGTAGACAGCGAAGTCGATGAACGGAAACCTCCAGTCTCGGACATTAACACTAGCACTTGTTGACATGGTATAGGCCATTTGTGAGCATAGGTTGTTTTTAGGACAGACCAAGTCTCGACCAACTATCGTGACGTAGTGTTGAGTCCCGAAGGGTGCTTCCAATGAGGCTGCGAGGCCAGCCAGAGCGTCAGCCTCCAGATTTTATAAACGAAGTACATGTTCGATGAAGAACTTGGTGAAGATTGAAATGATGTACAATATAACCTCATGGTAAGGAATCAGATCTTCATGGCGAAATTCGTATTGTCCTTTGATCTGGTTAATGACGAGTTTTGAGTCGCCGTAGGCTTCCAGATGATTCACCCCCAGCTGTTGCACCAGCTGGAGTCCCATGATGAGCGCGTTGTACTCGGCAACATTGTTGGAGTACGACTTCGAAAGGGAGTAGGCACGCTGGATGACCAGTTGATCGGAGGAGACTAAGACTACCCCCACTCCTGCGATGATTTGGCCTTTGGGGCCTGTTCTTGAAGCGCCATCGAAAAACACCCGCCAGACAGAGTTTTCTTCGGTGACGTTTGATTCTTGGACTTCATCCGAGATGTCTTCATAGAGTCTGGGGGACTCCGGGATAGGGTGTGCGACTAAAAAGTCGGCTAGAGCTTGACCCTTGACGGCTTTTTGTGGAACGAATTCCATGTTGTACGGCATCAACAGGATTGCCCATGTAGCTAGTTGGGAGTTCAAAGATCCCGGTATCGTCATGAGAACCCTGAGTGGATTGACTCGAGAGATGACATAAATTGTCTGGCCTGAAACATAATGGCGAGTCTTCTAGATGGTGAATACCAAAGCCAAATACTCCTTTTCAATTGGGTTGAACCGGTGTTCGGCCCCGATCATTGTTCTACTAAGGTAGTAGATAGCTTGTTCGTAGCCCGCATCATTGTTCTGAGCCAAGAAAGCGTCGAAGAAATGATCCATGGCACGGACGTAGATAAAAAATAGTTTGCCTGTGACGGGTGCCACCAGGACTGGCGGGCTCGTCAGGTAAACTTTGATATCGTCGAAAGCTTTCTGGCATTCTTCTGTCCAGACGTAGGAGACTTCCTTCTTCATGAGCTGGGTGAAGGATTGGCAGTTTCCGGAAAGGTTTGCTATAAACCTTCGGATGTATGCCAGACGCCCTTGCAGGCCTCGAAGTTCTCAGAAATTCTTCAGAGGGTCCATGTCAAGGATGGCTTTGGTTTTCTCGGGATTGACATGAATGCCTTTCACCGTGATAATGAAGTCCAAGAACTTTTCGCTGGAAACCCCAAGGAAGGATTTAGCGGGTTCATCTTGAGTTGATGCGCTCGCATAAGATCGAAGACTGTCTTTAGGTCTTGTAGGTGATAACCTTTGAGACGACTCTTAACTACGATGTCATCAACATAACATTCAACCGTCTTACGAAGATATTGACGGAAGATGGTACTCATAGCTCGTTGGTATGTAGCACCAGCGTTCTTCAAGCCAAAGGGCATCACTGTGTAGCAGAAAATGCCTTTCGGTGTCCTGAATGACGTTTGTTTTGCGTCATCGGGGAACATCTTGATCTGGTTGTAGCCCGAGTATCCGTCCATGAAAGACATACGTTTGAAGTCACATGTATTGTCAATCATCACGTCAGTGATTGGAAGCGGGAATTCGTTCTTCGGACAAGCAGTATTGAGATCCCTGAAGTCGATGCAGACTGGTATTTTCCTATTCTTTTTGGTGACAGGGACGACGTTGGCCACCCAATCCGGATGTTGCTCTTCACGGATGAACCCGCTGCTCAGGAGTTTATCCACCTCCTGATCGATAGCGTTCATGATGTCAGGACAAAAGCGTCGTTGTTGTTGCTTTACAGGCTTAGCATCAGGCAAGATGTTAAGTCTATGCATTACGATCTGGGGATCAAGTCCCGACATATCTTCGTAGCTCCAGGTGAAGACGTCGATATATTCCTTGTCCAATTGGACCAAAGACTCCCGGTCGTCTCCCTTCAGACTTTTGCTGATGGATTTGGAAGGAGATCCATCCCCAAGGTCAACTTGTTCGACCTTGTCTTCGGTAGAGTGTTCGCGTAATTCAAAACGTGACTCCCACTGTGCTCCTAGGCGTTGAGCCCAGGGTTATTCCTTAAAGAATTCTGGCGTTTGGTTATCGCCTTCATCCTCTTAAGATTGTGCAGATGCCATGTTGACTGATAGAACCTTCCTGAGGACTGAGCCGATACTGGTATCGGAATCCCAAGTTGATGCCTCGGATGAGTGAGAGTGTTCCACTTCTTCTGCATCAAAACTCTCTGGAGTTGCCGGCGACATGACATAGCCCACCCCCCGTCGAGTACGATGATAGTAGTCCTGCGACTTTCCTTTAGGTGTTGGGAGCCAAAGGGGAAGACGCCGGCCTTTGCCGTAGTTCAGGCCATTGTTACTTTTCAGGTCGTAACCCATCTTTTGAATGAGGTACTTTGCCTTGTCCGTGTACCGATAGACTTGTATTCTGCCAGTATCTGGTTCTGGCTCGAGTGGCGGGAGGTCTTGATGACGCTCGACTTTGCCGAAGACGATGGGTTCTTCATCCCGATTCTGTGGTGGGACTATAAAACAGACTCCTTGCGACGGGAGTACTCGATTTACATGATTGACGGTCGTTATTTGTGTTTGTAACGACCGTAGAGCACTATCTAGTGTATATATGGTATTCCAATGTGGAAGACTAGAATAATTGAAAGATACTCTATTATTGATAAAATACGAGATTTTGTCCCGCAAGATTACATTATCAAGAGAAGGGGCATCTATATCCGCAGAGAGGTACTCTCCTAACTCTTCATCTGTGAGCACCGGGGCCGGTTCGGGAGAGTCTATCACAGACTTGACCTTAGGATCCCAGAGGGCTGTGTGGGCCTTCTCTTGCAGCTTGGATGATTGCGGAGGCTTGCCTTTGAGACGTACCTTCAGGGGTGCCTCGACTACGCCTTCGATGACAGGTACCTTCCCCTGTAGTTTTGCCACCAGGGGAGCCGATGTTTGAGAAGGTTTTTCCTTGAGCCGTATCTTCAAGGGAGCTTCAGTAGGTGTTCTACCTAGAGAAGTTGGTGCTTTTCCAGGTAGCTTGATGGCCATGGAAGGAAGCATCTGAGGCGGTTTCCCTTTGAGTTAAATTTTCAAAGGGGCATCGGGAATCATCTCTGGCTCTATGTCCGGCTCTGCCACTGTTTCTGCTTCATCATCAGCGTCGTTGGCTTCCCCTTCGTCGAGTGACTTGTATAGGGTAGCATCAGTAAAGTAGGCTTTGACCCCTTTGAAAGGGTCAATGTCTGCGAACTCCGTCCGGATGATGTCGTTGGTGGACACGTACTTCATACATTGGTGGAGTGTAGATGGCACCACCATGTACTCATGCAGCCACGGATGACCCAGTAGGAGGTTGTAGTTGACGTCAGCGTCCACGACATAGCTAGTCATCTCGGTTCTGAGGTTACCAATATGACACTTCAGCCGTATTTTGCCCAGCGGCTCGCTTTTGCTAACATTGAAGCCATTGATTGTTGTATTGGAAGGCGCCAGTCGGTACATTGGGATCCCCAGTGTTGAGAGCAGCGTCTTCGGGATGATGCTGAAGGAAGACCCCGGATCAATCTGAATCCGCTTTACCTTGACGGAATCGACATACCCTGTATAATACAGTGGCCTGTTGTGTCGGTTGTGTTTGAGCAGCATGTCTTATTGGAAGAAGGTTATGTTGGGGATAACTTCATCCGTATAATGACAGTGCGCACACGTAGTCGGAGTATCCTTAGGCTGCTTGACCTGACAGATGAAGGACTCAGCATACTTCAGGGCTTCACAAAGAGCATCACGAGTGTCCTTGGAAAGACGAAGGAGCTCAAACAGAGATAGGCGGGCAGGAGTACTGGCAAGTTGTGCCAGTATGTCAAAGTTGTGGGACTTGGCTAGCCCCGAAGCATTCTCCTTTCGCAAAGGCTTGTCGAAACGGGCCTCTACATGCTTCTGTTTATTGGCCGCTGGAGGCTTGGATGGACCTCCTTCTTCGGCAGCAGGGGCAGTGCAGGGGGACCACCTCGACGGCAGCTTCATCGGGTTGGACGTTCAGCTGCGAACGTGTCTGTACATGAAGTGCCTCTTCCGCAGAAGAAGAGACCATGCGGCAAGACTTGATGTTCCTGTCCTTGGTTTTGGAGGCAGAGCGTACCTCCGGTTGAGTAACCTCGGAGACGAGATCAGGGTGAACCCATAAGACCTCTCCCCGAGATGTGGTGAGTGGGATGAGTCCACTCACGTTGTCACGAGTAGGTGGTAGATTGACCACCTCCATTGTGGCCTCAGGGATGGGGACGACGCCATCTTGTGTTGTGGTTGGCGGCAAGGTGCCAAATTGGAGGGACACCAGGTTGGCCGAGACCGTTTTCTCCTCGTAGTCGACGGAGATAACATCCGCATTGATCATGCGCTGGATGTAGTTCTTAAGGACGTAGCAGTCCTTAGTTGGGTGTCCGACAAATCGATGGTAATGACAGTATCTCGGATTGTCCACTTTTCCAACCTCGTCGGGATGCTTCGGATCCGGCAATTTGATCTTGTCACCATGCTTCAATATTTCGAAGAGTTGCAGGATGTCTTCATCATTGAAAGAATAAACCTCCTTTGGCCTTGGTGCAAGTAGAGGCTTCTGAGTGGGTACTTGTGCACCTTTGGAGGCATTGACAGTCAACGCCTGCTTCCCCTTTGTCTCTCGTCTAGGGTTGTTGGCTGCGGGCCATTTTCCCTTGTCCTCAAAGGCAGCGAAGCTAACTCCCAGAAGGTGAGCATTGGACGCCTTCTTTTCTGCTGCTTCGGCTTCGATGATCAAAGAACTCCAGACGGGAGGGGGAGAAGAATTGAGCCAGAGTTTGATCGCAGGCAGCATGTTCATGCTGCAAGAGGAGAAGAGTGCATGTTCTGGCATGCCCGGGGGCAGTCTGAAGCAGGCCTGTCGGAAGCGTTCAATGAATACTCGAACTGTTTCCTTCTTCTTCTGACGTATCTCTATGAGGGACGCCATTGTCATGTCCTTCCCGTCGTCGTAGAAACGGTCGAGAAAGAGACGCGGCAAGTCGTCGAAGGAAGATATGGGGTTATCGGAGAGACTGCAGTACCAGTCGTACGCCACTTCTTTCAATGCTTCGACAAATATGCTGGTGAGTAGGGCATCCTCCTTCGGAAGATGTCCCATTTGAGACTAGAAGTACGTCAGATAGCGGCGCGGAGAGTCCTTCCCGTCGAATGGTGTCAATATTTATGATTTATACTTGGGAGGATAAACCACTTTGTTCTATTCAAGGGGATATGGTTCGGGGATCCCCATCTTCTGGCGCTCCTCTTGCCTGTTCTTGGACTCAAAGCGCTCGTGCAAGTCCCTGATCATCTCGACCATGTCTTCTGTGGAGCTGGGAGTCGGGAAAGGTGGTACCGGCTGGAGTTGAACATTTGAAGGCTCCGACGTCCGTGGTGCTTCGCGGCAATCTGTATCCAAGGATACCCGTTGAAGGGGTACACTTTGATTCTCCATTGGCCCTAGGTCAGGACCGGTAGAAGGCGCTCTGGCCAAAGCAGACCGTATTTCAAACACTGCTTGAGTCAGTATTTGCATAGAGACAGAGAGCGTTTTGAGTCCTCCCTCCAGGGTATCCATGCGCTGGACGAGGTCTGCTGGCGGCGCATCTGGGTCGGTATCACCCCCAGTCATGTATACTGTCATGACATGACTGGAAGTGGATGGATCGGTTGAGGCTTCACTCTCGGCCTCACTCTCCTGTAGGGGAGTCGCCTCTCCTGGAGCTTCGTCCTGGCTACCCCCAGCTATGTTCTGGAGGACACCTTCGTCTTCAGGAGAAGTATTCGCAAGGGCCTGATTACCTCCAGTTCTGTCTTGGAGGACTTCTTCGTCTTCGAGGCACAGATTCACAGGGGCTAGACTACCCCCAGCTGTGCTCGGAAGGCTGATTTCGTCCCCAGGATGAAGATCCACCCCAGCTGTGCTCTGGAGGATATCTTCGTCTTTAGAAGGAGGATCAACAGGGGCTTGACTACCCCTAGCTTCCTCCAGGATCTTCTTTCTTCTCCGAATGCCTTCAAACACTTAACATTGTACACTATTGTGCAAGATAACGTAACTAGAGTAGATCCTTGTGTATTTGATTGGGGAGGGGGAGTAGAATTGGTTATGTAATCAAATCCTATTGTAAAAGATTGTATAACTATTGTATATGTCTATTGTACACCCACGTACAATGAAGTTACCATTGCATTTTCCTAGACCGTTTACATAACCATATTGTACTCTAAATCACAGTAGGCTTACAGTTCTTACTTATCATATTTAGATATTTCCTGTTATCAAATCTCTACTATTTTTCATATACTTCTTTCTTTCAGCGTTTCATGTACCTTACTCTATTGCATGCTTTATATTTCCTAACATGATATGAACCACGTGAGATGTTTTGTGCTCGCTTCCGTCCTGACTGGACCTGTTAAAATTTTTACAGAGGATGATGAAGAACCCTGCACCCTTACTTGGAGTTTGCCTAGTTGGCACTCGCGACCTGAACCCCTGGGGAGGTTCAGGCAACTGCTCAGGATGATACCATGTATAGTGTAGATAGCTTAGACTGTCTTCTCTTTTCATGTTTAAACTGTTGTCTTTATTTTTAGAGTTGTATATTTTATAGATGTTGAGACTTGTTTTCCATTTCTGTTGTACCTCAGTTGAGGATTTCTTATCTATTTCCATCGTGCTACATTCTACCTTAGATTGTGATTGAGTTGTACCTCGGTGTTGGCCACCTTCTGGAGAGTATATTTCATGTTATGTAGTTATAGTTCATGACCTAGAACAGCGTTCTACCGCCGACACTGCGGCGTAGGCTGGACGTTGTTACGTTCTCGTACCCTCACGGTGGGTGCGGATCGTGACACATTTTTAGTGGTGGCCCATGCAGGTCGAGTTTATGTAGTGGTATTCGAACTAGAGTATCACTACAGCCTGCAGTAGGATTATGATATTTTTGGAGGTACTCAATCACATTTGAAAAAACTCTTAATCCGATTCCTTTTGTCTAAAATTGTTGCTTATTGACTTCCCTTGAAAATAAACTGTTCTTCTTTGAATTTTTGCTTCATTCTCAGAAATTGCTTCTTGTTTTGATCTGTCTTCATGATGGTTATGAAGACACGAACTCATCGCTTCGGTTCGGGGGATACTATCGAGAGGCTGGCCACCTCTCGGCCTGTTCATCAGGGCCTCGAGACCGCAGCTTCTGTTGTGCCGACTCAGGTTGGCGTTTCTGCTACATTGGAGGTGCACCTCCGTCTATACAAAGACTTTTCCCTTTATTTTTGGTTTCTCTCAGCAGCAGCGATTCATGCAGCATCAGCAGCAGAGATTTGTGCAGTATCTGCATCAGGCTGGAGGAAACCAGCATGACGAGCTATCGTCAGGACAGTCGAGGATGCACAGACCGTTGGAGATCTTGCTGCAAGTTCCGTTCTTCTCAATTCTATTCCCGCAATTGTCTTTTATAATTACCTTGAAATCCGATTCCATCTGTTCCTTGTTGATTGATTAATTTTGTCATATTACTCTTTTGTTGTGTTTGTTCTTCTTCTGGGAAAATTATATGGGCTAGGTCGCCTAAATCATGGGATCTAGAATCCTCGATAGTCGTGTTAGTTGGCATAGTGAAGACATGTAGTCAGATTTTGGATGTATTCTCGGGTATGGGAATTTAAGGTTTTCGCCGTCGCATGCGGCAGTGCGAAAATTTTAAATACCATGAACCTAGAGGTACGTACCTTAATCAAGGACTCTGTGATTATCGTAGCCTTGCTTACTAGCATGATGAAGACTCTGGACAACATAATTTTGGACAGACGCATATGATTAACAGATTGTATCTTGAGAAGGTTTAAACATCATACCTTTTTGTTTGTTATAAATGACTTAGGAGTAGGGATATTTAGTTTTGTAGAGCTTATTCATAGGTAGTTCCTTCATAGTATAATGGTATGATGACTTGTAGAGTGTCTGTACCCTAGAGGTGATAGTTAGCATTGGTGTTAGAATAGTAACCCATTGCAGATAATTCTCCTGTTATCTATAATACCAACCAGTTACACATAGGATGTTAGTATGCCTTACAGCCTTGATAATTATTACTACTTTTCCTTACCTTTTCCAGTGAGATACCCATGACCAGAGCCTGCCTTTGAGTATAGTTGTAGTTTCACCTAAGACCGAGAGGTCTATTTGCATAGATAGATTGCAGATGATATTGGCATATGGGATATAGGTTAGTTGGTATCTATAGGCCATTGTTGTATAGGGTTATAAACATGTTGTTTAACCTATACTTGGTTTAGTTTTTCATTTTAGTTAAGTTCTCTTCGTGTTGAGTTCCTTTGTGTTGATCACCTTTATAGGCAGTGTGCAGACCCTTCACTAGATACCATGTCTCCTTGATTCAGACCATTCATCCTTAGCCTAGTTCTAAGCATTATTTCAGACCCTTATAAGTTTAGTCTGCCTTAACCCTTGGTTGATCAGTCATGTATATATATATAAATGATATACTTAGGATATATGTGATGGGTTGTTGTTCTTGAGCATATATATATATGTGGTATTTGGTATTCATGTGCTTAGCTTGTAGGTATTTAGTTATAGGTGACTTGATAGGATTGGGAAGTTAAGAGCTAGTCTATTATAGAGTTTCTCTTTTGCTAAATTCTAGTTGCCAACACCTAGATAGCTAGCATAGGTAAAACCCTAAGAAGTTGACCAGTTGATGACCAAGTACTTGGATGTTGAGAAATTGACTAATGATTGACCCTTGACTATGTTGGACCTAGAAGGGGGTGCGATCATCTTAATTTCGAGAACGAAATTTTTATAAGGTGGGTAGGATTGTAACACTCAGTTTTCCAAATGAGGGTAATTTTGAAATTTTTAATTATTATTATTATTTATTGATAATTATTTCATATTATGATTTTTGGTGATTTTTAATCATTTTTAAACTATTTAAAATTATGACTTGTGATTTTGATATTTTACTATTGTTTGGTTTTAATTTCGAGGAATTTGTCATCCCTAGTTTTCAGAAACAGGAGTATTTTTGTCATTTTACATTTTTGAATATTTTTAAAATTTATTTTATTATTTATGATATTGTTTTGGGGTTATTTGAGTCGGGTTCGAATTTCAACTCAATCCGACTTGAAACGGGGACCCGGGGGTAGTGTTGACTTTAGTGGACCCACACATTAGTTAGCCATGGCCCACATGATAGAAATATTTTAGTTAGAGGTTAGACTAATTATTATGGTTAAGGTTAGTGTGATAAGAGACTTTAGAATGACTAATTTAGCCCCAACCAATTAGCCCTTTCCTAATACTAATAGAATAGGTTAGTGGGGGCATTTTGGACCTTACCATAATAGGACAAATAGCCCCATATGGCCAGCCACTTTAGGAGAGGATAGGCTCAAGTTCATTTCATTATTCTCATCCACACTCTCTCTCTTGTTCTTCCCCAAATTTCTAGAGAGCAATTCCTAGCAATTTCTTCACCAAATTCTTCCATTTTGCCGCCAAATCTTCTTCTTTCCTTCTCCATTCTAGCCAAGGAGGAAGCTACCCAAGTTTGGGAGGATTCGAAGCTCGTTCGTGTCCTTTTGGAATCTCTACGTGTCGGTGTCGCTCCGGAAAGGCTTTTCTTCGATTCGATCTACCGGGAGGTATAAATCCCTTCACCTTTTTATTTCCTCATGCATATAGGTCTATTTTGAACCCATAGGAATGACCCTCTGGTTGTATCTCCATTTGTGTCCATTTCGTGCCCATTTGGAGGTCATAGGAGTGTCCTTTCTGTTGTGGTTGTGTCCATGTGAAAAAACCCCAAATTTGGACACACTATGTGTTGTTGTTATGTATGAATGAATTATTACATGTTTAATCTCATATTTTTGTATTGGAGATGTGTTCTATAGTGTCTCATATATATATATATTAGTGTAGAGAGTGAGTTCTTGATATATTATGTTATATACTTGTGTTCTTTTGTCTCAAACTACCCAAATTCGTCATAATTTTTATCCACATTTTTAGTAGAAATAGCAACTTAGAAATGTCATAACTTTTAGCTTAAAACTCCGATTTATCTTCCATTTTTTTAAAAGAACCGTATCGAAGTTAGCTTTCCAAATATATATTTTAATAAGCCAAATTCTTTCTATAACTTTCTGTAGAATTATTTGAGTGTCAGCTGTACGAAAGACGAACGCGTTTCGGTATTTTTGCGATTTCGGGAGCTTCCGGACACGAAAATGCGATTCGTTTAAAGTTTTGAAAAGCTAACATGAAGTCCTACAACATAATTTAATCCTAGAATTTAGTGAATGCCCAATTGGTACAGTATTGATTTTAAGTAAAAGAGTGACTATACGATATATGCATTTTGTGTAACCTATGAGCCTATGTAGTATGGATATTAAATAAATATAGAGTATGTAATGCATGATATGTTAGATGAATGAAATGATATATATATGATATATATCCTATTTACATTAATGTATATTTATGGTTGAATGCAAGCATGTAGGAATGCAATTAATGTAATATATGTAAGCAATGCATAAATGCATGAATAAAAGAATGATATACAATGCATACATGAAAGTATATAATGAATGCTAGATATAAATGCAAGGTATATATGTAATGATAGATATGAATGCATAATGTATAAATAT
Organism: Iris pallida; assembly: GCA_029216955.1. Classification (NCBI taxonomy): domain Eukaryota; kingdom Viridiplantae; phylum Streptophyta; class Magnoliopsida; order Asparagales; family Iridaceae; genus Iris; species Iris pallida. The sequence goes on along the minus strand of JANAVB010042020.1, from coordinate 27,631,884 downwards.
TGTAAATGCAATATCAGATTTCATATGTAGATATAGAACCAATGCATAGCTGATATTTAGATTGAATGTTAGTTCATTTTAGGTTGTTCGAACATTGAACTGTCCATGTAAGCATATATACCTTCCTTTTCCTATTGCCAAGCCAATTTTAGTTTTCAATATAGTGGAATGTCTATGAATGTAATGTTAACCTTCAACCCCTTAATTCAAAATGTTAGTTAATTTTAGTATTAGACAATGCATGAGCTGTATGCATATAGGATGTTGGCTTAATGGCAGATTTCAGATAACATGGTTCATTTTATATGGTTAGTTACACCAGTTTATGGGATAGCTCACTTTAGTTTATATGTAAATGTGGAACTAAACTGAGAATGAACTTCACCCTCTGCACAAGGACACCCCACTCTATATCAACCACCATGCCATGTAACCATTCTCTAAATGATTGCTATAATATATATAGATTTATGTAAAGTATAGATGCATGTTAGTTATAACTTAAATAGTCTCTACTCTAATGTATATAGATGTATACTTGAAGCCATGCATGTTAAGTATAATACATGTGTAATGTAGATGGGTTAGCTTTGTGCCATGTGTAGTGTAAACTCATAACTAGTGTTGATTTCTCTTTTCATGGACACCTCCATGTTCACACACACACACACACACAGCTTTACATGTTAGTTCTTTTCTCATATATATATATATATATATATGTATATATATATATATATATATATATATATATATATATATATATATATAATGTTGAATATGCATGAATGTGATGTATCTTGATATGTGACTTGTGTTGGCTTGTATAGCCTTGGATTTGTATGGTGTGTACTAGCTAGGGTAGACTGGTTAGGCCTAGTGAGACTTCATTGAGTCTATGTTGACCTAGCTTTGACTAGATAGTTGACTAGAGTTGACCAAGTGTTGACTTTAGCCTAGTTTGACGTAGACAGCATGTAGATGCATTGTAGCAGTCTATTTCCTTATTTTAGACATGTTGTAACTTGTGTTGCTCTGGTTAGGAGACAGACACCTCTCCTCAGGCAGTACACCCTCTTCGAACATTCAGTTATCAGGCGAGTACATTCTCTGACCGTTTCATACTTGTCTGAATTTACATTCTTGCTCTAGATTACTGTACTTGATGCTGACACGTTGTTATCACGGATTGGTACTATACGGATCTTCTTTTTGGGATGTTATCCCCTTGTATTCACTAGATACATATTGTGATGTGCGTTTCACTTCCATATTGTATTTATTGAAACCTATATCCTTGTATACTCCTTGTGCATATTGTACTCTCAGTATCACATGAGTCCCAGGGATAGACCATTGTACACTATTGTATAACATTGTACAACTATTGTATAACATTGTACATCTATTGTTTAATATTGTACATCTATTGTATAACATTGTACACTATTATGCAAGATAACGTAACTAGAGTGGATCTTTGTGTATTTGATTGGGGAGGGGGAGTAGAATTGGTTATGTAATCAAATCCTATTGTACAACATTGTATAACTATTGTATTTGTCTATTGTATACCCACGTACAATAGAGTTACTATTGCATTTTTCTAGACCGTTTACATAACCATATTGTACTCTAAATCACAGTAGGCTTACAGTTCTTACTTATCATATTTAGATATTTTCTGTTATCAAATCTCTACTGTTTTTCATATACTTCTTTCTTTTAGCGTTTCATGTACCTTACTCTATTGTATGCTGTATATTTCCTAACATGATATAAACTGCGTGAGATGTTTTGTGCTCGCTTCCGTCCTGACTGGACCTGTTGAAAATTTTACAGAGGATGATGAGGAACCCTGCACCCTTACTTGGAGTTTGCCTAGTTGACACTCGCGACCTGGACCCCTGGGGAGGTTCAGACAGCTGCTCAGGATGATACCTTGTATAGTGTAGATAGCTTAGACTGTCCTCTCTTTTCATGTTTAAACTGTTGTCTTTATTTTCAGAGTTGTATATTTTATAGATGTTGAGACTTGTATTCCATTTCTGCTGTACCTCAGTTGAGGATTTCTTATCTATTTCCATCGTGCTATATTCTACCTTAGATTGTGATTGAGTTGTACCTCGGTGTTGGCCTCCTTCTGGAGAGTATATTTCATGTTATGTAGTTATAGTTCATGACCTAGAACAGCGTTCTACCGTCGACACTGCGGCGTAGGCTGGGCGTTGTTACGTTCTCGTACCCTCACGGTGGGTGCTGGTCGTTTTCTGAGGTGACGTCGGAGGGGGGTTGATGATTGCAGCCACGGGAACGCCGACTGCCTTGGTGGCAGGACTGCTGTTTTACAATAACAGTTGATGGTGACTACATCACAGGTGTGCCCGGTGAGGGGCGCATTGTGCTTGTCAGTCGACTCTCCTGACCGGCGTTTGTGAGTGATCATGTTACGCAGGTCGTTGGAGGAGAGTGCCACCTTCGCACTCCCATCAGGCGCATGGCAAGGCCAAGCGTCGGGGTGGTCAAGTGAATGATGCGCCCCTTGATCCAACACCAAACAGGACCTCAGATCAGTAGTAGGGGTACAGCACTAAAAGTGACTTGAACGAACCTCGGATGCACAACCAGTGGAGGCACGGGAGTTCAAGACCACAGGGTTTGCCGTGCTCGACTTGGTTGCGAATGCAGTAGATGCGCCCAAGTAAGACAAGGACTTTGAACGTCAGCTCGTTCCTGGCGAGTTGACCTTATACAGCTTACCATCAGCAGCGCGCATGATTGTGAGCAGCCCGCTGGCCCGTGCTGCCTTAGACTTCTTCGTACCAGCCCGCTGGGATGCATAGTACTCAGAGTCCAAATTCTCTTCGCCACTACAGCGAGTGAGTCTGTCAAAGACAGAGACCTTTTGTTGCGCATCAGAAGTGATGCACGGGGCATTGGCTGTGCCCCTGTTCCGTCGACGCATCTTCCTCGCTTGAGAGGCAGATGGCTAGGGAATGTGGTCAGCCGTACGTTTCCCCAAGAGATGTGCCGCACCGGTGGGCACATCTTGGCTGCTGAGGACGTCATCAGGAAGGGTAGGCTACATCGGTGCATCCCCTTCGGTGATGGTGCCAGAGGCGTCGACCTTGCGCACCCAGACCTGGCGAGTCTTCTTCGGCTTCGGCAGCCGCTTCGAAGGACTCGCACTGTCTTCAGAGATGAACTCCTCATACGCCTGTTGATTGAGGCGTACGACCAGCATCTTGTGGGAGGAGCCCACCTTCACATCGTCAGATTACGACACAGCTTTCTCGGTGGAGGAGAAATAGGTCCCCAGCAGAGTCGCCAGCTTGTTTGCCATTAAAATCTTTTGATGTAATTTCAATACAAACAGAACAGTGTTATAATGTAGGACTTAGATGTATTCATAGGAGTACACTTTTGTTTATCTGGTTCCCTTATGCCGATGGAGCGAGTGGTAATGCGTTGATGATCTGATGACGGTTCTCGGTTCTCTGAAGGTCTGAGTTACTCTGGGTGCCGGAGGTTACAGAGAGGAAGAAGACGTTGAGTGTTTATATCTGCCTCTTTGTGTGTATTCGTAGGTCTGTCTCTGTATATATCTGTCTGTGTGTTCGTGGATGTGGAAGAAGGAAATGATCCCTCTATTATAGCTTACAGGCTGGCTGCTCATGCGCGCATAAGTAGGATGCGCCGGTTTGTGGGGATGCCACGTGGTGATTGCTGATGGTGGCACACGGACGATGCGCTCTTATGAGTTGAACCCTTCCTGTTGCCTTTATGGGCTGCGGCCGAGTTGACACGTAGCAATGGAGAGAATCTTTCAGTTGTTGAGATCTTGGGTGATTAGCACCCCTTCATAGGCTGAATCGAGTCAAAGGACACGTGTCGTAGGTCCATGGCTCAAAGATATCGGATTTAGTAGAGAGTGATCAGATAGGATGCGCCTGTGATTGGGCGCATGAGGAGACTTTGGCTTGTAACCTTTAGGAGTCACGAACCAGTCTGGGTGCACGGCTTTTGAGGCGTATACGAGGCTTCAGTAGTGACTGGACTTCTGTCTTTAGGGATAAGAGAAAAGTCTGAGGCGCATGCAGAGATTTAGGTGCATGCGAATGGTTGGGCGGCCACGTGGCTTGTAACCGTCGGAGGAAAGTAATGATGATGCTGACGTCGGCGACGCTTCGTCTTCTGAAAAAGTTGTCAACTGTTCAGTCCTCGGGGGACGTGCTGCCAACTCTGTCAGACTTCAGCATTTAATGTTCTTGACAGGTGATGGGCCTTTGAGTGGGCGCATCGATCTGCGTTCCACTAGGCGCATGGGGACGCATGGGAGCGCATCCTCATAAGGCGCTTGGTGCTGATGGGCGCATCTGTATGATGCGCGGTCTGACCGGCGCATCCGTTTTGCATGACACGTCTTCATTGGTCCGTCTGTTGAGTTCTTCGAGTGCTTTAAATGGCCGTTTCTTGGCCGAATTCAAAGCGTCAGGTTCATCACCTATTTAATACAAATTCATTGCACGGGATTCGGAGAGCCAGCCACTTGGCGCATGGGTTTGATTTGCCCGGCCTATAAATAGTGGCATGGAGAGAGTTTGCTTCTCGTTCTCTCACGTCCTCCCCGAAATGAACTTGTTTGCTCGAGGACATTCTGTTGACGAGATGCCCCCGAGGGTGAAGATACGACGCATTGTCTTCATTGATGCACTTGAAGGTGACTGTTACATCCAAAAGTCGGAGTTGAGGGCTTCTGAGGCAGACGGAAGGTGCTTGTTGCATCCAAAGATCGGGATGCTCAAGCCTCGTCTCCGTTATGCTGGAAGAGTCGCAGATCGAAATTGCGGTGCTCCGATCATCTTCCTTGGGCTTTGGGAGAGCTCCTCCTCCTGCTAGAGTGGGTGTTGCCCATTCTGGATGTGTTAAAAGCCTCCTTTTGCCGCGGGTTGATTGCGGTGCTCTCCTCTTCCTTGGGCTTTGGAGAGCTCTTCCTCCAGCTAGGGGGTTGATTGTCCACCCTCGTTCTGCTCAATAAATGCTTCATTAGTCGAAGCATTTGATGGCGCATATAGCTGAGACTTCATGATGCGCCTGACTGAAAGGACGACACATAACTGAGCTGCTGAAGGGATGCACATAACTGAGCCGCTTGAAGAGATGTACCTGACTGAGACGCTGAAGTGATGCGCCAAACTGAGATGCCGAAGTGATGCGCCAAACTGAGACGCCGAAGAGATGTGCCTGTTTGAGAGCGCATGGTGGTTGCTGCGCCTGGCTGTAGACTTAGGGTCTTTTCTTTTTGTAGAAGTTCTCCTTTGTACAGCCTTTTTTAGACATGTAATAGACTTTTATATGAAATAAAAATCTTCTATTAATGTCTAAGCATTTGCCATTTGTTGTGCCAAGTACTTCATCTGAGCTTCCTGGCACATGTAGTGTTAGTCGCATAGGATTTCTGGTTCTGAAATTCCATGCTTCTACAATCATATCAAGTTTATGTCATCTACATAAACGGCTGCTACGATGAATCTATTCAATAATTTCTTAAAGAATACGCATGGACATATATGATCATTATTATATCATTTTCCAGACAAATACTCATTAAACCTATTGTACGATATTCTTCCAGATTGTTTTAGTCCATACACGACTTGTTTTAAAGAATACGCATGGGTATCTATCAAAAATAACTACAAAAGCAAACAAGAAAGAAGAGGGAAAAAGACACATCAAAAATATATTGACCCTGTCTTTAGTATGTTATGATACTTGATACATATCTCCCAAAAATGTACGATACTACTTATAAACCATACAATTTATTGAAGGATTTGAAAGGGAAGAACATATCTCACGATACACTTTGAAGGTGTTAGAAATTATAGTTTTTATATTCTAATGCTACAACTCTAAGACTTGACCCAAATACTATTGTAACTATAAGAGTGATATCCTAATCAAGTTTGGTATGATATAAGTACATAACTCTAAGACTTGATATCCTACAAACTCCTTTTCTTTTTCTGTTGTCAGTACCTTATGATACATGATACGTATCTTCCGAAACAGGATTTTAGAGAATATTGTTTTTATATTCCGATGCCATAACTCTAAGACTTGACCAAAATACTTCTATAACTGTAACAACTGAGATTTTCAATATGTAGAATGTATATAGGTTAATATAATATTGGCTTAAGTATCAGACTCTTTGAATGTTTCACCTACCAAAATTTCACTATTGGCTTAAGTCTGGCTATGTATGTAGGCGTTTGTGAAGGTTGAGTACATCTGACATTGTGTGTTTGGACCGGCTTTGTGTTAAGCTTTACAAGTGTTTTTTTGTACCCATTTCTTGAGGCACAGTTCCTTTGCAGTGCCTGCAGTGGCAGAGCATCTACTCACTTCGTCGAGTTATCACTTCAATTCTGTCATGGGTCAGTTGAGTAGTGGTCTCATTGGCCCCTCCAGTTCCAACGTTTTTGTCCTGGTAGAGAGATGTTGTGACTTAATATCGAACCTTGTTATCAAACCTTGTATCAAACCTTATAATTGCCTAGGAATAGAGAAATAATTATTAATATCGAACCTTGTTATCAGACCTTATGATTACCTGGTAGAGAGATGCTTCATCAGAAAACAAACTTAAAGAGAATGAAAGCTTCTCCTAGAAATGATATAAGAATATGCGTCCTGGGAATGTAGAGATCAAAGCATGCTTATGCCAAGTGCTAACTAGGTACAAAGTAGCAATTTATTTCACATATGAGTTTCCATGAAACTGATATACAATTTTGAATCTTGTAGAAGTTTATCATGAGTGATACTGGTTGCTAAAAATACATATTAACTGTTACTTGAGTTTTATAGTCTGATGAATTGATCAGAGATTTACCAGATGCCAACAATCAATATATTCCAAGCACGAATGGTTGCCTTTTTAGGCTCTTCGACATAGTCTGCAGATATTTCAGTTCCTACAAAAACAAGAGCTACAAACTCCGGTAAGTGTTCGAAAACAAGATACCTCATATTTCCATTTATCGTAGTAAATGTAAAGACACCTTACTTTTGGCTTTTGAACTAAACTGCAAATATTTGTATAATTTTCTCTATTCTCATTGCTTCTATTGTAGAAATTCTTGACAATTTTTTTCATATATATATATATATATATATATATATATATATATATATATATATATATATATATATATATTACTTACGTAATATTCTAAACAATCTCTTTATTAATTTATGCAGGTCATTAAAGATTTATCATCACCAAGACAGGAGTTGCATATGCAATTGATCATCACTTTATATTTATAGATTACTCTAGGTTTTATGTACCAGCTACTTTGGATACTCTTTATTTTATAAGTACTCAATATTATTTCTCTTCATGTTATATGTACTAAATTTTATCGAGCAATATAATTACTTTTTGAGGATTGGTATAATTACTTTTCATGTTGTTGTTTTCTATAATTACTTTAGAGTTAGTCGCCTATATAAATATCTTTTAGCATTTGTGAAGGTTAGTTCTGGTTTACATTGGAAAGTTGATGGGGGTGTTCTTGGAAGATGAGCACAATCATGCATAATCTCTTCTACAAGAATTGTGTGATATTGTATTGTGTGTTCTTGTGTTTTAATGTATAATGACAATGAAAAAAATACTCGTGACAATATTGATTTGCCATCAAACATATAAAGTGTACACTACAGTGACAACATTTACCTTCGCTAAACATATAAGTATATAGTGACAACAATAAAAATTTTACTGCAAGTGTTTACAATGATGACATGTACTTGCCAATAAATATATACGTTTATTGTGACAACAATAAAAGTGTTACTAAAATTGTTTTGTGACAGCAAACGTCTTCACGAAAATAAATTTTATTTTTTTGTCAAAAAAAATATTTTTATTTTTAAACAATAAAATGCGATTTATGACAATATCATGCGTCACTTATAATATTTTTAGTGACGAACTTGTTGTCACGGAAAGTTTACTATCACTGACAACATATTCTTGTCACAGTAGAGAACTTTCTGTGACAACGACTTTTGGTCGTCACATATACTTTTAGCTACGGAGGTATAGGCTACGAAAATAAGTCGTCACTGTACAAGTCACAGAAGATGTGTTGTGACGACTTTCATAATTTCAGTGACAACTTTATATGTCACAGAAATCATATTTTCTTGTAGTGATATACACTGCGTATTGCTAGACTTGGTTTCTGGTAACTTAATTCCTTTAGAAATTTTTATGTATAGGTTACCATACATGCATGTTGTTATTACATCCATGAGTCTCATATCTAGTTTTTCAGAAACATCGACACTTATCATATATCCAAATGTTATGATGATACCCATGACCGAAAAATACATTTCTTCTTATAAAGGTGAGAATCCTTGAGCAACTAACTATTCTTCATACCTTTAGATCTCACTCTCTTTATTTAATTTTTCTTACGAACACCCATCTAAAACCGACAAGGTCTATTTGTCATGCCCCAGAACCAGAATACTGGAGAGCGGGGGCAGACATAGCCAGCTACGTATATGAAATGGAATCCATCTCGCTATACGGTCACGGCTGTCTAGATACATGAGGGTTTACTACAAGCCAACAGTCTCCTATGGTCATGAACAAGCCTAGTGTCTCAATCACCAGCAAGTAGGTATAGTCACAAGATGTATAATCATTAAATATACAATAATAAGGCGTCCCAAATATTACATATTCAGCTGATCATGAAGCTAGTCGTTACAAAATGTTAGGACTAGCAAGAGTTTAGTCATACATGATCAACCCTAGGATCTGTCAATCATGTTACAGCCCGTAGGCAGACAGTAAGTAAGTGCAATCGAGCTAAACAGGTGCTCGTCGGCCAAACGCCTCAAAAGAATATTTTTACAATAAAGCGGGAGAGCCAAAAATAACCCACTCGATGCCCTGGTTACGCCTGGTGGTCACCATCGGGCTGGAAAGTCGGTTGATCCTCCGGAGCTGCTCCGAAATCTGGCCATACAAAACCAGCTGGGTCAGATCCCTGAAAGAGCAAGTGCCATAAAGGAAGCTTCACTTAGGAACTAAAACCAGCAATTAGCACAGAAGATAATAATAGATAGTAAACTGGAGAAATATAACATCACGAGGATATACAGTAAGATAACCATGGAACCATTCAGATAACCAGGTTACAATCCTTAAAACAAACAAGAATCGAAATTGTAACCTTCATCTGAACCGAACTTGGTTTCTCCCATTTAACAGCAAGATAATATAAGAAAATCAGAACATGTAACAATTTTATACAGGATCAAGGCAAGACTAGACTGATTATTCCCTATTCAATCAATCACGGCCAAGCAATAAGTACGGCTTGATACTTTAACTAGCTAGGGTTATCACAGGCCTAGTTACTAGCAAGATGCAGTGAGATTATTCCACAGCCACAAGCCCTGCAGACCATCCAGGTTACCCAGGTAGAAATTTAGGGGTTGAATTCAGGTGGGTACATCGTCCAGGAAACGTATGTACCCTTAAGTAGCTTGAAGGGTGCAACACATGACAGTGTGCTGGAAATGTGCCCTACTCGACGGCAGGCTACAATCGCCCACGGTGTCCAGGTTATTTATACAGGTCATGTCATGTCAGGTAGCCGTCGCAACAGCTTATCAAGATATGCCAGGTTTATCATGTCAAGTTTACTTGGCAGGAGTTCGCCACGACGGGCCACCATCAGGTCATGTTACGTATCAAGAGTGCACCACTGCGGGTCACTATCGTGTTCATGGTACATGTGCAGAACATCATAGTGCAAGCATTGGACCAGAAGACCCAAGTTATGCTGAGATTACAATACATGAGTTATCAATAAAAATCAAATAATAATAATTCAATCATAGAATACAAGTCTATGGAAAAGACATGCGGCTCAGGCATATGCGGCCAAGAAAGGAATCCATGTGGGAGTAGCTCATGCGGCTGAGGTCGGAAGCAACCCATGCGGCTGAGAATAGCAGGAGGCGCATGTGGCTCAGTTAGAAGCTCATGCGGCTAGGTTCAGTCAAGGGCGCACGAGGTCAGGAGGAAATAGGTGTCATGCGGCTATGTTCAGTCAAGGGCGCATGCGGTCAGGAGGAAATAGGTGTCATGCGACTATGTTCAGTCAAGGGCGCATGCGGTCAGAAGAAAATAGGTATCATGCGGCTCACGGGGGAGGAGTCCATGCGGCTAGAACGGACCCGGGCTCATGCGGCTCGCAGAGCAAGATCCATGCGGCTAGAAGAGACTTGGTCTATGCGGCCAAGAAGAAAAATAGGCTTATGCGACCGAGAGCGAGTGGGACCCCATACGGCTGGAAGTGACTGAGGACCTATGCGGCCAAGGAATTCCAGGCGTATGCGGTGCTGAGAAGTTCAGGTATATGCACTCGATTCAAGTCCATGAGGCTAGGAGTGCAAGGGTCTCATGCGGCTAGAAGCACAAGGGTCTCATGCGGCTAGAAGCGACTTGCCTCATGAATGCTCATGCGGTCAAGTACTGCCATGCAGCCAGAGAACTGTTCTTCTTCTCCAAATTTTCGAGAAGAAGAACACCATGAACCCATGCTTCCAAGCTCTATAAAATCTTCATCCAGAGTCCAAATCCGAACTTTTATAGGTCAAAATGGGACAGAACGAAATTCTCTACAACATGGAACCATCAAAACTTAGAAATAACAAGATTAAGTAGATCAAAGCCCCAAAAATCCGAAAATAAGATAAACTTAGATCTACAAGAATCTGGCCATGGAAAGTAAAAATACAAAGTACTAAAGTATGTTAGAATGCTGTAAAGGAGAGAATGGAACAATAAAATTAGAGTTCCTCCATGAAGCAAGCTGCACTTTCCTAGACCTCTCTCTCTCTGGTAGGTGAAGAAGTTATGGTGGAGAAGAAGAAGAGTAATGAGGAGAGAGAAAGGAGAATGGATTAATAAATACTAATGGTGGTTGTAGGTAGGAGGGTTCACCTTTGGTTCATGATGAACCAAAGCAAAACCAAGCTAAGCCGAACCAACCCAATAATAAACCAAGCCAAGCCATGAAGAAAAGCTAAGCAAGGAATCATGCAATACAAGATAAATACGTACACGTATTCCAAAAATACGTAATACGAACCACAGGCATTACAACTCTACCCACCTTAAAAGAATTCCGTCCTCGGAATTTAATTAAGAGGCGAGAGAGACGAGGATAAGCTATATTAATCACATGCAAGCTATAACTAGGCAAGCAATCACTCATTCAAGCAAGGAATCGAAGGCATGAGGCATAAGGAAGACATTATACCTCACGAGTCAAACAAGTCGGGATATCGTGATCGAATATCATCCTCACGCTCCCATGTTGACTCACCCAAAGAGTGATGATCCCAAGCAACTCGGACTAACTTGATAGTCTTGTTCTTGAGTATCTTCTCTCTCCGGTCCAATATAGATACGGGCCTCTCCTCATACGAAAGGTTGGTACCAACAACCAATTCCGAATGATCCAAGATATGGCTCGGGTCCGGGATATATCGTCCTAGTTGGGATACATGGAACTCGTCATGCACCTCGCTTAGCGACGACGGAAGAGCGAGATGATATGACACATCTCCTACTCGCTCCAGAATATCGAACGGCCCTATATAACTATGACTAAGCTTTCCCCGGGCGCCGAAACGAATGATGCCACGGTTAGGCGAAATCCTCAGGAATACATGGTTGCCGACAGAAAACTCGAGAGGGCGCCCATGAGAATCGGCCCAATGGTGCTGGCGATCTTGGACAACTCGAAGATGATCCCGGACTCTTCTGACCACCTCAACGGTCTGATCAATCATTTCTGGACCAAGCATCTGCCTCTCTCCCATATCATCCCTGGCTAACGGGGATCTGCACTTCCTACCATACAGTGCCTCGAACGGTGCCATCTGGATACTGGCCTGGAAGCTGTTGTTGTACGAAAATTCCACCAAGTGCAGGTGATCTTCCCATGAACCACCGAAGTCAAGTGTGCAAGATCTTAACATATCTTCAAGAGTCTGGATTGTACGCTCTGACTGACCATCTGTCTGAGGATGATATGCTGAACTGAACTGGAGATGAGTTCCCAAACTCTCCTACAGGCTACGCCAAAAGTACGACGTGAATCTTGAATCTCGGTCCGAGGTGATACTGACTGGCACTCTGTGCAACCTGACAATCTGCCTGAGGTACATCTCTGCTAACTGAGCTGTCGACTGACTAATTCTGAATGGGAGGAAGTGAGCTACCTTCGTGAGCCTGTCAACTATAACCCAAATAGCATCTCGACCAGCTGGGGACCTAGGCAATCCGGTCACAAAATCTATGGTCATATGTTCCCATTTCCATTCTGGAATCGGCAAGGGCTGAAGAAGTCCAGCGGGCCTCTGATGTTCAGCCTTAACTTGTTGGTAGACTAAACAACGAGAGACAAACCGGGCTATCTCCCTCTTCATGCCATTCCACCAAAAGTGTTGCCGGATATCATGGTACATCTTCGTACCGCCCAGATGAATGGAATACTGAGAACTGTGAGCCTCTGCCATGATTTTCTGTCTGATATCACCACTGGGTACACAAAGACGCTTACCATGTCTAAGTGTACCGTCTTCATGAATACATAACTCTGGTCTTCGTCCCGCCTCACACTCTGTCCTGAGTCGCTGAAGCTTGGAATCTGCTGACTGTGCTATCCGGATCCTCTCGACTATGGTGGACTGAACTTGTATACTGGCCATCAATGCCACACTGGAAGGGAGAACAACTTCAATACCCATCTTCTGAAGATCTGCTAACAGCTCCGGTTGCGTTGTTAGGAAATAAACTCCGGCTCTCCTGCTCAATGCATCTGCAACGACATTGGCCTTTCCGGGATGATACTGCAAGTTGACATCATAATCCACAAGTAGCTCTAGGCACCTTCTCTGACGCATATTAAGGTCCTCCTGGGTGAAAACATACTTCAGGCTCTTGTGGTCGGTGAAAATCTCTACCCTATCTCCGTACAAGTAGTACCTCTACAACTTAAGTGCAAACACTACTGCTGCCAGCTCCAAGTCATGGGTTGGGTAATTCTTCTCATGATCACGAAGTTGTCGTGACGCATAAGCTATTACCTTTCCATGCTGCATCAGAACACATCCCAAGCCTCTACCTGAAGCATCACAATATACTGAGAATCCTCCAGTTCCATCTGGAAGTGTGAGAATAGGAGCTGTCATCAAGCCTCGCTTCAACTTCTCAAATGAATCCTGGCACTCTGCTGTCCAAGCAAACTGCACATCCTTGCGGGTCAACTGGGTCAATGGCGCCGAGATCCGGGCAAAGTCTGAAACAAATCGCCGGTGGTAGCCGGCCAAGCCAAGAAAACTACGAACTTCTGCAACTGTGCTGGGTACTGGCCACGACTCAATAGCCACAATCTTCTGGGGATCCACTTCTACTCCTCCTCGAGTGTTGATGTGACCCAAGTACGAAATGTGATCGAGCCAAAACTCGTATTTACTGAACTTGGCATACAACTGGTGCTCTTTGAGAATCTGGAGAACAACTCTGAGATGATGCTTATACTCCGCTTCACTCTTGCTATAGACCAGGATATCATCCAGAAACACAATCACGAACTGATCCAAATAAGACATGAAAATACGATTCATGAGATCCATGAATACTGCCGGCGCATTGGTCGCTCCAAATGGCATCACAAGGAACTCCCAATGCCCATACCTAAACCTGAAAGCTGTATTCGGGATGTCCTACTCTCTGACTCTGATCTGATGATATCCTGAGTGCAAGTCGATCTTCGAGAATACTGCTGCCCTTTTGAGCTGATCAAACAAGTCATCTATCCTCGGGAGAGGGTATCTGTTCTTGATTGTCACTGAGTTCAAGGTACGATAATCAACACATAACCTGGATGTACCATCCTTCTTTTTCACAAGAAGCATCGGGGCTCCCCAAGGCGATCCACTTGTACGAATGAATCCCTTGGCCCTAAGTTCTTCAATCATCTTGTACAAGATCTTCAATTCTGAAAGCGCCATCCTGTAGACTCTCTCCGATACTGGGAATATCCCAGGAATCAAGTCAATAGTGAACTCGATCTCCCGTTCTGGCGGTATACCTGGAAGCTCTTTCGGAAAAACATCTGGAAACTCTTCGACTATCCGAGGCAACTGTACTGCGGCTACTGCCATCCGCAACACTGGAGGAGAAGGCTCAACTTTGCCTCGGGAAAAGGAAAACTCTGGCTCGTCTGGAATGCTAAAAACAACACTACCAATATGGCAGTCTATCCTAGCATACTGGTTCCTCAACCAATCTATCCCTAAGACCACATCATAATCGGCCATCAGGAACTCTATCAATCTAGCGGGAAATCCTCTACCGCTAACTACGATCCGACACGAGGAAAATACTCTATCGACTCCCATAAGTCCGTTACCAGTAAGTATATTGAGCCTTACTGATAACGACTCGGGCTCCAATCCTATCCGTATCGCGAATCGTACAGACATAAAAGAATGCGATGCACCAGAATCAAATAAAGCTGAAGCTGGAAAGGAGTTGACGAGAATAGTACCTGCCACTACCTCTCCTGGTGCCAATCCTTCCTCTGCGGTCATCACCATAGCCTGACCATGCCCTCGGGGTGCTGGTCCCCTCTGCTGAAATCCTCGCTGTCTATTCTGGCTCAAGGCTTGGGCTTGAGCATGCTGCTGGGGGTGTTGTTGCTGGAACACCTGGGACTGAGGCGGCAAGGGCCTCGGCAATAGATAATGCTGTTGCTGGACCGGAGCTGGTCCTCTCACCGAAGAGCTAGAAAGGTTAGACGATGATAAACCACCCCTATTCGGGCAGGATCCAACCCTGTGGTCCGGGGCTCGACAAGCTAGACACAATCCCTGTGCCCTGTGATACTCTGCCACAACATGGCCTGGCTTCCCACAATGAGAGCATCTCACTACGGAAGACTGGTTCTGCTTCTGCTGTTGAGGATGCGTTAGGGTGGAATGCTGAACCGACGTCACTGAGACCGCCCGCCTCGAAACTCCAATGGTCAAAGCCCTGGCTGCCGGGGCTGGGGCTGAAGACTGATTCATCTGGCTGTGGGATCTCTTCCGACCTCCGGCCCTATCCACAATCCTCTGGGAGGTATACTCATGCCTCCTAGCTGCTCTCAAGACTGCATCAAAAGTTTGATGCTCAAACTGCTCAAGTGCCAACAAAATCTCCAGGTGAAGCCCTTGCTGAAATCGTTGGGCTCTATCATACTCGGTTGCCACCAAGGTGGGAGCAAACCGACTGAGCCTCAAAAACTCGACCGCATATCCGTCGACCGTCCTGCCCATCTGCTTCAGATTGGTGAACCTCGTCTGTAGATCGTACCGAGCTACATCATCAAAATACTTGGTCTGGAATCTCTCTCTGAATACCGCCCAAGCAATGGGTGCTGCTACTCCAATGGCCTGCACCGCCCACCAGCTGCGGGCAAGATCTAATAACTGCAAGCGCACCACGGCTACCTTCTCATTCTCTGGGGTCCTGGCTGCTTCTAGAATCACCTCGATGTCCTGGAGCCAAGCATCTGCAGCGATAGCATCTTTACTACCGTCGAAGAATGGAGGGTTCAAGCGCTTGAAGCTGTTGGCCGCGGTGTTACCCTGATGACCTTCTCTGGTCGAGCATCCATGACTGCCTGGTGCAAGACGTCTCCTCTACGATCCTGAGAAGCTATCAAGGTCCTGACAAGACCTACCAAAGTGCCATCATCAGGCTCGGCAGGCTGAACTGGCTGGACTGGTGGCTCTCTGCCAGAAGGCACGACTCTGGAGGCCACTCCGGAATGCTGGGCTTGATCCCCAGGTTGCTGGTGATCCACGGGATGTGCTCCGCCTCGCTGACCGGCAGGTCCAGGAACGATGCCGCTGAAGAAGACGACATAGGGAATAATAAGGAAGGACCAGGACAGGCCAACGATACAAGCATATGATCAGGACAAGAATCCAGGGATTCAGATGATACGAACAGAGATCAAGGGCGAATACTGATTGAGACATCTATTCGGTAAACCCTCACATATCTTGATTTACAAGACCTGTATGGGCCACCACTTAAACCATGTCACGCCCCAGAACCAGAATACTGGAGAGCGGGGGCAGACATAGCCAGCTACGTATATTTAATGGAATCTATCTCGCTATACGGTCACGGCTGTCTAGATACATGAGGGTTTACTACAAGCCAACAGTCTCCTATGGTCATGAACAAGCCTAGTGTCTCAATCACCAGCAAGTAGGTATAGTCACAAGATGTATGATCATTAAATATACAATAATAAGGCGTCCCAAATATTACATATTCGCCTGATCATAAAGCTAGTCGTTACAAAATGTTAGGACTAGCAAGAGTTTAGTCATACATGATCAACCCTAGGATCTGTCAATCATGTTACAGCCCGTAGGCAGACAGTAAGTAAGTGCAATCGAGCTAAACAGGTGCTCGTCGGCCAAACGCCACAAAAGAATATTTTTACAATAAAGTGGGAGAGCCAAAAATAACCCACTCGATACCCTGGTTACGCCTGGTGGTCACCATCGGGCTGGAAAGTCGGTTGATCCTCCGGAGCTGCTCTGAAATCTGGCCATACAAAACCAGCTGGGTCAGATCCCAGAAAGAGCAAGTGCCACAAAGGAAGCTTCACTTAGGAACTAAGACCAGCAATTAGCACAGAAGATAATAATAGATAGTAAACCGGAGAAATATAACATCACGAGGATATACGGTAAGATAACCATGGAACCATTTAGATAACCAGGTTACAATCCTTAAACCAAACAAGGACCGGAATTGTAACCCTTCATCTGAACCGAACTTGGTTTCTCCCATTTATCAGCAAGATAATATAAGAAAATTAGAACATGTAACAATTTTATACAGGATCAAGGCAAGACTAGACTGATTATTCCCCATTCAATCAATCACGGCCAAGCAATAAGTACGGTTTGATACTTTAACTAGCTAGGGTTATCACAGGCCAAGTTAGTAGCAAGATGCAGTGAGATTATTCCACAGCCACAAGCCCTGCAGACCATCCAGGTTACCCAGGTCGAAATTTAGGGGTTGAATTCAGGTGGGTACATCGTCCAGGAAACGCATGTACCCTTAAGTAGCTTGAAGGGTGCAACACATGACAGAGTGCTGGAAATGTGCCCTACTCGACGGTAGGCTACAGATCCCAAGCGCACCCAGGTAACGGGATTGCATGTAGCTGGAAGATCTCTTTATGACTAATGTATTAATCTAGTTATTAGCCTTAGTCCATTTCAATAGGTACTCCTGACCGTGGTACTCAGGAGTCCCATCCTAGACATGATGCAAGACAGGACTGGATTATTTGTACAAACACAATCGCCCACGGTGTCCAGGTTATTTATACAGGTCATGTCATGTCAGGTAGCCGTCGCAACAACTTATCAAGATATGCCAGGTTTATCATGTCATGTTTACTTGTCAGGAGTGTGCCACGACAGGCCACCATCAGGTCATGTTACGTATCAAGAGTGCACTACTACGGGTCATTGCCGTGTTCATGGTACATGTGCAGAACATCATAGTGCAAGCATTGGACCAGGAGACCCAAGTTATGTTGAGATTACAAGACATGAGTTATCAGTAAAAATCAAATAATAATAATTCAATCATAGAATACAAGTCTATGGAAAAGTCATGCAGCTCAGGCATATGCGGCCAAGAAAGGAATCCATACGGGAGCAGCTCATGCGGCCGAGGGCGGAAGCAACCCATGCGGCTAGGAATAGCAGGAGGCGTATGTGGCTCAGTTAGAAGCTCCTGCGGCTAGCGGCTCGCGGAGAAGGAGTCCATGCGGCTAAAACGGACCCGGGCTCATGCGGCTCGCAGAGCAAGATCCATGCGGCTAGAAGAGACTTGGTCTATGCGGCCAAGAAGAAAAATAGGCTTATGCGGCCGAGAGCGAGTGGGACCCCATGCGGCTGGAAGTGACTGAGGACTTATGCGGCCAAGGAATTCCAGGCGTATACGGTGCTGAGAAGTTCAGGTATATGCGCTCGATTAAAGTCCATGCGGCTAGGAGCGCAAGGGTCTCATGCGGCTAGAAGCACAAGGGTCTAATGCGGCTAGAAGCGACTTGCCGCATGAATGCTCATGCGGTCAAGTACTGTCATGCAGCCAGAGAACTGTTCTTCTTCTCCAAATTTCCGAGAAGAAGAACACCATGAACCCATGCTTCCAAGCTCTATAAAACCTTCATCCAGAGTCCAAATTCGAACTTCCATAGGTCAAAATGGGGCAGAACGAAATTCTCTACAACATAGAACCAACAAAACTTAGAAATAACAAGATTAAGTAGATCAAAACCCCAAAAATTCGAAAATAAGATAAACTTAGATATACAAGAATCTGGCCATGGAAAGTAAAAATGCCAAGTACTAAAGTATGTTAGAATGCTGTAAAGGAGAGAATGGAACAATAAAATTAGAGTTCCTCTATGAAGCAAGCTGCACTTGCCTAGACCTCTCTCTCTCTCTCTGGTAGGTGAAGAAGTTATGGTGGAGAAGAAGAAGAGTAGTGAGGAGAGAGAAAGGAGAATGGATTAATAAATACTAATGGTGGTGGTAGGTAGGAGGGTTCACCTTTGGTTCATGATGAACCAAAGCAAAACCAAGCCAAGCTGAACCAACCCAAGAATAAACCAAGCCAAGCCATGAAGAAAAGCTATGCAAGGAATCATGCAATACAAGATAAATACGTACACGTATTCCAAAAATACGTAATATAAACCACAGGCATTACATTATTTCTTTTGGGGTTTGTACTATATAACCGAATACTCTATGTTTTGAAAGAGTATCTAGTCCGCTTGAACCATATTTTACATTTTGGCCAACCTTATGTTTTTGACATTCAAGGAGTGCTCGTAGTTCAATGTTATCCTTGTTTTCATCCTTTTTTTTAATCTCATATGATACTACATATGAGAAAATATCATCCATGATAAAAAAAAATATTCCAATTTTTTCACGAGTGTGTAAAAGGTAAATTTTTTTTATTGTTGTTGAATACCGATACCTCTTTCTCAGTCTCTTTTGAGATCTAGGATATATTTTAGACTGGAGCGATATGCTTTATTTTGGAGAATTAAATTTTTGGTTCACGATATCTTTCAAATCGGTATAAACTTTTATCTACAAAAGATGCTACTTCAGGAGCTTCTTCTTCAAGAGACTTATGATATTTTATATTATTCAGTATGTTCTTATGGGGAGCTAAATTTTTAGAACATTTAGGCTGTGTTTGATTAGGTCTTCCAGTATTTCCTCGCTTATTTGGTGTTTGGGGTTTAAGTGTTAAAATCCAATGGGAATTGACCTACGAATGTATGCGTGGGCAATATATCAATAGTTGAGGTCCTTTGTGGGAACTGGAAATTGCTGAGAAACCCAATTTTGGGGTGGGCTTTTATGAAATTCCCACCCGCTGGATGAGTTTTATGAAATACCCAGAATTAAGTATTTTCACGTTAAATATTCCAAGATTCCTTTTTAGATGCCACCCGCTGGAAACTGCTATTTTTATAATACCGAAACTACCCCTCCGCGCGAATTGGTTATCTATATGTATTTGAATTCAAAAAACTCAGATCTGGATTGCGATTTTCGTCTTCTTCTTCTTCACGAGAAATCTGAATTCCATTGCTCTCATCTTCAGCAGAGATCGCAAAGATCGTTCGTAGTTCGGTGTACTTTTCTTCAGTCGAACTCAGATCATCGCTCGTCATCATCATCACCATCATCATCATCTTCATCGTGGAGACATTTAAAGTTTTCCGACGATTAGGTCAATTGTGGAGAGAAGATCTTTCTTCTTCTTTTCCATAAGAATTATCATCGTTTTGAAAGAAGAACGAAACTCTTTATTCCTGACAAAATTTTTCTAAAAAAAAAATTCTCCGTGTTAAAACCACGGAGAATGACCATTCTCCACCACGGAGAATAACCATTCTCCGTGCTAAAATAACGGAGAATGACTATTCTCTATTTTAAAAACCACGGAGAATGGCGTTCTCCGTGTTAAAAACCACGGAGAATGACAATTTTCTATGGGTTTTAACACGGAGAATGCCATTCTCCGTGGTAAAGTGACGGAAAATGGCCATTCTCCATCATTTTAGTACGGAGAATAGCTATTCTCCGTGGTTTTAACACGGAGAATGGTCATTCTCCATCTTTTTTAATACGGAGAATGACCATTCTCCTCCATGTTAACACGAGATTGGTCATTCTCCATGTTAATATCACAGAGAATGACCATTCTCCGTGTCGAAAAAGACGGAGAATGACCATTCTCCGTTGTAAAAAATGACGGAGAATGTCCATTCTCCGTGTTAAGATCACGGAGAATGATTATTATCCGTGTTAATATCACGGAGAATGACAATTCTCCGTGGTAAAGTGACGGATAATGGCCATTCTCTGTCATTTTAGTACGGAGAATAGCTATTCTTCGTGGTTTTAACACGGAGAATGGTCATTCTCCGTCTTTTTCAATACGGAGAATGACCATTCTCCTCCATGTTAACACGAGATTGGTCATTCTCCGTGTTAATATCACGGAGAATGATCATTCTCCGTGTCGAAAAAGACAGAGAATGACCATTCTCCGTTGTAAAAAATGGCGTAGAATGTCCATTCTCCGTGTAAAGATCACGGAGAATGATTATTATCCGTGTTAATATCACGAAGAATGACCATTCTCCGTGATTTTACCATGGAAAATGGCAATTCTCCGTGGTTTTGACACGGATAATGACCATTCTCCGTCATTTAGTATGGAGAATGGCTATTCTCCGTCATTTAGTACGGAGAATAACTATTCTCCTGCGTTTTAACACTAGAAATGGCCATTCTCTGTGATTTTACCACGGAGAATGGCGAGTTGAAAGTTTGGAAAGCCATAACTTTTGACTGGGAGATCGAAACGAGGCCCGGTTTGTTGCAAAACGAGCGTATTTCCGAGGAACCTGAAAGTAACCGATTCTTCGTTAGACGGACTTTCGAAATTTCAGAATCGCAAAAAAATGATGTTTTAACCTCCGTTTTGACATGGAAAGATTTTGGAGAAGAAAACCTAGATTCGAAAGTGAGCAGCGTATCGAAGAAGAGGAAGAATAGAAAGTGAGCAGCGTAACGAAGAAGATGAAGAATCGAAATCTTTTTTTTTGAAGAGTATGTTTCGCGGGTGCTTTGAATAAATTAGAAGGGTAAAAGGGTCATTTGGAACCCGCTTTGGATAAGTTTCTCTAATTCTGGGCACGCGATGAAAGTTTTTTTAGCGGTAGTTTTTTCATTAAACTTTTTTAGTTTTTGGGCATTTCATAAATTTCCCCTTGTGGGAAATGTAACTCATTTCCTTCCTTTTTATTTTGAACGAAGTAAAAAAAATAATCAAAGTTGTCGGCGGACATTTCTTTGGGCGTTGACCACTTCCGCGTGATGCCGACTCTCTTTGGCGGAAAAAACTTTGATACACATGGGGGTATCAAAGTTGATATCCCTATATATGACAAGTGGACTTCCTTCCTCTTCGTAAAACTTATATATATATATATATATATATATGTGTGTGTGTGTGTGTGTGTGTGTGTGTGTGTGTGTGTGTGTGTGTGTGTGTCACGACCCGCACCCTAGAGTAAGGGCACGAGACGTGGGTACGTCCAGCCTACGCCGCAGTGTCGGCGGTAGAACGCTGTCCTAGGTCACAACATCTAACAATATAATTCTAAGCAGTTTATACTCCCCGAATGGGGGTGACATAGCAGTAAATAAACTCAATCACAACTAAGGAAGAAGAAAGCACGATATAATATAGAAATCAAGGGAATACAGGTGATCAGAAAGTCTAAGATAACATCTCAGCAAATATCCAGAAATACATGTCTCAGCTACTGAATATGAAAGAATATATACAACTCAGATCTCAAGACAAAAATAAAGTCTAACTACTAGTCTCAAGACAACATAAGTAAGATAAGCCTAACTAAGCTAGTCTAGGCAGTAAGGGTAATGTCCTCAGCTAGTGCTGGGTCCTCCTGAGAGCCCAGCTCACAAGTGTCGTCTAGGGCTGCCCCATAGAAGGTATCCACACATGCCTCCTCCTCATCCTCTATAATATTTTCAACAGGTCCAGTCAGGACAGGAGCGAGCACAATACATCTCAACAGTTCATAGCAGGTTAGAAAATATAATCATGCAGTAAAGTAAGATACAGGTACTGAAAGAATGCAGTATGTAAACAGAGAGAGAGAACTGTAATAGAAATATCTACTATACATAGAGAACTAACAGTGGCTAGTGAGTCAGAGTACAATATAGACATGTAAATGGCATAGGATGATTCTGATGAGACACTACGGAATGATTCTGATGAGAAACTACTTGGATATTATTCACATGTCTACTTCTACTCTCCCGTACCCCCAATCAATACACAAGGATCCAACCAGGTTATGTTATGATTCCATGCAAAGGCCCCCGAAGGGTGGTACATGGAAGTCCCATAAATTGGGATTCTAAGAAACCCAATAAATGGGATAAGGATTCAAGGAAGACTCTGTGATCATGAGAGTACATGTCACAAGTGATCAATGAACCAATGAAGCATAGTGATACACCATGTAAGTAAAACGCACAGAACATGTAGTACCCGATGCTCCCTGAAGGGATAACATCTCAAGAAGGAATCCATATAGTACTAATATGTGTGACCAACGTGACAGTAACAAGTAAAGTAATTTAAAGCAGAAAAATAATTCTAAGCAGGATATGAAATGATCAGAGAATGTACTCGCCTGGTATCTGAGTGTCCGGATGAAATGTACTGTCCGAGGAGAGGTGTCTGGCTCCTAATCAGAACAGCACAAGTCACAACAAGTCTAAAATGGTAATAAGATGCACTACAATGCATTCTACATGAATCTAGGTCAATCTAGATCAATGTCAACTCTTGGTCAACTCTGGTCAACCCTAGAAGTCAAACTAGGTCAACCAAGTCAAACCTAAGTCAAACATGTCTATAATAGTCTAACTAGTCTATTCTAGGTCTAACAAGACTAAACAAGACCAATCTAGACTCTATACTGACACACATATACACCCATAGGTCATAGGCTATACCATGCCTATGAACCAAACCATACTCACGTAACACATGGCAATAACCATATCTAAAATACAATACCCTTATTGCTATATTACACAATCTAATATAGAAATACTCATAAGCATATAGGTTACCTATAGTATATCACACATATATAGGATACCTAAAAATGGGAAATGAAATGTGTTTGTGTTCAAGTGTGTGTGTGTGAGAGAATACAAAAGAACTTGTGTGTGTAGATAGGTGTAGACATGTGTGTGTGAATTTGAATGTGTGACAGTGAATCATACATGTGTGTGTCATGTGTGACATGGGTGAGTGTAGGCATAAATGAGAGTGTGTGAGTGAATGTGTGTAGAGTGCACCTGTGTGTGTGTTAATTAGGTCACATGTGACAGGTGTTTAAAGAGGGTGGTGTGTTTATGTGTTCCAATTCAGTGTGTGTGTGAATGAGATGAATAGGAAAGCAGTGCATAGGTGTGACAACCTGTGTGGGTGTGTGTGGCAAGTAGAAGGCAGTGTGTGTGTGAATTTGGGTTCTCAGGTTTCACCCCATTGGGAAAAATCAAGTTTTTATTCAAAACCCCAACTCAATTTCATAAACCCACTCTCAGTTCACTGTTTTGTTCATGTGTGTGTGTATTAGTGTCAATCTCAGTTTTAACTCCCATTTCAGTCACATACTAATACTCAAAATCAGTGAATTCAGTTAAGAACATGTAGGAAAGAAATCCTCAGGTTTTTCAGTTGTGTGTGTATATGTGATGTGTGTGTGTGTGTGGATGGAACAATATGTCAAACTCAAAACAGTGTACCTATGTGTGTATGTGTTATATAGGTTGTTAACATCAAACCAAAATATGAATTAATCCTTTAGATTAAGCTAATACATGTGGCTTAATCTCAGGTTTTTAGAAAAAATTGGAAAACAGGAACAGTGTTAAAGGGAATTCGGTGAAGTCTAACTAACAATGTGAAAACTGGAAATGTAGTTGACAGGTTATAGGAATCAACCCATTCAAACTCAGTTCAGTTATAGTCTCAACATTACAAATCAGAACTTGAACCCAAATCAATACCAATTTAACCCAAATCCTGTTGACAGTTTAATCATGAATAGACATTCATTTTAGTTCAGTAAAAAGGAAATCAGTACAGGTTATTTAGAAACTTCATTCTCATGTTATAGGCTATTCAATCAGTGCAATGGGAAAACAGGAAATTACATGTGTTTATGTGAAACGGTTAGGGAAAACAGAGAAGGAATTCAGTGGCATGTTAAGAGAAACAGTTCAGGAAAAATAGGAGAATAAATTCTCAGTATCCATTAAACCCAATCCAATCGAACCCACATGTGAAATATCCTATTCTCAAACCATAAGCCAAATTCGAATGAACATTTCATTTACATATACTAACAATCATGTGGGAACAATCAACCGTGAGAAACATCAATAGAATAGGATTTAATGTTCAGAGATTTAGAGAAAACAATGTATCAAAGCATGTATCAGTCCCTGCGTATCAGCCAACATGCCATTTGACCAAATTAGAATCAAATACACATCAACAACCCAACTAATCATGTAAATCTAATCTAACCTATATCACATATTACATTTAGGATCAAATTAATAATTAAAACACAAATTAAAACATTTAAAACTGTAAACAAAATAGTGAACCAATGAACCACTGATACACGCACAGTCCACGCATTCATAGAGGTCGTGGACACGACACACGACACGTGTGGCCACGTGGTCATGTCTACGTGTTGCCCACGTGTCAGGCTACACATTCGACACCCAGTGGGGTGTCTATGATGTGTCCACTGCGGACATGAACACGTGTTTGTGAGTGTCTTTACACGTGCTCAGCCGCCTGCTCGCGACAGCGCGCGGCCAGTACGACCCCGATTGCTCCGCGCACAGACCACGAGACACTCCCAAATTTTGGGAGCTTGGTGGTAGACATTGCCCCAAGTTTCTTCCAAAATTTCAGGACACGACGTGTCCTGTGTCCATAGATATGGACCCCGTGATGCAGGACACGGCCTACGGGCCCGTGCTACGTGTCTAAATGAAATACACGACACATAAGGACACAAAACACTAGGACACCTTCACAAAAACTAATACTCTCACCTAGATCTACAAATCCATGTAATCACATTTCAAAAATATAAAAATTAATTCCTATGTGGCATTTCTACAAACACCTATTCTATCAATACGATACGTGTCCGATACGGACACGAAATGAATCCACCTTGACACGAAATCAAGTCCTACATCTAGGGGACTCCTAGGGCTTTCCAAATATGCAAAGAAATCAGGGAAACTATAGGTTTAGGGATCATTTACCTATTGATGAGCTTTTCAAGAAAAACCCATTTCTAGAACTTTTTTCTTTGATAGCAAACTCCACCAAATTGCTCCCCCACTGAAATTTCCTTCCATGGAAAGAAAGTATAGATGAATTAGAACCTATTGCAACTTGTTTGGACTAAAAAGAAATTAAAATAGATTTACTAGGAATTTCTAAAGTTGGGGATTTACCTCTTTATAAAACTTGGAAAATTTCTAAAGAGGCTAGCCCTAATGAAGAAGAGTACTTATAGGGGGATTCCCTAGGTGGGTTGGCTGGCCGTAGCAATTAGGGTTAGGGTTTACATGGTGTTGGGCTTGTGGGCTTCTATGGGCTTAAGTCATTAGTCATGACTTGTGAAGTCATAAGCCATTCTCTAGTCTAATCAATTCCTATTCTAATTTAATTCTAATGAGTAGGGTATCACTAAATTAGGTCAAGCTAGGGTTTCATAGTCTAACCAAGTAGTCATGACTAGGGTTAGCTTCTAGGTTAGTCTCCAAGGTCAACACTAGTCAAAGTCTAGAATAGCACTAAATTAAAATATACCAAAATCACTTAAAATCCAATAATTCTAAATAACACATAATAATTCCAAATAATTCCCAAAAATTCAAAAATGACCAAAATACCCTCAGGGCTAAATGACAAATAAGTGTCCCAATAATATGGTTAGGCTCTAGGTCAACCAGCCTCCAAGGTTACACTATCAAAACACCAAAATTCATAAGTCATGATTTAAAATAGTTTTAAAATGATTTAAAATTACCAAAAATCATATCATGATTTAAATATCATTATTAAAATACTAAAAATTACAAAATTACAAAATTATCCTTATTTTAGAAAACTGGGTGTTACAATATATATATATATATATATATATATATATATATATATATATATATATATATATATATATATATATATATATATATAAACTTTGAAGAGTGCCCACTTGTCATGCATAGGAGATATCAAAACTTTAATACCCCTTCTGTATCAAAGTTTTCTGTCCTCCTTGGTCGAGCCCTCTCTTCGGCCGAGGTCTATCAGGCCCTCCATGGTCAGATCTGGTCGGTCAGAGCAACCCCTCTTCGGCCGTGTGTCATGGTTGCAGGTGTTTGTAATTTTTGTAAGGCTGTGTTTGGTAGGAAGAATGGAAAAGTAGAAGGAAGGAAAAAGATAATGATACATTTCCTTCAATATGGAAAGGAAAGATCATTTCCTTCCTTTGTGTTTGGTTGGAAGGATAGAAAAGAGAAGAGATGCATTATTCTTTGTTTGGTATGGAAAGAAAAGTGAAAGGAAAGAAAATAAAAAATATGGGTTTTACCAATTTTATCCTCAACTAAAACGCATATTTACTATTTGATTTTATTAATAATTTTTAAATAATACAATTCACATGGGGTACAATTGTTAATTAGTATAAGTCTTCACTTTTTCCTCCACTTTTTCTCCCACTTTTGGGGTGATTGGTTTTCTTATGTTAGGAAGGAAAAAGAATTCCTCCACTTTTTCTTCCTTTCACTTTTCCTTCCATACCAAACAATAGAAAATGAAGGGTAAAGTGCATTTAAACCCTCCTTAGATGTTACGAAAATGCAAATAAAGACTCCCTGATTTGAAAAATCCAAAAGATTACGAAAATGCTCAAATCACCCCCTAAGCTAACTTTTCTGTTAACGGGTGTTAAAATGGGGTTGTGTTGACCATTTTACCCCTGTGCTATCTAATATTAACTTGTTAAAAACGGTTAATTCTAAAATTATTTTGTTAAAAACGGTTACACAAACATACTTGTTAAAAAGTGGATAAATATTAACAAAGGAAAAATGGTCTTTGCAAGTAAAATTATTTATTAAAATTATTTTAATTAATATTAACTTGTTAACAACGGGTAGTTCCGTCAAAAAAGTGGATAAATATTATTTAAAATTATTTTGTCATAAATTATTTTTTATTTAACAAATATATAAATATTTTTGGGAAAAACAAAACTGATAAATACAAAAAAATAATCAATTCTTAAAAAATAGAAATGATGAAAAACTGGAAAAAAATTACCAATTAAAAAACAAAAAAAGTATTAAAATATGAAAAAAAAAATAGACAAAATATTCCAAAAAACCAAAAAATGAGGATAAATCTTAAACAATGAAAAAAGACAAAAACAAAAACTATACAAATTTGAAAATAAAAGTCACTCTTAAAAAACTAGAAAAGATTTTTTAAAAGATGAAAAAAAAATGAAATAAGAACTAATAAAATGAAACAAAAAACAAAATATTAAAAAGATTATTAAAATAACCTCTCGTTCTTAAAAAGATAGAATTCTCATGCTTGACGTCATTTTCGAAAATAAATGTTTATAATCTAAATAGTATGTTTTCATCTTAAATTTTTTCTGGAAAAAAAAATCTTTTAACAAATGTCCGGCTAGTCCTGAACTATCCAGCCATTTAACTTAGGGCATGTTTTTTAAACCGTATTTGGAGCTAGATAACTGTAACTAATATTATATTATTTAATATTTTATAATAATTATAATCTTAATTAATAATTATAATCTTTGTTAATAATTTATTAATTATAATTTTATTATAATATTAAGTAATAATAATTTAATCATAATTATAATTATAGTTAATAATTTATATATTATAATAATTTTACTTAATAATTTAGTAATCATCATTATAGTCTTACTTAATAATTTATTAGTCATGACTATTATCGTAATTATTTATTTATTAATTCTAACTGAAATTGTAAATCTTGGTACAAATTTATTTTTATCACATGTATTACTTAAACAAATAATTTAAATATTACTAAACGTGTCAAAAATTCAAAAATAAATTGCAAAACATGTATGTCGTAGCATGGTCCGGATTCAGTGGCTGCCACCGCCTTTGTCGATTATCTAGGGATATGCTTCCATAATTTCTATTTGGACGTCTTGAGAAAAAAAGGAATAAGTAAAAAAGCTTCAAACATTAAATGAGAGCAAATAAGTAAAAAAAAAAAGGGAATATAAAAAATTTGCATTGGATTTGAGATCTGTAGGTAAGAAAAAGCTTCAATACATTAAATGAGAGGAAATAAGCAAAAAAAAAGGAATATAAAAAAAATTAAATATTATTTTTCCTTCCAACCAACCGGTCAAAAAATATAAAATATAAAGCTTAGGTTTTATGTTTCAAACAAACATTCTTATATATAGAGAATGAAAGAGAGCCAGCAGCCACAATGTAAGCATTATGGGTATTTTGGGGAGTGCACATTTTTTTATCCAAAATATGGGCTACGGCTAGTTCTAACCTCATTTTGACGGAAAGGGGCATTCCGAGCAAAAACGGTTTTACGGGAGGTGCAAACTGCTTAAGTTTTCTAAAAGGTCTTATTTTGCGAACGAGACAACTCTAAGGAGGGTTTAAATGCACTTTACCCGAAAATGAATCCTTTCCTCCACTTTTCCCTCCTCTATTTTTCTTTCTCCCACTTTTTCCTCCAACCAAACACAACCTAAGAGTTGCAAAGGGACAAAAGTTGTTGGTTGTGGTGGAATATATTTTTTAGCCAATGTTGGGATGAACTAGCTAGTAGATAATTATTATGGACTATTTTATCTCTTTTTTTAAGATGTCCGACGATACGTACGAAACTTAATGTATGTTGTATTGTGTATCTGTTTGACTCATTGTCTCCAACTCTCACCAAATAAATGGAAGATATAATACCTCCTATGACTCGATTCATTGATATTCCGCCATCTAACCGGAGTCTTATATATACCTCTCCTCGATAATCACAAGAGCCACTTGAGTTCGGTCCTTTGTATTTAATTATGAGAAAACTAAGGCTAAAATTGTAGTTAGAACCCGATTAATAATTGAGTGAGATTCAATATATTTTGGACTAATAATTGAGCTAGTTTGATGGTTTTGGTTTCTGTTTGCTCGGATGTAGTCTGTGAAAATGTTTACAAATTCCTAAATGTTTTTTGGCTTTACTTGTATTAGTCTATATTTTAATTAAAATTTATTATAAATAAAATTTAAGAATTTTAGATATATGTTTAGATAATATCATATAAATAGTTTAAATATGATCTGAATATAATTTATTTAAATTTATTATATATATGTTTTCAAGATTTTAGATATATGCTCAGTAAGGATTTTAGTTTTTTTTTTTTTGTACGTGAAAGATATATACAATGGTAGCTATAAATTTTTTTAAAAAATAATAATTATGTAAAGATATACATACTACACTACCTAGACACATCTCACTCCTAGTCGTTTTGAAGCATATTTATAATAGTTATAAATAGTAAAGATGTTGATGATTTGAATGTTTTCTAGTCATTTCACCGAATCATTTGGGTTGAAGTTCCTGGCCAGGATGAATATATTAGAAAATATATTTTCTAAGGGTAATCTAGTTATAACAAAATGGATCTCGAGCTTAAATCATTTATACTGCGAGTTTGGTGATATACTATGTTGGCGACAGTATCTAATCCAACGTATTACAAATATGAGAAGAAAAAAAATGTTATAGAAACATATAAGTTGCAACATATTGATTCTTGTACATCATTTGTATGATGCTATATTCAGGGCCGATCCAGGAGGTTGGGTTGTCCTAATCGGAACTAATTTTGGTTGTACCTTGACTCAAAAAAAAGATAGCCACAATTTGTTTGCTAAGGAAAATAAGACAAATGAATTTTGACAAACACTAAAAAGTCAGTTATCTTTGGTTCTGACGGCGATGTGGAGATCGATTCCGAGTTCCTCTCCTTACTCTTAAGTTATTTAAGGCCTTTCCAGTGGAATCTCAAAATATGAGCATAGAGGATTGCCAGTTCAATTGACATGAAGGAGTTGTGGTGGACCGCAAACTTTATTAGTCTTGAGGTGGAAACTTTGGAGCTTGGGAGGTTGTCCAAGTCCGATGACTTGTCTGGCTTACCCCAGAGTCGGCCCTGGCTATATTTGGGAGTCATGATATGCTATCAAGCGTCATTCATGATTAGTAGACGACCCAAATTAATTCACTAGATGTAGGTTTAAGTCTATAAGTAGGTAATCAACATGCATGGTTCGACTCAATCCTATGAGAACTTAATGAGTCGAACACCAACAGAATACAGTATTTTTTTTTTTGAAATCCCACGCACACACGCAATTAGGGATTCGAACCTTGTCCGTCCCTCTGGGTGTCCGCTCTAATACCGATAGGCTAGAGACGTTGGACACATAATATACTGCTTTTGGTACTCTTAGGCGTTATTGTATATTTGAGTAATTATAAATATACCTATATAGGATTAAATTAGGTTGACGGATGAACTTGAAGTTAGCCGCTTAATTAAGCATATCATTAACTATGTCTCAAGTTGGCTATGTGGCCTATGGACATTAGGTCAAAATGAGATTATGAAGCTCATTACTAAAACCATATAGGACAAATAGAAGCATGCATGCCATGTGAATGCAAGCATGACAAGTGTCATCTTATATGTGACACATGTTGGATAAAAGTTGTCCATGGACTTCCATCATAACTTACCCTTCTATCTTTTTACGGGTGACCACTTTGTGGCAACACAAGAATCAAGATAGAGCTTTAGAGAAAGCAAATAACCACTTTGAGGCAACACGAGAGATCTTTAGAGGAATCAATTAAGAGTGAGAATTTCTCCAATGAGAAAAGAAGAGTAGTGTGTTAGAAAATCATCAGTAGATATAGAGTTCAAAAATGTACCTTAAACCCAAATTTATAGTAAAAAATTATGGTTTAATTGTAACTTACATCTTTAATCATTTTAGTTTGTCAATTAGATATCCTAAATTTTTAAATACATCAAATTGACACTATCAACTATTTATTTCTTTTTAATTTAATACACACACAATTTTTTTTTAACGAAACTAGGCATTTTCCACCCAACCTCCAAGAAAGCCCATGTCCCCTCCCCTCCGGTTGCCCACTCCAGCCCTTCGGCCTCTGGTTGCCCTCCCTCTCGCCACCTACACCAATCCCGTACCCAACACCAGCCCCCCGCCCCCGACTGTCAACCCCCCCCCCCCCCCACCCCATCCACGGAGGAGTTCGTTAAATTAAATCGTACGGTTCCATACTGCAGACATGCACACTACTTATTAGAGCGGAACTCATATATAATTGGCATCTTTCCGGTGGTCGTGTATTAGAGCTACAGGAGAAGAAATTAATTTTTAGTGAAAAATTAATTGGCACGAGTGGCGCGTATCATGCGGGCCGAATGCAGGGGCCTTCGGGTCGGGTTGGGTCTACAGGCTGTATGTGGACCTACGGGCCAAGAATTGTGACCTTCGGGGCTAAGTTGTATGCTCCCGAATGCCACACTATGAGCCCTATGGCAGGTACATATACCGCACTTGTATTGCACCCGCATCGCATCACACTGCACCCGCAACCGACCTGCAGTATGCACTATGATTGCCCTCACATTAATTCATTCACATGAGGTTAAATGTGATTCTCATGTTGTTCGAACATGCAATGTCACGTCTCGATTCGACAAACCGTTCATCCTCGTTCCCATTATGTCGAATCGATCGTTCCCGCTAAGGCGTGATGTCCTACGAGTCTGTAGTTGCACTCGCACAAGGCAAGAACGTTACATTTGATCATTTTATTGAAACACCAAGTTGAAACTTCTCAAATCACATCAGAATTGAACACGCAATTTAGGAAGATAGAAATATGTTTTTCATTCATAGCTTGGAAGAAAGTACAAGTCGTAATTACATTGGATGCCATTGTGGCTACATTGATCGAAACATAAGAAATATACTCGACAAGCTGCCTGAACTAACACTTGCTGTTCCAAACATTCGCCATTTTATACATTGAAAACTTTCGATGAATTGGCTTCAAAATACTTCAGAATATGAAGAGCTTCAAAATGCCTCTCCGAACTTCAACTTTGGCTTAGCGACGTG
Source organism: Iris pallida (assembly GCA_029216955.1). Lineage (NCBI taxonomy): Eukaryota > Viridiplantae > Streptophyta > Magnoliopsida > Asparagales > Iridaceae > Iris > Iris pallida. Next base: position 27,599,229 of record JANAVB010042020.1, on the reverse strand, counting down.
CACCCCCAGAGTCCTCGTCACCTGTGGGATCGGGGATTAGTACACTTGAAAATGCACTAGTGAGCAGGACAAACCCACCCGTCTAAACCGACTCTGATTATTAAGGTAGGCATGCATTGTAGTTTTCTTTCTATTTAGAACTAAATGAATTCAGTTCATATTGATAGCCTTCCATTTGAAACAGTAAACAAAATACAACAAAACATAGTATTTTATACCAATTTTTACCATGGCCATGCTCGTCATAGGGTTGTCCGCCTATCCGTTAGGTCAGTTCACAAGGTCATAGGTACAAGTCAAGCTCTTGGTTCATCGTGCAAAGTCATTGTACGAAGTTCGTCCCAATCCTATAGTCAAACCGTTTGTTCGTAAGTACGGGATACTTCTACCCAAGTTCGTTTCACTCAAATTATCTAAACATCAAGCAGTGTTCATCCTATTTACATCAAGACACTCTTTGCACAAGGTCCGAGCTCGTTCAGTAATGTCATGCTATGATAGGTTGTCCTCAACCAAGTCCTCAGTGTGTCAAAGTCCATCTCTTCAAATATGTTTGATATAACTCACATATCCATCCTAAACAATTCATGTAGTCGATCACAAGGTCGTCTAGCATTGCAATATGTCGCGCCCCGATCTCACGTAACTCTGATTATCCATGGTGGACATGAATCACCATGTTAACATTTTCGCAGAATAATCGTCCTCATCGGGACATAACTCTTGCGTTTGAGTCTAGATGTACTCATTTTTGATACGCAGATTGGGTCTACTCAATCCTCAAGTTTTCTTAATTGCCAATCATAAGTCCTAACAATCCTTGAATTCACCTTCGCTTCAAACCACAAGTCGAAGCAATCTAAATTTCCAAATAATGATATTTCGAGTTCGATCATTCCCGTTGGACATGAATTACCATGCCAACACTCACGCAAAATGATCGTCCCAAATTTGACGTGACGTATGTGCGAGGCTAGAGTTGCGCTCGCACAAGACAAGATCGTTGTCGTCGTGGTTATTCACAAAAAATCAAGTCATTTCCATTTTCATCCAAACATTTATTTCTATCAAAATCCCCAATATAGCCTTCATCAAAATAATAACTTCTAACACAATCATCATTCATCGAATCAGAGTACCCCCGAGTTATCGTACATCGATCTTTGATACGTCTCAATACCATCGATGATGTACATAACCTGACGATCTTTCTTTTACAACAAAATCTGAGTTATGCAACTTAATTCCTCAATTCATATTATTTTATGCTAACTCAAGTCATTGAGCAACATCTATTCTAACTCCTTAGTCATTCTCTTATGTTCAAATCAACGTTCATGTACGCTATCTTCCAATCGTGCTATCATCGATCCTGTCTATGAGTACTTTACTTCAACTCAAGTTTTACTCAATTCGACTATTCCAAAATTGTTCGTACGATCCACTAAGTTTTCTCGACCAAGACGTCCATTTGTTTCATCATTTGAATCTCTATCCAACTTGTTTGTAATTTGTACTACACATTCACAAATCGTCCGAATGATATCTCATTTGAGACTCTCAAAAATCATGACCATCTAAGTGTTACTCGTTCTAAGGCATTTGCGCGATAGCATCGCTAGCTGGTATACTTGTTACTACCCGTAGGTCCATAATTTTGGGTCTAACAGTTTACTAGATGGTCCATACACCACTCAGGGTTCGTGCCACTCGACAAGTCGTCGACACTCACTCTTATTCTTTCTCGAAGCAATCACATATACCACTCAGGGTCAAGTCATTCTACAGTTCCTCAAAAGGTCATTGATTCACAATCGACATGTTCGAATGTGCGTTCGTCCGTTCCCCAAACTCTAAGAATCATTCTCGTATTCTCTTTAGAGTTGGTCAGATAGCATCTCTATCGGCATCCGATCTAAGTCTCACTTATTCTTGTCCGAACGACAGTCAATCTCGCTCGCAACTCGTTTGTACGAGAAGGTCTAGGTGCGCGATACTCAGCACAACTAAGCCAAAGGCTGTGTACATAGCCGACCCGTTCGGAATATACTTTGGTCTCGTGCACTCGTTCGCTATTGTCAGCGTAAGGTTATTCAGGTATGCACAACGTTTGCTAACTTTTAGCATTGTTTTCCTTTCAACTCAAGTCCGTCAAGGTTTGGCACAAAGGCCTTCGCCTATCGATTCCGTTCAACCGAGTACTCGTACGAGCTTTTAAAAATATTAGACTTATTGTATGGAACATCCCAAGGCACAACGAGAGAGTGCGTATACTTCTTTTGTCCACGATCGAGCTTTTCAAAACTGAGATAATCGATATGAAGTCTAAGGACGTAAAGCCGTGCTCTGATACCAATCTGTCATGTCCTGCTCCCGTAGGAGCGATCGTCCTCACTAAGGCGTGATACCGTACAGGCCTAGGTTGCGCCTGTACAGGGCTAAGTCCAGAAATGATCGATTGAAGCTAGGCCACAGAGTCGCACAGAGTGTCTCCATTTACAGCAAAAAGCAAATGAACACAAGTTGGAACAAATTCAATCTCTTTATTGATATTCAAGAAGTTTACAATCGGCGCTAGAACGAGATTACAAGTCGTTCAAGCTCTCTCTCTCTCTCTGAAACATAAAAGGCGTGCCAAGTGGCTTACAACATGAAATAATTCAAGGTGATCTTCCGATACATTATGTCATGTATATGGTGCTTCATCTCCTTTGCAACACTCCAAGGCTCCAGAGTTAGCCCCGTGACTTAGCACGTTCAGGGGAAGCTCCACACCCGACGACGTCTCCCGCACACTGTAAGCAATCTGTGGGGTTATCAGTACATTGCTATGCACTGGTGGGAAGGCTAGCTTGCCCACTCGCTATCATTACTAAACACATTCATTTTACTTTTATGCATCATCTATCATTCATTGTCTTTCTAATCTTGCCTTAGGATCAGTTTCATGGCATATCATTCAAGCCTATCTCATGTTATTGATATCAAGTGTCGCATGGAAATACATGCACGACTTACCCATACTTACAGTCCGGTCTTCCCTGCCCAAGTAAATCATGTTAGTCAACAGTTTATATGTAACGACTTAACAAAATTTACGTAAACATTCATGTGTCCAGGGCGTGTCCCTGCCTCAGGTTCTACGAAGTGTCCCGGCTCGTCAAGATACGTTTGACCGAGCCTTTTTTTCGATGATCAATCTCGTTCATTATCCCATCTACTCAACCAGTCAGTTGTGTTATGCTCAAACATAGCTCCGTTGCGTTACAGTCAGTAACCTAGTAAGTTACAAGTCAGTAACTTAGCAATTCTGTAAGTCAGCTAATATGTTCCAGTCAGTAACTTAGCAAGTCAGCTATACTAAATGTTATTCAAATTGCTTTGTTTCAATGCAAGGACTTGCACGTGGATTGCCACCAGCAAGTCTACCTAGTCTATATGCATCGGTCGATGGCTCTGCAAGCCATTTAGACACCTTATGGTATTCGCATCTATCAAGCATGATGGCTGGTACACCTTGATAGGCTACGCCATACCCAAGCCTTACGCCTCATGTGTAGTGTCTGTTACGCCCCGATTCGTAGTTATTTATTCACATATTTTATCTCTTAGAATCGATCGTCCTCGCTTGGGTGTGATGTCGTACAAGTCTGGTATTACACTTTTACAAGGCAAAGATGGTACATAAATGATTTTTCTTCAAATATGAACACATCGTAGCGGCAGAAGCAGATAAATTGAAGTTAATGAGGACAATCTTTCTCATTGAATAGAAATACATCACTTCTTTATATCAGCGGAGATAAGAGAATAACTTGAAGTCACACAGAGATATATAGAACTTTATTATCTTTATTGATAATTGAAGAAGAGTACAAGACTTGTTTGAAGCACAATGTTTACAGCATATCTCACTTTACATTGAAAGCCAATTGAACAATGCTATACAGCTTACATTTGATATTTGGATACATTGAATTACAACTCGATATACTGACTTGACTTACAATCTCACTGGTACAACTGCTTACAATGTTCCATACATTATGCCCTTTATAAACAGAAGACACCATCTTGTGCAAGGAGAGCTTCTGTATGCCCAACAAATCTTCGATGCCGTGGGACCAATCAAGCCAATCTTCGTGTGTAGAACATTCCAAGCACGAGCACCTGCCCACAAAACGTGGGTCAACACATCATCTATGTACTGGCGAGCAGAATTCAACCCACTCGCCTAAACCAACACTAACTGGTCAATTATAGCAAGCATTTAATAGAATGATCTTTCTACTTGGGGCCTAGCATCAGTTTACAGTTCATGGGCAATAATCATGGTGAAGCATGTAAACATATTCTTAGCAATATTCATGTGGACATATCAAAATAGCATTCTTGGTGTTATCATGCAAAGGCGTCATTGAGGCATCGTTAACATTAACATCTTAAATATGTTATGACAATTCTCACTTCAAGCATCACTTAGCATGGATGTTATGTTTGAACACTATTTATAGTAAGGCATCTTTCTAGCATACTGAATGGAACATGTTAAGCAGGCAAGTTAAACCAACTTATACAATATCATAATTATGTGATTTCTTACCGATAGCCGACTTCTCGTACCTGCATCAAATACAGGTTATCCGATATACTTACTCTGCCTGCACAAAATATTCATTAGCATGCATCCCGACTACATGGTCACTGGTGTTGTTAAACCATATGGACTCTTTTCATTTCATTTCATTTCAAGATAATGCGGTCAGCATAGTAGGTGGTGAGCCTCTATGCCACCCCGTCTTATCCGTGCTCCCATAGCACTCATCATTATTTCCTCCTAGGCCAAATCGGTTTCCAGGGCCCTAGGAACCGTTCGAGAAAATTATTGCTCAATCTTTGTATACAAGTTGTCCATGACCATGCGAATGCGTGTCCGACTCGATTGTGAACAAAATCGTATGGTAAAATATATTAAGGAAAGTAAAGACAACAGTGCATCATTAGTCATATTAAATGACTTATTCAATTCATCATTACCATCATTTTATTTGGTGATCTCAACGATCCCAGCTTTATCATTTATCATTCATTGCTTCATTGCAACGTATCTCATATCATTCCTTTCTTAAGAGGAACGTAACATTCCCTCAATTCATAGGGACATTTATTCATTCATTCATTTCTTATAAGGGACAGGCATCATTTCACATTCTTACAACAGTTATACAGAGAGTACATGATTCTAGTGTTTCATTCTGTTCATTTCTTATACTATCATTCATAAGGCATCTCATTATTCAAGTGTTTACTTATTCTGGCAGCGTTAAGCATAAGGGACAATATTATCAATTTATTCTTAGGCCTCAAATCACATTAGCAGTTCAATGTGTTGAACATTTCAATAATTCTCAACATAGGCATCTCTTTTATCCAGCTTCTAAAACATGGGACACATAGGGACAATTCATAGCATTTCAATACTTCATTTATTAAGCATGAAGGATTAAGAAGGAGGAAGGACAATCCCACTCACTTGCAATAAAGGGTCTTCCTGATCCGATCACACATAATTCTACTAAGCGTAGCTCCACCAGCGAGCCACGTTCCAATACCCATTCCGTCTAGCCCGCTAAGTGAGACTGCATCAGTCTCAATTCTCCTGATTCCTAACTTAAGTCATGGTCCAATATTCTGATAGCATCAAACAAGCCAACCAAATGCCTCGTGCGGAGCGGGGCATTACATAATATACCACTCAGAAAAAGTTTCGTCCTCGAAACTTAAGGAAACAACACTTCTACTAGATTCACTTAGTCACAACGAGTTATTCATTTAGCTTCAATCAATATTCATTTCAGCACACTCGGTCATCTCAAAATAGCTATCCAACTGTACCATTTTAATCCATCAACGATTTGATCTGTCTATCTCTTTTTCAATTACTTAAACTTCTCATTAATTCACCAATATTTTCCTTGCATTCCATCTTGGTAGCAACATATCACTTCGTTTGGATCCATACACATATTTTAGGCATTTCTAAAACATATGTATTTCAGCCAAAGTCTGCGCTAGTGCGATAATTTCTTCCTATAATGTTATTTCAGTCGCAACCAATCACTTTGGCTGGATCCATACACATATTTTAGGCGTCCCCAAAACATATGTACTTCAGCCAACTTCTATGTTAGTGCGATTCGATCAGCCACAATATAGCTCTCTCTTCCAAATCCGACTTAGCATCCTTTCAATTGACTTATTACTTTATTCACTTTGCCACAATCACTATCTTCCAGGCCACAATACTTAATATCAGGGACAACTTGGTTAAGCTCTATACCCAAGCATAACATTTCCAACATTCGATCAAGGGTCTAACTTAGAGCCAAACATATCAAAAGTTCACAACATGCAATCACATTCCTTCCCAAATCCAACAATATTTCTCACCGAGGCAATTCATCTTTTTTCAAAAAGATACAATCCGACGTCACCCACTATTGGTTACCCAAGTCAGGGTATAATTCTATGCAACAGTCAAGGTTAACTTAGCTACCCGACTATAGGCACACTCAAGTCTTACCTTACGATTGCAATTCCCACTTTTGGCCAACATATAATCCTCAAGGGTCAAACATCTCTTAAGGCACAAGTTGAAGCATACATTCCCTTAGGTCAATACTCATTATCACCGTCTCTCATTCAATGTCACAAGGTCATCCTATGGGTCTCCAATGGTCACCTATTATTCGGTCAGTCTCTATGATTAGCTATATCAACAGCTAAACCTAATCATTCAGGTGACTCCCCTAGAGTGGACGGCTACTAGGGATCATACAAATTGCTTATTCTCAAGCCAACAGGCCACCGAAAGTACTAAAGTACTCTACCTAAACCTATGGGTATTAACTCAGTCTGAATAACTAATCGCCATTGTTGGCTATGCCAACAATTGGTAAGTCATCAACTAGTCACTAGGGTCAAGTCTATCTTATCCAGGATATTCCTCAAGGAAATAATTCCCACAGAGGCTCACTCTAGACTTACCCAACGATCGACTAAGATCGATATATCAACATTACGGTCAATTCCCAACCCGACATACGATTCTCATCGTTCTAATAATCCATCAAGTAAAATTCCTAACGATTCAATTTCTATTCCAACTCCTTTGTACCCACATGAACCCATAAGCCAAGGCTAACTATTCAAGGGTCATATATTCCGATAGTCTTAACATAACTATGGAATCATACTATTCGGTCCGTATGACAGAGTCACACCACTAAGTCATAAGTCAACAATCTATATCCCAACCAACAATCACCTATACCGACATCATCCAACACATTGCAATTTCTCGTTTCCATTTGTTTCTCAATCATCAAACTATCTTACGGACATTTTAACATCTCATGCAGCAATGGTCAAGTAGTTCATCCCATTCAATCCGATAATTTATGTATCACTTAACCATCCTCTAGGCAACAAAAATAGTCAAGGTGGCTACTTGTTACTTTTCTAATCCCATTAAATTCCTCAGCATACATGTACATAAGGAACGACTATCCTTTGGTGATCAAAGATGGATTAACATCTATTACACCTTAGGGTCAAAGCATAGATCTCTAATATTTCTTTGATTCACCGACGATATTTCCAAAACTTTCAGCTACGCAACCAACTTTGTATTAGCCACATTTGATTTACATCCAACCAATCGAAGTCAACATTCAGATGTTCTAAGCCACAACATTCTCTAGCCAAATCCATTTACCCATAGCATACTAACTGTCTTACTAGTCTGAGTCATCACTCGACTAAACAATTTCTAACCAAGCCACCAGTTATAATTTTCGACAATCTCGCTAGTCAATATAACATCACCGTCAAGGGACACTCGAGTCATCTAGCACAATACATGACTCCCAGCTAAGTCTCGGCACAACTAGTACCCACAGATAGTCTCATTGCTATCCTATGGAAAGGGTCAACATATATCTCGTTCTGAGGTGGTAGAGGCAATATACCACCCAGAAATGAAGCCATCCTTTAAATGATACCAACTCAATCTATTTCGGACATTCGTGATCTACCATTATCATAATACTTAACCAACATCTCGGGGTCTCAATATCACAAGCCAACATTCTTAGGGTCTCAAAAGCACTAGCAAGCATATATGAGTCAACTCACTAGTTCTGCTGAACTCATCCATCAATTATTTATTCCTAAATCTTTTCCCACATCACATACAATTATCAACTTGTTGCAGCATACATAGCCACTTTTCTTTATTCCCACATTCCAAACAACATTCACAATATAGCATACTATGGTATCGAATCATTGTTGGGTTATTTGTGTCCAAACCAACAACAATCATTCATTCAGGGGCATCACAATGTATATAGACTTATTGTATGGAACATCCAATGAGCAGCCAAGAGGGTCAACGATCCTTCAGACACGAACAACATAAGGATGATTACAGAACAACAACAGCATGATCGCGAAAGCAATCTTTGATTAAATCGCGGAAGCAACGTTGAGTGATCGCGGAAGCAACTTTGGTTAATCGTCGATGCAACTTTGATTTGAAACGAATCAACGAAGAGACCAAGGACGTAAAGTCGTGCTCTGATACCAATTTGTCACATCCCGATTCGTAGAGTCATTTATTCACATATTTTATCTCTTGGAATCAATCGTCCTCGCTTGGGCGTGATGCCGTACAAGTCTGGTATTGTACTTGTACAAGGCAAAGATGGTACTTAAATAATTTTTCTTTAAATAGGAACACATCGCAGCGACAGAAGCAGATAAATTGAAGTTAATAAGGACAATCTTTCTCATTGAATAGAAATACATTACTTTTTTATATCAGCAGAGATAAGAGAATAACTTGAAGTCACACAGAGATATATAGAACTTTATTCTCTTTATTGATAATTGAAGAAGAGTGCAAGACTTGTTTGAAGCACAATGTTTACAGCATATCTCACTTTACATTGAAAGCCAACTGAACAATGCTATACAGCTTACATTTGATATTTGGATACATTGAATTACAACTCGATATACCGACTTGGCTTACAATCTCACTGGTACAACTGATTATAATGTTCCATACATTATGACCTTTATAAACAGAAGACACCATCTTGTGCAAGGAGAGCTTCTGTATGCCCAACAAATCTTTGATGTCGCGGGACCAATCAAGCCAATCTTCGTGTGTAGAATATTCCAAGCACGAGCACCTGCCCACAAAATGTGGGTCAACATATCATCTATGTACTGGCGAGCAGAATCTAACCCACTCGCCTAAACCAACACTAACTGGTCAATTATAGCAAGCATTTAATAGAATGATCTTTCTACTTGGGGCCTAGCATCAGTTTACAGTTCATGGGCAATAATCATGGTGAAGCATGTAAACATATTCTTAGCAATATTCATGTGGACATATCAAAATAGCATTTTTGGTGTTATCATGCAAAGGCGTCATTGAGGCATCGTTAACATTAACATCTTAAATATGTTATGACAATTCTCACTTCAAGCATCACTTAGCATGGATGTTATGTTTGAACACTATTTATAGTAAGGCATCTTTCTAGCATACTGAATGGAACATGTTAAGCAGGCAAGTTAAACCAACTTATACAATATCACAATTATGTGATTTCTTATCGATAGCCGACTTCTCATACCTGCATCAAATACAGGTTATCCGATATACTTACTCTGCCTGCACAAAATATTCATTAGCATGCATCCCGACTACATGGTCACTGGTGTTGTTAAACCATATGGACTCTTTTTATTTCATTTCATTTCAAGATAATACGGTCAGCATAGTAGGTAGCGAGCCTCTATGCCATCCCGTCTTATCCGTGCTCCCATAGCACACATCATTATTTCCTCCTAGGTCGAATCGGTCCCCAGGGCCCTAGGAACCGTTCGAGAAAATTATTGCTCAATACTTGTATACAAGTTGTCCATGACCATGCGAATGCGTGTCCGACTCGATTGTGAACAAAATCGCATGGTAAAATATATTAAGGAAAGTAAAGACAACAGTGCATCATTAGTCATATTAAATGACTTATTCAATTCATCATTACCATCATTTCATTTGGTGATCTCAACGATCCCAGCTTTATCATTTCTCATTCATTGCTTCATTGCAACATATCTCATATCATTCCTTTCTTAAGAGGAACGTAACATTCCCTCAATTCATAGGGACATTTATTCATTCATTTATTTCTTATAAGGGACAGGCATCATTTTACATTCTTACAACAGTTATACAGGGAGTACATGGTTCTAGTGTTTCATTCAGTTCATTGGGTCGATAGCATAGCCAGTTCATTTCTTATACTATCATTCATAAGGCATCTCATTATTCAAGTGTTTACTTGTTCTGGCAGCGTTAAGCATAAGGGGCAATATTATCAATTCATTCTTAGGCCTCAAATCACATTTGCAGTTCAATGTGTTGTACATTTCAATAATTCTCAACATAGGCATCTCTTTTATCCAGCATCTAAAACATGGGACATATAGAGACAATTCATAGCATTTCAATACTTTATTTATTAAGCATGAAGGAGTAAGGAGGAGGAATGATAGTTCTACTCACTTGCAATAAAGGGTCTTCCTGATCTGATCACACATAATTCCACTAAGCGTAGCTCCACCAGCGAGCCACGTTCCAATACCCATCCCTTCTAGCCCGCTAAGTGAGACTGCATCAGTCTCAATTCTCCTGATTCCTAACTTAAGTCACGGTCCAATATTCTGATAGCATCAAACAAGCCAACCAAATGCCTCGTGCGAAGCGGGGCATTACAGTGTTCCGCTCCGCGAAGGCACTAGATAAGACAAAAAGATCGAATTGCTGGCTCTACAACAGAAGACGATTGATCTGGGTGAGTGGACGAAGTCTCATTTGCTGATTCGCTTACGCCTAATAAAGAATCTGAGTTTTCGATTGAATGATATTGTTAATAACAAGATGGTAAATCATTGAGTATGCTTTAAGAGAATTCATATATTGCCTTGTTAAGAAATAAATGTTGCCTTGATCAAGAGAACCTTGTCATGCTAATAACAAGACGGTAACTAGTATGTATGCTTATAAGAGATTTCACATGTTGCTATGCTAAGAACAAGAAAAGAAATAATCTGTATTTTAATAAGAAGACTTGTTGCCTGCTAATAAAAACTGATATGATACCTGTCATGCTTGATAGGATAAGAGAAGACAAATGAATCGAATTGAATGCTTGATCATTGCTTGTTTCTATGTATGCTTGAGATTTATAGACATGTATAGACGGACTTATACATGTTGACATGAATAAAAGAAAGGCACGAAATAAACGTGCCGTATATCTGCAAAGGTATGAAAAGAACATGTTGTACATTTGATCACAAATTTGTCTCATCTGATAGAACTGCTAGAGCATGCATATGGTCTCGGACAACTCCTGTACGAGTAAAATTTGTCTCTCGGGTGGAATCTGGGGGCGCCTGGACCACTCGTCCTAGGAGAGATTATGAGCACCCTGGGTAAAAGAGACCAATGTTAAAAGGGTAGCCGATATCTGAGTCCTTAGCGACGAGCTGAACCGGAGAGTCACAGTGGCTAATCATGGGTTTTTCTATGGACCATCATATAGATAGGTGTTGGTTGGTGCATAGCTGAACTGGAGAGTCACAGCTGCCAATCGAGTCTGCATGTGTCATGAATGTTTTGCTAAGAGCTAACAATACAGAGACGAACAGAGAACAATGATAGTATTATCATGTTTATGCTAATCCTTGTCTTGTGTAGGGATGGACCGTCGGCTATGGTAAGAATCACTTAAAAGTGATACATATGTATTGCTTGAGTTTGCTATATGAATTACTTGCTAAGAATAATCTGTTACAAAGAAGTGCTATGTTCCACTAAATAAAATATATGATATCGTATTTGTAATTGTCCCTAAGAGTTGCTTGAATAGAGAAATGAATATGCTCATGAAATACGCAGCGCACTGCACATGAAATGAATAGTCATCGTACCTGAATTCACTAGTCCCTTGTATGCTTGAAATGAAATAAAATGTTGGCTTTTCAAAGATGTTTTCAAAAGATTATAAACTGACTCTGTATGCATGAAATGAACATAGGTAAAATTAGTAAGATCACATCATAAGAAACATTTTTTCACTAAATGAACAGTGATCGTTTCAGACAAATGTAGCTCTTTGTTCACAATCACTAGTATGCTGATATACTGACCCACCATCAGTCTGTATGCAGGTGCACCATGCTTCGAGAAGGATAGTCCGAAGCGATAGCCCGAGCCTCATCCTTAGGATCCAGAAATCAGAAGAGATGCCAAGAAATGACATCTGTTGCAAGAATTGTTTTTGTATATAAAGGGATGTAATGTATGGGAACGGGATCATTGAAATCTGTAAAGTTCTGAGAGAATGTAACATTGTATCTGAGAGAAATGAGAGCTTGTAATCTGTTCAAATGAAATCAATAAAGAGAATTGTTTATTGTTACCATTGTGTTCAATGCATATACTGTGAAAAATGTCCGCTGGTGCTTCAGTTATTTGTAATATATTCTGCTGCGTATTGTCAATCTTGTCTACCTTGTCTTGCTTCAGGTCTTGGCATTGTGCAAGAGCAACTTAGGCTTGCACGACATCATGCCTTAGCGAGGACGAAAGGTCTCAAAGAGTCCGAAACGAGGACGAAAGGACTCTGCTGGATCGGGGTGTGACATCCTGTGTGCCCAAGCCCGCACACAGGCCACCCGTAAGTCATGATTCCGCCTAGGCCGGCCACGATGTCGTAATTGTTGCCTTAGAATCGCTTGTTCCGTCACTCGTGCACAATTTGTCCGCGACCATTTCGTATTCTTGTTTCTTTAGTTAAACTGTTTGGGATTTCGAGAGCCTTAATGAATTATCGACTTTCTTAAGCCATTTATCACATCAGACCGTCATGGGCCATTTGTCTTGTCAGGCTGTCTAGAGCCATTTGATTATCGACTAGGTTGGCGGCAGTGTCCGTGCAGCACGGTAGCGAGCCGTGTTGCACGTCCCTGTCATACCTATCGTTAATCGTTCATTCCTTCTTTTATTTCGTTCATTCATTCGTTGATTGATTGATTCATTCATTCATTACGCAGCACCCTGTCCGGGAGCTACCTTGGCGACCCAACTGTTCTGAAACCTTTCTAAGTTTCCATACTCCGTATGGAATAACTATATTGATAGTCTTACTGCCTCAATCTACTAAACCATTCATTGTTTCATGTTGCAAGTTGTGGTGCAATTCTAAGTGACAAGTATTTCATTCACGAGTTAACGCACAACCAATTTTACTCAAAACTAAGCTGTGTACGAGCACGAGTGTGTCGTGTAGTGCCAAGGTTCAAGTAGTATTTCCAGTTCATTTCCAAGTTCTACACAAGCATGTAAGATGGGAGTTATTCCCTTAGCTAGGTGCGTTGAGTCATTTATTAGCAGGTATAGAGTTATCGCTTAGCGATCTAACAATACAGTCAGTATTATTATGTGTCTAGGCTAAGAAAATATAGGTTCATCGGAGCCACCCACTTTAGTGATGATCGCACCGGCAGAGCGAGACTCCGAGCGCGCCTTTGAAAGTCTAAGTCTGGATTCTCCTGAAGGGCCAAGTCTATTGCCTTTGCCTTAAGCGAGTCATTTCGCCGAGCAAGATGGGGTTCGAGTTGTTGTACTTGTGCCGTTTGAGTCTGTGTTCCGCTAGAACAGAGCGGGTTGTTAAATAATACACCACTCAAAATAAGTCTCATCCTCGAGACTTCCTGAGTGCACGCCATCCTATTGTTCCTTAACTCATGTCGTGTGCATACCTTAGACAATTCTTATCGAATGGCTTTATCGTTCGATGGCATCGAACTATACTCGATTATCCTTCCAAGTTTTGTGTTGCATGCATTTGATAAATTTTATCGAATGACTTTACTACTTATTCAAGCAGACGATACTCACTCAGTCATCGTGTTTCTATGACTTGGTCACTATTGTGCCTTGTAGCGGGACTATAATGGTCACACGAGGTGTGTTATAATTCGTCAAACATGAGGGTCATAAGCTAAGGCTAACTCACTCATCTGTTCATCCATGCACATCTCAACATATCCACTTGCAGCTGCATTCGAGTTCATCATATCGCTGAGATTGGATCGTGCACATGTTCAAGGCGTCCTCTGAATACATATATTTCAACCAAGCTTAGCGATAGCGAAGTCAGAGAAGCTACCCGTGATAGTTTCGAATTGCCGGTCGTGTTACTAACTCGATTAGAACTGTACTCTAGTTCCTTTTATTATCGTCTATCTCGATCCTCGAGATGACCCGATTCGTTTCTCAAGTGTTTCCGTCTTACGAAATCAGTACGATACTTCTAGCGGAGTCGACCAAAGTTCAAGTAGAATTTCGTTCGATTCAAGACCAAGTATTACACTATCATCAAGTATGTCTTCCAAGTAAAGATTTGATTTGTTATCCCAACTTTACTTGTGCATCATCGATTTATATCATTCATTCCGTTTAGGGCTAATATCATTGTCGTCAATGCACACTCCCAGTTTTATGTCCTAATTCTAAGTCTTGTTGCCCCAGATTTATCGTTCGTCCAAACGATTCTCTAAATTCGGTCATAAAGGTTCAATTACTCGGCATAGGATTGTCCACCTATCCGCTAGGTCAGCTCACAAGGTCATAGGCACAAGTCAAGTTCCTGGTTCATCGTGCAAAGTCATTGCACGACGTTCGTCCCAATCCTATGGTCAAACCGTTTGTTCGTTAGTACGAGATACTTCTACCCAAGTTTGTTTCACTTAAATTATCTAAACATCGAGCAGTGTTCATCCTATTTACATCAAGACACTCTTCGCACAAGGTCCGAGCTCGTTCAGCAATGTCATACTATGATAGGTTTTCCTCAACCAAGTCCTCAGTGTGTCAAAGTCTATCTCATCAAATATGTTTGATATAACTCACCTATCCATCCTAACCAATTCATGTATTCAATCACAAAGTCATCTAGCATTGCAATATGTCGCGCCCTAATCTCACGCAAGTCTGATTATCCACGACGGACATGAATTACCATGTCAATATTTTTACAGAATAATCGTCCTCATCGGGATGTAACTCTTGCGTTTGAGTCTAGAATTACTCATTTTTGATACGCAGATTGGGTCTAATCAATCCTTAAGTTTTCTTAATTGCAAATCACAAGTCCTAACAATCCTCAAATTTACCTTCGCTTCAAACCACAAGTCGAAGCAATCAAAATTGCCATGTCATAATATTTTGAGTTCGATCATTCCCGCTGAACATGAATCACCAAGCCAACGCTCACGCGGAATGATCGTCCCAAATCCGACGTGACACATGTGCGAGGCTGGAGTTACGCTCGTGCAAGACAAGATCGTTTTCGTCGTGGTTATTCACGAAAAATCAAGTCATTTCCATTTTCATCCAAACATTTATTTCTATCAAAATCCTCAACATAGCCTTCATCAAAATAATAACTTCTAACACAATCATCATTCATCGAGTTAGAGTACTCCCAAGTTATCGTACATCGATCTTTGATACGCCTCAATACCATCGATGATGTACATAACCTGACGATCTTCCTTTTGCAACAAAATCTGAGTCATGCAACTTAATTCCTCAATTCATATTGTTTTATGCTAACTCAAGTCATTGAGCAACATCTATTCTAACTCCTTAGTCATTCACTTATGTTCAAATCAATGTTCATGCATGCTATATTTCAATCGTGCTATCATCGATCCTGTCTATGAGTACTTTACTTCAACTCAAGTTTTACTCAATTCGACTATTCCGAAAATCGCTCGTACGATCCACTAAGTTTTCTCGACCAAGACGTCCATTTGTTTCATCATTTGAATCTCTATCCAACTTGTTTGTAATTTTTACTACACATTCACTAATCGTCTGAATGATATCTCGTTTGAGACTCTCGAAAATCACGACCAACTACGCGTTACTCGTTCTAAGGCTTTGCGCGATAGCATCGCTGGCTAGTATACTTGTTACTACCCGTAGGTCCATAATTTTGGGTCTAACAGTTTACTAGACGGTCCATACACCACTCAGGGTTCGAGCCACACTACTAGTCATCGACACTCACTCTTATTCTTTCTCGAAGCTATCACATACACCACTCAGGGTCAAGTCATTCTACAATTCCTCAAAAGGTCATTCGATTCACAATCGATATGTTCGAATGTGCGTTCGTCCGTTCCCCAAACTCTAAGAATCATTCTCGTGTTCGCTTTAGCGTTGGTCAGATAACGTCTCTATCGGCATCCGATCTAAGTCTAACTTATTCTTGTCCGAGCGACAGTCAATATCGCTCGCAACTCGTTTGCACCAGAAGCTCTAGGTGCGCGATACTCAGCACAACTTAGCTAAAGGCTGTGTGCATAGCCGATCCGTTTGGACTATACTTTGGTCTCATATTTACTATTGTCAGCGTAAGGTTATTCAGGTACGCACAACGTTTGCTAACTTTTAGCATTATTTTCCTTTCAACTCAAGTCCGTCATGGTTTGGCACAAAGGCCTTCGCCAATCGACCCCGTTCAACCGAGTACTCGTACGAACTTTTGAAAATATTAGACTTATTGTATAGAACATCCCAAGGCACAACGAGAGAGAGCGTATACTTCTTTTGTCCATGATCGAGCATTCAAAACTGAGATAATCGATATGAAGTCCAAGGGCATAAAATCGTACTCTGATACCAATCTGTCACGCTCCGCTCCCGTAGGAGTGATCGTCCTCGCTAAGGCGTGATACCGTACGGGCCTAGGTTGCGCCCGTGCAAGGCTAAGTCCAGAAACGGTCGATTGAAGCTAGGCCACAGAATCGCACAGAGTGTCCTCATTTGCAGTAGAAAGTAAATGAACACAAGTTGGAACAAATTCAATCTCTTTATTGATATTCAAGAAGTTTACAAGCGGCGCTAGGCCGAAATTACAAGTCGCTAAAGCTCTCTCTCTCTCTCTGAAACATAAAAGGCGTGCCAAGTGGCTTACAATATGGAATGATTTATGGCGATATTTTGATACATTATGTCATGTATGTGGTGCTTCAGCTCCTTTACAACGCTCCAAGGCCCCAGAGTTAGCTCCGCGCCTTAGCACATTCGAGGGAAGCTCTGTACCCTACGACGTCTCCTGCACCCTGCAAATAATCTGTGGGGTTATCAGTACATTGTTATGCACTGGTGGGGAGGCTAGTTCGCCCACTCGCTATCATTACCAAACACGTTCATTTTACTTCTATGTATCATCTATCGTTCATTGTCTTTCTAATCTTGCCTTAGGATCAGTTTCATGGCATATCATTCATGCCTATCTCGTGTTATTGATAGCAAGTATCGCATGGAAATACATGTACGACTTACCCATACTTACCGTCCAGTCTTTGTTGTCCAAGTAAGCCATGTTAGCCAACAGTTCATATATAATGACTTAATAAAATTTACGTAAACATTCAGGTGTCCAGGGCGTATCCCTGCCTCAGGTTCTACGAAGTGTCCCGGCTCGTCAAGATACGTTATGACCGAGCCCTGTTCCGATGATCAATCTCGTTCATTATCCCATCTACTCAAACAGTCAGTTGTGTTATGCTCAAACATAGCTCCGTTGCATTACAATTAGTAACCTAGCAAGTCAGCTAATAAGTTACAAGTCGGTAACTTAGCAATTCAGCAAGTCAGCTGATACGTTACAGTTAGTAACTTAGCAAGTCAGTTATACTCAACGTTATTAAGATTACTTTGTTTCAATGCAAGGACTTGCACGTGGATTGCCGCCAGCAAGTCTACCTAGTCTATATGCATCGGTCGCTGGCTCTGCAAGTCATTTGGACATTTTTCTTTATGGTATTCGCATCTATCAAGCGTGATAGCTGGTACACCTTGATAGGCTACGCCATACCCAGGCCTTACGCCTCATGTGTGCCCGAGCCCGCACACAGGCCACCCTTAAGCCAAGATTCTGCCTAGGCGGCCACGATGTCCTATCGTTGCCTTAGATTCGTTTGTTCCAACAATCGTGCACGAGTTGTCCGCGAGCATTTCGTATTCTTGTTTCTTTAGTTAAACTGTTTGGGCTGTCGAGAGCCTTAATGAATTATCGGCTGTCTTGAGCCATTTATCACATCAGACCGTCATGGGCCATTTGTCTTATCAGGCTGTCTAGAGCCATTGTCAGGCTGTCTAGAGCCATTTGATTATCGACTTGGTTGGCGGCGGCGTCCATACAGCATGGTAGCAAGCCATGTTGCACGTCCCCGTCATACCTATCGTTAATCGTTCATTCCTTCTTTCATTCGTTGATTCATTCATTCATTATGCAGCTCTCGGTCCGGGATCCGCCTTGGCGACCCAACGGTCCTGAAACCTTTCAATGTTTCCATACTCCACACGAAACGACTATGTTGATAGTCTTCCTGCCTCAATCTACTAAACCATTCATTGTTTCATATTTCAAGTTGTGATGCGATTCTAAGTGACAAGTATTTCATTCATGAGTTAATG
The DNA here is from genome assembly GCA_029216955.1 of Iris pallida. Taxonomy (NCBI): domain Eukaryota; kingdom Viridiplantae; phylum Streptophyta; class Magnoliopsida; order Asparagales; family Iridaceae; genus Iris; species Iris pallida. The sequence goes on along the minus strand of JANAVB010042020.1, from coordinate 27,580,583 downwards.
CATAGCCAATTTTACTCAAAACTAAGCTGTGTGCGAGCACGAGTGTGTCGTGTGGTGCCAAGGTTCAAGAAGTATTTCCAGTTCATTTCCAAGTTCTATACGAGCACGCAAGATGGGAGTTATTCCCTTAGCTAGGTGCGTTGAGTCATTTATTAGCAGGTATAGAGTTATCGCTTAGCGATCTAACAATATAGTCCGTATTATTATGTGCCTAGGCTAAGCAAAGATAGGTTCATCGGAGCCACCCACCTTTGCGATGATCGCACAGGCCGAGCGAGACTCCGAGCGCACCTTTGAAAGTCTAAGACTAGATTCTCATGAAGGGCCAAGTCCATTGCCTTTGCCTTAAGCGAGTCATTTCGTCGAGCAAGATGGGGTTTGAGTCGTTGCACTTGTGCCGTTTGAGTCGGCGTTCCGCTAATACGGACAGTTTTAAGTAGCATTATCACTTTGACTCATGCAAGAGTTCATTTCCTCAAAGTTGTACGTTCTGATTTAACGTCCCGTAGACACCAAATTTTTCTGAGGCATCGTATGCCGCAACCAACGTTTCATTATTTAATTTTGCAGATCATGAAATAGTCTCCCTTTTCTAGAACCTTAAACTTTCTCTTTTCGATGTGAAACTTAAACTTACTCTAAATCAATACGTTTATTCCGAGTTCTTTATCTTAGTGGATTGGCATGCATTTAACTTGGCATCGTCGATTTAAATAAGTGCGAGGAAAAAGAATTTCGTTTACGGGACAGAGTAGAAAAAAGGGGCCGAACCAACAACCAAGTATTTGATCGTGCCGAGGGTCGAAGTGCTTCCTAACGTTCAAGCTTCAATTACGCGAGCTCCTACAATGGCACCAACACTTAGTCAAAAATTTTTCTTTAATCCTTCGTTTCGAAATTCGTGGAATGCATTCAGAAAACGACACAAAAATACATTCATCAAAACCAAGCACGAAAGCTCCAAGAAAATCATACAGCAGTCTGGTCCCGTCGAAGGGACTCTTATATAGAGCTCACTCGCCGAGGCGCAGCCTGTTGTATCTAGGATTTATTCCAACAGAAGCCGTTTCATTAATTAGATCGATTCTCGTAACATTCGTCCAAATCAATTTGATCGATGCCGCAAGGTGTTATCTTTTACCAAGCTCAGCGATCGAGTCAGATGGCCATCTAAGTTTTCGACCGATCTTACTCGACGTAAGCATATTACGAAGTCCGTCGCCCATCGGAAGCGGAGCACTACATAATATACCACTAAGAAAAAATTTTGTCCCGAAACTTAAGAACAAGGGTCTAACCTTAAATTAGGCAAACAACGAAGGGTACTTCTCCTTCATCTCTGCCTTTAATTTCCATGTCGACTCATCAACTGAATAGTTCTGCCAAAGCACATGGACCAAGGACATCGATCGATTTCGCAATACCTTCTCCTTACGGTCCAAAATTTGAATAGGCTCCTCCGAGTAAGACAAGTCAGTACGCAGCTCCAACTGATCAAAGTTAACTACATGACTTGGATCATGTATGTATTTTTGAAGTTATGAAACATGGAAAATATTGTGCACTTCAGCCAAGGCAGGAGGTAGTACAATCCGATAAGCAACTGCTACAACATGCTCGATGATCTCGAAAGGGCCTACAAATCTTGGGCTCAATTTGTCTTTAACACCGAACCGCATCACGTCATGCATGGGCATTACTTTCAAAAACACATGATCTCCGACCAAAAATTCTAGCGGTCGTCGACGAAGATCTGCGTAGCTCTTCTGTCGACTTTGCGTGATACAGAGTCTATCATGGATCAAGCGGACTTTTTCGATGGCCTGCTCCACCAGTTTCGGTCTGAGCACTTGTCGCTCTTCGACTCCGTCCCAGCATATTGGAGAACGACACTTCCTCCCGTAGAGCGCTTCATATGGAGCCATCTGAATGCTCGACTGATAACTGTTGTTATGCGCAAACTCCGCAAGCGGCAAATGCGTATCCTAACTAGTCTTTAGATCGATCGAACACAGATGTAACATATCCTCTAAGATTTGATTTACCCTTTCCGTCTGACCATCTGTATGAGGGTGGTATGCAGAACTAAAATTTAGTTTGGTCCCCATCGACGCTTGCAGGATCGTTCAGAAATACGATAGTAATCACCTGTCTCTGTCCGGAATTATTGTGGTCGGTACCCTGTACAGTCGAACAATCTCGTTTATATAGATTTGTGCTAACCGATCGACGCTCTATCCTACTTTAATTGCGATGATGTGAGCTGACTTGGTCAATCTATCAACAATGACCCAAATTGCATCATTCCTCCGCGGTGTCTTCGAAAATCCCACAATAAAATCCATCGAGATGTTGTCCCACTTTCACTCGGGAATGGCGAGGTTCTGCAGCTCCCCGCCTGGTCTTTGGTGTTCTACCTTTACTTGTTGATACGTCATGTACTGCAACACGAAAGTAGCTACGTCTTTCTTTATGTCGTACCACTAAAAGTTTGTACGCAAGTCCTTGTACATCTTGGTGCTTCCAGGATGTAACGAGTACTTCGCATAATGTGCCTCCGTCAAAATTTCTTTTCGACAATTTCAGGAATACAGAGCCTTTCTTTTAGTCGTATTGTTCCGTCTCCGTCTTCTGCAAAGTCAGGCGCTCTTCCTGTTGAAATCATCTCATGCATCTTCTTCAGGAATGAATCGTCTTTCTGTGCGGTTTTTATTTTGCTAAGCAGGCTCGACCCAAGCTTCAACTGAGTTAGGTGCAGATGTCGATACTCAATTCCAAGTTCGATACCCATCGCTTCAAGGACTTGCCATATATCAATATTTAGGACCAGTGATCCCATAAACATTCTGCTCAACGCATCGACTACGACATTCCCCTTGCCCGGCTTATACTCGATCGTTAGCTCGTAATCTTTTATGAGTTCGAGCCATCGTCGCTGCCGTAAGTTGAGTTCTCGTTGCGTAAATAAGTATTTGAGACTTTTATGATCTGTATAGATTCTACAAGCTACACCATAAAGGTAGTGTTGCCAGGGTTTCAATGCAAATACGATCGCCGCCAATTCTAGGTCATGTGTCAGATAGTTTTTCTCATACTGCTTTAACTGCTGTGAAGCATAGGAGATGACCTTGTCCTTCTGCATGAGTACGCACCCGAGGATAGTTCCCGATGCGTCGCTGAATATCTGAAAACCTTCTGGGCCATCTGGAAGAGCAAGGATTCGAGCTGAGACGAGCCGTTGCTTCAACACTTGAAAGCTTGATTCACAGTCGTCACTCCATTCGAATACGACTCCCTTCTGGGTGAGGCGAGTCAGAGGCGAGGCTAGTTTTGAAAAGCTATACACGAATCTTCGGTAGTAGCTTGCTAAGTCCAGGAAACTCCGAACGTCGCTTACCAAGGTAGGTCATTTCCGATCTACCACCGCTTCAATCTTCTTTGGGTCCATCGCGATGCCTTCGACAGAGATTACGTGTCCGAGGAATGTCACGCTACTCATCCAGAACTCGCATTTACTCCGCTTGACGTATAATTTTTTTTCACGCAGAGTTTGCAGTACCGTCTTCAAGTACTTTGCGTGCTCTTCTCTATTCTTCGAGTATATAAGGATATCGTCGATGAATACTAAAATAACGTATAGGCAACTCTAGAGGGAGTGAATAGATTTTGTGTCGATAATCACCAAATAAAAAATTAACTCTATATCATCTCCACAAAACAACTATCAAGATAGTAAATAAATCAGAGAGAAATACGGAAGTAACTAAAGATCAGAAGAGCATTCGCAGACACAACAGTTTAAACCTGGTTTCCCTCGTAGAGGACTAGTCCAGGCCTGAGAACTCTAGCTCAGGATTGAAATCCACTATTTGTGAAATGGTGTACAACCACGTGCCTTTACTCAGAAGAGCACACCAACTTCTTACAGATTCGCAGGTGGCAAAACTTGAAATTGTCTAAGTAACTTTTTCTTTCACTCTTACACACAACTTCTAGCTGATATCGCACTGAGCACCTTGGGCTAAGGAGAGTTATGGCTTAGGAGATATGGAAGAATGAGGCTTGGAGTAATAGAGCTTAGAAAGCTTGAATATTTAAAGGTGAGAGATGATTTGAAATGGAAGAATTCAAGCTCTATTTATACTACTCTGGGGAGGCAGAATTCGGCCCGAATTCTGTCCTCAAAATTCAAAAATATGACCGTTGTACCAGCTAGCAATTGGTAACCCTAAAAATCAGTTCCTAAAAATCAGGGGACAGAGCTCGACCCGAACTCTGTGTGGGGGCAGAGTTAGGCCCGAACTCTGCCTCCTAGGTGGCAGAATGGCCTTTGGGCCTTTGGGCTTTGTTTGGCTTGGTTCAGGAATTTTTTTGTTTATATGGTATAGCTTGGAGAGATATGTTTAGGGGTTGAGATGACACAGTGCGACTCAACATACATATTTTCCTAGACTCAATAAATTAAAGATTACAGACTTAGAACAAATAAAAAAACTAAGAGCCCTTTGATGAAGCCTTTCTTCTGATATTTGAGTAGACTTGAAGACGTCTTTTTTCTTGATAGCAGTCGTCCAAAGATAAGCAGATGTGGAAATCTGAATACCTTTTGGGGGTTTCGCCTCCGAACCCTGACGGGGGGCGCTGCCCCCTCGATCCCTGTCCGCTGACCGGGCAGCGGAACCCCCGATGCGAGACCTCGGATAGGTCGTTAGGCGGTTCGGAGAAATCTTTTTGAATGACGTCGTCTTTGGTCCATCATTAATTCTTCATTGCCTATGCCCTGGTATGATCATGTTTGATCATGCTTACTGCATGTCTGCAAATACATATTAGGCGAGCAAAATATATTGCAGTACGATACAAGCATAGCAATATAGTATAGGACAATTAGGACAATGCTAAGTTTAAGTAGCAACATGATAGTGAGTATATGAATATTAGTGACATCATTATGTTAAACTTAATTGATTAGCCATATTCAAAAATATGATGTAATCATTGGGCTAACAAATACGACTACAAATTTGTCGATTTGGGGTAGGAAGACTCGGTTCATCAGATCCATGAAAGCGGCTGGGACATTCGTCAAACCGAACGGCATGACTAAGAATTCATAATAACCATATCGAGTACGGAAGGCAGACTTCGACACGTCATCGAACTTGATATTCAACTGATGGCAGCCTGAACGAAGATCAATTTTTGAAAATATTGACGTGCCTTGTAGTTGATCAAAGAAGTCATCAATTCGTGGCAATGGATACTTGTTTCGCACGATCGCCTTATTGAGTTCGGGATAATCGATGCATAGTCGCATCGATCCATCCTTCTTTTTCAAAAACAGCACGGGCGCTCCCCACGGAGAGACGCTAGGGAGAATAAATCTGCGGTCTAGCAACTCTTGTAATTGCATCTTCAGCTCCTTCAGCTATGCTGGAGCCATTCGGTAGGGCAATTTTGATATCGTCCGTGTATCCGGGAATGTGTCGATGCTGAATTATATTTCTGGATCCGGTACATTTCGGGCATCTTGTCAGGAAAAACGTCAGGAAAATCTGCCACAACATCAGTCTGTACTGTGTTTGTATTGTCCTTCCTCGTATCTCGAACTGATGCCAAGTATCCCATACAGCCGGAACACAACATACGTCTCACCGAAATTGTCGATACCACCATGGCCATCGACCGTACCACACAAATATGAGAACTCTGTCTCGCCAGGAAGACGAAACACAACTCTTTTCTGTGCACACTCGATTGTTGCATGATAAGCACCTAACCAATCCATGCCCAGGATTATGTCGTACTCGTTGATGTCTAGCACGACGGCTTCCAAGGATAGATTTTTTCCTCCGATACAAATATGAGCATTCTTACAAATAAAGTTTACAGGCATATCGACTCCCGATGGAGTGCTAACGCTATTGTTCATATCTAGTGATTGCATGGCTATTTTATTTTCTTTCGTATAATTAGCAGATATAAAACTATGCGTCGTATCCGAATCGAATAGTACTTGAGCAGATATATTTTTATAGAGTAGTATACCTGTTACAACAGTATCATACTCAAATGTCTCATTCTGAGTTAATGTATAGACTCGGCCTTGCGTTCCATGGTGTTGATTCTGCGGGTTCACGGGCACGACATTTGCGCCTTATAGTGTAGGCACTTTATACTGATTTGGAACGTTCCTCGGAGGTTTCGGAACATTCCTTTGAGGGTATTAATTCACCTTCCTCGTCTGGAATTGCTGAGCCTTGTGGTCCAGTTGACCACATTGAAAGCATCCTACTCGACAATCGACTGCCCTATGTCCACTAATTTTGCCGCATCGGCAACATTGTATTCCGGGTAGGGACCCCTATTTGTTTTGGTATTTGGACGCTTTACTACTCCCGAGCCTCCCGTATCGTTAGGAAGTTTGTTAAAATTATTACGGACAACCGGTACGGCTCGTTGTGACATATGGCCAAAGATCCACTCGCTATCAAGTGCGGCTTCATAGGATTCACGGTAAGTTTGGCATCGTTGATTCATGACGTCCCTACGCAGTTCGTCGTTCAGGCCTTATTGAAAATGCTCGCACCTCTCTTCTTTATTGGGCAGGAAGGCACTGGCAAATTTTGCAAGTTTGGAGAAGCTTGCATCGTAATCTTCAATGGACATATTCCTTTGCCTCAACATCATGAACTCGTCCCCTTTTTATCGACGGATGGTGCGAGGAACATATTGTTCATGAAAAGCTTCCTTAAATATTTTTCAGGAAATCTGGGCATCGGTATCGGCTTCATTGATTTCCTATTTCTTAGGTGCCCACCAGTCGTATGCCCTCAGTTGTAGTTATACTATCGCACATGCTACCCTTTGGGATCCTTCGATGTCGAAAAGGTTAAATAAGTCTTCAATCTCTGCGAGCCATCCCACAATCACATCATGTTCTGCTCGACCATTGAACTTAGGCGGGTTCATCTTGCGGAACTCCGTTGCTTTGAACAAGGAAGAAGAGTTCATCGTTTGTGGTTGAACTTCTTCCTCGACTTCCTCTGGTACGTCTCCCCCCTATTCGGATGCTACGACTGTTGCCTTATTGTTGCCCACCATATTGCTTATGATCTGCGTTAGGTCGTCCATCTGTTTCTGTTGCACACTGAATTGGGCTTTTATTTGCATATGAAGTTGTTGCTGCTGCAGCTCCATCAACTGCAGCATTTTCTCTATTGTAGTCTCGCTAGGGCTAGCGTCCTTTGAACTCGACGAACTATCCGTATTATTGGTTGTTGTGCCGGGATTATTTTTATTTTTCTTAGTCATTCCTACAAAACAAAGTAAACCCGATAGTATTTTCAAAAATATCTAGGGCTTACCTGTATGGAACTTTTATTTCACGCAGCATGTCGACAAGCATTCAATCGAGTAATCGCAACCAACATTCCAAACAAAACATTTTTCAAAAATTCGAGGAAATATAACTGTGCTCTAATACCAATTTGTCATTCCCCGATTCGACAAACCGTTCATCCCCATTTTTATTATGCCGAATCGATCGTCCTCGCTAAGGCGTGATGCCGTACTAGTCTGGAGTTGCTTACATTTGATCATTTTATTGAAACACCAAGTTAAAACTTCACAAATCATATCAGAATTGAACACGCAATTTAGGAAGATAGAAATATGCTTTTTATTCATAGCTTGCAACGAAGTACAAGTCGTAATTACATTGGTTGTCGTTGCGGCTACATTGATTGAAACATAAGAAATATACTCGATAAGCTGCCTGAACTAACACTTGTCGTTCCATACATTCACCCTTTTATACATTGAAGGCCTTCGACGAATTGGCTTCAAAATACTTCAGAATAGGAAGAGCTTCAAAATGTATCTTCGAACTTCAGCTTTGGCTTAGCGACGTGCACCTCCAGAGTCATCGTCATCTGTGGGATTGGGGATTAGTACACTTGGAAATGCACTAGTGAGCAGGACGAACCCACTCGTCTAAACGGACTCTGATTGTTAAGGTAGGCATGCATTGTAGTTTTCTTTCTATTTAGAACTAAATGGATTCAATTCATATTGATAGCCTTCCATTTGAAACAGTAAACATCATACAACAAAATATAGTATTTTATACCAATTTTTACTACGGCCGTGATCGTCCCTGCATAAAATAGAGATAATATTTAATACATACATAAGACAATAGGTGAGCATGCTACTATCTTATATGTGGTCATTGGTGTTTGCCACCACAATGGACCGTTATTAATAACATTACGACACACATTCAATACAGGTTGCAAGCCCGTTTGAAGTCTTGCAATGCCTCGCGCCGAATCATGACTCATATTTCCCCCTGGGTCGATTTGGTTCCAGGGCCACGGAATATCGTTTCGAGGAAAGCCAAACTTGTGCACAAGTTGTCCATGACCATGCCAATGAATGACTAGTTTAATATATGAAACCCATTTCATAGCGCGGACAGTATTAAGTTGCATTATCATTTTGACTCATGCGAGAGTTCGTTTCCTCAAAGCCGTACATTCTGATTTAGCGTCCCGTAGGCACCAAATTTCTCCGAGGCATCGTATGCCGCAACCACGTTTCATCATTTAATTTTGCAGATCATGAAATAGTCTATCTCTTTTCTAGAACCTTAAACTTTCTCTTTTCGATGTAAAATTATATTTTCAGAGTAATTTACTCTAAATCAATACATTTTTTTCGAGTTCTTGATCTTAGTGGATTGGCACGCATTTAACTTGGCATCGTCGATTTGAATAAGTTTGAGGCAAAAGAATTTTTTTTGCGGGACAGAGTAAAAAAAAGGGTCGAACCACCCACCAAGTATTTGATCGTGCCGAGGGTCGAAACGCTTCGTAATGTTCAAGCTTCAATTACGTAAGCTCCTGCAATGGCACCAACACTTAGTCAGAATTCATTCTTTAATCCTTCGTTTCGAATTCGTAGAATACATTCAGAAAATGACGCGAAAACACATTCATCAAAACCAAGCGACGAAAGCTCCAAAAAAACTATACATCAATCTGGTCCCGTCGAAGGGACTCGTATATAGAGCTCACTCGTCGAGGTGCAGCCTACTGTATCTAGGACTTATTCCAACAAAAATCTTTCCATTAATTGGTTCGATTCTCGTAACATTCGTCCAAATCGATTTGATCGATGCCGCAAGGTGTTATCTTTTACCAAGCTCAGCGATCGAGTCAGATGGTGTAACGCCCATAGTTCGTATTACATATTTTGGTACACGTGTACGGAATTCTGACCCGTAATTAGACTTGTCTTGCTTAGCTTGATCCTGGTTTAATCTTGCCTTGGTTTATTTTGGTTTCATCCTGGTTCGACTTGTCTTGACTGGCTAGTCTTGGGTTTTGCATTGGCATGGGTTAGTTAGCATTTCCTGGTTCATGTGGTTTATCCTGGCCTTGGCCTGCATTGGGTTCAGTTGGGTTCGGCTTGGTTGGCTTCGGTTTGGGTTGATATGCAAACCCTACCTACCACCATCCCTCATTTATTAACCCAACAACCATTCTCTCTCCCCGTTCATTACTCATCTACTACTTCTTTTCTTCTTCCTCATTTCTTCTCCACCGAGCACCACCGTAGGCAAGTGCAACTTACTTCATGGAGGAACTCAAGTTTTATTGTTCCATTATCTTTCTCACGAGATTCTAAGACGCTTTAGTACTTAGCATTTTTAGTTTCCATGGTTCATTTCATGTAGATCTAAGTTTGTTGTATTTTCGGATTTTTCGGTTTTGATCTACTAAACTGGCTTATTTTCGAAAACTAAGAGTACTATGTAGAAGGCATTCTGATGTTACGCAAGTTTGGTTTTGGAAAGGTTGGATTTCATCGAGTCTTGACCGAGGTGGGGCTTTCTTGAGCTCTTGAGCTTTTACGCCTGCTTGTCTTGGCCTTGGGGAGAAGATGAAGTTTTACGCCCACGTTTAACGTGCCAGCGTAGCATTTACTCCTTTACGCACACGTTTTAACGTGCTGGCGTAGTGTTTTTCCCTTTTTATGCACACGTTTAACGTGCCAGTATAGTGTCCCCTTTACGCACACGCATTGCGTGCCAGCGTAATCCTTTCTACGCCGAGTTCACTTGAACTCTACGCGGGGGCCACTTTCGCTCGCGTAGAGTCATGCTCGCGTAGACTCTCCCTCGCTCGCGTAGAGCCTTGCGTGCGTAGAGTTTCACTTGGGTGCTCGTGCGCGTAAAGTTCCGCTTGCATAGGGTGCTTGCTATGGGTAGAGTCTTTCCCGCGTAGAGTTCCCTCTCGCGTAGGGCTCCCGCTCGCGTAGTAACGATCTTTCCTTGGTCTTGCTCGCGTAAGGCCATTTTTACTCTTGGGGCCTCCTGGCCTAGCGTAGAGGTTCGCTAGCGTAGAGTCATGAGCCCCCTTTTGCGTACCCGATTGTCTTTATGTCCTTGCACTTTTCATGAACTTGATAATCACGAATTGATTGACATGACTGGACTGATAATTGTTCATGGCACGGTATAACAAGTGAATTGACATGATATAACAAGACAAGACAAGCAAGCCTGATGGGAGCTATTGAATGCTGTTGCGACGGCTAGCATGACATTACAAGAATGAATGGCCTATGTCAGACCCTGTTTTTCAAATTTGGTTTAATTAGTGTAAATTAGTTGCTAATGACCTATTTAGCTTTAAAATAATTTATTATGATTTTTAGGAATTTTTCTATAATTTTTAAATAGTTTTTAAGTCAAAATATATCCTTTTGTAATTATTTGAAATGTTTTAATATCACTTTATAATATTTAAAATTGTTTTTATATCGGTTTGCAAATATATCAATTGTTTTAATTACAGTTTGCAAATATTATTTGTAAACTGTTAGGTTTTGGACCTAACTGCCATTTCCTAAATTCTAGGGACCTAACTACTAAACCCCATCACCCTCCCCCAACGTTCGGGCCAGCTGCCCCTACGACCGACGACCACTTTCCCCCGCCATTTCCGGCCGACTCGACCGACTTCGACCGACCTACCCCGCTATAAATACCCCCCCAGTCTAAACCCTAACCCTAGTTCACCATCGACCACCACCACTCCTTCTTCCCCGACGAAACCTAAACCCTAACCCTAACTCCCGCGACTACCCCAGCGCCACCCCCACAGCCGCTTACACCACCATCCATCACCACCACTAGACGCGTCTCGTCGAGACGAACGCAGCGCCACCCAAGCGCCACGCCGACGACGCTTCCTCCGCCGTCCAGTACCCTCGACTTCTACCCCGACGTCGGACACGTAGGTAACAGCTTCAAAACCGTGTCGTGCGTGTCTCGTACACACCTATGTGACTCGCCAGGTCACGCGCAACGTAATGGTGAGTTTGGACACGACGAACTCGACCCGTGCGTGTCGTGCATGACCAAGACACGGGGACTCGACCGTTCTTCGTGTCCCAAACAGTCAGGACACGAAGTTTGGCTATCGGGTTTAAACCCGTTAACCTAAAACTAACCTAACACCAACCCAAACCATTTCCTAACAAATGGCTCGGGCTGACCCCCTGGCCAGCCCGATCGCGCCCAAAACCCGACCCCTCTGGGCCGAGTTCGAGCCCCCCTTCTCTGTTCTGTTTTTCTTTTTTGTTTTGTTTTGTTTTGTTTTTGTTTTATTTTATATGTATATATATATATATGTATATATGTATTATATATATATATGTATATATGTATTTATGTATGTATTATTATTATTATTATTATTATTATTATTATATATATATACTGTTATATATGTATATATACATATTTGTATATGTATATATATATATTTTATATTTAGTATTTTATTATGTATATGTATATATACATATATGTATTTGTATATATATATGTATATAGTATATGTATTTGTGTATATATTATATTTTTTGTGTGTATATATTATATATATATTATTTTTATATATATATGTATACAGTATTTGTATATATATATATATATTATAATATATATATATATATTATATATATATTTTATAGATATATAATATATATATATATATATATATATATTATATATATATAATATATATATATATATATATATATATATATATATATATTTATTTATTTATTTATTTATTGATTTTTTATATTTAGTATTTCTATATATATTATAATATATATATAGATATATATATATATATATATATATTATATATATATATAAAATATATATATATATATAATCTATATATATATATATATATATATATATATATATATATACTATATATATATCTATATATATATATATATATATATATATATATATATATATTATTGTATTTATATATATATATATATATATATATATATATATATATATATATATATATATATATATATATATATATATATATATATATATATATATATATATATAATACAAATACTGTATACATATATATATATAAAACAGTATATATATATATAATATATACACACAAAAATATAATATATACACAAATACATATACTTATATACATATATATATACAAATACATATATGTATATATATACATATACATAATAAAATACTAAATATAAAATCCATGCTAGATTTGGACATCAATTGGTCATAACAATTAAAATACAGAAATTTAAATATATATATATATATATATATATATATATATATATATATATATATATATATATATATATATATATATATATATATATATATATATATATTATATATTATATATATACAAAAAATATATATATATATATATACAAATACTGTATACATATATATATATATATAAAACAGTATATATATAATATATACACAAAAAAATATAATATATACACAAATACATATACTTATATACATATATATATACAAATACACATATGTATATATACATATACATAATAAAATACTAAATATAAAATCCATGCTAGATTTGGACATCAATTGGTCATCAATTGGTCATAACAATTAAAATACAGAAATTTAAATATATATATATATATATATATATATATATATATATATATATATATATATATATATATATATATATATATATATATAAATATATAAATATTGTTGTTGTATATTTATATATGTATTTCAATTCTACCTTGAATAAAATGCTATTATGTAAAATTTTACAAGATTATTTTATTATATAAATTTGTGACTTATATATTTTTACCACTCTAAAAATATATATATTATTTAAATTTCTGTATTTTAATTGTTATGACCAATTGATGTCCAAATCTAGCATAGATTTTTGGGTCCGATTGTGTCTTATACATTCAGAGTCTGTACAAGTCATATTGGACTTGATTCATGGCTCTGGGTCCTGTATCTGGACTTCGATTCAATTTTGAATACATGGACAAAATAGTAAATAATTAATTATTTATTTTCCAGAAACTGTTGCTTGCTGTTTTTGAATTTTTATATATATTTTAAGTGTTGTAAAAATCTGGGAAAAAATTGTATTTAAATACTATGTTAATTTTGAAATTTATTATAATTTTTCCAGCATTTAATAAGTACTTTTGGTATTTTATAAAAATAGGAAAACAAAACTCATTTTCAGTGTATATATGTTTGCTGATTTTTAATAATTATTTATCAAGGTTTATAAATTCCAGAAAAATTAGTATAAATTTCTATAATTAACAAGGATCATTTTGGTACTTTATTTTATGTCAAATTGAGCTTTTTGTCTATCTCAAAAATTATTGGAACATAGTGTACAGTTTGATTTATTTATTGAATAATTATGACTTGCGACGTTTTGTGTTGTTTTGAGTTATAGTCGTATTGAACCTCACCCCGCACTAGTGTAAAGACCATAGAAAGTTAGTTAGAGTATTGTGTCACCTCACATTGGTCTCCTATGATAAAGTCACCATTTGGCTTGGTGTCCAGTCAGAAAGTCGTGTTGTACCACTTGTATTTTAGTGTTTAACTTAGTGTAAAAACTAAGTTTATGTATTTATTTCTACAGTGACGAGTCACCAGGCATCTATAGCATTTTTATCACTGCTTTGCTTTGCTAAAGGCAAGTACTTCTACAAAACTGTACATACTGTTACATCGATGAACTGCGAATCCAACCATGTTAAATGCTGATCCTTGGGTAGCAAGTTAAATCTTCATATGTTGTATTTACTTTCAGTCACTACCATGCTTAGAACAGTCTTTATATATCTCTCACATGATTAGAATCTGGGTTATGGGAAACTATTAGTAGAGTACGTGATCATGCCCCTTTCTCCCGTACGTACGTACCGAGCAAGGTTGACATTTTATGTATACCTCGTCGTAGGCGCACCAGCTGTATTTGTACGTATGTACATCTATCGCTTGTTTACTTGTACGGAAGTACATTTTATATACTTGTGCCACAGTACATTTTACACCTATTGACGATCACGTAACTGCTACAGTTTTAAACATTACATATACATCTGTCTCTATGACATATGTGTCCTTGCCATGATAGATTATGATGTGCCATGATTCCAGTTTATTACATTCATGTTCACTTCATGTTTCGTATATTTAGTTTGCTAGAATCAGTACTTGCTCCCGTCATGACAGGATAACGTTGTAGGTATAGTTACTGAGGAGGAGTTGCTCTGTGATTCGTATTATGGAGTTACTGCTGAGGACCAGGCTTTGTCTTACGAGGATGTACCTGCGGAGAAACTCGTCTAATTTGTGTAGTTGCTCGGGATATTTAGTGTAGTCATGTATTAGACTACGTATTTTGTAACTAGACCTGTATCCAGTTTTATATTTCGGACTTGTACTTGGACTTACTATTATATGAGATGACTTTTGTGTTTGGAGCATTTACGACTATAGAACTGTTAGCACATTTTAGTCTTATCTTGTTATCTTTAGAACAGCTTACTACGATTTATCCCAAGCGTAGGCTGGACATGACTCGGCCCGGCCCAACAATTTGGATAGCGGATCGTGACAGCCTGGACACCGTGGATGATTGTATTTGTACAAATGAACCAATACTGTTTCGCATCATGTCTAGGGCAGGAACCCCTGAGTACCACGGTCAGGGGTACCTACTGAAATTGACTAAGGCTAATAACTAGAATAACCCAGTAGTCATGAAAAGATTTCCAGGCTACAGGCAATCCCATTATCTGGGCGCGCAAGTGGACTTGTAGCTTGCCGACGAGTAGGGCACATTTCCAGCACACTGTCATGTGTTGCATCCTTCATGAACGGATATATATATATACTAGTCATCACAGTTCACAATCCAGCAGTTATGACAGCATTTTACATGAATGACCGGGTACAAAGCCGGTGAAAGCTAAATGCTACCTAGTCTGCTATCAATACAACCAAATCGAATAAAGTCCTATACAATCATCAATAGCTCGGGAATATAATCCTGGTCCTCAGTAGCATCCAAAGTGAGCTCCGCTGCTGGATCATCCATCTGTCATCCATAGCAATCTAAGGGATCAACCTCACCTGAACTCTAAAAATGCTCTGCAGAGTCCGATACACCCTCCTTGTGTCCAGAGTGATAAGGCCAAGAATCAACCCAATGAAATGCCAGAGCAAAATTCAAGAATCGATTGACACTAATGAAAGAATCGATCAAATTCGTGACGAGACTCCGCCAAGATGAACTGCTCGATCAATTGCTCTTGTATTAATTTGTCGAGTCAATTCTCGGAAGGAAGTCCTCTGCTCCATTGACATATATATATATATATATATATATATATATATATATATATATATATATATATATATATATATAAATGGAGCAGGAAGTTCTCCGGCAGTGTCTACGCATCCGCAGTAGATGCTCCCACGCTCCTGATAGTTTCTGGCGGACGCTGCTTTAGCCCGTCTTGGTATTTTTGGGTTTCCTTTTTTTGGTATTTTTGGGTTTCCTTTTTTTGGGCTTTCTTTCGCGCATGGCGCGCTTACTTGTATAGGCTTCGACATTTTCCGCCTGATACATCAATAAAGCTCCTTGGTTCCAAAATTTTATATATATATATATATATATATATATATATATATATATATATATATATATATATATATATATATACACACGCTCCAAAACCAGTTGGCTGGTTTTGTATTATGGAACCACCCTATGTTTCATAGGTTGGGTTGGAATTTTGTGGTTGAGATTAAAAGATGTTGTCACGACCCGCTACCCAAATTGTTGGACCGGGCCGAGCCATGTCCAGCCTACGCTTAAGTTAAAACGTAGTAAGCTGTTCTCAGAGATAGACAATATGGTTCTAAGCAAACCTATTTATAACATTTTAAAAGTTCCTCACAATACAGCATCTATAAGCGAAAGCAAACAAGTTTTATAGGTTATTACACTTCCAAAGTATGAAACTGGAGACAAAGTCCAGTAATCGAATAACTTAGTTTAATAATAACGAAAAGTCTAAGTCTCAATCAAGAAAGATTGTAACTAAGCAAGGTTCCCCGTTGGGGCCTCTTCTGAAACTAAGGCCAGGTCCTCAAATGCAGCCTCATAGTAGGTATCACACAATATTTTCTCCTCGGATAGTGTACCTTGAACGTTATCCTGTCAGAAAAGGAGCAAGTACTGATTCTACAAATAGAATATACTGAACATGGAATGAAAATAGATGTAATAACAGAAATTATGGCATATCACAGTTTATCAAGTTTAGGTACATTTGTCTTGACGATATATGTTTATATAAAGTTTAAAACTGTAGCACGTACGTGATCGGTCAATAGGTATAGGATGTACTGTGGTACATGTCAAAATTCTGAAATGTACGTACGTACATTTAACGACATTGGTGTACATACGTACACTAATGCAGGATCAGGCCTACGACAAGGTTGCATATATAATGTGACCTTGCTCGATATATACGTACGGAGAAGGGGGCATGATCACGTACTCAACTATCACTTTCCCTATAACCCAAGTTCTAACATGTGAGAGATACTGAGAGCAGTATAAAATATGGTATGTACTGAGAGCAGTATAAAGCATGTGAAGATATGACTTGCAATTCAAGAAACAGTATTTTAACATGGTTCATTCACAGTTCATTATCATATGCAGTAAATTAAGTTTGTAGGGGTACTTGCCTCGAGCAAAGTAAGGATAAGAATATGTAGCTATAGATGTCTGGTGTCCTGTCAAAATGATACACAATCTCAGTTCTAAGCTATGTTCAAGAGTTACACTAGTGGTGTGACACGGCTCCTAACTGGACACTAGCTAAGTGGTGCTGTAGCATAGAAGTTCAATGTAGGGTGATACAACATCTAACCCAACACTTAGGGTATCTACACTAAGTTAGGACAAGGTTACAATACTAAAATACCCCAAAAGCACAAATCAACACACAAGATAATATTATTAATTAATAATTCAGACTGTACACTATACTCCAACACTTATTAAATAGTTATAAAGCTCCAATAAATATGAAATAATATTACTATTTATATCCTAAATATTACTATTTATATCCTAAATATTCTTATTGTACAATATATTATATATATATATATATGTATATATATATATATATATATATATATATATATATATATATATATATATATATATATATATATATAACAGTAAATATTTATATAATAATTAAAATAAAAAGAAGTGCAATATTTATACAGTATTAATACAACAGGTTATATATGTATTTATACAATACATATATAACATAGATATATGTACACATATACATATATACAAATACAAACATACAAAAAATAAAAGAAAGCACAGCCAAAGGCAATCAAACCCAGACCTCAGAAATGGGGGGTTACAAACAGCTTGGCTTGACCAGTTGGTCCAACCAAATCCATTGGTAAAATATTACTATGAATTAATTTTAATTTGTAACAAAGAAATGGGTTTGGGTTTAACTTACCAAAACGAAAAAATAAATAAGTTGTTGAAGGCTGGGCTCGAGCTCGAGTCATCCCAACAATGTCTTTGAAACTCTCCACTAACCAGTAGGTCATGTAGGGGAATGTGTTTGGAAATTATGGCTTCAGAAATTTAATTGGAAAGGGGTGCTAAGGTTTTAGTTTAGGATCCCAATGCACTAGCATAGGGTCTTATTTATAGAATTTTTTTGAACCATCCCTACAGAAATTTTATTACGAAAATGTCCATCATAAATTCCTAAAATTTCTAGTGTGCCCTTTTCACCAAGTTGCCCTAATATATAATTTAGCAAAATGTCACTACAAGTTCAAAAATCGTAAAAATTCATACGGACTCCAAATGACTCCAATTAAATAGCAGAAAAATTCTAAAATTAATAGAAAAAAATTTAGAACATTTTAGAACCAATTTGGGAAATTTTTGGAATTGTTTTTCATTTAATAATATTTGGAAAAACAGGGGTTACAAATATACCCTCCTTAAAGAAATTTCGTCCTCGAAATTTAAGGTTGACGGGGGCTCAACACACGATAGTGAGTTTAGGCAAATATCTTATGCACGATCAAAGAACAATGACTAGATGTGATTTAAGATAATCAAAATTGTTTAGTTACGATCAAGTTAGAATCAGGCCTAAGTATAGAATAATCAATAGGATAGGCACGATCTAATATAGGGACGATGCGATTAGACATCATTAAAAATAATCAAATGTTTGGCACGATCAAGTCCTAGAATCCCGATTGCGGGGATCAAAGTCGTCTAGCCGTGCCAGATCATCTAGGCACGATCAAACATGAAGAATGATGGCTAAGTTAAATCATGGTTAGCACGGAACTAGTCATTATTAAGAATTTAAATCGAAAGTTTAGGCATGAGTGATAATGGTATCTAGATCCAAATATGATCATAATCGAAATTTTGACACGATCAAAGATAAGGTTAATCTAACCTTGGTCAAACAGTAATTAGGCATGATTAGGAATATAATTGTAGTCCAAGCACGAGCAACATGTTGATAGAGACCTAGATCACGATGGGATTTAAATCAATTAAGTACGATCAAGGATTAAGAATATTGGTATGATAAAGGAGATGACCGAAGTTGAATGATCGCGATCAAAGGGATTTAGAAATTAGCGATATTGGAACTTAAAGAATGATTTAAGGATAGGGAAAATCAAATTCCTTCTATTATGATAGAGAAATCAAAAGGCAAGATTTCATAGGAAAGTCAAGATAATCATCTCACTCTGCTACTATCAAGTTTATATGATCATCATTTGCCAATCATACATTTATCTCACAAGTCCAAATATGAAAATCAAACCCTTATATGACTACTACCAAAAATCATAACCTTCAGTCATGAAGATTGAACCCTGCCAGAATACTATAGACTTGACCTGTATTCCAAGGTTACTAACCATAAAGTATGTTCTTGTTAGAGCTTCTCAAAATTTTCTACCCTCCTTAATTTTGTAGTTCATTTTCCATTTAGTCATCTTGAAGTCGAAATTCCTTCGTCTTGCCTTTAACCTAGATCCGAAATTCTTGAATCAAGGATCATAAATCCTTAATCGTTATTCCAATTAATACTCTTGTATTGCTCGTCACTATTGCCATATAAAATTTTATCCTTCATTTTAAAATTAGTTCACAATCCTTTCAACTTACACCTTTAAACATTATCCTCATTAAATTCAGAATTCTTACAAAAATCTCTAAGGGTTCATTTAACTCAATAACGTAGTGTTCTCCCTGTTTCTAGTCATTCTCTTATCAATCGTTATTCAACTTCGTATCATCACAGTATGCGGTTAAAGTCTCTTTCCTATTATTTAAATTCCTAAATTGGTATCATAACCTCAAAATAAAATATCTTGAGAATCAGTAACCTAAAATTATCCAAGTTCTCAAAAATATTTCGACCTTGATATCCTTGTCAGTTCTAAAATACATCTACGAAATATTAATGTTCTAACCATTAATGTATATTCTACTGCTCTTCTTATTCGAAATTCTCCTATGTTCTTTCCAAATAATTCATCCTCAAAATAATTCTCTAATGTAATCATTTCTAAGCCGATACTACTGATCTCTTCCTGTTTCTAATTTCAGTCATAGCTTTCTTCCACAATTTTATCTGGATGTCCAGTATTTTATATTTCCACCAAGATTACCATATGATAACAACTTACGTCCTTTCCGAGCTAGATGATTTACGATACATTTTTTGGCCTTTCCCAAGTAAAGAAATACGAAAATTCAAAAAGATTTCAAAGTGTAACCAACCGAAGTAGATACGAGATAATTGAGATTTAATTAGGACAGGGTTAATTAAGATGAAGAAATAATGGTAAGACAAAAGAAATAATGATATAAATTTGTTCTTGCTCATCCGGTCATAATGAAGTGAACCGATTTAAGATATGATCTGATAACCATACATGTCTTCCTAAAATCATGTTGCCAGAGTTTTGCCATGCCGGTAAGCATAGCTGCAATAAACGATAGAGTCCATAACTAAGATATATATCCGTTAATCATGTTATCTAGAATTCTCACCACGCCAACCGGTATGGCTGCAAGAAAATCTAAATTCCATAAGTAGGATAAGTATATCCAAAATCAGGCTCTATGCCCTTGTCATGCTAGCTAGTATGGCTGCGATAAATTTTAAATTCCATAAATAAAGCAGACATTTACCGTTCCCACTGTCATCATCAAATATGTTATCAGAATACACCTTAACTCAATCCATAAAAATTATCTTGATGCAAAATCAATGTCGATAACGAATATCATGAATCAAATTCAACAACGAATCAAGGAAGAGTAAATGGAAACAAGTGAAAACAGATTTCGAGGTACGATTTAGAGTGAGATTCTCAAGGGTCATCCCAAAGGTACTATCTTGGTCAAAATTGTAACTCATTGAATTTCAAACAAGAGGCTAATTATAGTTAACGGTCCTATGCTGTGATTAATTTTCCCTATGTTGCAATCCTAGTAATTCTCTAGGTGTTCTAAATGTTGTTCCTAGTGTTATAAAGTTGTCCTAAAATCCTAATTGCAGGCTTGTTTGGTACAATAACGTAACCAAACAACTTTAGTCTCGACCTGCATGGGCCACCACTAAAAATATGTCACGACCCGCTACCCAAATTGTTTGGCCGGACCGAGCCATATCCAGCCTACGCTTAAGTTAAAACGTAGTAAGCTGTTCTCAGAGATAGACATTATGGTTCTAAGCAAATCTATTTATAACATTTTAAAAGTTCCTCACAACACAGCATCTATAAGCGAAAGCGAACAAGTTTTTATAGGTTATTACACTTCCAAAGTATGAAACTGGAGATAAAGTCCAGTAACCAAATAACTTAGTTTAATAATAACCAAAAGTCTAAGTCTCAAGCAAGAAAGATGGTAACTAAGTAAGGTTCCCCGCTGGGGCCTCTTCTGGAACTATGGCCAGGTCCTCAAATGCAGTCTCATAGTAGGTATCACACAAGATTTTCTTCTCGGATTGTGTACCTACAACATTATTCTGTCAGGACAGGAGCAAGTACTGATTCTACAAACAGATTATACTGAATATGGAATGAAAAGAGATGTAATAATAGGAATCATGGCATATCACAGTTTATCAAGTTTAGGTACATTTGTCTTGACGACATATGTTTATATAAAGTTTAAAACTGTAGCACGTACGTGATCGGTCAATATGTATAGGATGTACTATGGTACATGTCAAAATTCTGAAGTATACGTACGTACATTTACGGGCATTGGTGTGCATACGTACACAAATGCAGGATCAGGCCTACGATAAGTTGCATATATAATGTGACCTTGTTCGATACATACGTACGGAGAAGGGGGCATGATCACGTACTCAACTATCACTTTCTCCATAATCCAAGTTCTAACATGTGAGAGATATTGAGAGCAGTATAAAATATGGTATGTACTGAGAGCAGTATAAAGCATGTGAAGATATGACTTGCAGTTCAAGAAACAGTATTTTAACATGGTTCATTCACAGTTCATTATTATATACAGTAAATCAAGTTTGTAGGGGTACTTGTCTCGAGCAAAGCAAGGATAAGAATATGTAGCTATAGATGTCCGGCGTCCTGTCAAAATGATACACAATCTCAGTTCTAAGCTATGTTTAAGAGTTACACTAGTGGTGTGCCACGACTCATAACTAGACACTAGCTAAGTGATGCTCTAGCATAGAAGTCCAATGTGGGGTGATACAATATCTAACCCAACACTTAGGGTATCTACACTAAGTTAGGGCAATGTTAAAATACTAAAATACCCCAAAAGCACAAATCAACACGCAAGACAATATTATCAATTAATAATTCAGACTGTACACTATACTCCAACACTTATTAAAATAGTTATAAAGCTCCAATAAATATGAAATAAAGTACTATTATTATCCTTGTTAATTATAGTAATTTACTATAATTTTTCTGTGATTTATGAACTGCACTAGGTATTTATCAAAAATCAGTTTACATATATGCTTTGGAAATGAGTTCTGTTTTCCTATGCTTAGACAGTGTCAAATATGTGATTTAAATGCTGAAAAAATTATATTAAATTAGCTAAATTAACATAGTATTTAAATAAAAATTTTACAGAATTTATACAATACTTAAAAGTTATCTAGAAATTCAAATACAGCAAGATATAGATTCTAAAAATAAATAATTATTTATTTATGTAGTTTGTCCACGTATACGAAGTTGAACCGAAGTCCAGATACGGGACCCAAGGCCATGAATCAAGTCCGATATGACTCATACAGGCTTTGAATATTTTTAAACTCATTTGGGTCCATGAAATCCATGCTAGGTTTGGACTCAAATGGCCACAAATAATAAAATACGTAAAAATATGAATTGAAATACATAGACGTAATAAATGCATAAGTAATAAATTAAATTACGAAATTGAAGGCATACATATTACAGTATAGGCACTATATTTATAGAATACATATTACAGTATAGGCACTGTATTTATTTATATATTACAATATAGGCACTGTATTTATATTGACATAATTGAATGCTTAATTTAAAAGACATAAAATTAAATGACGTGAATTTAAATGACAAAATTTAAATATATACATGTAATATGATATACATTTTCTTATATATAAAAAATTCACAAAAGAAAATCAAGGCATAAGAATATTATATTTATATCCTAAATATTCTTATTATTATTATTATTATTATTATTATTATTATTATTATTATATATATAATATATATATATATATATATATATATATAGATATATATATATATATATTTTATATATAAATATAATATATATATATATATATATAGATATATATATATATATATATATAGATATATATATATATATATATATATATATATATATATATATAATATATTTTATATATATATATTTATATATATAATATTATATATATATATATATATATATATATATATATATATATATATATATATTATATATTTTATGGGTATATACATTTTTTTTTATGGGTATATATATATATATATATATATATATATATATATATATATATATATATATATATATATATATATAACAATAAATATTTATATAATAATTAAAATAAAAAAGAAGTGCAATATTTATACAGTATTAATACAGCAGGTTTATATATGTATTTATACAATACATATATAACATAGATATATGTACACATACATATATACAAAAAATACAAGAAAGCACAACCTAAAGGGATCAAACCCCAGACCTCAAAAGGGGGGGGGGGGGGGGGGGTTGCAAACAGCTCGGCCTGACTAGTTGGTCCAACCCAATTCGATGGTAAAATATTACTATGAAATAATTTTAATTTGTAACGAAGAATGGATTTGGGTTTAACTTACCAAAACAAGAAAATAAATAAGTTTCTGAAGGCTGGACTCGAGCTCGGGTCTTCCCAACAGTGTCTTTGAAACCCTCCACTAACCAGTAGGTCGGGTGGGGGAATGTGTTGGGAAATTATGGCTTTAGAAATTTAATTGGAAGGGGGTGGGGGGCAGGGGGGGGGGGGGGGGGGGCTAAGGTTTTAGTTTAGGATCCCAATGCACTAGCATAGGGTCGTATTTATAGAAAAATTTTGGAACCTTCCCTACATAAATTTTATTACGAAAATGCCCATCATAAATTCCTAAAATTTTTAGTGTGCCCTTTTCACCAAGTTGTCATAATATATAATTTACCAAAATGCTCCTACAAGTTCAAAAATCGTAAAAATTTATACAGACTCCAAATGACTCCAATTAAATCGCAGAAAAATTCTAAATTAATAGAAAATTATTTAGAATATTTTAGAACCAATTTGGAAAAATTTTGGAATTGTTTTTCATTTAATAATTTTTGGAAAAATAGGGGTTACAGATGTAGACCCTACCACATTTTAAAGTCATCTAATCTCAATTATGCAATTCCAATCCAACGTGTATAACATAGGTTGATTTCATAATACAAAACCATCTGGCTGGCTCTATAGCACTCCTATATATATATGAGGGATCCACATTCCCTTATTCTTTGCATCCCCATTCATTCACATATTAACAACCGCTGGATCTTGTTTAAGTCATCTAATATTAATAGTTGATTTGAATCATTCAAATTAACGGTTAAGATTATATGACTTAAATATCATCCAACGATAGATAGCATAGGGATGCAAAAATTAAGGGGATGCAGATCTCTCCTCATATATATATATGTATATGGGAAAATGGAATATGAGCCATATGCTCATACTCTTATATGAGCAATCTCACGTGGACCAATAAAATTATGGAGACTTGGAAGAGAAAATTTACTAGAAATTGCTGAAATACCCAATTTCAGGGTGAAAGTTTATGAAAAAACCTACCCACAGGGTGGATTTTATGAAATAACCAAAATTATATATTTTCACGTTAAATATTCCAATATACCCTTTAGATGTTCTGTATTTATAAAATTATCATTTTGATAATACCATAACTACCCCTTCGCACAAATTTGGTCATATATATGTATTTGAATTCACAAACTCAGATTTGGATTGCTATTTTCGTCTTCTTTTTCACGAGAGATCTGAATCCATTGCTCTCATCTTCAGCAGAGATCGCAAAGATCGTTCGTAGTTCAGTGTACTTTTCTTCAGTCGAACTCCGATCATCGCTCATCATCATCATCTTCGTGGAGAGATTTGAAGTTTTCCGGCGATTAGGTCAATTTTGGAGAGAATATCCCCTCCTCCTCCTTCTTCTTCTTCTTCTTCTTCTTCTTCTCCATAAGAGTTTTCATCGTTTTGAAAAAGAACGGAAAACTCTTGAATCTTTATTCTTGACAAATTTTTTTCTAAAAAAAAATTAAAAATTAGGTTTTTGTCAACTGTTCTCCATCATTTAACACGGAGAATGCCTATTCCCTGTGACTTTAACACGGAGAACGACTGTTCTCCTGCATTTAACACGGGAAATGGTCATTCTTCGTGATTTTAACACGGAGAATGACTATTCTCCTACATTTTAACACTAAAAATGGCCATTCTCCGTGATTTTAACATGGAGAATGACAATTCTCCGTGATTTTAACACGAAGAAATGATCGTTCTCCGTGATTTTAACACGGGGAATGATCGTTCTCCGTGATTTTAACATGGAGAATGACCATTCTCCTGCATTTTAACACGGAGAATGACAATTCTCCGTCAATTTAACAAGGAGAATGACCATTCTCCGTGATATTAACACAAAGAATTGCCATTCTCCATGATATTACCACGACGAATGGTCATTCTCCTATATTTTAATACGGAGAATGACTATTCTCCTGCATTTTAACACGGAGAATGGCCAGTTGAAACTTTAAAAAGCCATAACTTTTGACTGGGAGGTTGAAACGAGGTCCGATTTATCGCAAAATGAGCGTATTTTTGAGGAGCCTGAGATAAACCATTTTATCGTTTGACGGGCTTTCAAAATTTTAGAATCACAAAAAAATGATATTTGGACCTCCATTTTAACACGGAGAATGACCATTCTCCGGTTTGTCGCAAAATGATCATTCTCCTGCATTTTAACACGGAGAATGGCCAGTTGATGTGCTGATAATGATGAAGTGAGAATTGATGATGACGACATTGTGTGAAAATTGCGAATGGAGAGTAACTGACGAGTTTTTGAAGTAAGGTTTGAAGATTTTGAAGGAAAAAACCTAGATTCAAAAGTGAGCAGCGTATGGAAGAAGAGGAAGAATCGAAACGTTATTTTTTGAATAGTAGGTTTCGTGGGTGTTTTCAATAAATTAGAAGGACAAAAAGGTCATTCCGAACCCTTTTATATATTTTTCGCTAATTCTGGACATGCGATAAAATGTGATTTTGCAGTGGATTTTTCATAAAACTTTTGCTGTTTTTGGACATTTCATAAATTTTTTCGAAAATTTTAGTAGATATAAATAAAAGATTTCATAAAATATTTGATAAATAATAATTTACCATATATTTACCTACCATGCTTAGAAATTTAAATAGATAGAAATAAAAGATCTCATAAAAGAAATTTTTTTATTTTTCTTTGACCAATAAGAATGTAGTGACTTGAAGAAAAAATTTGAATAGATGAAATAAAAGATCTAATAAAAGATTTGATAATAATAACTTACCAAATCTTTACTTAGAAACTTACCAAATATGTTTACCTAGGAATTTAAATATGAATAATGTCATTTGTTCCTCCAAATTAAAAAAAAAAATTTAACATTAACATTAAAAGTGAAATTAAAATTAAATTAACATTAAAATTAATATTAATATTAACAATAATAGTAACATTAATATTAATATTAATATTAATATTAACATTAACATTAACATTGACATTAAAATTAAAATTAAAATTAAAATTAAAATTAATATTAACAATAATATTAACAATAATATTAACAATAATTTTAACATTAAAATTAAATTTAATATAAACATTAATATTATGCGATCTTTTATTTCTATCTATTTAAATTTCTACGCTAATATATTTGGTAAGTTCCTATGCAAATATATGGTAAGTTATTATTTATCAAATCTTTTATGGAATCTTTTATTTCTATCTATTTTTTTTCCAAGTTACTATATTTTTGTTGGTCACATGGAAGTCATATGGAATGGCTAATATAAGAGTATGAGCCTATGACTCATATCCCGTTTTCATATATATATATATATATATATATATATATATATATATATATATATATATATATATATATATATATATATATATAAGTCATGCTATTCGTATCTCCAAATTATTCCTCCAAACAATCCCTCCTTATGTGGCAGATGACGCAGAATGTTAAACAATATTAGGTATAATATGACATGACAAATTTTGACAAAAAAATTTAATTACCCAATTTTCTTTCATGTTAATGTTAATGTTAGTGTTAATGTTAATGTTAATATTAATATTAGTGTTAATATTATTGTTAATACGATTTTTTTCATTCAGAGCATTAAATGTTTACGAAATCACCTACAGAGCACAAACTTTCGTTTTATTATAGCAGAAGCACAAAAACGTCCTTACGAAGGGCGTTTTTCTTTTAAAACAATTTTTTTATTAACCTTCCGTTAGCTCCGTCGATATATATATATATATATATAAAAAGCAAAACGCCCATCGGATGGGCGTTCTGTCAGAAGAAAATTAATAAAATAATTTCAGCTAACAGACCTTCAAGAATCCGTATGTGGCCTTTCAAAATTTGAAAGGTCAACTGACCTTTAGTTTCCCTCAAACCAGGCCACGTCAGTTTGGCTCTTCGGATTCCTCACAAATACAAGGAGAAAATTTTGAAAGGAGAGAGGTTCTCCTCCACCTCTCTCTTCCAGGGATTCATCGCCCCCAAAATATGGTCAAAGAAGGAGGCAGGAGGAGAAGAGAAGAGGTGGTTCGGGCGGAAAGAAAGGAGAGGCTCACAGAGAAGGAGTCTAGCGGAGTCGCTCATGGATGGCGACCGGTCGACGAGGCAGCACGGTAACGCTTCCCTAGATCTGGCCGGGAAAACTCCATGCAGTGAAAGAGCGGTTGGATCTACTGTAGATCTGGACGGAGTGCCAAGATCCAGTCAACGGAGCGTGGGTCTGCACGGCGGTGGTCCATGAACCGGTCTGCGGGGTGGTGCGGTTAGGTTGACGGGGTGGTGCAGCTGCGGCACACACGACGAATCGAATCTGCCACGAGGCGCACGCAGGGGAAGACACGTCCTAAGGGCGTTTTCCTCTGACAGAACGCCCATCCGATGGGCGTTTTGCTTTATATATATATATATATATATATATATATATATATATATATATATATATATATATATATATATATATATATATTTCGACGGAGCTGACGGAAGGTTAATAAAAAAATTATTTTAAAAGGAGAACGCTCTTCGTAAGGACGTTCTTGTGCTTCTGCTATAATTAAACGAAAGTTTGTGCTCTGTAGGTGATTTCGTAAACATTTAATGCTCTGAATGAAAAAAACCGTTGTTAATATTATTATTAATTTTGTCATGTCCACTGCCATATCAATATGTCATGTCAGATGTCACGTAAGGTGAAATAATTTGAAGGGACAAGTGAAGGGATAAATAGCATTCTCTCTCTTCTCTCTCTCTCTCTCTATATATATATATATATATATATATATATATATATTATATATATTATATATATATACAAAACACAAAGGTTTTTGAATCCTAGGGCTGACTGTGTCAAGATAAGAGTGGTTGGGATTTAATCTAGGTGAATCAACGGTTGTGGGATTTTATGGGGAATCCAAAGAGTGGAGTTTGCACTCATAATGGTTGTGGATGAACATTATTGAGAGTGGGATTTTATGGGAAATGAGCATTATTGAGAGTGGGGTTTTATGGGGAATCCAAAGAGTGGGTTTGCACTCATAATGGTTGGGATGAGCATTATTGAGAGTGGGGTTTTATGGAGAATCAAAGAAAATTCACATCCAGCAGTGGTTGGGATTTAATATTTTGATGGGGGCCATAATTATATTGTGTTCGTTTAAAATTGGGGGTCCAAGATTTTGAGGGAGAATACCTTAAATGAACCATGTCCTAACCCGTGCCCATAGGGCATGGTTCATTTAAGGTATTCCCCTCAAATCTTGGACCCCCAATTTTAAACGAACATAATAATTATGAGGCCCCCATCAAAATTAAATCCCAACCACTGCTGGATGTGAATTTTCTTTGGATTCCCCATAAAACCCCACTCTCATAATGCTCATCCACACCATTATGAGTGCAAACCCCACTCTTTGGATTCCCCATAAAATCCCACTCTCAATAATGCTCATTCCCATAAACCCCACTCTCAATAATGCTCATCCACAACCATTATGAGTGCAAACCCCACTCTTGGATTCCCATAAAATCCCAACCTTTGATTCACCAAGATTAAATCCCAACCACTCTTTATCTTGGCACAGTCAACCCTAGGATTCAAAAACCTTTGTGTTTGTATAATATATTATATATATATATATATATATATAATATTATATTATTATTATTATTATATTATTTTTTTTGATGGATACGGTGGACACAAATCAATTTTGATTGTATTGTAGTGATAAGAGTAATATTAATTATGTTGAGACTGCAGTATGGGAGAACTGTTTTATTTTATATAATCTAATTTTAAATATATGTGTCCATTAGTGCAGAATTAATTACATACTAGTTAGATCTCCGTCATAGTTGACATGTAGGTCAGCGAAAAATTATTATGATTGCCGACTGTCTGGTAGTGGACAGAAATTCCAAAAAAAGAAATTTTTTGGAGATACGCAATATTACGGGTTATGGATATGCGCAAAATGAAGGAACGAAACTTGAGGGCAAGGGCCAGAAAATTAAGTTTGGATAGACTGGAATGAACTGGAATGGACTAATATGGGCTAATTCACATGAAAAAAATTCAAAAAAAAATTATACATAAAGAAAAGACAATATATATAATTATATATATTATATATATAATATTATATATATATATATATATATATTTGGATGGGCTGAGTACACCCTTGCTTCAGGGGGTTTATCCTTTCTTTCTAATCTCAGTAATCTTGGATTACTTGTTACATTCGAGAAATACTTGATGTTACAGTCTCTATATGACAAAGTAAATTTTCATATATATAATATATATATATAAATATATATATAATTTTTTGGATGGGCTGAGTACACCCTTGCTTCAGGGGGTTTATTTCTTTCTAATTCTTCAGTTAATCTTGGATTACTTGTTACATTCGAGAAATACTTTGATGTTACAGTCTCTATATGACAAAGTAAATTTTCATATATATATATATATATATACACGAAAAAGAAAGGAGATTCATTTGTTATACAGATAGGCGATATCAAAACTTTGATACAGAAATCTGTATCGAAATTTGGTTGTATGTTCTGAACTCGACCGTTTGTTAGACTTTTCTAATTATCAAAAATGTTCTGTTGTCCGCGGGTCATGGTCCGCGGGCCACGTATCGCCACCTCTGTCCTCTTATCTTCTGGACCCATCCGTCATCTTCTCCAATTAGAAGACGACACGTGGTCCACGGAGCAGAACTACGGTCCAAGATCGCATACAAGATAGCATACAAGATCGCATACAAGATAGCGGCTCTCTCTATGTATATAAGAGTCGAGACCTATTTGTTATAACGAAAGCCTTCCAAAGTTTTTGACGTTGCATGCTATGAACTCGGTCGTTACTTGTTAGACTTTTCCAATTGTCACTCAGTAAGACGACGAAGAAGAAAAAGAAACATAGTTTAATTTCAAACTAAAAACAAGTCTTGTAGTGGTTATATATGGCTCGGGACCAGAGAAGAGGGTCAGTTTTAGTCACCAGACTCACCACCGCTGTGTGCAGTACTAACCAGTCAGCAGCAGCAGTAACTCACTTACAAGCAAGCAAGTGGTCATAAATCCTCTCTTCTCTCATCCTTTCACACTTCTCAACCAAACAGACAGCAGAGAGAGAGAGAGAGAGGAGAGAGAGAGAGAGAGAGAGCAGGTACCTATTATACATCTCAGCCACCATTCACAGCAACTCCGCTGCTCACTTGACAAAGCCAACAAAAAACAAAGAAAAGAAAAGAAAAAGAGAGAGAAAAATCCAACACAAAATCCAGAGGAAAAGGAATAAGAAGAAGAGAAAAAGATGCTTGAAGAAGAAGAGAATGGAGTTGCCCACGTCTGAAAGCATCACTGCTGCCATCAGAGTGGTTCCCCACTTTCCCAAGCCAGGTTTTTTGTTCCTCCTCTATTTTTCCTTCTTCTTTTTGGGTTCTTGACATCTTCTATTTCATGGGTGTTTCCTAATTATTTTGTGGTGTGTTGGCAGGGATTATGTTCAATGATATCACCACTCTGCTGCTCCACCCAAAGGCTTTCAAGGACGCAGTCGAGATCTTGTGGAGAGGTACAGAGACATGGGCATCTCTGCAGTTGCTGGTACTACAATTAAATTTTAATTTTGCTCCCCATAGTAATTATTGCTGCTCACTCCTCCCCCTCTCAAATTGTGGTGACAACAGCAAAAGGTTAACGAGCGTATCTGCGGAATTTTTTTTTTTTTTTGCTTCTTCTTTCTTTTGCTTTGTACGAGTATAATTATTGGGTTCTTGGAAAGGCTGTGGTCCAGCTGGACAACACACTGATTCGAGTTCAACTCGGTATTTTCCTGGAATCTGAGTTGCCTCAGTGGGTCATTTAAGGTTAACCCTTGGCCTCGTTTGGTTCACGGATTCAAGGAATCCGGAAAGGAAACTTGTTCCTTTCCTTTGTTTGGTAGCCACAAATTTGGAAAACATTTTTATGACATGGGGGAAAATAGAAAGGAAAATGGTTCCTCTCGTGACCCATGGATTCATTTTCCCTCCTCTTTTTCCCAACATTAATTACCAAACATGAGACAAAATAGCCTTGATTATGTCTTTTACCAACTAACATTTTCGTATTTGGATTATAATTATGTTGACATTGGATAATTGAAACAATGATATAGTTTTTTCTTTCCTTTCCTGCACCAACCAAACAGTGGAAAGGAAATCAAATGGTATTTCTTAAATATTTCTTGTTTTACCAAACGTAGGAAAGAAAATCTGATGGGAATTCTACTTTCCCATCCCTATAAGTCCCTAAAAGGGGGTGAAGGAAAAAAAAAAATCGGTTTCGGACCCTTCCTACGGAAATCCGTTTCAGTAGTTCCTGCAGACTAAACGTATTGGTTTTGACAATATTGCAGTAGTTGAGGTTATAATTATTATTTTTGGTTGTTGTTGTTGTAGGTAATTCCCATTGCAAGACTAATCCCCAATATTGTAGCTTTTGTCTCGTCGAAATGAAACTTCTGTTATGGCATCATCAATTTTCATGTGAATTGTAAATATAGGTTAATTTGTAGAAAGCTACCTCCAATTTAGGGTATGTATTGTTTTTCTTTTCTTTTTTCTTCTTCTTTTACCCACCCTTAATTGGAAGGAATAATCGCTTTCCGTGCGATCGAACCCACCCAACCAAGATGCGTTATGTCTCCTGCTGACCACTAGGGTATTTATTGGGTGGGATGTGATTGCAAGTCCAATTACAATATTATGCGACAATATTGTTGTGAACTAACATTACAGGTATATGCTAAATTATAAGACAACCTTTTACTCTTTCCAGACCAGGTAAACCTCCACATTTTTTTAACACAAAAAATGTACCTTTTCCTCTATAAAGTAAGCATTATACACGGAGATTACTGTTCACATGCATCTAATATATAAAGGATAAAGCTCAATGGTTATTTGCTCACTCTCTTTCCCTCTCCTCCCACTACCCACTATGAAGTTAATAGCAAGGTTGGAGCCAGAACTATGTCAGGTGGCGGCATTATGGTAGAACTATATGTCAGGTGGAGCGTTACGGTAACCAATGGACGTGTTACACAATTTTCTTAGAGCATTTCCAAGGAGCCTGAAAAATTCAGACCCCTTGGATTTAGGTAGAGGATGCAAAAAAGTGAACTCCAAGGAGTCTGATCAAGTTCCCTTAACTTTAGGTGCTCTTGAGAGTTATCATAAGTGGGGACCAATATTACAGTGATAATAAGCTGTTTCCCCCTTTCTTTATCATGTTTTAATATACAATTGGGTAGTTGGATCTATATACATACTAATTAAATAAAAAATGATATAAAGTTTATAATATTGATAAAATATTAATAGACAAGACAATTGCTAAGGGGTCACTTAAGGACAACCATTAGAGGTCCATACTACCTAAGTGACCCCCTAAGATCCATAAAATTTCAATATATACGTAACTTTAGGCAGTCTGCGAGGTTAACCCTTGGAGATGCTATTATCCTTTAAGCCACTGATAATCAAATAGATGACTCTTTCTTTCCAAGAGAGATTTTACTGCATGAATCAAGCATTTGACTTTAATTAGGCCCTTGGAAAAAGTAACAACAATTGAGAATAATATTTAAAGACTAACGACACATTATCGATATATGTTTATTACAATTAACTAAAATTGCATAGATGTATATTTCTAGGTAGTCAATGCCAATAAGGATACCGAGACCGAACAGCCCAAACTGATGAAACCAATCTCTCAAAACCATCGAAACTCCTCAAAACACTTCCAAACAGAATATTTTATACCGATTCCAACAGTGCATACATGACATGAAAGCTAACTCAAAAGTCACAAAACCGTAAGAACTTTATATTTATAAAATATATATAATAATGTTGATAATAACACTTGGCCCCTTCCCTCTTCCAATTAAGAATTTCCAATAACTGACTACAATACACATCCCCAATACTGCATACCAGTGACATGAACGCTAACTCCAAAGTCAAAACCACAAGAACTTTATAAAAAGTAAAAATAGATAACAATGTTGATACATAACACTTGCCCTTTCCTTCTGCCTATGTTACTTGCCCCAAGTTGACGCTTGAGAGCTGAACCAATTACCCTTTCTATGTTCTATTTGAAGGTAGCGACATCACGACCATGGGAAGCAGGAGGACAACCAAGATTACCAAGTTTCAACTATACAAGGCCAAACACATTTTCTGCCAAAGTTTAGGGGCTAATACACTAAACACTCCAGAGAATTTTAAAATGTAGTGTAACTAATTGATGTAGGGGACGATCATGAAAATCAAATCCATAAATGCTAAAGTGAAATGGAGGATTGTTGGAGTTGATGCAAGAAAACGGAGTCAAATAGAGAATGAAAGGTGTCACAAACAAAGTTAGTGTGCTAAAACATTATTGAGATATAGATATTTGGACTACAAATCATTGTAGGTCATTAATAGGTTTCATCATCAAATATAGTAGAAATTTTTGCACTCCTCGAAAATGAAAGGGAGACCCAAGGCTTGCTTGTATCCAACAAGGTCCCACCTCGCTAGTCTTTAACTTGGTCTCGCTTAGTTAATCTCTATCCGAAACTAGAATCATCTTTCCCTAACTTTATAAACTTCGCATAGGTCTGGCTTTATAATGGAAAGAGGGAGACACCTTCCTGAGCTTCTCATCGTGCTCGCAATCTGTGTAGATAAGAATTGGGTCACTCGGGGTTGCTCTCGACCTTTTTGGGGTCGTTTCGATTTTTGTGTTCGATCTTCTGTGTGTCTCTCAGGATCGACGAAAGGAAACTTGCTTATAATCGAACAACACGAACCAGGCTTGAATCTTTCAATGTGTCTTTCTACAAATCTTCTTAAAGTCCCTGCCACTTGCACTACTTGAGTATTGGTGAGGTTTGAGGATTAATTTTATATGTTCTAGCATGCCCCATAGGTTGAAGACCGATTTTATGGACGAGTATTGGATTCACTCTGTAGGATCAAGCCGTCGGTAAAGTCATAGATGTGACTTTCGATTGGCATTCACTCCCCAACACCCCCCCCCCCCCTCTCTTAAATTACATGCTAGAGGAGATAACGTGGATTGTTTTGATACCATGTTAAAATTTCTGTCAGTGCTAAAAACTCTAAAGTAGTCGTGAGGGTTGAAGGTTACTTTGTAAACCATGTTAAATCCATGTCATGTCCATAAAAACTTACAAACTCTAAAGTAGTGGGAGGGTGAAGGGTTTAATTTTTATATATCCTAGAAAACCCAATGACTTCATTCCTTGGGATAACGAAAGATATTGCACCTTATCGACCATGATAATGCAACTCTCGAGGGTTCCCTCGACTCACATAAGCTATTAAAACGAAATGACCGTCCTCATCTTTATTAACTGGATAGGACCTTCCCGAATGTGGGTTTGGATCAAGGGGAAGTGGATTTGGATACAGTGATTTAGTTAATAGGTTCAAAATGGATCCGAAGTAAAGCAGATATGGACTTAAACTAATTGGGTTTGTGGAGTGTAGAGTAGAGGGGGTTGAAATAGGTAGGGGTGAGCATTATCGGTTTTGAACCGAAAACGAACCGAAACCGACACGAATAAGAAATTCGGTCCGGTTTTAAAAATAATCGGTTGGTTTCGGTTTT